>OV884056.1:48380976-49630976 GCA_930367215.1 Pollenia angustigena | reverse complement strand
AATAGTCCAAAACTTCATTTCGTTTGATGCGGAAACTTTTTTAACGATTGCGTAAAAGTACCATCGTATTTCTTTAATTTTTGAAATTTTCAAAAACCAAAAAGTCATTACCAGAATACAAATGAGTGCTCTCATAAAACTCAAAGCATTTCGATTTCTCATCAAGCGTCTGCAACGCCAACATGTAGAAACACATTTTCAACACTAGTACTACAGTGCTTAATAAATATTTTGATCGTGCCGAGCCTCATTTAATTATATAACAACACACAGAGAAAAAAACTGATTGAAAAATACCATAACTTACACCATTTGCTGTCAAAGCTTAGCTTATCAATTTTGTCTTCAATTTGTCAAGGAATGGTGGTTTTAATTCTTTATTTAAGATTTGACAACGTTTTGTTGTAAATTTAACAACGCCTCGCTGTCATTTTTATGCCACCAGTTAACAGTTTTAGATAATTTTTTTTTTTTTTTTGGCGGCAACTTAGCACTCTGTGCGAGATTTTTCAAATAAAATAAGATTAATATTGCAGAAATTTTAAGCAGAATGACAAATTTGTATTCACCCTTTCCGTCTGTGATAAGGGTATAAAAACGAGACCTTAAAATTTAAGATCGTTCTCTGCTACACCTTTGATAATTGTTATTCAGAAAGCGTCAATTGTAACTCTCAAAACGGAAAACTTTTAGTCTTATGTTATTAAAAAAGCGCAAATTTTAATCTTATTCGTAATTCAGAAAGCCAACAAAATTTATTGACCTTTGATGTTATTATAACAAAAAAAATGCAATGCTCAGTAAAGTTTAGTGATTTTCTTTATTACAATTGACGCTTTCTAAAGGGTGGTTACATTTTAAGGGCCGATGTTGATTTGAAATAAAAAACAAATTATTTAGGAAATTATTGTCATTTCTTTTTATTATGATAGTATTGGTAAAGTTCGATTATGTATGGAAAAAAATATCAGCCAAATGGCCACCGCGACCTTGGCGGTACACCTCCATCCGATGGTCCAAACTTTCGATGACGCTGATGCATATTTGAGTCTAACTCCTGAAAGAAAGAAGTCCAACAGTGTCAAATCACATGATATTGGCGGCCAATTGACATCGCCACCACGTGAGATAACACGGCCATTGAATTTGTCGCGCAAAAGCATTGTTTCGTTAACTGTGTAGCAAGTGGCACCGTCATGTTGAAACCACATATCGTCCATATCCATATCTTCCAGTTCGGGCCATAAAAAGTTCGTTATCAGCTCACGATAGCGAACACCATTCACAGTAACTGCCTAACTAGCCTCATTTTGGAAAAAATACGGCCCGATGATGCCGCCAGTCCATAAACCGCAGCAAACAGGCACTTTTGTGGGTTTCGAACAATCACTCTTGGATTATCATTCGTCCAACTGCGGCAATTCTGCTTATTGACGAATCCACTGAGGTGAAAATGTGCCTCATCACTGAAGATGATTTATTTCGAAAATTGATCATCCACTGTTGGCATTTCTTGCCACCATTCTTTGACGACGTCAATTGTACCTTGTTAATCAATTGCACCTTGATTCAAGTCTTTATGCATAATGTTCATCAACGACGAGCGTGAGTGGTGCAATTGTTGGGCACGACGACAAGTTGAGTTGGACGGCTCTAAAGCCACACTATCACGAACTGAAGCAATATTTTCTGCAGTACGAGCTGTAAGAGCATGCACTGATGTTTTCACATCTTCTACAGACCGGGTTTGCTCAAATTTTTGCACGATTTTTCCGATTATACGCACATTCGGACGATTAAATTGACCGAAAAAATCACGAAGTGCACGATATGCATTTTGATTTGAACGCCCATTTGCATAATAATCCTGAATAGCTATAACGCGTTGCTCGATTGTGTATCTTTCCATGGTTTAAATTGAATTAGTCTGATATTGAGAAATGTCAAATGAAATGCAGAAAAAAAATTGACGTTTAGGTGTGGTTTACATTCAACATCGGTCCTTTAAATTTAACCACCCATTACAATTGACTAAACTGACTAACAAATGACGCCATTTCAATTGACTAATCCGAATTACATTTGCCGTTTTCTAAATTACAATTCACTTATCTAAATAACAACTGACGGTTTCTGAATTTTAGTTTTCTAGTCTGAATTAAAAGGGACGCTTTCTGAATTACAAGTGGAAAAATTCTGGCAAAAGTTGCTTTAAGTCTTTTAAGTTGCACAAAGATTAAAGCAAATATTTCTTATATAAATTTAAATCTACCTACTAAGCAACATGAGATATAAGAATTTTCTGACAACATTTGACTCAAGGGCTTTGCATCAGAGGTGCCAATACCACACGGTTTTAAAATAAACCTGTACTTGCTCCCTTTACTTTTAAAATCATGCATCCATAAACTTATTTTTTTAAATACTTATTTTAAAAAGTACCGTGTGGATTTTATTAAAAAAAAAAACAAATCGCGTACTTTTTATTCAAACAAAAACAGGATATTACAGGACTCTTTTATGTATGCAATGCTTTATGCTAAATATCAAGAGTATGAGTAAAAAAGCCAACAAAAAAGGAAGTGATTGTAAAATGTATTCACTTCTTAAACAGCAACAATAAAAACAATATGTATTAAGAGAAAACTCCTTTAAAAAAAATATATAAAATCCTAAAGGATATGCACGTTAACACACACACACACACATTAACATTCCCCTTTTTATTTGTATATGCAAATAAGGAGCTTGTTTGGGAGAATGTGTGTGAGCGTGTTTTTAATGTAGGCATGCATTTAAAATTCAAATTTATTTTCTATATGTTTGTCGTTGTTGTTGCTGGTTTTTTTCCTTGTGCATATTTTTTGTTCTTGTTTCCTACAGTTTTTGTGCATAATTTATGATTTCGTTTTTATAACTTTATGAGAGCCATTGTATTTTATTTGCATATTAAAATTTATTCCTTTATTTGAAATTATTTTTATTCTTTTTTTTGTATGTGTGTGTGATTTTTTTTTTATTTTGTAGCTGCTGTTTCCCTCTTTCAACAAAAAATTTTATCTTTGTTGTTAAAGATTTTGCTTTATTTTCTGCATTTATATTTTTTTTTTTCTTTTTCTTTATCTCTCGAAGTAGAATTTAAAATGTGATTTTTTTTATTTGACCAGTTTTAAGGCATGAGGTTTCTTTTTTAATTTAAATCTTTTTTGTGCGTTTTTTTTTTTAATTCATTTTGGCTTCTTTCTTTGTTGTTATTCTAATTAAGTTTGAACATTTTCTTGTGCATGAAATAAGTTGCAGTTATTAGTGATTTTAATTTCTCCCATTTTTAGTTTTCAGCCTGAGCAGATGTTGCATGCAACATTGAAACAGAAAATCCAAAATTAAAAATTTAATTAGTATTCAAGCGGGAATATTATTAATTGTGCAAGGAGCTGCAAGCAATTGGTATTTTTATTTCAATGGACCTGAAATAATTAAGGGTGGTTGTGTTTTAGTTGAAAGAAAAGTTAAGAAGAATTTTTTAAATTAAAAATGTTTTTAAAAGAAATTGGGATATTCTAGTACGTAGTTGTTTTTGTTTTTTATTATATAATCACTTACTTAACAATGTGGACGCCCCACCTAACCCTTAAGCAATTTCAGAAACCCCTAGAAGTATCTGCACCCACATCGGCCGTGATTGCCGATTTAGTTCGATAAAACTGTTACGCACTCATCTAGGCACTTTAAGAAATAAAGCCAAACATCTTTTGTCTTCGATGTATCTTTGGACAATGGACTAAAATAAATCGGATGTCAACCCACACTTGAAAATAAGGCAAATCAAGGATGTTTTTTTTAAACCTTTTCTTTAGCTTCACTTCGGAAGATCAAATCTTCTAATGTTACTTTAACCGCCTTATACTCAATGCAAATGGATGAAACTTTGCAGGCATACATATTCCCGATGACAATACACGAAAACATGGGCGTAGCCAGGATAAAATCTAGGGGGAGGGAATTTTTTTTTTTTTTGGTAAAATGCTTTTTTGACCGCCTTTTACTCAAAATTTTTTTTTAAATGTTCTTATTCCATTAATTTCTATTTAAACTGCGTCTATAGAAATTTATTGTCTTATTTAATTTCACTTTTTTTTTATGAAAAATAACGCCGGTTTTTATGATTTCTAAAAACTGCAAATGATTTATTAATCAAACAACGACATTTAAAAACGCTAGTTTTGTACTCTTGATAATTTTAAAATCCCCTTTTTATGCTTTCCTTTCACTTTCTCGTACCTTTACAGCAGTTTTTTTTTTTAACTATTTTCATTCAAAAAAATTTGTTCACACTTCTAATTTCAAACAGAGAAATTAAAAGAAATAAAATATTAAATTACATTTCTTACTTTGAAACCAGGTCATTAGCTGTATTCTTCTTTTGTCCTTTTTATTTAAACCAAAACCATGCAACACAATAGCACAATCACATTTTACCCTAAAATGCTAAAGAAGAGGAAAATAAAATAAGGAAAAAATCATAAAAGTTGCATAAAATCCTACTTAATGCTCGAATGTATGAAAACGACCACCAAGTCTATTTATAGTTCTAACTACTGCCGCTTAACGCTTTAACTGTAATTTTAGCTCAAATTACTTGATTAATGCAAATGAACAAGAGTGAAAGGGAGAGCAGAGAGTGAGAAAGAGGGTGTGTGTGTGATAATATTGTGCTGCAGGACGATAGAAAGATGCCAGTCAGTCAGGGCTCTAATCTTTTAACCCTGCTGTGTAAAAATAATGACACGGATGATAGGGCGAGTAAAATAAACAAAAGAAGATTATTTGTAAAAAGCACTGTGTTGGTATGGCCACCAGCGCAAAGACAGGGTCTGACAATATGGAGATAGATTTGAAGGTTAGATTGGATTTCATAATCGTCATTTGCAAAATGATCGATTTTAAATTATCTACTCTTTTCCTACTTTCTAAGAAGAGCCAAGACTATTCTGATCATATAAAAATCTGGAGCTCTATTATCGGATTGTAAAATCGGAGAATTCAAAATAAAATTCGAGGAAGTTAAGGAAACTAATTTTTCGTTTTATTGGAAAAAATTTTAGAATTGTGGAATTAAGTAATTGTGTGCTTTTAGACTTCGATCCGTTTGGGGCTTAATGGGGTGCAGCTGTTTGCCTTGCGTTTCCACTTACCAGATTTAACGGCCATCAATTCCTATTCTGACAACCACGAGATACACCTTGGAAACCTGAGAAGCCTAAATAAAGATACGGGAACCGATCCTAAATGGATCGAACGGATTGCAGGGTGTCTGGGGCATTACGGCCCGGATTGCACGCAATGGCAATCAAGTTCCTATTAAGCTTAGACAGGTCTCAGTGACTCTTATAGGGTTTTTAACAGGTCATTGTTATGTTAGCGCTTTTACGAGTAAATGGGACAGTACCATACCAGACTTCTGCAGGTTATGCGAGGATGTTGACGAGCTAGAGACGATTGAGCATGCACTGTACCACTGTCGTAGGATGCAGGGTTTCAGGCAGAAATGGCTAGGGTTAGGGTTCATGAAGTACTAGAGAGTATCGCTGGTTGTAATCCAATCGATCTACGGGGTTTTATCAGGGAAATAGGTCGGTTATATCTGATGAGGGGATTGTAGGGAGAGTATTGTTATCTGATATTTATCTTAACTCTACCCATCAATTCTTTTCTTTTCCCTTTCGTCATCCTCTATATTGAAGGGATTCACATTGGAGCGTATTGGTCTCCGAGTGTAGGTGTTCTCTTGGGTGCATGACCCTTTTTAACCTAACCTGCGAAACCCAACCCATGTGACTTTCTAGGGCAGGGCTAATATGGGAAGAAGATCTCTTGGGGTCATTCCAACATTTCAAGTAGTCTAAGGGTCTAAGGGAATGTATTTGACAAGGCGGAGGAGTTGATGCCGAATTAAGGTTTATGGTCGACCAACGGCAATCCAAGTTATAAAGCTGTACCGTCTGTTCGCCATGGTACTGCTGCAAGCGGGCGTCTCCTTCGTATCGAGCGTCTTGTTATAGAAATCTTACACGAGTTTTTGGCCTTATCACCCATCAACTTAGCAATTTGGTATTTTGAGCATGGGAAGAAACGACAATATAGAATACATACAATAGTCCATGGGGTTATCTTGCGAGAAAACCCCCTGCTACGTCTGGCACACAGATTTTTCAGCTGTCTAATTTATGCAAGAACATACTGATGAATGAAACCAGAGGCCCTATGCTACACTGGCAGTCAAGGATAGCAGAAGATGAAGATTTCGTTTCGTTACGCTTTAAGCCTTTTTTCGAAGTCAAAAAACCATAATTAACTTCGGCTTGTAATAATTTTGTATAAATCCAAACTTACTTGAGTAGAAATAAATTGGTTTGTAATTATGCGTCTCTAGATGTAGATTATTAAATCTTAAGTTTTTCTTATCATTTCTTAGCCCATATTTCGCCGCACCAAGTTTCAAGTTGCATTGAGTCGGTATCCAGCACAGCCTCACTACATATACCCCTCAGATTTATTTTTCAATTACATATAAACAGTGAGTGCTGGTAATTACAATCATCAGTCGGAGAAAAATGGGTTAATTCCTGAGTAGAATCAAAACTATTCTGAACAAAATTTAGATAAACTACTTTAATTTTTCTAAAACCATCAGCATACCGTCCAGAATATTCCTGACATTTTTTATGTAAAAATTATGTTGATTCCTTTAAATAACACCTGTCGTATGAACGCCTTAAATAAGACATAAAATTGTTTCTAAAAAATACACCTCCTATTAGAAACAACCTGTAAAACTTTGCCTAGGAGAACAGACAGTTAGCAAATGTTGCGCTTCATTAGTTGGTTAAAAAATGTTGTACAGACTAATTTAGAATATATTTTTATTTGTTAGTAGATATTGTGTGCCTGTGTGCATCCATGTAATCCAATACAGTGTAACGACAGTAGTTGCTGTTGTTGCTACTTGTACTTTTAAATATTTTTTTCGTATCTTCTTGAATGGACTTTAGAGTATAATTTTTCTTTCTGTCTTTTACACTTAAACCGTTATTTTTAAATGAAGTTTTTTACATTTTTTCTAGATTCAATGGCAGGTGTGACCTGTTAGAGATGTATTGTAAATCGTTGTAATATTATTGTAGTTGTTGTTACACTCGCAGCAATTTTTTTTTTTTTTTTTTGGTAAATCTATATAATCGTGTCATGCCCTATTAGTTGAAGGTGTAGTTAAAACAGAGGAAGAGAAAGAAATAGCACTAGCAAAAAAATTTATGTAATTGAATCTAGTTTTAATTCGGTACCCTGTGGTGGCTGCTGGTTTAGATAAGGTCTTACTTTGAACTACACAGAAAAAAAAAAAAACACTCGAGATAAATCAAGTTTTTTATACTTACTTTAAGCACGAGTCGTACTTAAAATTGCAAGAACGAGTAACACTTAAACGCACTTCAAACAATCCTAAATGGGAAAACTTTCGAAAACCAATCCCGAAATTTCCTTAAATAAGTAGAAAATTCTTAAACCAAGTAAAGAACAGATTAACTATATTTTCCCAATCACCATGGATGGATAAAGAGTTCAGAGCCACGTGCAAAATTTTAAGCTGAACCTTATTTTAGTCGAAAAATCATCTAAAGCTCTGAGGCATATTTCTGTATGAATTGCTATGTCAACAAATACAATTGATACACATTTTTGGGACGATAGCAGTCCAAATAAAATGTATGAGCGTGGATTTTTGGCTGGCTACGTCCGCAGTCCATCTACTCTTAAGAACGACGTTGGCCAGGAGTAATTCTGGCAGTGGTGATCGAATACTTTTTCGATTTGAAAGCAACTTTATTTTTTAATTCTTTCAGTCCATACTGAAGGAATCAAAATAATTTCTTCAGTGTTATGAAAACTCAAATAATTGCTTAACAATACTGGACAAATTATTTCCTTTCGTTCATTGCTTTCGAATTGAAAACGTATTCGATCACTACTGTCAGAATTAGCTCCCAGGTAATTATCTCCTACGGCGAGTGCTTTAGATTAATGATAACCAACTTGTTTGGGCCTGTATTGGATGATATTGAAACCAACAATATGTTATTTTAAAAGGAGGGCACTTTGCCGCATTGGTTATTCGGTACGAGAGATTTAAGAGCCTGCACTGATAGAAAAGCCGTCATAACGTTGATGTATTTTGACATCAGTACTATGACAAGTGTCTTCGATTTGACCCCATGACACTTTTCACCATGGTGATGTCAACCTTAACATATCTTGGCAAAAGTGTCATCAGGGTCAAAATGAAATTATGTCATTAATGGGATGACACATCGGCATCACAGAAATGACGAACATGTCCTCAGTGCGATGATGCAGTAACATCGGAGAAGGGCACATTAGCATCAATTTAATGACAGTTTGTCATTAAGTCAAAGTCATTGGAATTGACTTAAGTCAAAGGAAGAGAATATTATTATTTACTTACCCTTTACATATGTTTGTTTCACGTTTGTTGAATTACGACCTTTGCCACATATGGTTTTCGTTATCATTCTACTTTAACAATTTGATATATTTAAATAAACTATAATATAAATAAATAAAAACTAGTGTTCTCCTAATGGTTCAAATTCGATCATTAAATCTAACTAAGTATATATCAATTTACATGTTTCGAGCATTTATTATTTTTTTTTTTTTGGTCTTAGTGGATCGATTTGGCGAGGGACCAACCTCCGGTTCATATTTTATCTTCTACGTGAGTTAATTAAATTTTTAAGTTCAATATAAAAAATTTCAATTGAAAAACCAAAAAAAAATCAAAAAGTCTCCTTTAAAGATTGTCATCCATTCAGGACATTGCATATTTAATTTTATGTTTCTATGTCTAATATAAACGAAAATTTATCAAAGTACCAGATGTTGAACAAAAAGTACCAAAAAGCTCCATTGACATGTTCTCATTCACCCAGTTTAATGTATAATTGTATCTTTATAGGTCGAATATTAACGAAAATTCAAAAAGTTCCAGATGAATAATAAAAAGTACCAACATTTTTCATCTTATAGCTTTTAACTCACTCAGGACATGCACCTATAATATTCTGTTTCTAAGTTCAATATTATAGAAAATTCAAAAATTATCACATGCAGCACAGAAAAGTAAAAGAAAGAAATTTAATTTCCAGTATTTCTTCTTTTTTATACTGTTTTCTCCCCATAGAGGTTCGGCTGAAACACAAAGGAAGAACGTGTACTTAATTGTTTTGCCTGTGCCGATTTAAACATAAGATTTTTATAGTCGAAATATTCGAAAACCGGTTTCTGAAAAATGTCGAATAATCGATCACCCTAATTTTTTATTATTTGATAGTTGAAAATAAATTTTTATTTATTTATTTTGCATCTGTGTTAGTAGCAATTTTGAACGCTTATAACTCTGATATTATTGAACAGATTTGAATAAAATATACATTTTGCACTTCTTTTAGTAAATACCTCTCAAATGGTGTATATTTTGTTCAAATCTGTTGACATACAGAGGAGGAAAGTGTTCTTAACTGTTTTGCCTTAGCCGATTTATATATAGATAGTTAAAAAACAAATAGAATACAGGAATTTTTGCTTCTTATAATACATTGTAATCATGAAAATAATGTTCATAATATACATAATGTGGCATTGAATTGATGTTACTATAGTCATAAAATAGATGACACGTAAAAAATTTAAAAATTTTACGAAGACGTTAGTCATTGGATTGATGTTACTTTTTGCATCATTGATGCCATTTTTAGTAACATTTTTTTTTTTTTTTTTTTTTTTAATAATTTATTTTTATTATTGAATCTTTCTTATCGAAATTTACAATATGTATTCAAATCTTAATTCTACTTGTTGTTTATTAGTTGTTACCTGTGTAACCACTAACTGCTGTATTCAAATTTTTAAGACTGTCTTCTAGTAAGGCTCAAAGTATCGGTTCTTTTTAGCCTCTGGTGACCTTCGAACTGAAGCAAACCCCGAGCGAGGTAGTTAGGGTGGACCATTAGTTTATCGATGTAGCTTATTGAATATTTTTTAATTTCCTCCTGGATAGTGGGGACGTTGAGATCTCTGTGGATAATATCATTACGTATATACCATGGGGCGCAGACAATTTGTCGTAATATTCTAGACTGTCTTCTTTGAAGCTTTTGGATGTTAGATGCGCATGCAGTACCCCATAATTGGATGCCATATGTCCATATTGGTTTTATGATGGACTTGTATAGAAGAACTTTGTTGTCTAAAGACAAGTTTGAGTTTCTACCGAGAAGCCAATGTAGTTGAGCTGCTTTAAGTTTCATAGCCGTTATTTTCGCTTCGATATGACGAGACCAGGTCAAACGTCTATCTATATGAACTCCCAAGTACTTTACATGGTTTTCTACCGGAACAGTGATGTTATTTATTTTTACTGCTGGGCACGTTTGTCTTCTGAGCGTGAAAGTTAAGTGAGCACATTTAGCCGGGTTAACCTTTATTCTCCATTTTTCTAGCCATGCCTCTAGTTCATTGATGTGGGACTGCAGATTTTGCGATGCGACTTTTGGGTCATGGTTAACGCTAATAAATGCTGTGTCGTCTGCAAATGTAGAGGTATGCGTGCTCAGGTTTGTTGGCATATCCGCTGTGTATATTATATATAGAAGCGGTCCTAATATGCTGCCTTGGGGAACACCAGCAGTAATTTTCTTGAGGGGGGAGTATTTATCTTGCGACCTTACTATGAATGTTCTGCCTGTTAGATAGCTCTCCAGAAGCTTGTGAGTGTTTTGAGGAAGCATTCGTGTTATTTTGATGAGTAGCCCATCATGCCAAACTTTGTCAAATGCTTGGGAAATGTCTATAAACAGGGCTGAGCAGTATTGCTTTTTCTCAAACGCCGATCTAATAAGGGTGACAATTCTATGCACTTGCTCTATTGTACCATGTTTCGCTCTGAATCCGAACTGGTGATCCGGGATGATGTCGTGTTCATTTAGATGAGGAGTTATACTTAAAATGAATATTTTTTCGAAAAGCTTTGATAGGATTGATAATAAGCTTATCGGTCTGTACGACGCAACCTGGCTAGCATCTTTTCCTGGCTTGGGAATCATAACAATTATAGACTTCTTCCATGAGGATGGGAAGTATCCGACTCTTAATATAGCGTTAAAAATGAACAGCAAGATTCTGGAAGCAGACGAAGGTAAGTTTCTTATCATTGACCCTGTGATACGGTCAAGTCCGGGAGATTTTCTAATATTCACTTTTTCTATTGCAGATTTTACTTGAGTAATGTTAAATTTTAATGGATGGTTTACCTTATCAGGAATGGTTGGACGACAGGAACAAGTATGTGTATCATGTGGCGTGAAAACTTTCTCAAGATGGCCCGCGAAAGCGTTTAATTTTTCATCTGTGTTTTTCGCCCAAGTGCGGTTTTCCAGTCTTAATGGAGATTCTTGGGTTATAGGGCATTTCATATGCCGTACAGCCGTCCATAAGCTATAATTGGAGTTTTTTGTGGCATCTAGGCTGTTTAGATAGCCTTCTATTGCAGACTCGTGGTTCTGTCTTAATTTGTTGCGAAGAGTTGTCAGGCATAATTGTAGTTGGGCCTTAGTGGTTGGGGAACGACTGTTTTGCCATTGTCTTCTTAACTTCCTTTTTTCTCTGATAAGGGTCTCTATATCCGTCGATGTATTGTAAGGAGCACGTTTAATTGTCCGCTTGATTGGGGTTGCATTTCTTGCTGCAGCATCCAAGACTTCTGTAAATCGGTCGACAGCTATTTGGATGTCAGATGAATTTTTTAGGGGAATGCACTGTGATAGGTGAGAGCTCACATACATTTTATACTTTAACCAATTTGTGTTTCTGTTTGGATAGGAAAACCAGTTTGCAGCTGCGGCGTCAGAGTTACATTTTAAAATGAGGATTGAAGGTGAATGATCAGACGAAAGATCATAGGAGGAACTAACTAGTACCTGATCGCGCTTGATGTTTTTGATTACAGCAAAGTCAATAAGGTCTGGTAGCTTGTTGAAGTCGGTTGGCCAATAGGTAGGCTCACCACTCGATAGTAACATTGACGTCAGAATTCTGACATCAAGCCTATTAGAATAAGCCACAAATCAACGCGGCCATCATAGCCAACACTCCCTATGCCATAAGTGAAATCCAGCTTAATTTTATGCGCCAGAATCATGAAAAACTAGTAAAGTCACGGCGGATTTTTGCACGATTTAATATTCCATATATGGATATATATGTAGTGCTGGGATACTATCGATATTTTCTACTATCGATATTTATCGATAGTTAAGATTTCACTATCGATATATCGATTTTACTATGGACGGAATGTTTGTACTTGTGCAGGAAAACTTTAATTATTTTTTTATAAGGTTACAGTTCGTTGTTTTTATCACTTTATTGAATGTATGAGACGTATGTGTATTAGAATACAGACAATATTATTTTCTTTTTTTTTTTGATTTCTTATATTCTCCCCCCCCCCCCAAATCGGTTCAGTTTTGTGCAAAAAAAAAAAATACGAAAAAATTTCGTAGCGATAAGTTGTGTTTAAGGGGGGGCGTCCGCCCCTCAAAGTTTGCCTTCAAGCCATTTATTCAAATGTAATTTGTTTTCATATGACTATCACTTTAAAACAAAATTTTACAAGAATATGATATATGACAATATTTAAGTCTAGTCGACAACATTAGCCTTGAAGAAAGTTTTTTGCTAAAATTAATATTTTAGAAAAAAATAAGAAAATAACAACAAAATACCAAACATTTTATATACGTTTTATATTAATAAAAGGGGGAATTAATTTCAAGTGACCCAATTTTGAAATCGATGTCTTCCGATTTGGATGATGCACCAACGTTAGTCCTATTAGATAGTAGCTTAGACACAAATTTTCAACAAGATCGGTAAAAAAATTTCTGAGTTAGAGGGGGTCAAAGTTTAAAGTGTTGGCCATACAGCTGTTCTTTCTCATCCATGTAACTTATTACCTACTGGTGTAAGCAAAATTTGTACCAAGTAGCTTAGATAGCTATTTGATTAATCTTTTTAAAAAATTTTTGTTAAATTTTTTTTATTAAAATTTAAATTATTAAAACTTGGTTTAAAAAAAAAGTTTTAAATTTAAAAAAAATTAGTATTGTGGTTATTTTGTTGAACTATTTCAGGAAAGCAAATTTCGATCTACCAAATGTTAAAATACAATTTGGTTTAAGGATTAATGTTTGACTATTGACGTCAGCAGTCGCCGATGGCTGCGAGTGTAAGACGGCAAATCCATCTGAGGAGATTGAGTAGTTGCAATCGAAACATGTCATGGTAACCTGCCGGCCGGGGTTCGAGCCCCAGCCACGTCAAGAATGAAAGATTATCAATAACTTTTAATATTTTTAATTAGGCTTAAGTTCATGAAATTTAATTTTTTTATTAAATTATTTTTATGAAGAAAGGAATTTTACAACATGAAAATCAATTAAAATTGTTATTGACAATCTTTCATTCTTGACGTGGCTCGGGCTCGAACCCTGGCCGGCAGGTTACCATGACATGTTTCGATCGCAACCACTCGATCTCCTCAGATGGATTTGCCGTCTTACACTCGCAGCCATCGACGACTGCTGACGTCATTAGTCAAACATCAATCCTTAAACCAAATTGTATTTTTAACATTTGGTAGATCGAAATTTGCTTTTCTGAATGATTATCCATTTTAATTGATTTTACATGTTTTTTCCTTTACTTCTGTTTTTTCGTACTTTCGTCAAGAATTTTTCCTGAAGTCCAAGTACATTTTTTGTTTTTTCACTTTGTCTTTCTCTTTTCTGTTGACCTTTTTCAGCACAACTTGAAGGACAAATGTACACATAGAGCTCGTGCCTTAGCTTTTAACAATAATTAGTATTGTGGTTATTTTGTTGAACTATTTATGGTTTTTAATCCAAATTTTTAATATTTTTAATTAGGCTTAAGTTCATGAAATTTAATTTTTTTATTAAATTATTTTTATGAAGAAAGGAATTTTACAACATGAAAATCAATTAAAATTGTTATTGACAATCTTTCATTCTTGACGTGGCTCGGGCTCGAACCCTGGCCGGCAGGTTACCATGACATGTTTCGATCGCAACCACTCGATCTCCTCAGATGGATTTGCCGTCTTACACTCGCAGCCATCGACGACTGCTGACGTCATTAGTCAAACATCAATCCTTAAACCAAATTGTATTTTTAACATTTGGTAGATCGAAATTTGCTTTTCTGAATGATTATCCATTTTAATTGATTTTACATGTTTTTTCCTTTACTTCTGTTTTTTCGTACTTTCGTCAAGAATTTTTCCTGAAGTCCAAGTACATTTTTTGTTTTTTCACTTTGTCTTTCTCTTTTCTGTTGACCTTTTTCAGCACAACTTGAAGGACAAATGTACACATAGAGCTCGTGCCTTAGCTTTTAACAATAATTAGTATTGTGGTTATTTTGTTGAACTATTTATGGTTTTTAATCCAAATTTTTAATATTTTTAATTAGGCTTAAGTTCATGAAATTTAATTTTTTTATTAAATTATTTTTATGAAGAAAGGAATTTTACAACATGAAAATCAATTAAAATTGTTATTGACAATCTTTCATTCTTGACGTGGCTCGGGCTCGAACCCTGGCCGGCAGGTTACCATGACATGTTTCGATCGCAACCACTCGATCTCCTCAGATGGATTTGCCGTCTTACACTCGCAGCCATCGACGACTGCTGACGTCATTAGTCAAACATCAATCCTTAAACCAAATTGTATTTTTAACATTTGGTAGATCGAAATTTGCTTTTCTGAATGATTATCCATTTTAATTGATTTTACATGTTTTTTCCTTTACTTCTGTTTTTTCGTACTTTCGTCAAGAATTTTTCCTGAAGTCCAAGTACATTTTTTGTTTTTTCACTTTGTCTTTCTCTTTTCTGTTGACCTTTTTCAGCACAACTTGAAGGACAAATGTACACATAGATCGATCTACCAAATGTTAAAAATACAATTTGGTTTAAGGATTGATGTTTGACTAATGACGTCAGCAGTCGTCGATGGCTGCGAGTGTAAGACGGCAAATCCATCTGAGGAGATCGAGTGGTTGCGATCGAAACATGTCATGGTAACCTGCCGGCCAGGGTTCGAGCCCGAGCCACGTCAAGAATGAAAGATTGTCAATAACAATTTTAATTGATTTTCATGTTGTAAAATTCCTTTCTTCATAAAAATAATTTAATAAAAAAATTAAATTTCATGAACTTAAGCCTAATTAAAAATATTAAAAATTTGGATTAAAAACCATAAATAGTTCAACAAAATAACCACAATACTAATTATTGTTAAAAGCTAAGGCACGAGCTCTATGTGTACATTTGTCCTTCAAGTTGTGCTGAAAAAGGTCAACAGAAAAGAGAAAGACAAAGTGAAAAAACAAAAAATGTACTTGGACTTCAGGAAAAATTCTTGACGAAAGTACGAAAAAACAGAAGTAAAGGAAAAAACATGTAAAATCAATTAAAATGGATAATCATTCAGAAAAGCAAATTTCGATCTACCAAATGTTAAAAATACAATTTGGTTTAAGGATTGATGTTTGACTAATGACGTCAGCAGTCGTCGATGGCTGCGAGTGTAAGACGGCAAATCCATCTGAGGAGATCGAGTGGTTGCGATCGAAACATGTCATGGTAACCTGCCGGCCAGGGTTCGAGCCCGAGCCACGTCAAGAATGAAAGATTGTCAATAACAATTTTAATTGATTTTCATGTTGTAAAATTCCTTTCTTCATAAAAATAATTTAATAAAAAAATTAAATTTCATGAACTTAAGCCTAATTAAAAATATTAAAAATTTGGATTAAAAACCATAAATAGTTCAACAAAATAACCACAATACTAATTATTGTTAAAAGCTAAGGCACGAGCTCTATGTGTACATTTGTCCTTCAAGTTGTGCTGAAAAAGGTCAACAGAAAAGAGAAAGACAAAGTGAAAAAACAAAAAATGTACTTGGACTTCAGGAAAAATTCTTGACGAAAGTACGAAAAAACAGAAGTAAAGGAAAAAACATGTAAAATCAATTAAAATGGATAATCATTCAGAAAAGCAAATTTCGATCTACCAAATGTTAAAAATACAATTTGGTTTAAGGATTGATGTTTGACTAATGACGTCAGCAGTCGTCGATGGCTGCGAGTGTAAGACGGCAAATCCATCTGAGGAGATCGAGTGGTTGCGATCGAAACATGTCATGGTAACCTGCCGGCCAGGGTTCGAGCCCGAGCCACGTCAAGAATGAAAGATTGTCAATAACAATTTTAATTGATTTTCATGTTGTAAAATTCCTTTCTTCATAAAAATAATTTAATAAAAAAATTAAATTTCATGAACTTAAGCCTAATTAAAAATATTAAAAATTTGGATTAAAAACCATAAATAGTTCAACAAAATAACCACAATACTAATTATTGATTATCAATAACAATTTTAATTAATTTTCATGTTGTAAAATTCCTTTCTTCATAAAAAATAATTTAATGAAAAATTAAATTTCATGAACTTAAGCCTAATTAAAAATATTAAAAATTTGGATTAAAAATTTTCTAAATTTTAAACCCAAAAAGGTAATCAATCTAGCGGACTTATCCTCTAATGGTCGTTCATTGTTTTGTCCTATGCTTGCAATTGCATTTTTTTTACAACATTACAAAAATATTTGACATTTCAGTCCCTATATAAACATGGAAAAATTTCAACTTAAATGCCATTAACTAGCAGTAAAAAGCACTGCTAAGCAATCCATACCACTTGCCATTCCGGTTGTTTGTATTCTTTGCTGTAATTCAGCTGCTGTTAGATGTCTTCATAGCTGTATTTTAAATAATAAAAATATCGATAGTTATATTTTTCCTATCGATATTTTCGATATTTTAAGACTATCGATAATATCGATAGTCTATCGATAGTTTCCCAGCACTAATATGTATACATTATAGTTTCGATGATTGATTGAAAAATATTGTTCTTTCTGTAGAAATAAAGCTCTTACTGCTTTTTTTCTACTCTTAACTGTGCTTAGCTGTAATTTGAACACGCAGAGGTAAGACCTTTCCTTTTCCATCTTTGTTTTATTATTTATCAAACATTTCGTCTCATTTTTCTCTTCAGTTAAAGATTAAAATTTTGCAGATTATTTTTTTTCTCTTTTTTTGTTTTAAAACCAGCCCAACACACATACCGTACGACGTCCTTTTGTACATCCGTTCCGTCCCGTTCGCCTGTTATTTAGTCTGCCAGTCTTTTCGTCAGTAAGCATATTCGTATTGGGTGTGTAGGTTCGCAAAAATAACCGGTTCAAAACAATCTAAAGTAGGAACAATATTTCAAATCCTAAAAGAAGGAGCAAATCTCTTAAAAATCATGTGAGTGTAAAGGGGGTTTTTTCTGAACAACATGTGCTGGATATAAAACAATTTTAATTTAATACTTTCACATCCCATATCCAGTAAATAAAATTTGTTGTTGGTTTGAGTAGCCATTTAGAATGACTGTATTGTTGTTGTTGTAAATCCTTTCCTTTTTTTTTTTGCTTTTGCTAAATCCTTTGACAAATGTCATAAAAATTACATACATTTGTTTAAATTATTATGATGCCATTAATAAGCGTTTGTTTAAATTTACAGATTAAATTGTCATTTGACAATAAAAACGAAGGGGAAATTATAAATATAAATTGTATTTGCGTTTTTAAGGCAACAATAAAAGATAAATGCAGATTAAATCATTTTTGCACATTTCAATTTAGAATTGTTTTTAAAAGTTTTTGTAACTGGGGATTAAATACAAAAAAGGATTTTAATTAATAATTTAAACCGTTTTACTTGGAAATTTGTTTTCATACGTTTTGAAAATTAAAAAAAATCGTATTGGAATTAAAAAATGGAGTGAAAGCAACATTTTGTATTTTTATTTCAAATTTGGTGATTTGGTTTTTTATGGAAATATTGGTTGCATGAAAACGTTGTGGCTGTTGGAGAAAAGAGTCACCAACATTAATAATTTAGATTCTAAATTCTAGACTTGCGATCGGCAACCTATACTATAACATTTTGCGATTGTAAGCGTTGTATGAATTTTACATATCCCATCGGGAAAAAGAAGGAGTACGGATGCCTTCTAGAAGGCCTTTGTACTCGTTCTTTTGGGTAAGCAAGGCCTGCTCGCTCCATTCCATACTCATATCTTTTTTACATACGTTGTCATTACGGAGTAGGCCTTCCGCTCACGCTTCTTAAGCAGGTAACGGGATAAAAAGCAATACAAAAAATGTTACTCCTTCTCTACTCCCTTCTCATAGAAGCGAGTGTGGAAGGTGTATCTTATCTTTTAAACTAAAGAGCCGAGGCATTCTTTAGCTGTTAGATAAGAATAGCGATTGAACAAAAAAATATTTAAGCAGACCTTTAAAAAGGCCTGAAGTGATAAGGTCTTCTGAGTTTTCCCGCTGGGATGTTGTTGTTAATGTTGTTAAATTCTCTTCAATGTGTGTGCACATCTACGTAATAAAAGAGTATACAAAAGAATAAAGAGAAAAGAAAAAACGCGGCGGCGCCCTGATTTTGCCGATCGCAGATTTAGACCGACCCTCAAAGATATTGCTCAATCTAAACGTTTTGTAAGAGAGAACGTTCGGCAAGTAGAATATTGTTGGTCTCATTTAGAAAGCCCCTAAATCACAAATTTGAAAGTAGACAGGAAAAGTTAAAACCATAATAGAAACTGTATGAATCGTAAACTTGCCTTTAAAATCGTTATTTTTGATACTATACTATGGCATTGAATTTTTGCAAGGCGAATTCATTACAGGTAAACTCGATACTACAACTCGTACAGAAGCCAAAAACAATTTGTCGAAAACAGAAACACAAAAAAAATGTTGACATCCAACAATCAAAAAGCTAAAAAAAAAGTTATCAACAAGGCTTTTAAGACCAACTGTAATGAATTCACCCTAAATTCTTGTGAAGAGATGTACATATTCCTATTAGTTGTATTGGAATCACTAACAACCCCAATTTCGAAAAAAATCGAATTAGGGTGATATGCGTATAGAAGGCGTTACTTAAACCATTGCTGCGTTAAACCAAAGAAGGGGACAAATTGCGGCATTCAATACCGATGAAAATTAGAATACAATTTAAGTGAATATTTCAATCGATATCGAATGCCGTAATTGCGCCCATTTCTTGCAGAAACTATAGGAGTAACAAGACAGTCTGCTTGTTTACGTCTCTTAAGCATCGGTTGACGTTCGCAAGCCCAAAACACAGGGTGGCACATTAACAGAATATGGCAGACATTATTCTTTGGCTTTGCACATCGGAAATATCATTTAAACAACATAAAAGAGATAAACGTTTTGCAAAAGCTTTTAGCTGGTAATTACGACTCAGTCTATTACGAGAATTTCACATCTTAATCAACATATTAAAAGTGGGTTCAACAACTACAACTAACTCCAAAGTAAAATATCAAATGCGCTAAAATGAGAGAGCGAGACATTCAGTGGTTACCCTTAAGTGGGTCCCCGGACACAGGGATATACATGGAAAGTATATGGCGGACTCGTTAGCGCATGCAGGCATCACTTTGAATCAAAACGATTCAACATACGATATAGGTGTTTCACTCCCAAGGAGTAAGCAACTTATAGCACAAAAGTTTCATATTGCTGCCAGTCAGAGATGGCTTGATGAAACCATCTGTGGGGAAACCAGGAAAATCTGGCTCATCATAGATGAAAAAAGGACTTGGCGGGCACTACAGCTGTCCAGACATCACCTAAGGAGCCTCATTGCGGCTATAACTGGCTACTGGCCCATTGGGAGGCACGCCCAAAGGCTATGGCTTCCTTACAATGATCTATGTAGAAGTTGCGGCGACGAGGAGGAGGAAACGTCGACGGAACATCTTCTTTGTCATTGCCCGGCATTCTGAGAACTAAGGCTTAGACTGTTTGGTCGAAGAACCAAGATAAAACTTATCTCTCGCATTTTAAAGCCTTATTTTAGGCCACTCTTTCGATCATTGCTGGCCGCATTTCACAAATAACCCAAGAAATGTTGACCTCTAAGGCGTTGCTGCTGATTTAAAGGCAAAAAACCAGTGATTCCACGTAGCTCCCCATTAACCAATCGAGATTTGTCGAAACGCATCAACTTAGAGGCTTGTTAACAAGTTTCTTTCTCGAAATAAGTTGATGGTCGCGGTCGCCGTATGACACGTAGCGCTATTTTGTCAAAACAACGTCTTGCCTGGATCAATTTCATCCATATTTTTAAACAAAAAATCATTGATCATGGTGCGGTAATGTTCTCAATTGACCGTAGCGCGTGCTTCGGCCTCCGTTTTCAAGAAATGAGGTCCAAAAATGCCAGCTTGTAAACCGCAACAAACGGTTCGTTATTCTAAACATAATTTAGTCTGAAGGGTCTGCTTTGGATTGGTATTAATGCATTTACGGCAATTTTGTTTATTTACAAACCTGTAAGCCAAAAATAAGCCCTGCGTCATTAAAATCACGAAGTAGTCTATAAGTTGCGCGAGTGGTGTACTAATTTTTTTTTTAAATAAATTTTGATAAAATGGCGCTGTTTAAGCGGGAATCTACACAGAAAAAAATTTTTGCACCAGTTAAAGTATTAATCAAAAATAAAATCAGTTTTAATTAAAAATTTAATTAAGTGAATTAAACGTTTAATCAAGTGAATTAAAAGTTTAATTGATATTATTAATTTAATTAGTATTGTGGTTATTTTGTTGAACTATTTATGGTTTTTAATCCAAATTTATAATATTTTTAATTAGGCTTAAGTTCATCAAATTTAATTTTCATTAAATTATTTTTATGAAGAAAGGAATTTTACAATATGAAGCAGTCGTCGATGGCTGCGAGTGTTAAACGGCAAGCCCTCTGAGGAGATTGAGTGGTTGCAATCGAAACATGTCAGGGTAACCTGTCCGTAAAAACGCCTGGGTTCGAGCCCAGATTGAGTCAAGAATGAAAAATTATCAGTAAATTTTAATTAATTTTCATGTTGTAAAATTCCTTTCTTCATAAAAATAATTTAATGAAAACTAAATTTGATGAACTTAAGCCTAATTAAAAATATTAAAAATTTGGATTAAAAACCATAAATAGTTCAACAAAATAACCACAATACTAATTATTGTTAAAGCTAAGGCACGAGCTCTATGTTTGCATTTGTCCTTCAAGTTGTTCTGAAAAGGTCACCAAGAAAAAGAGAGACAAAAAAATGAAAAAACAAAAACAAAATATGTACTTTGAACTTCAAGAAGAATTCTTGACAAAAGTACGAAAAAACAGAGGTAAAGGAAGAACATGTAAAATAAATTAAAATAGATAATCATTCAAAGCAAATTTCGATCTACCAAAGGTTAAATACAATTTGGTTTAAGGATTGATGTTTGACTAATGACGTCAGCAGTCGTCGATGGCTGCGAGTATTATTAATTTGTTTACTTGCGAAAAATTGTATTGTCAATTAAACGTTTAATACACTTGATAAAACGTTTAATTCACTTGATTTAACGTTATATTCACTTGATTAAACTTTTAATTAAAACTGATATTATTAAGGATTAATGCTTTTTCTTGTGGAATATTTTTTTCTGTGTATTCATGATGAGTTGCCAGACTCGAATGATAATAAATGTGTAAAAGTGACCGCAGCAAGACAGTTCGTTTGACAGCTAACCCATTTATAAGTTTCAGTGAGCTTAAGCCCATTTTGCAGTTCGTTACTGAGTGCAGTTCGTTACTGAGATACTTCGCAAAATAATTGAAAGTGATGTTAGTAGATTCGAACTTTCAAAATCGAAAAAAGGAATTACTTTAAGATCAAGAAAGGAAATAAGTTTAATTTTTAAGGTTATTTTTTTTTTCTTCAAATTGGCCATTAAAAGTTGACTGATATAATCGTGTTCGTAGTGAAACTTCGCTTATGATAGAAAACAGTTTAACCGCGATATTCTACTGTTAAGCACAATTTTGTCATTAATACTTTTTCAAAACAATTCAAGACTTTTTAAGAGTTATAAATATTAAATTTTTTTCTTCAAAATTGAAATAAAAAATTCCTCTAAAATTTGTTTTCCACATACAAAATATTTATTTAATTGAACAGCAGTTATAATAAAATAGTTGTATTTAGTCTTAGCAAAAAAAAATTATTACTTAAACAATTTTAACTTGTATTAATTTTAAGCCCCAAAATATCAAATTGTTAAACAAGTTATAAAAAAATTTTAAACATTTGACTTCAACCGCCTCTTTCAAATATGTAAGACTACAAAAAAACATGCCACAAAATTAATTACCAAATCTACCATGAATATTTAATGCCAGCAACATGAAAATTTAACAAAAAATCCTCAAGAAAAATATTCAGCAAAATAAAAAATATAAAACAGAAAACCCAAACACGTAAAGGTTTCTTTCTACCCACAGGTCTAATACCCGAACAAGTGAGCGGAATGAATCAATTTATGCGGAAAGACAACCTGCCTGTTTGTTTGTTTATATGTCTGTCTGACTTTCCAAAACGCCCCGTCCTTCTGTCTGTCTGTCCGTCCGTTAGTCTTTATTTAGGTAATTTAACTACATGCCGCTTTTATTAATGGCAGGTTTTCACTTGTTTTAACATGAAAAACGATAAAGTTGACAAACTCGTTAAAATGAAATTATTTTGTTTAATTTGTATGTATATTTTTTTTATTTTTGGTTACCAAAATACCTGATATTAAAAGAAAAATAAAAATTTAATTGAAATACTTTAACGTTACATTTTTTTTTTGCCCAAAAATAAAGTACACTAACCACTCAACTCCAAAGGTGAATGAATGAATGTAAAGGAAATTAAGTTTTGGAAGAAATACTGTAATTAAACATGCAAGTGTTTTATTTCAACTTTTTTTTTGGAGACACAAGACTTGCATATAATCAAATTTCACATGAAGTGTTATGGGCTGTTAGCTAAAGGAAAATTAAAGAAATTATGGCAGTTACACAGGATTAAAGAAGGGAAGTTAAAAAGAAAGCAATTCAACCTAAATTGTATCTTTTAAACATACGTTTTTAATACTATAGATAAGAGAAATAAAAGAGGCTTAATATCACACTCCGAAACTTAATTAATAAACATCATGACAACGCTCGGCCATATATTGCAAGACCAGCTAATGGTCTTTAGAAAATAGTGGTTAGAAAGCTTTGCCTCACCCGCATTATAGGCCAGACTTTGCTTTGTCCAAAATGTATATGATCGATACAGAACGCCTTTAAGTGTCCTCGACTAAAGGGGTACTCCACTTGTCAGTTTAGTTGATATGAGTTGTACAAAATTAGTGAAGGTCAGATGGAGTAAAGTTTGGCCTATTAAAACGTTTGGCAAAACCTTAAAAAAAAAATTGTCTTGCACTGGTTGAAGGACATTGTCATAACAGAAGGTTAAAACTAGCCAAGCTTTATTAAAACACCGTTTTCGGATCACCCAAGCTGCATATCCGAAATACAAAATCGGGGTTTGACGACTGTTGATTGACTTGCGCTTTTATGACACTCGATTTCTCGTGTTTTTTGTTTATAAATCCCAAAACTTTTAAGCAATAAAAAAAAAATTTATTATGTTGGTCCTAATGATTTTGCCAAATCTTTGTGTTAAAAATTAATCATCAAGAAAATCATAATTGTGAACATATCGAAATTAACCCTTATAACAGGTTAACTTCTGTCGGTTAATGCAACTTCTAAGAAAACTTTGTGTATTAGCAGTCCACTGATCTGTTTATCAGGATTCCAATAAAAATTGTTAAATTAAAAACTTGGTGATCAAAGGCGGTGGGTTTTAAACGGCACACCCATCTGAAGAGATACTGGGTTCTAATTAAGTAAAATATCGAATTTTTCTGCATACGATAGACGCAGACGTATCGAATGAAAACTCGAGAGATGTAATGACTTGATATCGAATGCTGTCATCTAAAACCACGATATATTTTTTTTTATATCGAGTGACATATCACAATAAAAAATTTCGATAAATTGTGCTCGATATCGTATGCAGTGATTAGACCCCTGGGTTAAATTAAATTTGACGAATCTTAGCCTGATTAAAAAATATTGATAATTTGAATTAAAATCCATGAACAGTTCAATAAAATAACTACACAAAAAAAATATTGTAAAACATAAATTCCCTGCAAATAAAATTGGACCACCTGATCCATTTTGATAAAAATGGACTACTCCATGGACTGGTCCGATGTAATGCAAGCATGGACCATGTCATTGTTAAAAAGTGTTTGTAGTGAGACGACATGTCTTCGTTTTTTAACGACATGCTTTCGTTTCTAAACGACTTCAAATCTAATTCTCTTGAGTATACATTGGAATAGTTTTAAAGCTACTCCTTAGTAGTCCAAAGGTGGGTTATATGGTCCTCTCCAAGGACATCGTAATGTTAAATAGACCAGGTTTTTTTCATACGTTTGGATTACTTTTGGACTAGTCCTGGTCCCTTGTGGACTACTCTTTACATGCGTGTTTGGACTGGTCCTATTATTTGCAAGGTTAACTTCAAATAGTTTACAAAACGGAAATGAAAGAAATAAATTAATGGAATTACTGTTTTAAATAACGTTAAGTTTAGTAACGTTTCAATAGGTTTTGTTTATATTGGAAATACAACAGAAATCGTTCACTTTCAAATGCCCAATGTAAAAGACTTATTTCATTCCTTGTAGATAACTATTAGTTTATCTCATTGAAATATCACTGACACAGTTTTGAAACCTCTTTTAACAAAAAAATTTACATTGAGTTTTACCAAAATACATATTCGTTATAGGAAAACGAAAATAAGTATAAATTCATTAAAATTGATTAATTATTGATTTTTGGAAGAATATAAATCTTATATATCGGGTGATTTTTTGAGAGCTATAAGAGAGTTTTCAAAAAAAACACATAAAATTCAGAAAAATGCATGAAATCATTATTTGAATCGATAGTACCGTCCATATATAGTTTAAGATTATTTCATGAAAATGTTGACCGTGACTGCGCCTCAAATGGTCCATCCGCTTAATCCAATTTTGGCATACTCTTTCCAACATTTCGGCCGGTATCTCATGAATTAATGCTTCAATGTTGTCTTCCAATTAGGGTTTTTTCCCGGGATTTCCCGTCCCGGGAATTCCCCGGAATTTCATTAATTATATTTCCCGCTTTCCCGGGATTTTTCATGCGGGATCCCGGGAAATAAAAAATTCCTCATAGTTTAAGAAAACAGCTATTTATACTTTTAAATTTTGTTTTCTATTCTCTTAAAATAAGCATCTGTGTATGGGTTGTCGATTAGATCAATTGCAAGAAGTGAGTACATACGTAAATCAATGTCTCCTGATGCAATAAATCTACTTAAAGCAGAATAGGCAATGCAACAGTTGATAATTAATAAATTTAGTGAAGTGAAAAGTTAATAAAGAATATTAATTCAAAATAAGATGCAGGTAGTAAAGTTTAATTGTCCATGGACAAGTCTTAAACATAGCAGATACCTTGACATATAGCTCCTTTATTGCAACATAGTCATATCTACAAAAACAAATGAACTTGGCAAAATGCGATTAAAGTTTTCAAAATATACCGATTTAAAGATATATTTTGCTATAACTTCGGTTCAGTTTGAGATAAAATACGAGAAGGCATGAAGGAACACTTTGTTTAAATAAGTTACAACTTTTGATTTTTTGAGATATGACTATGTTGCAATGAAGGAGCGATATGTTTATTAGGTGATAAACACATTTTTTTTTCAATTTCTGCTGGTTTATATACCCTTGAAGTGCGGGGAAACCGAAAATAAAAAAAAACATACAATTTGAAAAACTCATTGTCCTAAAGATTACATAGACCTAATGAAATGAAAAGGTTTGTAAGAGTTTGATGCTATTTTTTGCATGAACCTTGACATACATTTGACTGATATAGACGTTGTTTATAAAAAAAATGCTTCATATTGTGAATCAAAAGCCTTCTACAACGGTGCACTTTTAACTATTTATCCAACCTCGGTAAAAAAATTAACGAAATTTTTCGGAAACATGGTAATTAGTAAATAAAATAATCAATATAATTTTTGACGAATTACTAAGCGCTTTGAGTGTGTCAGAAAGTTATTTCCTAAGCCGTTAAAAAATGTTAATATATTTATTTAAAATATTTTATCTATTTTATGATCTCATATCTTGAATACCTCAATTTGTGTTTGTTTTTATTATTGTGTTATGAATTAAATTGTTATGTTTATCTTAATTTTTTATCTTGTATCTAGAGCATGATAATAATAATACGGAATTTACATATAAAACCGTAAGGTAATAATAATTCAAGTTCCTCTTTTAATCTTCATTTAATTTTGTAGTATTTAAGGATTTCTTTTACTTACTTTGTAAACAAGTTACCTTACGTTTTTTTATAAAAGTTTTTTTTTCATTATTTAAAAACAAATTTACTGTGTATTATTTATATGGAGCGGGATCCCGGGATCCCGGGAAATTCAAAAAAATTTCCCGCTTTCCCGGGAATCGAAAAACTCCGGGAAAAAAAAACTCTACTTCCAATGCGTCAATTGAAGCGGGCATGTGTGTATACATGAGCTTCAACATAGCCCCAAAAAAAATAGTCTAAAGGCGTTAAATCGCACGATCTAGGCGGACAATTGATCAGCCCCGAACGTGAAATAAAATATTCACCGAACTCGTCTCTCAATATGTCCATTGTTAAGCCTGCTGTGTGGCATGTGGCACCGTCTTGTTGAAACCATATGTCATGCAAGTCAAGCTCTTGCATTTTGGGCAAAAAAAAGTTGGATATCATCTCACGGTAGCACAAACCATTCACAGTTACGTTACGATTCGCATCATCTTTGAAGAAGTACGGTCCAATGATGCCACCAGCCCATAAACCGCACCAAACTGTGACTTTTTCTGGATGCATTGGTAGTTTTTGCAATGCTTCCGGCTGATCTTCACTCCAAAAGCGACAATTCTGCTTATTAACGTACCCATTGAGCCAAAAATGAGCTTCGTCGCTAAACACAACAAGTGCGCGATGAACTTTCTTAACAAAGCAGGCATTTTGATAATAAAATTCAATAATATGCAAGCGTTGTTCGTTTGTAAGTCGATTCATGGTTAAATTATAGACCAAACTGAAGATGTTTGACAGTGAAACAAAACACGAAACGTGCGTTAGCTGTTTAAACCAGTGTTGCGAAAAAGATAATAGCTAAAAAATCACCCGATATAAATACGGGAACAATTTTTTTATGGTATATTTTTAAGTATCTTATTGCCCACCGATTTTAATGAAACGTATATGTGTAGATATGCACAATAAATTTTTTGAATTAAAGTATTTGAAAAGCGTTTTAATTTATTTTGCAAACATAGTGCATTTTTGCCGTTCTCTTAAAATGTGTACGTTTTTGTTGTATAACGCACAGGTTTTCTCGAAAGTAAATGTCGAGTGGTCGAATTTCGGCCACCGGGCGATCCTAGTATTACTAAATTAACAGAATTAATTAAAGAATCTATATATCTATCGGGCAATCCAAGTGAAATCGGACAGTTCGGAGAAAAATATTTTTTGATTTCCTTTATTTTAACTGTGTTTAAGTTCCTTCTCAGCAGCACATTTCAGCAAATTTTCAGATTTTTTTTTGCTTATGGTTACAGAAATAAGAAATATTAAAAAAAATCGAGTTATAAGAAAACTATGTTCGAATAAATACTCATAACTTTTTCAATATTGGTCCCAATAGAATAACTATTTATTTTGTATATTTTTCCTTTTTTGTCTACTATCCAAAAAACATTTTTTTTTAACAAATTTCAAAAAATCAGAATAATTAGTAGTTATTTGAATCCCACAGCCAGATGGGTCTTAAAATGTGTGGAAAAAAATCAAAGTTTTATATAAAAAAAAATTCAATAAAATAAAAGAGTATAAACAGTGAAAAAAATTTATTTAAAATATTAAATCCCAAAAATCGCAACCAAGCCCACTGTGCAAAATTTTTTTATATTTTTTCTTTGATAGCAGGCAAAAAACAACATAAAATACTTAAAAATAATTATTCTATTTGGAATAATATTGCAAACGATGTGAATATGTATTTATTTGAACATAGTTTTCTTAGAACTCGATTTTTTTAATATTCGATATCTCTGTAACCATAAGGCAGACAAATTGCTGAAATGTTCTGTTCAGAAGTAACAAAAATAATGTTTTCCAAACTGTCCGATTTTACTTGGGTTGCCCCCTTAATACTTACATACATATGTATGTATAACAATTACTGCATATTTAACTGTAATCATTTGGTCTTAAGTGGCTTTAAGATTATTAACGAGTAATTTGGAGGAGTCTTTGAAATCGTTGTTATGAGATCTTAGTTGTCCAAAATTTGTTAGTAATAAGTTTACTCATGGCTAAACAAACTGACATAAATGGTGAAATATCACAATAATTTGTTTTTAAATTAACACTACCTGTTTTTCTAGTTCAGACTTTTTTTTTTGTGGCAATGTTTTTTATTCAAAGACGCTTTTAATATATCGTCGGTTGATTATTTAATTGTCGTATGTCGCACGTAATTTGTATCCACATACGACAATTATCTCTTTTTCGGTCAGCTTTGACGGTCGACCACTGACAGGCTTATTTTCAACACAATTTTTCATGTTGTGGTTCATAAAAATCGATTACAATTTTCTTTCCTCCAGGGAAAGCTGATTGCGGAACATTTTTGTATTCATATTCCAGTAAAAACAGCAAAAACTTAAAATCAAAAAATATTAAAATAATTTTTACTTTTCCTATTACTTCAGAAGCTGTTTTCCAAGACGAATTCAACTACTGGTGAAAAAAAAACTAAAAAAAATTTCATGTCGAAAACTTTTTCATCGCCTATAAACCACCTACACATAAACACCTTTGGTAAGTAGAAATAACATATTATTTTAGAATTTATTTAAAAAAAAATATAGGTAATACTTTTAATAAAAATTACAAATAACCCTTAAAATTAAAAACAAATGTGAGTTTTGTGCTAATAGTATGTTAATTTGTCCGGAATGTAGCGGCCTGCTGTAGTAGTATATAAACTTTATTTGGTCATGAATATATTTTAAAAAAGTTTTACACGGATTGAGAAACTTAGAATACTCACAGTCAGATGATGGTGATGGAGGGCATAAGTAATAAAAATTTATGAAACTCACATAAACTCTTGCCCGAAGTAGAAAAAATAAAATCTCTTCATTTATTAAAGAGATCCATTTAAACAACAACAAAATCATGATAACCGCTAACCAAACTCTCAATTTTACAATTGCACACACAAACACTTACATGCATTTGCAATTATTACGCGCCCTTTACTATTAATTCCCCATTTCTTTTAGTTATTTCTTCTTATTTTGTCGCAAACAGTTGTTTTATTTAATCGAAATGCGTTTAGTTAATAAATTTTAATATAAAAAGTCAATTGTTTTAAACCAAGTTAGTGTTAAATAAAATATAAAAGAATATTCTTTTAAAGTGTTTTTAAATTAAAGTGAAATTGAATGTTTTTAAAAAGTTATTTGTGTTTAAAGATAATCATTTTAAAATTTGAAGAAAATTGCCGGTGATGGTGCATTTTTTTTTTTATTAAAAGCGGAGTTTTTATTGTTGTTGTTGGCAAAATAAGTGCGTAAATAAAAAAAGAGTTGCCATTAGCATAAAATTTTACTAAGTAAAAGAATTTTAAATTTAAGGCATTTAAGTCAATGTGGAATAAAAATAAATAAAATGTACGAGTAAAAAACGTTGGAAAGTAACTTAGTGAATAAAATATAATGCATAAATGTTATAATGTAGATATAATTTTGAGATTTTTTGTGTTAAATAAAAGTAAGAGCTTAAAGAAGGTAATATCAATAATGTTGGAGAAACGGATAATAAAATTTTATTGGTAAGTACCAAATCAATATTTTTGCAAAACTCCCGGGGAATTTTCATCCTCCCTTCTCCCATTTTTCCTATGTAAATTCAATTATAAAAATGGGAAAAGGGGAAAAACTCCCGAGGAATTTGTATTCATTCATTTTTGGGCTGATTATCACATATGACAAGACTATTTGTGAGTTCTAACATCTAAATATCTAATCGTTTTAATTAATTTTGAACTTCTAAATAAATTCGCTTTTACTTACATACCTCCAAGTCCATCCATCAATTTCATTACTAGGGAGTTATTCTAAAGGGTAGCAATTTTTGCAGAAGTAATCGACTTCCTTTGGGATAAGCACCTAACCCACCTAGACTATGGGGAGGGCTTAGATTGGAATAGGCCCTTTTAAGTTATTTTTATGATGAAAATCACTTATACTTACATACATTAATAACGGTAACTTGTTATGCATTACTGTATGTGTATGTGCATATGATTTTCTTTTGTTCGTTATTTTATTTAAATAATTGTTGGCTTATTACCGTATTAATTGGTATTCAGAGAAGCTTTAGTTAGCGAAGCCGGTGTTTGTTATTCGGTTAAATTTGTATTACACTTTTATTTAAATAAACGGATTGACCTTGTGCACTTCCGTTATATTTTGATGTAAAATATTGTAAAAAATGTAATGGGAGCTAAATAGCTAAAAATTCTTTTCAAAAGCTTTAAAATTATATCAATATTGGCCATATTCATACATTCAGAAATATAGTGGAAAATCTCATAGGTATATATAGGTATACGAACTTTATTTGTTTTATTAACTGCCTGTTCAACGATTTAAACGTTAGTGTCGTAAAGAAAAGTTTTGAGCAAAAAAAAAACTCAGTTTAAAAATATTTTCCATTTAAAATTCTATAGGTACAAACTCGTTTACATTTGAAATTGTTGAACAGGTAGTGAGTAGATATTAAATTTGCAACAACAGACTTCTAAATCTATTTAACCCTTCAGGTTAGAAAAGCTTTAGTTGCTTTACCTTTTCATAGATTCGGTCGAATACAGTATTTATTTTGCAAACATATTTGGTAAACTCCCTTTAATGTCAAATTTTTTAAACCCAATACAAAATCTTTCTGTTTTATTTCGTTTAGAGGGAAAACGCCAGTAATTAGCATTTTTTAAGTAACAAGGTTTATGGTTTTATTATTCGTTGTATGTTTGCCTGAAAAATAAAAAAAGGGAAGAACAGAAAAAAACATCATAAATTACTTTTTAGTGGGCTGCAACCAAAAAACCATCAACGTGTAACATGTTTTTCTAAACGACCCTTTTGCTGTTTTTTTTTTTTGTAAGTTTTTTTTGGGTATAAATAAAAATTCAAACACATTTTTTTCGAGATAAAGTAACAAACGAGAGACAGACATTCAGTTTCCTATAGTTATTTTTATTATGTTTTTTTTTATCTGTAACTAATTCGTTACACATAAAATTTAAAATTTTCGAATAAATTTTTTATGCACCGCCATACAAAATTGATAAAATTAACGTGAACACAACAAAAAAGTAAATGTTAAAAAAAATTAAATTTTAAATGAAATTGAATTTCAAATTTAAACGTCAATCATTTTGATAAACACTCATTTGCAATATTTGTTAGTGAAACGAACTGAAGGGGTCATTTAAAAAAAGTTCAGAAGTAGTTTTATGGTCTTATACCTCCTTCTATTTTTGATTGTAATTTATTTAGTTTTTTTTTAATTTGTAGCTTTTGTCTTAGTCACTAACTTTAACGGTAATTTAAATTTAGTCATGCAGAAAAAATGTTTGATAGTTAAGGTACCAACACACTTGCAAAGTTTTAATTTTTAACGTATAATTAACTGAAACTGCTGAGCATGTTTAATTATATATTTTGCTTTTTTACCAACCAGAGGCATATTATTAACATGAGATTTTAAATTGTATCAGATTACTTTATTAAATGACTAGTTTTTTTCTGCCAAAATGATTTGAGAATTTTATTACTTTAGTGTTTCTTTGTTAACGTGATTCCTTGTTGGACTTTCCCCACCTCATCAGTTTGACAAAGAGAGTACATACTTTGGAGAAAAACTGTGTTACAAACTAAAGACAACCGATCTTTAAGGTCTAAGGGACAAACAGGACACATTTCCTGTAGTAGGCATTGCATGAGCCATTTAGACTAAAAGAAAGAATCATATTAAGACCTTCATTGCTGCTTCTGAAGAGTATTACTTCAAGCCCCATAAGGCTCTCAAAAGGGTTCGCTGTTTAACCAACTGTCATACTGTGTTGAGTTTTTGACATTTGTAATTAATATACTCTGGCAGATAGACATTAAAGGACCTGCGCTTTAATAACGCTACAAAATTATTAAAATTTACTTTGAAAATTAGGCATCAATTCGTGATTTTTATACACGGAAAGAAAGAATTATTAACTAAATATGGCTTGGACCAAAATAATTTTGCCTGATTCTCGTCGAAGCGAAAACTATGTATTATAAATAGGTATGTGTGGCTTGGTTTAGGTTAAATGTTTCTTTATTAACCCAAATACGAACAAAATAAGTTTAAAATCAAGAAATTATTCTGAGATTTTGGATTTTTTTGTTTTAAGAAACGAAATTAATTGCTTTAGAAAATGAACTTTTTTCCGTGTAGGGCACACCTCAATTCTGGCTTAACAGATTTGTTCATAAACAAAATCGTCGCTTATGGAGTCACCCCCAGTCCACATCAGACCCCACAAACTCCATTACATAAAAAATGCACCATCTGGTGCTGGTGCGGCTTATACGCTAGTGGTATCATCGTTTTTTTAATGAAGCCGAAGCTCGTGCAACGGTCAATGGAGATCGTTACCGCACCATGAGCAATGATTTCTTGTTTGAAAATATGGATTACATGCAGGTATGTTCTAGGTTTCGACTCGAATTGAAAACGAACGACTTTTTAAATCCGCATAATTCATAAATTGGTGTTCTCAAATCCGCATGTTTTTGTGTATTCGAAGTTTTTGTTCGAAAAAACTTTTTTTTGACTAAAGATCGCTAATTTGCTAACCGCAGCATGATAGCAATGTTTAATATTTTTTTAAAATCCTGAAAGCTGTAAAGAATCACAGGAAGAAATAGCTTTTATCGCGAACATGGCTAGAATTCGCGAAAAATTGCAAACTTATAAACAAACACTAAAATTTATTTGTAATCGCTAAATCGGTAAAAAAAAACAAAATGTGGGGAAATAACAAAAAAATTGCACAAATAGCGAAAAATCGCGTAAATTTTTAATATTTCAAACCAGCCATATAATTGATTAAAAGTCCCTAAAACTATTAGGCTTGGAAAAAATTAGGTAAAAATTGCAAAATTCGGGGAAATTGGCAAAAATTTGCTAACATCGGCATGATAGCAAAGTCTACTATTTATTATAAATCGTGAAAGCTGTAAATAATCAGAAAACTTACTGAAACAAATCGCTTCTACCGCGAACATGGCTAAAATTCGCGAAAAATCGCAAAATTTTAAACAAACAAAAAAACTAATTTGAGATCGCTAAATCGATTAAAAAAACAAATTGTCTGTAAATAACATAAAAATCGTTAAAAAAAAAATAAGCTTTAATTACATCAAAATAATGAAAAAGTCGATTTTAAATTTAGGGTAAGTTAGTGACTTTTGCACTTTAGAAAACGATATATTTTTGATTAAATTGGATAAAGAGATTTTAAGCTAAAAACAAAATTTATTTTTTTGTCAAAAATGTTATCAAATATTAGAATAAAAGTCGATTCGTTTTACTTTCACCAACCCATTACTACTCTAATTGAAAACGAATAAAAACTTGTGGATGTGAACTGCAGAGCACCAAAAATGCTAAAGTAATTCACTTTTGAGTGGATTCGGATTCTAGAACACACCCGATGGATTCGGGCGATGTGTGGTTTCAACAGAATGGCCAAACGGCGAATGCAACTATCGACTTATTGGAACGTTAATTTAGCGATAATTTGCTTACAAGAAATATACCTGTCAATTGGCCTCCAACGTCGTACGAATCTGGTACGTGTTTGTGCTGATAAGCCAGCAAAAATTGACGTCTAATGGCTAAAAATATCAGTGAATGCTTAGGCGCTAGTTTAGTTAAACTAAACTTAAATTTATATGTAGCTTAAACTCAATAGCTGCTATATGTTAAGTTTAAGCTACATATAAATTTAAGTTTAGTTTAACTAAACTAGCGTTTAAGCATTCACTGATTTTTTTAGCCATTAGACGTCAATTTTTGCTGGCTTATCAGCACAAACACGTACCAGACTTCAATGTTTTATATGTGGGTAATTTAATGTCAAATCGGCCAAGAGCGGGACACGGCCCCTTTCGATTTTAATGAAATATGGTGAGAAGGTTCCTTTTATTTTATAAGGAACATTTCGAGGGCTTATATTCAATACCCGCCATACACCAATTATTGGAAAATGACTTTTTGATGGCAAATTGTTCACTGATGCCAGCTTTATCTCTGACAAAAATTTCAGAAAAAAAATTAATATAAGTTCTTTTTTTTTTAAATATTTGTGATACCGCTATCAACCGCACGATTTTTTTGAACGAGCGGCAAAAAATAGAAGAAGTTGTTGAAGGATAATGAAACTTGGCACATAGGCATTTGTTTGAATCAAGAAAAAAATGGAAAAATCAAAATGAATCGCCCACTTTTACGCCCACCTCCCATACAAAGTGAAAATTAAATTTTAACCTACGGCATTGTTTTTTAGCACATAGCATTTTTAAGCACTCGTTATCATTTGTGTGAAATTTGATTTCTGCCTTGATTTCTAATACATCAACTCAATTTTCACAAACAATAAATATTATAATTGTAAAATGGGCTCCTGAAAATATATACCTGATCACGCCCACCTCCCATAGAAAAAACAAATAGAAAAAACATGAATACGTAATTCAAGCATAGTCTTTTAATAATTTTTTAACATCATTATCGGGTTGCAGAACAGTTAAATTAACAGTTAAATTATATGCATTTGCATAATGCTAAGTTACCAATCCAGCCTAGTAAATGGAAACATCTTCAAGATTTGAAGCCGGTTATACCACTAGAATATCATTACTTTTATGATAATTTAGTTCAGATGGAGTCAAAGTAATAAGGAGCAATGTGACAATGTCCAATTTGAATTACCTTTTTTAATTATGTTTATTTTTTTGTTATTGTTTTGTTATTCAATTCTTTTATGTTAGAAAAACGTTAAACAAATGCTTAATTTAATAAAATTACATATTAGAGCAAAAAAACATATTTTTATTACTGTGCATTTACCGCTACACGTCATAAAAATATTTGAAGATTTCAGTTGCAATACCCGACATCAACCATATCGCTACGAATAGAGTTAAAAGTTCTACTTTTTTTATAAGGGTGACTTAGTAGTCATATTTAAAAAATATTATAGAAGAAAGATTAATTCATACCTTAAGAATTTTCGAAAGAAACAGTTTTTTCTCTCTCCTGAAAAATTGTATTTTGGCGGATGGCGGGTATTGAATATAAGCCGTCGATATATGAACTAAAAAGGTAGTTAAGTAGTTTTCGAGATATTGAAGAAATAAACTCAACACATTCGGCTAATTCGGTGACATTAAGACATTTTGAATATGACATAACTTTCGAAAAAAATTTTTTTTAGCTTATATAAATATCGATACCTTCCCATAAGAATGTATTAAGCGACACTTTTTTCGAAAATGACTTTTTGATGTGGAACTATACTAGAAGTTAAGCGCCACATTTTGGCTTGGGTTTCGCTGCCCTATCATGGATGCAAAGGAAACTAGAGAGAAAATAAAATTGTATCAACCGTCAAGTTTTCTCACTGGAATAATGTTGCATCCTGTAATTTGTATTATCCTCTAAAGAAATTATGCTAAGCCACATTTTTAAATATGGTTTGAATTCTGAAAATCGCTTTCCAAATATGTTCCTCTCAATAAAATACACAAATAAATAACTAAATGAGACGTTTTTTTTTTGTTTCCTACACAATTTTAGAAATGTCGCTTAATACATTCTTATGGGAAGGTATCGATATGTTCCTTAAAATATAAAAGGAAGCTTCTCACGAAATTTCATTAAAATTGAAAGGTGTCGTGTCCCACTCTTGGTCGATTTGACATGGAATTAATCATGTAGTTTAACATAGAGTTTGCTAAAAACCGTTAAAATGTGAAACCGCGGTTACGGGCTTAAAATGATTAAAACCGTCCGGTTTCGGTTCGGTTTTCGGTTTTGAAAATATCAAAGGAAAATTCATACATAAACATATATTTTTTTTTTAAAGTTTTGTATTGGTTTCAATACCTGGGCCTGGCCAGGAATTTTTTGACTTTTTCTAGTTTTTTTCATATAATTATTAAGTATATTAGAACGAAACTTTATGTATTCCTCAATTCCGCAATTGGCCAAATGAAAATTTTGTGCATATTGTATCCACCTGGGCCTGGTCAGGCCCTTCCCTATAATATATGTACTGCAGTTAATAAAATCAAAATTAAACTTTTTAAAGAAGCATACACAGCACATAAGAATTCTTCCTTTTCTGTTTTTTCGAAAAATATTTTATTTCCCAACAAAATGTTCCTGCTATAGCCATAAAACTCCATGCATATAAAAGTAGTCCCAGCCTTGCCCAGGGGTTCGTTAGTGTGAGTTTTTTCTATAGCCACAAGAAACTCCATACAAAATTCAAGTGGACCAGGTGGCAGTTTATGCCTCACAAATAAGGTGTGTACTTAAGAGTTATAATGATAACATTTTTTCTTCTAGTACATTTTGAATTTAAAGAATTTTCAAATACCTTGTCATTGTTGAAGGCTGTTATGTATAAAGTTTTTGTATATTAAGTACGAGTATGATGTTTAATTTGAAATTTCTTCAAGCATAAATACATTGTTAAAGTTAAAGCTAAAACCGAGGTTTCGGTTAAAACCGAACAGCAATCCCTAGTTTAACATGTGGCAGCACTACGATAAATGTTGCCAAATTAATATGGTCTGTATTGGTAGTTTAAACGCCCAATTGTATACGTTTAAAGGTAATTTGTATTACTTACTGTTTAAAAAATTTGTTGGTTTAAACACATTTAAAACCAAAATGATAGTTTAACTTGCTCTGCTCTCTTAGCCCTAAGAGGCTAATATTGTTCTTGTTTTTCGCGACAAACGGCCAGCAATGCTCAAAAAAGTGGCCCAAAATTGGATGTTAAAATGGGGCTTTGTCCGTAGTGCTTATATGATCGATATCATTTTTAAATATGATTGTATTGATATTCAAAAAAAATTCTTTTTTTATTAAGGTTACATTTTTTGTGTTATTTTTAACAGTTCCAAGTTAAGTACTTCTTTCAGGATCTGGGTTAGCTCAATGATGCATCATAGATTGCTCTGTTGATTTCCGAGAAAATTTGTGAATTTAAGAGGAAACTTTTTTGAAGGGCTTAGTGTTTAGTTAAAGGTAACATTATGGATGTTATTTTAACCTTCTCGTTTTCTTGGTTATGAGTACAAAGAAAAAATTGTCGGCAATTTTTTTTTCAATAAAACTAATAATCAAAAATAAAATCAGTTTTAATTAAAAATTTAATCAAGTGAATTAAACGTTTATTTATATAAACAACATAACTGCAGAAAATGTTGTAAATATCAAAAAATATTTAATTAACACTATTAATTTTTTAACTGGTGGAAAGGTGGAAATTTAATTAATTTTGTAATTAATATCACAAATATTTTAATTGAAATAAATTTTGAATTTTTTCCGTGTACTTAACCTTTTAACGTTTCGTCAGTTTAACAAAATCTGTTTAATGTTTAAAACCGTTTTCTGCTCTATAAACTAAAGAAAATAACCCCGTATTGTCTTTCGTTAAAAGAAAAAACACCTGCTCAAAATTTATTATGCATCAATGACTTTTATTAAGAACATTAACCAATCATTATTTCAAACATTTGATTGATAGTTATACCAAAATATTGTGTGCTGGTTACTTGAACCGTTTCGAAAAACAATCAAACCACTCTTTATAATTATTTAGCTACTTAAATACATGCACAACATATACATCCATATGCATGTATATTTAACTAACTAAGCCTTCAACTATTTATTTCATACGATTATTTTTAATATACAAACTACACAATTTAATAACAACCCTCTAAGTATAACGAAACAAAACATTGCATTACCTGTTTAAGTACAGAATACAAATTCGTAAACCCTGAATAATCACAAACCATTAAATGACACATTAAAAACATTTATAGTTTTTTTATAAAAAAAAAAATATAAAACTGGTAATAAAAGTCCACCTTTTTTCCTTTCTTTACAACACTGATTGGCTTATGACCATTTTTGTACCCTTCATTAGGTATTTGACTTTTTCTCCCTAACTCTTCATGGCAACTTTGGTATCAAATGTTTTGTGTCATCCCCATTGCTGTTGAATTTTTTAGATCACTTTTTTCGATTAAATGTTAACACTCGAGAAAATTTTTTAGAAATTAGTTTTTTTCTTTTGGAATTTTCACATATAATGGACTAATGTCTGATCACATGATACGGATAGCTGAAGAATAGTTTAGGTTTGTTGTAGCAAAAGGTTTATAAAAATTTAATAACAACTACACCACCAGCAGCATTAAAAGAATTTAAGGAACTAAAATAATTTTAAGAGTGTGGTCGGTTTTAAATGACTCCTAGAAGACGTACGATGTAAAATAATATTATTGCGTTAATCTAATTGTTTTCAAGCTGGGACAGCCACCAAACCCAATTTTGGTATACTAGCCCGAAGGGAATCATGACACCCTTTGGATCAGCGCAAGTGCATAAGAATCTTAAAATGCTGGATCCACATCACATGTCGTATCTCTTACACATGGTTTGTGTACTTTTCGAGGGTAAACATCTAACATTTATTCTCACTTAGATATTTAACCAAAGTTTTTTACTGCTTTGAAAATGATTTCATCAAATGCAACGTGAAAGGAATGGCTTGTGAGGTTCAGCTGTGCTGATTTTATGACAAATGACAAGGACCGCCTGGATCAGCCAAAAAATTTCGAAGTAGATGATGAATTGGAGGCATAACTTAATGCTTATTGTTGTTAAACTCAAAAGAAACAATAACGAAATCATCGCTTTACTCAAGTAGCAATTTCAAAACGTTTTCAGAGTTAATCTAAAAGCAAGGAAATTGTTTACTGCTCGAGTTTAATCTGAGGGACGTTGAAATATGTCCCAAAATTAGAACTAAGCGCTTTTAGATTTATTGATTCTAAGCAACGAACCAGAAGAATAAGAAATCATATATGAAGCCAAAATAAACAGTCAAATAAACACTAAACACAAATATATATGGCGACAAGTTAATGCTCCGTATTTTTTGGAACCAGAAAAGTTCCATCTATTGCACTGGTTGAAAATTCTACACTTTTTGCCATTACTTCAAAAATAAGATGTTTTTTAACGGTAAATCGGGCGCTTAACACAGATATGACACTTATTTATTTCTCTCAAGAAGCGTTTACGAGATATTCGAAAATCGAGTTTTTCTGCAGCTGTTTCAGCTATTTCGAAAAATCTCAATGAACAATTCATCTGAATTGTACAAAATTTACACTACTGAGTACATTTTTCCTCTTTCAGCATATATTTATACTGTGTTGATCGGATAAAAATTTACTGTGTTACAGGGCTTTAGATTTGAAAATTTTTTTTTACGTTTTTTCAATATTGAACATTTTCAGTCTCTGCATTAAGGCAATTTTAAAGGAACAGTTCTCGAGATATCTTATATAACTCCAGAAAAATCACGATATTCGCGAATATTTCGAAAACGCTTATTGAGAGTTCCATATTTGTGTTCAGTTTAGCCTAAAAAAATATCTAATTTTGTGGGTTATTTTTTTTGTGACGTAGTTTGCTCCCAAAATTGGACTTGACGATAATTTGATGTGTTAAAGCGAGCATTATCCAACATTACATCATGACAACGATTAACAATATGTTGCAAAACCACTTGAGAATTATGAAGAAAAAATAGTGTTTGGGACAGTTGCCTTTCCCGCCTCATAGTCCAAACCCTGCCCTGGTTGACTTTGATTTGTTTTAAATTGATACAGAACTCTTTCTCTGAAAAATGCTTCTCTAATAACCTTATTTGGCTTGTCAAAAAAAATTGGGAAACGTCAAAGCCAATGTTCCACAATCTGGGCCAAATATTGCTAATATTTAAAAAAAAAAAATATTGCGAGAAACTATGCAAAGAGAAATCTAAAATTTGTTATTTCTTTTTCATTTATGAATAAAAAGGACAAAAACACATTTCACTTTTGTTCATTATTTTCGCTTATTATTAAAAATTAGGAGAATTTCATTCGGTAGAACGTAAACTTAAGAATTAGAATAAGGTTCGAATAATTAATTTCATAAGTGTCGGTTCACACACGTCAAGTTTTACTCGTTAAGTATTGAGCTTTTAGGAGAGAGGGGAAAAGAGAATGCCATTTATTTTCCTCTCTCTCCTAAAAACTCAATACTTGACGAGTCAAACTTGAAGTGTGTAAACCCGCACTAAGCATACGAAGATTCAATTAAAAATATAAAAATTAAATGTTATGAAAAATGTCAAAAATCATAATAAAAATAACAACCTCATACATGATAAAAAAAAATGTTATTTATTCCTCAAATACATTAACGCAAATCATAAAAACACTTTTACAATTACCAATTTTTATAAGTTTAACATCAAATGTCTGAAAATATATCTTGCCGAAATTTAGACTTGAAGTAATTCACTGTACAGTGTATTTTTGTAAAGTGTATGACGGTGTATTTGCTATTTACGCAGTAACTGATTAAAAATCACAGCAATTTTGATATTTGCTTAAGTTTGTAAAACTGTACAGTAAACTTGTGTAATGTATGTTAAAAACGTTCAGTGTTGCCTTGGTTTTTTAAGAGATGGCAACAAAAAATGAGCGCGTATAAAATATTTCAAGCAGGGTTCCTAGAATTAATCAAAGTATCGCCTTAATTATTGTGCATTAAAACTCATTAACATCTAACATCTCCCATCAATTTGCGAAGATGTTAACATATTTCCAAAATAAATACATAGGGATAAAAACTAACATCTTTAATAGATGTTCCTATCTCATTTTATTCCATTCTACATCTTTCGATTATTTTAGTGTCATCACTAGAAAAGTGCCAATAAGTTACATTATTATTGTGGCATCACTGACAAAAAGAAGTTTGTTTTAAAAGCTGCTTTACCATTTGTCTAGTTTTCTCTTTTATTTCATTTCATTTAATTTATTTATTCATTTTGGATCACAAACCCCATTGTACCCAATTAATCCGGAAGATACAATTGGCTTAGCTTAACTAAAGATAATAAACAACTTTTTTAATATATAAGTATATATTAACATATTAGTAATTAGTATACATTCTAAAAAATTAACCATTTTTCTAATTATAATGTATGTAAAACGTTCCCCCCCCCCCCCCCCCCCCCTCTTTTTTTTGCACAATTACTGAAAATGATAAAATTAAAGAATCTAAAACACCTGAAATAGTAGAAATAAGCAACGTTTTTTTTATAAATTAGACAACAATATTTTTTTAAAACTTGATAATGACTTATTGAACCTACGGTCCTCGTATGGAATTAAGAGATTCCACATTCATATCACACGAACAACGAAAGGCCTATTCATAACAAGAGTTGAAAATCTTGGAAAATCTAATGAGTGCGTTCGGTTAGAACGACCAAAACTTAAGGCCCTAAATTTGTAAAACGCAAACGCAACGCCAAAAATTATATTGAAAGCAAAAACAAAATCGAAAATATTTCATTATTTTGTTGTTGTCTTCTATAGAAATGTATATTGAATTTTTAAATTTAAACGCTGCATATCTTGTGGAGTTGATAATTTTAAAACGCAATTTGTATTTCTATAGAAAGCAACAACAAAATTTTGACAAATTTTTGACATTGTTTTTGCTTTCAATGTTATTTTTAACATTACGTTGCGTTTTACAAATTAAGGGCCTAAATCTTTCAAGAAGATAGGATGGCGCTCCAAATTTAAATATTGTATAAAATTATAACAAAGTTCTTAGTTTATTAAAATCTTCGAAATCACAACCCAGTACCTTAACCACGTAGGAAGTCATATGTCTCTGATCCCTAAATGTTAGACCAAAAATAAATCGTACGACCCTATTAAAACTTTGTTTAAGTTTTAAACTATTATGTTGTGATACCCCCGAAAATATTTCCAACCCATACAAAAATATTGGCAGACAAAGAGATAGAGCAACTTGCTTCCTTACCAAATGAGGCAAATACATTCCAATGCTATACAACCGTCTAATAACATAATTCACTCTAGCTGTAATTTGATTAATTTGTATATTGAAATTGAGCGCGTTATCAATATAAACACCTAAAGTCTTATAATAAGACACAAAATCCATTTGTTCATTATTCAAAATTATGCAAGGTATGTTAATATTCTGAGAGAACCACATCGCTCGAGTTTTCGAAGGATTCAATTTTAAAAAATTTGTTCTGATTAAACAGTTCACGCAACATAATTTGATTAACGGAGTCAAAAGCCTTGCTAAAATCTAAGAACACTAAGACGGAACTGTTCCTTATATCTAAATTACTTCTTTTTTGTTCAACCAAATCAAACACCAGCCCTGTAGTATTATAATGTTTCCTAAAACCAGATTGATACCTATTTATATAATTACCTGAGAAAACGTGTTCTTGTAACTGATCCTTTAATAAAGCCTCTAGAATTTTAGAACACGTATTTAAAACACTAATTGGCCCATAATCTGATACCGTACGGGGAGTCCTTATTATCGGCACTGGTATAATCCTTCCTATTTTCCAGTAACTTGGGAAATATGAGGATGTGATAATGTTATTCATTATAGAGAGCAATGGTCTTGATATGCTCCAAAATATAAGCTTTATAAATTTAAGTGGTATACCATCCGGACCAGCAGCATCACTTTTGATTTTCATCATTGCATTATAAATTTCGTATTCATCCACATTTCGAAACGTGAAGCAATGTTTTTTTGTCAAGTATTTTTTATATTTTTAAACAAATTGAACTTCAAACACATTTTTGTGTTTTCTTTTGAAATTTTGGCACTTTTGTAGAAAAAAACATTGTTTATTTTAAAAACATTTTTTTTCTTTTTTTTTTCAAAAATGATGACATTTTTGTTTGATGGTAGATGTTGATCAGTGTTAAAAGCCTATTATGAAAGTAGAAACCTACAAAAAAATTAGTAGAAGTTATAAAAATATTTGTTTTTTTTAGTCTGTGTTCATACGGCTCATGTCTTACTGACATGATTGCTACTTGATAGGCGAGAGGGACGAGGGGAGAAGAAACGAGTACACAGATGCATGTACTGTCTTTACGTTTTGCTTTTTCATTCGTTGTTTAATTTTGTTATTGTTTTCAATATCAAAAAAGCACAATGCATACGCACGACTACATATACAAAATAAAAAACATGTCGTCAACATGACATGAATCATTTGAACGCCAATTCATGTTCAAAGAAGAAAAAGGAAGAATCTTGTCAATAAGACATGAGCCGTATGAACTCAGACTTAGTTGCACATGTTGCTTTTTCGCTTTTAAATTAAAAATAAATATTGCACATTTTACTTGTATAGTGTGTGTCACACGTTTTTTTTCCTCTGTGCCAGACTTGAGCATTGAATTAGTGTAGTGTATAGCCGGCATAAAAAAACAAATGCTCGACCAAACATAAAGTACTAAATTGCCCTTATTTTGACTATCCTTATTTTAACTAAATGTTTTCTTCTGGTGTAGATAACACAAATCTAAGTTTCTTCAGTCCTGCCTGACAGTGTGTTTAATTTCAAAGTTTCTTGTTATTGTAGCAATTCATGAAAACAATTGTTTTTCGCATTCATAATATTCCCTGATGTTTTGAACCATATTTCATCTTTTTCGTAAGAGTTTTTTTTGTGTGCCGAGCTGTGTGTGTTGCTGTTAACGTAATTATTGTAGATTTTTTTTTCACAAAATCCCTTGAGTGTCATAATGTGTTTTTTTTTTTTTTTTTTTTTTTGTTTTTTAATTGTATTGCAAAGAACTTGTATTGTTGTTTTTCCTTTTTTCAATTTTATAGTTTGATGGGTTGAAAGTATGTGCCTGATTATGGGACTGTCACTGATTAGTGTTCCGTTTCTTTTCTCTGCTTTTTAGAATTGAATTTTATATTTTTCTGCTGTTCATGCCGTCATTATCAAATGTCTTTTTTCTGAAATAATAATTTTTCTTAATCACAAATGAATTTTTAATTACTAGAAATAATAAATTTTCTGTGATTTAAAACAGATGGTCATAAAACTTAAATCTACAGAAAGTAGTAATTATACCTTCTATGCTTTTAATAATTTGTTAAATAATTCTCTTGAATACCCTTATAATGAAATTTAAGTTGAAGGAAACAAAAGTGAAATGAAAGAGGAATTAAAGTGCTTTTCATGCTGGTTGCAAATACACCTCTTTTTCCTTAGCTCGAAGTTTTTAATGTAATTTCAATACCTTTAAAATTAAAAAGCGAAAAATAAGGCCTAAATGTGCAATATTAAATAAACTTTTTATAGGCACCTACAGTTCTTTTGCTTTTAAGACGTTAAGAGCTTCCGAAAGGGATAATTGTAAACTAGCTAGCATACTAATGAGTTGTGTTTGACTTTTGTTAAGCATATTCTGGCAAATCACCGTGCAAAGAACAAGGTTTGCATGAACTCGAATTTATCGCTCCCACACTGTTCTGAGCAATTCGATCTATGCCCGTCCACTACTTGGAAAATTTTGAGGAAAGGTCTTGGCCCACATCGATATAAGATCCAACTACACAGAAAAAATTATTGCCGAATTATTTTCAAACAAACGCTTGTTTGAAAATTTTTTTCATTTCTATAAATTTTTTTAATGATTCAATGAATATTTTTGTTTGATTTTTATTTTACCAAAAAAAATGTGGACAACTCTTCAAAAATATAATAAACGCGTTATTGGTGTCAAGTTTTCATAATTTTGTACGAAATATTTAACGCTCTTTAATGTTGTCGTCTTTTTGCATTTTTTATTTGATCGAAAGCAACACTTCTTTATGTGAAATATAAGAACAACAACAAAAAACATACACAGCCTATTTTTGGACGCTTTAAAAAAGTGCAACTATAAGAAAAACAATAGCAGAAACAACATTACAAGAAACAAAATCCCGTATTCAATTTTTTAAAACTGTTTGGTTAAATACATCAAATACAAAAATAGAATGATGGCGAAAAAAATATTGAATCGGTCTGCTGCCGTTTTTTGTTACATTTCTTCTTTAGCGAAATGAGTACAACAGTCACACGATTGTTCTTACTTGAGAATTGCGAAAACAGCTGTTGTGGTAGCTTTTTTATTTGTTTGAAAGTTCTTGTTGGTTTGTTTATTAAAAAAAATTAAATTTGTATCATATACACAAACAAATTTTTATTGAATAGTTGTATTTAAATTTTTTAAGAAATTCCAAAAACTAACAGTCTGTTCAACAAATTTGTATGATGCGGTTCGCATAGAAATATCTTTAATAAAAATATTCGCAATGAACAGCTAAATATGCTTGCGTACATACATACTAGAGTTTTTTTTTTCCCGGAGTTTTTCGATTCCCGGGAAAGCGGGAAAAATTTTTAAATTTCCCGGGATCCCGGGATCCCGCTCCATACAAATAATACAAAGTAAACTTGGTTTTATAAATGAAAAAAACTTTTATAAACAAACGTGAGGGAACTTGTTTACAAAGTAAGTAAAATAAATGCTTAAATACTACAAAAATTAATTGAAGATTGAAAGCGGAACTTGAATTATTATTAACTTTGGCTATTATAAGTAAATTCCGTATTATGATGATCTAGTTCAAGATAAAATAAACATAACAATTGAGGTACTCAAGATATGAGATCAAAAAGTAAAATCATAAAATATATAAAATATTTTAATAAATATATTAACATTTTTTAACGGCGTAGGAAATTACTTTCTGACACACTCAAAGCGTTTAGTGAGTCGCCAAAGAGTATATTTCTGATTTTGTTTACTGATTACCATGTTTCCGAAAAATTTCGTTTACTTTTTTACCGAGGTTGGACAAATAATTAAAAGTGCACCGTTGTTGCATGCTTCTAATGTCAAGGTTGATGCAAAAAATAGCATCATCCGGACTACTTCTTACAAACTATTTCTTTTCATTAGGTCCATCTGTAATCTTTAGGACAATGTGTTTTTCAAATTGTATGTTTTAGTAACTTACACGAGTTTCATTATTTTTTTATTTCGGTTTCCCCGCACTTCCCGGATATATTACCAAGCTCGATTTTTTTTTTTGTAGATACGACTATGTTGCAATAACGGAGCGATATGTTTATGTATATCCTATTTTTAAGACTTGTCCATGGTCAATGAGAATTTACTGCCTGCATCTTATTTTGAATTTATGTTCTTTATCAATTCATCACTTCACTAAATTTATTAATTATCAACTGTTGCACTGCCCATTCTGCTTTTAATAGATTTATTGCCGCAGGAGACATTGATTTACGTTTGTACACATTTCTTATAATTGATCAAATCGACAACCCATCCACAGATGCTAATTTTTAGAGAAAAGAAAACTAAATTTCAGAGTAAAAATAGCTGTTTTCTGAAACTATGAAGAACTTTTTATTTCCCGGGATCCCGCAACAAAAATCCCGGGAAAACGGGAAATATAATAAGTGAAATTCCCGGGAATTCCCGGGACGGGAAATCCCGGGAAAAAACCCTAATACATACATATTTTGTTAATATGTAGCAGTAATTAAAAAAAATTCAATGCATAATAAATAAATACATATGTACATTTTATCTTCATTACCTACAAAAAGAAACACAAAAAAGTAAATTTATTAAAAATATTGTAGCGTATTGTGTTCTTTGATTGCCGCACAAGAACACAGTAAATATTGGTGCATTTTTATTATTTTTATTGACGCGTGGTTGCATAGCAAACAGTCACACGATTGCCGCACCAGGGTTGCATTTGACTGATAAAAATAAGCACAATATTGTCCTCGATTGGTACATCTGCCATTTGGTTGTGTAGTCACACGATTGGGGTATTAAAAAACTTGAAAATTGGTGCATTGCGGCAATCGTGTGATCCCAGCTTAAGTAAGACTTCGTTCAAAAATTATTCCAACAAAAGAAATGTGTCTCAAAGCCAGCCGGCGGCTCTGCTCTGCCGTCATCTTCTCATACAGTGCTTTCTTGTGTGCGCGTCATGTCATTGGTTGAGCAAAAACTTTTTTTTTTATTTTGAAATTTAATATATGAATTTCAGTAAACTTTTTGTTTGATTCAGTTAAATTATTTGTTTGAAAAAATCAGTGTTTTTTTCAATAAGCAAAATGCAAATAAATTGTTTGAATATGCAAATTTGTTTATAGGACCGATTTCAGACAAAAATTTGTTGGATTCTACAAATTTTTTGTTTGAATTGGAAAAATAATTTTTTCTGTGTAGTGAAAGAATTAAAGCCAGCGGTCTACAATTGCTTCCTTTGTTCGGTGAATGGGTTTGAGAATCAGAAGGAAATTTAACTGGATTTTTATCGTCAAATCATCTTCAGCGATGAGTCATTTCTGGCTTAACTTGTATATAAACAAGCATATATGTATGTCGTTTTTAGAGCAAGCATATATGTCGTCTTTACCTTTATGAGACTCTTAAGACTGCATTACATCCCGAAAAAATCACTGTTTGGTGCGGTTTACATGTCGAAGCCATCTACGGCTAATTTGTCCTTAAATTCTGTGCAATCATAACCGTGAATGACTCTACAGGCAAATAATTCGTGATTTTTTTTATTACTCAAGTCATTGCAAACCATTTGTAAGAGAAAGACAAAACTGTGAAACATTTAATACAGCGGGTTGATCCAAACGACTTTTTGTGGGTGTGCGTCAAATCTCTAGTCAATGCTGATAAACCAGCAACAATAAACTATTTAGAAGCCAACATGCATTCGACTCACAATTGACGAAATAAGACCGGGAATGCTCGCAAAAGAGTTTGAAATTGGACCGACAGGATGGCGTTTATAAGGCGAAGTTGCGGAGGCCATATGCAAGAAATTAATTAATTATTGCCATGACTGAAATAAAAAAGATTGTGCACTCAGCCGTATAAACAAATTTTCACCTGCGCATCTACGTTAGCATAGAATGCAAATAACTGTTTGTTGTAAAAATGTACGATATACACAAATCAGGGTTGATAAAGTTGGTACAATTCAAAACTAAAAAGTACGCTGGTACCTCCGTGACTCATTTGGTACTACATATTTCACAATTTTTCAAACCTACATATTTACAATTGATATAAAATGGCAACTTGTATTTACTGTCCAATGAATATGAGCGAAGTTTAGTGTTTGGTGCGAATAGTCTTGCGAAAATGTTGTTGTTTAAAAAAACAACTATGATATTATGCATTTGCTCTTTTGCAAGACCACTTGCACCAAACACTGAACTCCGCTATAGCGAATCGATTTTTGTACTTGTTTATGCCACATTCTTAATTTAGTATCAGCGGCAGGATATAAGCGTGCATTTTCTGATTATATTGACAAGTTTTTAAAAGATATAAGAAACGACTTGCTCAAAATTATACATAGTAGAAAAGACGACTTTCTCGCAATTCAAGATTATTTTCGAACGGATTCATAATATTTTCGGAAATTCGTCAACAAGAGGGTTCTCACGTCAAAAAGTAATTAACAGAATCTTGGAACAGTGGGAGCACTCTCCATTATTATTTTATTATATTCGGATCTACTCCTTCCCTGTTTCTGCAGTACATATTTAAAATTGTAAACACAATAAATTTGAAAATGCAATCCATAGATGACCGTATGCACATATTTAAAGAATGCTTAAAAATTTTATTTTGGCTTAAAATTCGAGATTGCATTTTGAGAAATGTTCGTAAATTTTCCACAAAAACGACGATAAATTCTAAAAAGTGTATTAAAACGCTCTCTGGCGGCAATCAAAAATAAAAATAAATGGACTTTTCGACTCTAAAGACCGCATGATACAGGTCTGGCTTGAATATTTGGAAAATTAACTATTTTGAAAAATCCGCGGCTCGAAATTCATTTTTGACCTTCTTTGACAAAGTTTTTTGGAATTACTTATAGAACAAGAACCGCGTTGTGCTTTGGACGCGAAAAAATTTTACTACCCTTTGCTATCTATACTTTACATGTACAAATAAATTTTTAGTACCTTTTGTTTTTGTTGTACTAAATTTTTGTTTTAAAAATAAAAATGATTTAGTACTTTTGGGGCCGAAAAAGTACGATTTTAAAAGTTCGTTGGTACGATTTCTCATTTATCATCCCTGTCACAAATAAACATACACAAATTCTATACCTTTGTCAGACGGACCTACGCAATGCATAATCTTTTTTTTTTTTTTTATTCATGTTTTTAAACACTATATGCAATTAATTTTGTGAGCTTATAGTGCCAACATTTTGATCATTCAGTATTAATTTGTAACTTATACAATTCTTGTATAAAACTTACACTAGACTTTCTATTTCTTATATTTCAGCTGTTTTGAATACGTTTAACTAAGATTGCAACAAATTTATATATTTAATAAATATTTAATTAAAAAGGTCCCTATAATCACACCGAAAGAAAAAGAAAAGCATTAGGAACAAAGCAAAGTAACTAATAATGTAGAACTTAGACAAAAGTCTTGTATCACTCTTTTACTAGGCCACTTAACCCTTCTAATAATGTTATTTCTAGTTTCCAAAGAAAAGTTTTTCAAAACGTATAACTAAATTATTCAATGAATTTAAAAAAAGCTTAAATGCTTAGTTTAATTAGAACTCTTATACTATAAACTTAAACTATTATACCAAAATTTTTGCCAATGTTGTCCATTAAAATATTATTAACGAATACATCTAGCAGATTATAAAAGCTAATCAACACTTATACTAAACCTTACACTCCAATAGAAAATCACTAATTAAAACATTGAGTTTGTCAAATCTGAAGGCCTTTTCAATTTAATTAGAACTCTTATATAACTTTAATTCTTGGCCTTTAAACTATTATACTATTTTCCATAGAAATTATTGTTAATATAGTAACTTAATAACATAATCAATTTTTGTTATACTAAACTCATACATTTCACAAAACTCTTATACTAAACCCTTTAAACTTTTAGTATAACTAATTGAATTGCTTTAATCCCCAATGATGGGACAAATAACTAAACCGAATACAATCAATTTATAAAAATGTATATGCATAATTTTATCAAAAGCCACAATTATGAAACTTTTTAAATATGTAAATTACGTCAAATACCTTTTTCTTAAATCTTCCTTTTTAGCATAAAAAAATTGTATTTTAGATTGTTCTCTCTTCTACTCCACTTTTTGTATTCGAAAGTGTTATGTATGCAGTATGTGCTAAAGAACTTAAGTCCCTGATTGGAATATAAAGTTTTTCTTAATGATTGAATTCTAAAGAAGCCAACGAACCACTCTACAAACAATAAATATAATCATTTCAAAGAATTGTTTATTAAAATCTATTCTTTTTTGTTCACTCTGAAAACAGCAAACCAAGAAAACGTATTTATCTTTTTTAAAGGCAGAGGGTTTCCTTTAAAGAGCAACAATAAGAAAAAACATAAAAAAGCTTTAGTTCTTTTAAAACTTTTTTATTTTTTTTTTTTAAATAAACAACAATTTTGCTTTCTGTAGTGTTCGGTGTTTTTTTTTTTTTTTGGGTTGTTCTACTTTTATTCTTGATGTGCTTTAAGCAAAATTCAATAGAGAACAAACAGTAATAAATGAATATAGAAAGGAAATAATGTTTTTTTATGTTGTGTAATGTTTTGTTTTCAAATAATGTATACGAGTTTGGCAGAGCTTGGAAGGAGTCAATTAAACTTGAGATCTATCGATAACAAAATAAACTCCGTATAAATTTTGTGTAAATATGAAACTGATCTTTAGAGTAGAAAATTAGCCAGAAAACTAAGAAAGTTGTCATCTTAAACAACGATTTTGTTTATTCCCTCGGCATAGTGAAAATATGGAGCTGCATAGAAAAAATAAGAAGACGTGAACATTCCTTTTGCCTTCCAGAACTATATCAACCGCATGGGGGTCACCGATGACCAAGCAGGCCAATCTCTTAAATGCCTGAGATAAAAGGGCCCAGCTTCAGTTTCATCCAAGAATGATAAAAAGAAGATTACGCATTGCGCATGTTTACAAAATATAACTGTTTAATATGACGTCACATCAGAATTTTATACACATGTTTGTTTGCTTGTGTTTCTATATTTAAGCTCTACTTATACGCTGATGTGACGTAGATGAATGCGTTATCTTGTTTTCTTTGTATCATGACTTTCATCGAAGTATATGCAGTAGATATTTGAGATATTAAGACGGTGAAAAAGCTGAATGAAACTTTCGCCGCTATCATCTTGGGTAATAGGTATAAATATAGACAACGTTGGCCACATTCTCCAAAAACTGGCAAGACAACTATGAAGCGCCATTTGCCACAGTTACCCCGATTGGCAATGTAAAAAATGCAACAAAATACTCTGCCGCGAAAAAGAAATTTTGTGAAATATCACGTAAGAGCCCATTGGCCCTACTTGGGGACAGCCATTTTTTTCCATACCGAAGAATAAAAATTCTTTGAATAGTTTCTGAAATTTAATTATTTCAATAAATTTCCTTCATGTTCATATTTGGGACCAAATGGGTTAATCAATACATTCTCTTAACTACATGCTTTGTGGAGTATCTATGGGTATGTGTTCCATAGAAAAACCGACCCTTGTTTAGCAGCTGGGGTTTTGATTTTAAACAACAATTTTATTTATACAAAATATTGTTTTTTGCACTGCTTTGATTCTAAATGTAAAGAAATTTTGAAAAACAACAAAAAAAAAAAGAAAAAAACGGAAGACAAACAAGGCAAAAATAATGATAATATATCGCGTATTGTTAACAAAGTATGAATGTATTTGTTTATTCTTCTCCTCTCTTGTTTGTTATTATTTTATATTTAATTTTTTGCAAAATAAAAAATATTATACTTAAAGATAAGGTTTCCTTCATACAAAACATTTTACACTTAGACATAAAACAAATAATTGTAAAAACCCTCGGGTTTTCTTACTTTTTTCTTGGTAGCGGTAGCAATAGTAGTGGTAATGGTAGTGGTGGTACTGGTGTTGGTATTAGTATATTTGCAAATGGTTTTGGAATTCTATGCAAGCACAAATACACACATTTACACATGCGATTATTTTTCCCTTTTTGGCTCATTAATTATGCCTTTCAGCACGTTTAGATGTTTATCCAAGGAAAAATTTACAGAAAAAAATAAAAAGGAACGGAATATTTAGTTTGCTTGGATGGCCAACTTAAAAAGCAAAAAGAGATACAGCAGTCCATATAAGGGTTGTCCCTCTATCTACCGCTTTATTTTTATGCAAAGTAACCCAGTTATCAGATTTTGGTTTTGTTTTAGTTTTTTTTTTTTTTGGAATTTGTTGCATTTTTTATGTGTTATAAATAAAAATTACAAAATAATGCACAATGGGGCGGAATCAGTATAACTGGTAAAAAGGTTTACTGTTTTTTACATGTTTTGTCTGATTGATATTCTTTTAAAAATGTTATTTTTATGCACCTTTGGGTGTTTTTTCTTATACTCCAGAAATTATCTTTCAAAAGATTGGGTTGCTTGCTTGCACCGAAGCATATTAAGACAAATTGTTTAAGCACTTCCTGTGTTTAAACCAGTGTTCGAAAATAAACAGTACATTATTTAACGTTCGGCTCACACACTCAGGAACGATATCTATTTTTTAGTGATTGAGTAGAAATACACAACCGTTAATACCGTTCGTAACTATTTTCAAGAAAGAACCGAACATTATATAATATATAATGTTCGGTTCTTCGTTAAAAAACACAACAATAGTAGTGATACTGTAGACAAACATTATAATCCAAATTTTTAATATTTTTAATTAGGCTTAAGTTCATGAAATTTAATTTTTATTAAATTATTTTTGTGAAGAAAGGAATTTTACAACATGAAAATTAATTAAAATTGTTATTGATAATCTTTCATTCTTGACGTGGCTCGGGCTCGAACCCTGGCCGGCAGGTTACCATGACATGTTTCGATCGCAACCACTCGATCTCCTCAGATGGATTTGCCGTCTTACACTCGCAGCCATCGACGACTGCTGACGTCACTAGTCAAACATCAATCCTTAAACCAAATTGTATTTTAACATTTGGTAGATCGAAATTTGCTTTCCTGAATGATTATCCACTTTAATTGATTTTACATGTTTTTTCCTTTACTTCTGTTTTTCCTTCGTACTTTCGTCAAGAATTTTTCTTGAAGTCCAAGTACATTTTCTGTTTCTCCACCTTGTCCTTCCCTTTTCCGTTGACCTTTTTCAGCACAACTTGAAGGACAAATGTACACATAGAGCTCGTGCCTTAGCTTAAACAATAATTAGTATTGTGGTTATTTTGTTGAACTATTTATGGTTTTTAATCCAAATTTTTAATATTTTTAATTAGGCTTAAGTTCATGAAATTCGATCTACCAAATGTTAAAATACAATTTGGTTTAAGGATTGATGTTTGACTAGTGACGTCAGCAGTCGTCGATGGCTGCGAGTGTAAGACGGCAAATCCATCTGAGGAGATCGAGTGGTTGCGATCGAAACATGTCATGGTAACCTGCCGGCCAGGGTTCGAGCCCGAGCCACGTCAAGAATGAAAGATTATCAATAACAATTTTAATTAATTTTCATGTTGTAAAATTCCTTTCTTCACAAAAATAATTTAATAAAAATTAAATTTCATGAACTTAAGCCTAATTAAAAATATTAAAAATTTGGATTAAAAACCATAAATAGTTCAACAAAATAACCACAATACTGACAAACATTATATTTTAATGTTCTATAATGTTTTTTTCGTGTGTATATTTTGTTTTTGTAAAAAATGTTTTGTTTTTTTACCAGCAAAAAGGGACGAACATGAACGAGCCGAACCGAACACATTGAAGTTTGGGGATTTAAAAAAAAAAACGAACGGAATTAAATGTTCACATCTTTTGTTGAGTTTGAAAAAAAAACAGTAATATTTTTGTGTTTAAAAGATGACTAACGGGGAAACGTTATTTTTTTTAATGATTTTCTACACAAACACTATTAGCGTTTGTGTTTTCCACAAATCTACCGAACCGAACATTAAGAAACGATATTTAGTGTTTATTTTCGAACACTGGTTTAAACATTAAACAAGTTACGATATGAATATTATGTTGAATATTTGTGTATCTATATATATAAAAATTAGTTGTCCTATTTTCGTGATTTTATAACTCGAGAACCACTCAACCGATTTTCAAACGAGTACATGCGTTGGAAAGATCTGCTTTCACTGATGGTTTATAAAAAAAATATCGAAAAATTTCTATGAATATGCGTTATACGCGCACTTTTATGATGATGTGTTTTACCTATATTTTATGAGAATTACATTTTGTCGGTATAAGGCTCTGCTTGCTAACGTCATTTGACTTATTTTGTATTGTCCAGCAAAGCGGGCATGGTTACTCTAGTAATGTTTATAGTTGAATGCTTTCAAAATAAAATTTAACAAGTTTGGTACTTTTTTCTGCGTTGAGTCCTCATGTTAAAAGTTTTCAAAACTTTTCAAAGTTAATTCTAGAGAAAATTAAAAAAATACGTCAAGAAAATATAGATTCATGGCCTGTTCGTCGATAACGAATGAAGACTTCGTTTGCATAACTTGCATGCAAAACAAAAACAATATTTTATTATTTGTTTTTGTTTTAAATGTAATTTAAGCGAACGAAGTCTCCATTCGTTATCGACGAACAGGCCGTCAATTATTGAATGATACCGTTACTTATGCATCAACCTGTATAAAGCTTGAAATTAAAAAGTTACTTTACATTTTGAAAATGTCAAGAATACTAGCAGTAATGTAAAGTGCCCGATCTAATGTTGATAATAACTGCGCTCTCACGTTGGTATCTAAATTTGTTTAGTAAAAAGTCAAACATTTAACAACGTCGCAAAATTGTTTACCAATCATTTGATTCAGCCCCACTGTAAAATGTTTAATACCGGAAACACTTTTAAGTTTTTCAAATACGTAAAAGAATAAAAAATAAGATTTTCAAGTAAAGAATTACTAATGCAATTGAAAAAGGCACAACCACTCCTCTAACAAAAAGCTAAACTTGTTTAGAAAAAATGTGCATTATTTAATTAAAATAGTAAATGTATGGATATGTAAATATAAATTTTTATTCCAATAATATTAACCGCCTCATAAAATATACTTGAATTTTTAGTATGTATTATCAATTAATATTTGAATTATTATTTTTACAACATTTTTCGTTTTTAAATCTCAATTTTTGCATATTCATAAATTTTATTCAGTCTTTTTTTCTTATTTCATTTGTTTGTGTCAATTAGTTATTAAATATTTAAATTTATTACTTTGTTATTGATTTGGATTGTAAATGCAAAAATAAAAAACTTGATTGAAAAAATATTATCTCATTTTAAATGTGGATGTTGTGACATTTTTCTGTTATGACTTCAAACAAAAAACTGGAAATTTATAACAAGTCCAGTTTTACTAAGTATTGGTTAAAAGGAAAAATTATTATGAAAATATGTAAAATAAGCTTTTACCTGTGACTTTTTTCACGTGGAAATTAGAACAAGATTTTAGGAAAAAAAAAGATAAAAAAGTTTACAGGAATTTTATTTAGTTTTCTACATCTATACTTATTTTATATTAAAATAATTCTTAAAACACGATTATAAAATGTATTTTTTTCCGCTAACGCGTATAAGTTTTGTACACTAAATACTCTTGAGCAACCGACAATCAGCTGTCCATGCAAAAAGCAAGGGGTGTCTAAATATGTATTTTCCGGTCACTAGACCATATGCAATCTGTATAACAAAATTTATCAAAATTAAAAAATTTTCCGTTTTTACTTCTAAAAAAGTGCCCTTAATTTTAAACTGGGCCATATGTAAGCTTGTCAAATCGAAATTTTTTGTTTGATTTTCTTTTCAATTAAAAATTCAGTTTGAACAAACTAATTTTTATTATCTGTACCGTTCAGCAAAGGTAATTTTTACTGTTTTGATCTTGGATTCTAAAAAATATGCATATTCTCGGTCCTTATGAGTAGCGAAGTTGATTTAACGATGTGCTTCTGACCGTCTCTCTGATAAAATTGAGTTTCCAAAGACAACAGATATGTTTGGGACTAGGTTGTTATATACATATATGACACATATGCTCCGCTGAAATTTGGTGTAAAAATTCAGACAGACGCTGCATAAATGACTGAGTTATTAGCAAAATATAAAGACTCTCTAATTTTTACCCATAAATCATAAATTTTTACTCAATTTAGTTTTCAAAGTGCCCATTTAGACAGGGAAACATTTGGAAGGGAAACAATTTGCTTGGTATCAAATTACGGGTTGGGAAGAGAAAATTGGTTTTTGTGTTCGGCGACACGCTTTGTTCTCATTTTCTTTGTTGAGATTTGCTTTGGGGAAAAAACAACAAAAATAACAGAATGTTTCCGGCAACATGTTCGCCTGTGTGACCGCGAATGAAAAAGATGTTTTCCTTCCAAATATTCGCTCGTCTAAACTCGGACAATGTCCTCTTAATTATGAATTTAATTCTTTCTCCTACATTTTAAACAAAGTTAGTGGAATACTGGCAGTAAAAATAAAAAAAATGGTCCATAAATGGCTTAGCTATATACAAATAAGTACCTTTCCCCCACCCCGAAATATTTATTGCCCATGCCATATGAGATAGGAGGGCCAAATGTGGCTCAAATATTTTGTATATATAAAAGGTATTAAATATAAAAAATCGGGACAGTATTTCACCATGGCAGACAGGTGTCCTACAGAGTTAAGGGTTTCAGTGCGATAGGGCCCATACAAAATAAGTTAGCTTCATAAAATTGAGCTCAAATATATGGTATCAGTTTATGAAATTTTTTTGGTTTTCAAAATCAGCAAAATTGTACTATTATTTCACCTAGTGCCCATACAAATATGCTCCCGGAATGAGGATTTTGATACGATAGCTATATTGCACCGTATGTGCCAAATTTACCAAATTTGTCTCATATTTGTGTTATAATTAACAAGTAATTGTTAATAAAACTCAGCTAAGTCGTTATATTTTTACACTTGGATGCCATACAAGTGTCTTACCTAGTTTAGGGTTAAGGTACAATAGGGACCACACAGAACTAGCCAGGTGAATAAAATTTAGCTTATATATAATAAAGTGTCGACGGATTTACTTATCGAGGCGATTTTTATCGAGATTAGGAGCAAGATAAGGATCCATTAGCTGCAAAGATGACGCCTAGACAGAAGATTCGAGGAACGCAGTAGGTGGACCATCGTCCTCTAGAACCAATTATTTAGTTTTGCAGTTACTGTTACTGTTAGAGCCATAATTTGGCTCTATGGACAATAAAGGCATTGAGATGGCTACGAACGACTCTTTGCAATACATGCAGGTAACACCGAAAGTGATGCACTAAATTTATGAGCAACTACGGTTCCATAAATTCTGCCTAGGAACAAAAGTGTAAAGAAATTGATAAGCAAGTAATCACTGTCCTTTACTTGAATACTTTGAATTTCATCAAGAAAAACTTGATTTAAGAAACTCGCATCTGTTTAATCACTTTTTTAACTACTAGGCAACAAATGTTAGTTTTCTTATTTTTCAAAAAGTACTACAGTAATGTGAACCGTGATATTTTAATATTTCCGATGAATTACAGCATTAAATTCGCTGCTTTAATCTGTTGCACAATCCGAGGGAGTACTGTACAATAATTTGTTGGGGGTTAGAAAGGTATCATTTCAAATTCTTAATTTTCCATTACTGTACTCGGAATAAAATGTTAAATTCTTGAATAGTTTTCTGAAGGCCATGGTGTATTTATTTGCTATTAGTGTATCGACCCCTTTGCGCGAAATTATCGTATGTTACAAAAGCCAAATTTTACAGGACAGCCATTTTTCTACTTTTCTCTGCTTTCGCTTGCAATATCAAAATGAAAATATACATTCAATTTTTGTAGCAACGAAGTGGAATTCGCCTACAATATTTTGCCAGGTGACGTCTCTTTGAATGTAAAACAAGATTGCATCAAAAACTCAATTTCAAAAAAATTGTCATGTGGGCAAATCCTGCGTGACGAACGCTACATTCGCACGCGTTTTCTGATTGAAATATAAACATTTTTTAGTCTTTCAAAAAAGATAGCTTCAACTTATATATAGTGTTTACTGACATTAATTCTTAGCAAGCATTTGTTGCGAAATAATTGATCACAAAGTTCTGTGACGCACGCTACAAAAAGTGGAAGTAACTTCAAAGGTTGAAGTGCGTTTTCCTTATTTTTAGCGAATTTAGCATGATAAGGTATACACTTATTCGCAGCCAAAAAATGTTGTGATTTTTTGACAAAACCGTGAACCCTTTGTGACGCACGCTACGTAACGCATGCTACAGTTTTTCCAGTAGTAATTTATTATTATATTTTATTTATTTTAACAAAACAAATTATATTTTTATGAATTGTATTTCTTAAACTAATTTCTAAACTAATGAATATCAACTTCTTTTTTAACGAAATTTATATTTTGATAAGTTTGCTGTAAGTGCTATTTTAAGCACAAAAATCACCTAAAATAATGCTAAATTCACGTATTACATTAAGAAATCAGCAGTGGGGTACGATTTGGTAAAAATTATTGCATTAATGACCATTGAAATACATATTTTTTAATATAAAATTAAATTAAACTAAATTAAAAAAATGTTTGGTTGGTGGACTGTTTCTGGGATTTGCCCATATATGATAATTTCACGCAAGGGGGGGATATGTTGTTAGGAAAATACTTTTTTCCCTATCAAATAAATTCCAATTTGGTTAATCAATGTTTTTTTTTTTTAATATAAATATTTTATTAATCAAAGTTTTACTTATTTATAAATATTTTATGTAAAAAATATGAGAGCTCTAAACCGCAATTTCAAATTAATTTTGTTGATTTCATAACTATTCTATTGAATTAATAAATAACTAATTTAATTTGTATGCCAATTGTAAGAGAACAAAATTAACTTAATTAAGACGTAATAGACATTAGGGTGTTCAATTGATTAACCGGGTTTTATTTTTGTTCGGTTAAGCAATTAATCGATATTTGGCATTTTTAACTTATTCGATTAAACGAATAAAATTTTAAAAATAATCGATTAATAGAATAATTCTAAATCCAAAAAATTTTATGAATTACGAATTTTTTTTTTCGATAATTTTAGAAAAAAGTAGTACTTGAGGAAATAAGGATTCTTTTTTAAATAAAACTTGTTAATGCAGCTCCAAATTGTTGATTTACTTTCGGGCACTTAGATTTTAAAAGAGTCAATATAACTTGGGATTTTTTAAAACTTTTCCCGGACATTCCATCCTCTGCTATGCTTCTGCAAATAATTTCCTTTAGAGAATCGATCGAAGTATTTTGTTTAAAATATTTATTCATTGGACCACTTGTAGCCCCTTTTGATTTTGTTGGTGGAACATCTTCTTCAAGTACTATTTTATAGCCACTGTGTAAGTGGTAAATTCGTAAACTTGTTGAAGAATCTTTACGTTAATACAGTTTTGATACCTGTTACATTTAGCATTATTAGATTTATCTTTCGTACAATATTTTCAAACCAAACTCATTCTAAAGACAGAAATGCATGAACTATTTTGTAATGAAAGTTCATAAAAATATTCCATTTTATATACTTTATTCTTTAAGTATCTATATTTTTGCAAGAACAACAAAATAGTAATTGAATTTATATAATCGTTCGATTTCAATTTCACTTCATTTTGATTTCTAGAACATACCCGATAAATTAATATAAATCTTTGAGTTAACATACCTTTGTCGTTTTTTCTTTTGTAAAAAAAATTAGTAAGTTGTGTTGAAAAAATTTGACAAAAAAATATAAGCTAAATTACTCACTTAACATGACTCCTTTTTATACCCTCCACCACAATTAGTTGTGAAGAGGGTATATTAAGTTTGTCATTCCGTGTGAAACTTTGTTATTATTCATCTCAGACCCTATAAAGTATATATATTCTGGGTCCTTGAGTAATTCTAAGTCGATTTAGCCATGTACGTCTGTCTGTCCGTCTGTCCGTCTGTCCGTCTGTTGAAAACACGCTCACTTTCGAACAACACAAAAGAAATGAACAAACTTGGTGCCAAATTGCTTGTAGTTATCCTAAGCCGCTTGAGATTGAAATCCAGCAAAATCGGTTCAGTAGGACCAGAGCTATGAATCAAAATGTGGAACCACCACCTAAAAAAATTGATAATTTTGTTACAGAAAATAACATAAATGCTGGAACAAGACACGGAATGAGATAAGATTTTGCAAAAAATTGTTTTATTTGACTGGAAATCACGCTGTTAAATTTCGTGAAGATCCGTCCATAAATTACCCTAAGCCCCATACAAACACTACTCCCGGAAAACAGTTTAGTACGCCTAAAAACGCAAAAAATAACGCTAGCGTAACAAAATTTGGCTCGTCACAGTTTTATAGGACTATAAATGATACTGTGAAATTTCGTGAAGATCGGTACATAATTTACCCTAGGCCCCATAGAAACCCTACTCCCGGAAAACAGTTTAGTCGCCCAAAACCATAATTAATAACAAATCCTCACAGTTAGAGAAAATAATAACATCATACAGATATTACTCCTTAAACATTCGAACTGTCGGTGGAGGGTATCAAAGATTCGGCACAGCCGAATATAGCACTCTAACTTGTTTTTAATTCCAACGGACACATACATTTAGTTTGTTTGTTCGACTTAAAACTTAAAAAAATTATACCTTTAACAGAAATACTTTATATTATCCTTTGATTAATCGGTATAAATTCATTGATTAATCCTTTAATCGATATTAGCCATTTTAAATTATTCGAAAAATTAATACTCTAAAATTATTCGATTAATCGAACAAGAATAATTCGAACACCCTAATAGACTTACAGATGTATTAAAACGATGACAGCAGGCTAATTCCGGCAGTCGTGATCGAATACTTTTTTGATTCGAATGCAAATTCATTTCTTATTCTTTCAGTCGAACCGAAATTTTTTTTCAGTGTTGTAAAGCATTTGTTTGGGTTTTGACAAGAATGAAAAATAATTTCCATTTGTTCAATATCGACTGAACGAGTTAGAAATAAAATTGTTTTCGAATCGAAAAAGTATTCGCTCACAACTGCCAGAAGTATCATATCATATTGTACATATGAAATCGTATGATATTTGGTTGTTACTACACTATTGGACGACAATGACAATTAAATTTTAACAAAATTGTTCCTTATTACAAAACTTTATTCAACTTTGACGTCAAATCGTAATTAAATGAAAAGTTAATGTGTAAATCAATAATTTAAATACAGGTTTATAAGTAACTACAGATTTTATTGAGCAAGCACTAGCTCTGATACTCTTTTGACCACATTGTTTTATTGACCGCTCGGACGTCATTCTTTTATTATCATCCAGGCATCGACAACTAGCAACGGTGTCGTTTCACTACTAGTAAACTAAAAAGGCAACAGTTTAAAAATATTGCCAATTACTCTATATTCTAAATTCCCAAAGTTTCCATTGGGATAACTTTTTTCTAACATAGAAAATGGTTAAGTCACACCATTTTCGTTATAAATTCAATTAACTAAATATGTAAATTAGTTGGACAATTTTATAAAGTTTACATAAGTAAAAATAATTGTTGCTACACATGCGAAAATTTTTAAGGTGATAACTGTCATTAATTTCAATTTAAAATGCCCATATGTTGAATTTATATCTGTCCTTACGTCTGTGTATTATATCATAAATTTATATTGGCTTTGCTAAGCCAAATTAACAAAGAATAATTTGTGGCATGCCACAAATGCTTTAACCCCCTTTTCAAATGTCTGTTAATGGAAATTTGCAATTAATGAAGAAAAAAAAATACAAACAAACTTTAATGCGTTACAGCAATAAAAAATGTACGTAAAAGAGAAGGAAAGGTGGAAAAAATTTCGTGAGTCACTTAAGAGGGAAAAGGTGTGAGCAAATATACTGGTAGTGGGCACAAAATAAAAAGGGTATTTCTATAAGCTCGATATGTATATCGAAACTGAACTGAAAATTTTTAAAAAACACAAAAAATAAAATATAAATAAACAAAATGTGTGAAAGAATAAATTTGGAAATGATTCAGGGACTGCAGCTGGCCTTTAAGAAGCTTATTCTGGACGTCCAATTTTGGGACACTTGTTCGAGCATTGATGGTCGTACGTCACGAACAATGTTGACATCCAAGCCGTCAATTGTTGCTGGTTTTAAAAGTATAATACAGTGATTTCATGAAGCCGAACAATATATAACTGATAGGTGTCAAACCGCAAGACTTTGGAGGCCATAGTCAAGCCCACTTCTCGAAATCAATTAATCTACGATGGCTGTGGTCGCCGTATGGCATGCAGCGCCATCCTATTGAAACTATATCTCGCCTGGATCAACATAATGCATATTCTAAAGAATTCCATTAACCTTAACGCGAGCTTCGGCTTTATTGTTAAAGAACTAAGTTCTCTAGCGTATAAACCGCACCAAACCGTAAGAACCGTAAGAACTGTTGTAGATTGGTCTCACTCCATATGCGGTAATTTTGTTGATTATAAACCTGTTAAATAGTCAATTTTGTGATATAATATCGATTTTCAAAGTAAATTTGAATAGTTTGGTATCGTTGTTCAAGCGTGAATCAATTTATGATTTGTTCCTAAACTCAAAAGAAAAATCAATCCATTCGTACTTAAATCAATCCGAAGTGGTATCAATAGTAGGAATGGGCAAATTGAAAAAATATATCGAATAGATATTTTAATTAGAAATATGCAATGTGAAAACCCCGCTGTTTTCTTAATCTTTCTTCTTATAAATGCCATTCATTTTACATCTTCATATTAGTTTGAAAAAACATATGATGCGTGCAGTGACGTCAACTCTTAAAAAAACATATTGTTTGAAAAATGGCTAAAATTTTGAGTTTGAGTTGAGCTGGGTACTTGTGTGGCTTTGTTGTTGTTTCTACATCAAACTTTGACAAACGTGCGCGTATTCACGCATATAGAATGCAATGCTGAGTAGTCTTAAGTATTTTACGAAAACGCAACCCTGTTGTGATAAGTTGTGAATATTTTTGAAAATTTTCAAAAAATAATAAGATCAGTGAATCAGTTTTGTAAAATACTTAAGACTTTGTGGGATAGTGTGTTGCACACTCCTTTAGTAATATGAGATTAAGACGGCTCACTCTGTAATTTTATTCACAGAGTGGCACTACTAACGAATAATTCTATCTTTTTTTTACTTGACTTAGAAATTTTATACTTATTTTAAGAAATTGCGGGATTGATTTTCGATAGTAATCCCATTTAGGATTGTTTTAAGTATATTTTAATTTTTGAGTAAGACTCGTACTTTAAGTATGTATAAAAAACTTAATTTATCTCAAGTGTTTTTCTTTCTGTGTAATGTATACTGATAAGAAATGTCACAAATTGAGCGCAGTATAACAGTTCGTTTGACGGTTAACCTTTTCATAAGTTCTATCGCACATAAAAAACGCTCTTTAGTATTTTATGCTGGTAAAAAAAATGCATTCTTATTCCGTTTGAGTTTGCGCGAACGAATTAATTCATTTATAGCTCGCGAATGTAAATTTCACGGTTCATCTTACTGTAAAAATGCGGGTATATAAAAACTTTTAACTAGCATATTCAAATTCACAAATTTGAAATGCTTAAAGTTTTTTACGAAATAAACACAAAATTAGCATAAAGATAAAGACTCACAAAAAAAAAACAAGAACTTAAACACCCAAATGTGAATGACATAAAAAAAAACAACAAAATGTTCTGTGTTGTATGTAGTCAGTCGTCATACTTCATCAAACTTGATGCCAGTTTATGTTCCTTTGTTTTTGTTTTTTTTTTTTTTAATTTCCTTTGTACATTAAGGAAGAAAAATAAGGACACTCTGCTTAAAAACTTGTACGATTTCGTGCGTCAGCTGTGTCATATTCTGCATGTTATATTTTCTTTTTTTTTAATTCTTTACTTGCTGCTCATTGTGGCCCATTGTAATGTCTTGTATTGTGTAGAGATTACGTTGAAATTCTATTTTATTATTTTGCTATTGTAAGAAGGAGAATCATTTTTTTTTCTATTCTTTAAGAACAATGTCAAACTAAATTGTGCAAAGACTTAAATAAAAATTGTTTTTAATATTAAAATAAGGCATAACAAGTTTCTTGTTTTGGATTCACGGTAAAATAACAGGAAACAGGCCTGACAGGAAAAGACTCACAACAAATGAACGAACATGTAATAAAGTCATAGTTTCATTTCTGTGTGAATTCTATTTCTTCCTTTTGTCTTTGGCGGAATGTTACACATTTTTAGAATATTTCTTTCGTTAAATATTTATTTAAGAAATGAGAATTAACTGAAGTGACAGCAACGACATTATGATGTGATGGATATTAAACAAATTGTGGAAATTAATTGGCAGAAGTTACAAAAATTTCATGTTTTCGTTGAAGTAAAAATTAATGAACTGAATGAAATATTTTGTCCCTGTTTTCTTTACAGCTTTGATTTTAATGTTGAATTAGATGAAACTTAACAAGTTATTATTGCGGAAAAGCCAGAACACCCTTTTATTCAGGTTTTCCCTGAATCTTTGCTGTAGTGCGAACCCGCACCTATTATCTTTTCTCACAAAAATGTTACAGACACACTTTCTACGTAAAGTGACAGCTAGAACTCGTCAAAAAAGTTAGTAGACACAGTTTAGTGAGAAAAACAGCTGTTTGTTTCAATTTATGGTATTTTTGTTTCATTTCACACATTTTAATCAAAAAGTTTATCGACGCGAGAGTTACAAAACATGGGCACTGGTCAGGTTTTCGAGAAACAAAAAAATGTGTTTAATTCGTTTTTACATAAAAAATCACTAGTTTATCACTAGTGAATGACGTTATTTGAACGTCGATTGTATTTTGTTATTTCGGTTTCACGTGTTAGAGTCCAGTAATAGTCTTCCAGCATGCTTTTGTCTCAAAATCCTTGATAAATTCTTTCAATTTTCATTTAATCTTGGTGAGCTCGCTCTCTTGTTCGTGCTCACTGCACCTAGTATTTTTTTGGGAAAAAATCTAAATGCGAATGAAGAATATGCAAAACATTGTCGGTGCCCACGGTTTGTGCAAGTTTCTGACTGCAAAACCAAAATAATGTAAATATGCATATTTAAATGATTCTGATATTACATATCCTTTTTGTCCAACCAAATATTCAGCACACACAAAGCAAAAATAGCTTCAATCAGCAACACACGATCTCCCTGACATGCTTAAACGTGACTATTATGAAGACTTAGAATGAATTTGGGCTTCTGTCAAATAAGTAATTGTGAAATATTGCCAGCATGCGAACATGAACAAGACGTGATAGCCCAATTTTGATGCCAGATTCGAATTCATCGCATCCAGATTAGTTAAAAAACATGATTCGTTTCTGCAGTCAATTTTATTTCCAAATTTGTAGACCAATGTTATTTGTTTTCTATGAACCGTTTGATATTTGAGAGGATAACAGCCCTTCAGTCAATTCAGTTGTTATTTGCCGATAGCTTTTCCGAGTATAGGAAAAAAAAACGTTGCTAAAAGATAAAGGTTGCCATTGATGCCTCTTTTAAAAGCCCATTTACCGTATTAACCCATTAACTTAACTTCTACCGGCAGCACTACAAGATGTCTGACTATTGCGGAAGTTATTTAAAAACCCCTTGAAAAGATACAAGATTAAGGACAATTTCTTGTATCGACTACTAGTCGAATCCCTAATTTTAAACAAATCCTAAAATTCTAACGGATAAGCTGCTACTGACACAATACTCCTTCAAAAAAGATTTCGTATTAATAAATAAGTATTTGATAATATTGTCTAAGAACAGATAACGGTAAACAATTAAAAATGACATTTCAGTATTTCCGTCTACCTTAACATCCGGTTCATCCACAAAACACAAGCCATTCCATGTGTATTAGATTCATTTGTTGCCAAAGTTGGGTTGATGGCTTGGCCCACTCCTTAAGACAAAAATAATATTCTCTTCATTGTCATTATTCCCAGTCCCACATCCATTGTGCTACAATAATGACACTACAGAAAATAAACAAGACAAACAAAACAAAACAAATGAAAAATAAGATGAAGCAAAAAGTTGCCTAAAGATGGATTATATTTTTTGGATCTTATTTTCTCTTCAAAGCAAATATTATATTTAAGTAAAATAAACATAAAAGTATAGAAATTCTTAAGAACACCACAGGGCTTTTTTTGGAAAAACAGAGAAGTCTTAAAAACGTGTGTCTTTCTTATAGTTTTTATTTTTTCTTTATGTTTTTCTTATTATCTTTAAGGATTTTTCCTGTTTTTGTAAAAATATTATTTTTGTAGCAGCTAGAAAATTGCTTACTTTCAAATAATAGAAATTTAGTAGACCTAAAATAACAATAGTTAAGCTCTAAAGTATAACTTAAATTTGTACAAACGCAAACTTCCTACTTTAATAGGATTTTAAACTCTTAAATAAAATGACTATTCTGCCTGAGGAATAATTATCTATGATCAAATTATCAGCAAACACTTTTTTTGGAAAGACTACAAAGTATTAGAGGGTCTTATTCAGTGCTTTTTTAAACCATATCAATACCTTATTTGTCAAATCATCCAAATTCGTTCGCTGATTGTAAAATTTTTACACTGCGGCCGAAAGCAAGCGAAGGGGTTTGAATAGTTTATACTCTTATGGTTTTTAAATCAATTAATTTTTAATCTGAATGAATGGGAAACCAGGAACCCTGCCTACCGAGACGTGAACATTTTGCAAGTTTTCGTAAATAATTGTCTCCAAAGAGTTCTATGAATCTTCTGGCCTCGAACCATCTCAAACAACAATCTGTGGGCTGAAATTCGTCAAATGCCGTTGTGTGTAAAAATACAGAGAAGAAAGTGGAACTAGAATGGACAGACACTCCGTAAGCCACTGTCGGATCAAGTCTTCCTAACTTCTATCGAATGAAACCCGCAGGGGAGTCGAAGAAGCGGCTAGAAAAATGCATAAAAGCTGGAGCTAAGTAAAAACAATTGCGATGAGCAGATCTAAATGGAAGATGTTTGTTGAGGCCCTATGCTCCTTATAGGTTCGAAGGGAATACATATAATTTTGAATATATCGGGAACTAAGTAATGGATACACAAAAAAAAATAAAAATTGATTTCAATTAAAAAATTTGTGATATTAATTAAAAAATTAATTAAGTTTGCACCAGTAAACAAATTAATAGTATCAATTAAACCAGTTAATAGTACTAATTAAACGTTTAATTTACTTGATTAAACGTTTAATTCATTTGATTACATTTTTAATTAAAACTGATTTTATTTTTGATTAATGCTTTAATTGGTGAAAAATTTTGGAGAATTTTTTCTGTGTACGTCGAAAAGAGGGAGGATAATTGCAGCCCATTCTTAGCTTCCCAAAATCTTGCTTCTTCTAAGATATTTCCCAAGCATTTTAAAGATATCCGAAGCTATCGCTTGAATTTTACTTTCTAGTTGGTGTGTGCTCTGTGAGTATTTCACACGTTCTTTCAAATATCCACAAAGTAAAAAATTCGGCATACGCTGACGCATAAAATATCGATATTCCAAAATGTCCTGTAGCAGATCCAGTGTTTCTATTGATGTATTTATGTGTTGCTGCCCAGTCTCTTAGAAACCCCATACGTAGGTGCTTCTATATTTTCCAATAAGCTGAGGTATCAAGCAGCGTCGATGGTAACTGCAAAACCGATTTCAATCCAAGAAAAATATATGGATCAAAATCTTTTCGAATCATAATCAAAACTAAACTGTACACTTAAGAAGGTGGAATTTTCGGTGATGAACTCCGCTTGGATTTTGCGTTACCTAAAAGCGTGCATTCAGTTAATTTTCCATTGTCGCAGTTTGCAATGTTCTGCACTTTGTATATTCTGTATTCAAAACAAATTCATTTATACTGAAACGTTCACTGTATACTTTTATATGGTTGAGGATCCAGGAATACTAACACAACGACATTAATCTATTTTACTTAAAATGCATGATTTGATTACACTGAGCAACACTTTTGAAGTCATTCAGTACAAACTCCTTCTCGTGTGGAATTTTTCAAACTATTTATCAAAACTATTTGGGTTTTGCTAGTTTAGCTGCTTTTCGGATTTTGGCTTAAACTTGATTTCTCCGAAGAACATGCTATTTTCCTCACGGCGATATCTCGGAAACAAATTGCAATTTATTTATATATTTAATATATATTTGGTCTATGGATACATCCTTACAGCCTAAAGGCTCAGTTAGGCGAACGTTGCTGTACCGTATCTGTAATGTATCTATCAATCAGCTGCTCGCTTTTTGTTATATGAAAACCAATACAAAAGCTTACCGAAATGCAATGTACCGTAGTTGCAACGTATCAATCTGTATAAAATAGAATTTCATGCCGTTGTTACGTGACATTTGTAAGACAGTGATGGGCGGCTTGTATGTTACATTGAATGCGGATAATTTTGCTCTTTTTTTTGTACTTTTTTTCAGTTTATCTATGGAATAGCGACAAAATAACATAAAATACAACATATTTTCAAATATACAAATATACATATGTTTAGATGTTTAAAGTAAACAAATGCATATACATACATACACATACAATGGAAATGTGAAACATATAAAAGACTTTAAATGGTATCAAAACCTTGTTTGGTGTATGCACATTTACAAAATATGTATGCTAAAAATTTATATATGCTAAAATACAAATTTATTTATTGTAAATCTATCATATAAATGTTAAATTATTAACATTTTTTACATACACAAAATACTGTTTTAATACAATTTAAATCACGTGTACCTTTTCTGCACAAAGGTCACCATTTGAAAATTTTTGATTCACATCACTGTGTGTTTTGTTTTATGTATACTATTGCTTTTTGTTTATGTATGGGAAAACATATGACACGTTTTTAAACGTTCTATAAGTGCACCAACGTGCTTACAGTACGGTGCGGTACATTACGGGTACAGCAACGTTCGCCTAACTTAGCCTTAATATATTTGATTATTTAACTTAAGTATAGTATTACACTCACAATATTATTACAGTAACGGACTGTAGTTTATTTAAGAAATCATTTTTAAATAAATAAACATTTAAAATTTTAAGCAAATTTATTTTTGACTGATTCTAACAGTTATTCAGAAAACTAAGTGCATATTAAAACGGATTTTCAGTTGCAGTTAATATTGTCCGTTAATTGAGTTAAATTCTTCTTTATGTTAAATTAAATAAAAATGTAATTTAAAGCAACGAAAAGTTCATTTAATTTTTACTGTCAAAAATTCGACCGCGAATTCCGTAAAAACAAATGAATATTCAGTTATCTTATATAAATTAATTGTCAAAAAATTAACTACATATTCCGTAAAAACAAATAAATATGCAGTTATTTTATAAAATTTTAGTGTCAATAATTCAACACCATATTCAGTAAAAACATATTCAGTTATTTTATATAATTTTACTACCAAAAATTAATTTTTACTTATCTTTAAAAAATGAATTGCTTGTTTTGTGTAAGCAATTCCCATTTTCTATTTGTTAAAATAATTTAGTTAAATACATCAAATTTTAAAAGTAAAATAATTGCGAAGCCATATCGGTCATGCTGCTGGTGTCTTATAATTGAGAGTTCTTCTGTAAACAACGTGGTCAGTCCAACAAAAGTAAAACAAACGTGTGTAACAGGGTAAGTAAATAATAATATTCTCCCTCTCTCGCTTATAAAACAAACAAGCGGACAGGTGTCTGTCTGGTATTTTTAAGAAATTGGGCTCTTTTGTGGAGTAAACGAAAATTACTGAATATTAATCAAATAACTGAATATTTAATTGTTTTTACTGAATATGGGGTCAATTTTTTGACAGTAAAATTTTAAAAAATAACTGAATATTTAATTGTTTTTACGGAATATGGTGTTGAATTTTTGACAGTAAAAATTAAATTAACTTTTTGTTAAAAATAAATGAAAAATAAGTAGACTGGTTTTTAATTGAATTATTTATTTTATATAACAATTTTAGTTAATTTTACGTACAGAATATTGTGAGTGTACGTTTAACAATATTTACATCTAGAAAAAAATCAACAAATTCAAACATTTCATTAAAGCAAAAACACGGTTTTCTAAATTGGTCTGCCAATGAATACATAGGAAAGTTTTTTTAAAGGAAGCAAATGTCATCGTGGCTTCTTGCTTCCTAGCAAGGAAAGTGATGCTCAGATACTTAGTTTGTCGTTTAATTTTGACCTAGACCTTGCATGCTCATTGGAACTGGTGATGTTGTGTAATGTCTTTTAATTCCATATATCCTTTAAGACTCTTTTGAACATACATGATATCTATCGTAATATTTGCGCCCGTTAGCTAATTTAAAGACTCGTTGGATTATCTGTGCTAATTTTTGCTTGTAATACCCTGTGGCCTGAAATGCTCTTGATATAAATAAAACTGCACAGCTGGGGCAACAGTCAAAAGCCTTTTCTTGTTTTTATTAATGATCATTTCAACGGTACGACTTTAATTGCAAAACTTCCTTTGACCAGCAGAATATTTGCCTTAAATTTTTACAATATGCCCATGCGAAGATCTGCAGAGCTTACCCCGAATTTAAAGCGCTTAATATAAGCTGAAATAAGGCCAAAGTTAATGATCACTACTTTTGCCTCAAATAAAGGAATCCTTAATTAACGTCTCATAATGACTGCAATCATTTCATATTTAAGCCTTGCAAAAGCTTAAAAATATATTTTCTAGCCAAAATTGATTTTAAGAAGAGCCTTGCAGGAAAAAAAGGAGAGAAATAACAATCTGAGTTGAAATTTGTAAAGAATGAGATTGACTCGACACAATCTCGGTAGTAAAAAGCAGAGGCCTGATTCTGGCAGTCGTGATCGATTACTTTCTCGAAAGCAATTTAATATCTAATTATTTCAGTCAATACTGAACAAATCGGAATTATTTTTTCAGTGTTGTAGAGCATTAATTTGAATTTCACAATACTGAAAAAATTTTTAATATTTTTTAATTAGGCTTAAGTTCATTAAATTTAATTTTCATTAAATTATTTTTTATGAAGAAAGGAATTTTACAACATGAAAATCAATTAAAATTTATTGATAATTTTTCATTCTTGACTCAATCTGGGCTCGAACCCAGGTGTTTACGGACAGGTTACCCTGACATGTTTCGATTGCAACCACTCAATCTCCTCAGAGGGCTTTGGATTAAAAACCATAAATAGTTCAATAAAATAACCACAATACTAATAATTGTGAAAGCTAAGGCACGAGCTCTATGTTTGCATTTGTCCTTCTAGTTGTGCTGAAAAGGTCAACAAGAATAAGAAAGACAAAAAATGAAAAAACAAAAAATATGTACTTTGAACTTCAAGAAAAATTCTTGACAAAAGTACGAAAAAACAGAAGTAAAGGAATAACATGTTAAAATAAATTAAAATAGATAATCATTCAAAGCAAATTTCGATCTACCAAAGGTTGAATACAATTTGGTTTAAGGATTGATGTTTGACTAATGACGTCAGCAGTCGACGATGGCTGCGAGTGTTAAACGGCAAGCCCTCTGAGGAGATTGAGTGGTTGCAGTCGAAACATGTCAGGGTAACCTGTCCGTAAACACCTGGGTTCGAGCCCAGATTGAGTCAAGAATGAAAAATTATCAATAAATTTTAATTGATTTTCATGTTGTAAAATTCCTTTCTTCATAAAAAATAATTTAATGAAAATTAAATTTAATGAACTTAAGCCTAATTAAAAAATATTAAAAATTTGGATTAAAAACCATAAATAGTTCAATAAAATAACCACAATACTAATAATACTGAAAAAATAATTTCCATTCGTTCAGTATCGACTGAAAGAATTAGAAATAAAATGGTTTTCGAATCGAGAAAGTACTAGTTCACGACTGCCAGAATTAATGCGACAACTGAAAGTAACACTGGATTTATGCGCAAGCTATCGCAGACAAGCTCTGCTGATAATATTAATCCTAAACAAAAGTTTGACTCTTCAAGGCACAAGTTTAGCATTTTCTTACGAAAAATTGTGGCACTGATTCATCATTTCGTATTATTTCAAAATTAACATGGCAAATATTGTCTCAAATCAAGTAGAATGCCTCTTACCAAAAAGTAATTGACTTGCCTTGCTTGCTGCCATTTTGCATGTTCCCGAATACGCTGTACGAGTTAATACTTATGGCTTCTTTTTTTCGAGAAGAATCAACTCATGTGTATTTTCAAACAATGGATCGCGATTTGGAAGAGTTTTAATCGAAAAAAATTAGTTACATTGCCATTATCTAAAGCAGTGATAACCAAGCCCCGAACGCACGCACACAAAGATATTATGTGCTTGTGTGCGGTCGCAGAGACTGATGATAGTCTGATGTTTTGAAACGAACAAAGTTGTTGTATACATGTGAATTGCCTACCGTGTATGTGTGAAAAATACGATTATTGACTGCCTCGTGAGGCTATGGAGTGGATATCACTGATCTAAAGCTATGTTCACAAATATTAAATATTTGACTTCCTACACGTGACCGCTAGCTTTATCTTGCAAAACATTTTGCCTAGATCTAACATCATTAAGCAGTTTTAAATAACATTATTCTAACAAAGAAAGTTTATTTGATCAATAGAAGATGTTAAAAATAAAGCTGGTCACGCTTTTTTAGATTTTTTCTTCAAATAGTTATTAGGTCTGAACATACCTTAAGACTTCTTCAGTAATCCAAATCTTCAGTAGTCAACGTAGGCATCATATTTCTTTGAAAACGTATCTCTTACGCAGTGCAACAATATTCGGGTCATGGCCGCCAGCCTCAATACTTGCAACGCGAAATTAAACTAGACTATTGGTAGAGAAAATCTGCCAAAGGGTTTAGAAAAGTTAGGTCGGTTTCCCGAAATATCGGCCCCTAAAATTTTTGAATTTGCTGAAAAGACGTTTGGTATAAGTCAAAAAATATACTTAATGTACTTCTGAGCTAAAATACTATTTCAGATGTCTTTAGTAGAATTGTATGGCGATTCTTTGCTTGGAATTTATTAACCCTCTAACACTCATTTAAAGGGTAATTTTTTTACTTTTTTTAACTTCCCCACAAAAGTATACTAAAACGGCAGTTTAAAGGGTTAAAATGTTCCACGAATATTTTCTGCATCACATTTCACTAGGGATCTTCAAAGATGAAAAAATCGTGCAATGTATGTATGATTTGCTCTATTAATAGTCTAGTGTCATTTCGCGTTGCAAGTATTAAGGCTGTTTTTTTGTTTTTTTTTTTTTTTTTTGTTTCACAGAATTATTAAGCGTTATTTTGACCCATAGGCTCGATATATTTCGAAATTGCCAATACCTACCGCAGCCACGTATGTGCCACAAAAAAGGTCTACGTAACAACTGAGATGTGCGAAATACACAGCAACGGATTTGTGCTAATTTCAAAGAAAGAAAAAGCAAAATTTCGAAAGTGCGTGCGTAAATTTTACACAAATGGTCTTTCTAGGGTTAATAAAAACTACTTTAACATTATTTTCTTATTTAAAAATATTTAAGCATTTGTAAGCTCTGGCATAACAGTAGGAGGCTTAAGCAAAGTTAAGCAGGAAAAAACTTAACTCTTTTCTTGTTTGAAATTTAATTTTAAGTTATAAAAACATGAAGTAACTCATTCTCTCTTGCATGTAGTTTCTGTAGATTTTATAAAAGAAAACTTTCAAGATGTATGTTTTTAGGAACAAGATAAAAGAAATGACTCATGTTTGTTAGTTTCCTCCTTTAAGTGTTTAATGTGGAAAATAAAGGAGGCCGATACTTGGCAGGCCTACCTGTGGATTCAAATAAAGTTTAATAAAAGAGACTTTGAAACCGAACTTCGGGTAAAATTTTAGCTTCATAGCGCTCATGATCGGCAAATCATCTGTGTCAAAAAATACTGATATTCCTATAAATTTCCAAATTAGGCCTTGAAATTAAGCGGCGTTGCATAATGTCGCTGCTGGCAACATAACTTTAGCTCAGTTGCCATCCGTAATCGATCCATTGAATTTTTAAAAAAGCAACGATTTTAAAGTGTGGCGTTTAATTAGAGACAGTCAAAACCTTTAAAAAAGGCCACTCACCTAGAACATCTAACACTCGTTTCACCCTCAAAGCAGCCCCATCTTTACCCCCTTGTTACTACTGGTAGAAACTTTTTAACATGTCTGTATGTCTCATTGTGCGTTTAGTAGGTTGTCTGCAACCATCTACTAAGTCATTGTTTCCTGCCTTAAGTTTAAACAATTTTCTTGTCAAACTTTAAGATTGCTGTAATTTTTTGTTGTTGGTTGGCAAACTGGAAGAGTTGGCAAAACAAATATAAGTTATTTTTTCAATCTTCAAAGAAAATTGTTTACATTATTTAAAGATTATTTTAACTTTCAGTGATTAAAGATGATAAAGATAAGTTATTGTATAAGAAAATATTTTGTATTCATAAAATTTCTAAGTGGACTAACACGTTTATTAAGAAATGTGGAATCTAGAAATGGATTCTTAAGCAAAATTTTTTATTAAACAACTTTTTTTTAAGATAAGAAAGAGTTGTGTTAGGCCATTATTCAAGATTTTAAATCAAAGTGCAACAGATAAATTTGTACGATATGTCTCTTAGACCGCATTTAGACTATGCAATTAACGCCGAGTTTTTTTTCTATTTTCTTTTAAACTAGTTGCTACGAAACTCTTTTCACATTTACATTTACATTTTTTTCAAGCATTTTTTCAACTTTTTCAACCCAGTTTTCTTCCCTACACCTCTTGCTAACAAACAAAAAGTTGCAAGCGAAAGTTGCGGCGTTAATTGCATAATGTAAATATGGTCATACTCGGCAATAACCATATGAGTTAGTAAAATTTTTAAGAGTTGATTTCTAATATAAGCATCGTATTTCACACATTAAATTGGCCATTCATTGTCCATGCTTGTTTCAAAATTGTTTTTATCAGAATGTATGGCATAAATCATATTAATAAAGGTATGTTCAGACCAAACCAATATTTGACAAAAAAATAAAAAATCCAAGAAGAAGCGTGACCAATAAATTGATCAACTTTAGCTTTATAATCAGTATTGTGGTTATTTTGTTGAACTATTTATGGTTTTTTTTATCCAAATTTTTTAATATTTTTAATTAGGCTAAAGTTCATCAAATTTAATTTTCATTAAATTATTTTTATGAAGAAAGGAATTTTACAACATGAAATTAATTAAAATTTATTGATAATTTTTCATTCTTGACTGAAGCTGGGCTCGAACCCAGGCGTTTTTACGGACAGGTTACCCTTACATGTTTCGATTGCAACCACTCAATCTCCTCAGAGGGCTTGCCGTTTAACACTCGCAGCCATCGACGACTGCTTTATATTTGACAATTTCTATTGATTCACTAAAGGCTAGTTTACACTATTATACTTTGTATTAATAAATGTCAAAAACTCAAGTAATATGTAAAAGTCTGATAGTTTAAATGCATGTGTGATGAAAATGACAAGTATTTTGAAAAAAAAGTTTGACATGCCATACGACTTCATCGTTTTTTGAAAAATTTCTAAACAGTAATACTTTTCATTGGATCAAGGTTGCATTTTATTTCATGTGTGAGTGTTTATACTTTGTGGGATGGTGTGAACAAAAACTGTTATGTTATATTCGATTTTTTGACAGTCGCAACAAAACTCATTATTTTCTATCTCACAAAGTATTATGGAATACATACGTAAGACTTGTGAGATAGTGTAAACTAGCCTTAAGCTTTATCTGTTAGAAAATAATTGTCTTATGTAATTTAGAACCTGTAATATGAGGTTTGATCTCATAGCAAACGTTTTTCAAAAGCAAAATTTTTTTTTTATTTAAACTAGTGGTTACGTGCAGGACGTCAAATATTTATAAGGTGTAAACATAGCTCAAGTCGGGCAATAGTTCTTGGATATAATTTATAAAAATAAAATCTAGTTTGTTGTCCATATAATGTCTATAGAACACATTTACCAAGAGTGCTATTATTCACGACCACACAGAACGAAAAAACTCGTACTAAATTTAAGTTTTTTCTATTAACTAACGAGTCGAACCCAAAAATTTTAGTACAAACAACACTTAAAAGTATTTAAGACAATCCAAAATGGGATAAATTTCGAAAACCAATATGCGTGCATACGCGTGTGCTTGGAAAAGTTTGTTGCTGAAAGAACAACAACACTACAAGAAGAAAAATATAGATTATTTTCATGTTTAAAAAGTAAAATAAAAAGCAATAATTCCCATATTCTATTTGCAGCCACTACAAGAAGCAAAATATAGGTTATTTTCATGTTTAAAAAGTAAAATAAAAAGCAACAATTCCCATATTCTATTTCCTTAAGTTATTTAGTTAAATACATCATATTTTCAAAGTAGAATGATTACGAAAACCATATCGGGCTAGTGTCTTATAATTAAGAATTCTTCTGCAAAAAAAGGGCGGAAGACAACAAAAGTGAAACAAATGTGTAACGGATTAGTAAAATACAGTACACGCTCGGAAATTCGAATCACTTTGTTTTTAGGGGGATTCGAATTTCTGGACGGTTTTTTTATACAAAAATATAGGTAAATTTGACTATAAAGATATTAAAAACTATGCTTTTTTTAATTTAAGTTTGTTTAACATAGAAACTATAAATAGCTTAACGAAATATAACAAAAAAAAAATGACAATTCAGTTAATTTGACTTTATTTAGAATGTGTAATACAAACAACAAAAACAGACTTTTAAACTCTAACAGAACGAGATCTGTAAATCATCTTTTAAAATGGGATTCCCCTTTTTACTTTGTATTTGGTTAAACAAAATTGTCAAAATTTTAGTGATTACAATAAAAAGAAAAAAATGCTCGGAAATTCGAATTTTGGACTCTAATTTCAGAGCGCCAAATGTAATGAAATTACTGATTCGAATTTCTGAGCGTCTACTGTAAAAATATTTTTTCTGGTTCTGTAGGGTAAGTGTTTAGGTTAGAATCAATCTATGCTGCCCTTAGGATTGTTTCAAGTACGAGTCGAGATAAGACCATCTTAGAAATGCTTGAATCAAGCCCAGTTTGAGATTAATTTTATCTCACTTTTGATTAAGTCAATCCTGTTTTCGGATTATTTTAAGTACGGTGCACTCGAATCAAGCATTCTTTTCTTGATTTAAGGAAATTCGTACTCACCGACTATTGACACCGCTTTGGCTTGATTTAAGTACGGATGGATTGGTTTGTTTTTTCAGTGTATCGTTAATTAAAAGCAAGCTGTTTTTTCCTTGAAATTTTTTTCTATTCCATTGAGATTTTTATAGCTGATTGCCTAAGGAGGCATCTTCTTCTTAGCCTTTTCCTCTCGAACTGTATATATTGGTGCAGCTAATACCTCAAGCTTGTTAGAGCTAGATCGTGCATATCGCTGCTGATTAGAGTCATATCTGTTAGCAGGTGACCTAGTAGCCCCAAGGGTAAAGATAGGCCCTCGACTAGTTACTGATATGACCCCTTCAATAATCGTGTAATGACTCTGGCTTAAAATTAAGCAAGGGATTTTCGAGCTAATTTAAGAAAGACTTTACGTTTAACATTAAGCTGGAATAATACTCGAGAATCAGTGGAAATATTTTAAATTAAGCAAGAACTCAGAGTTTCTTAGCTAGAAGGTGTAACCAAAAAGGTTTCAAAACAAGTAAGAAAGTATAGGCGGTTAAGTCCGACCTTGTGCTACCGTGCACCACAGAATTTAAAGACAAATTTTCGAGAGTATACCCTTTTTGAGACCCATGGGCAATCTTGGATCCGCCAGAAGAAAATTATGTTATAATGTTAAGATTGATGTAAAAGTGCTTTGTGCCGAATATTATTTAGATGTCTGCATCTATAGTTAGATTTTTTTATCTTTAATTAGGGAGGGAGGTGGTTTATATAGAACCTATGTACAATTTTGGATTGTCATTGCTACTGTCGCCAAATTTGATGACAATACCAACGTTTATAAGGAGGTTATGGCATTAAAAACTATCTTCGGGAGGAGTATTTTACTCTGAGTAATGGTCAAATAAGGACCGATTCCAATTAAATTAGCTAAGATGATTTAGATTGCCATCAAATAAGTTTTAACGAAATTTAATCTAAAAACCAATGTAATATGAAGGTTTGTGGTCACAAAGACTTGATTCCGGAAAAAAGCTTGCTTGTGGGCTTAGTAAAATTATTGATCGATTCTGAACATTTTCAACAGCCTTGGTCTTCTGACAAATTTCAACAAAATATATCCAAAATTGCGATTTGTACTTTGCCCACAAAGTTTAAATTGACTGCAAGCCGGATGGACGGATTGACATCGATAGGTTGATTCAAACAGTGATCCTGAGTCGATCGGTATACTAAAAGGCGAGCTTAGGAACAATATTTTAAGGTGTTACAAACATCAGCATAAAGCGCAAAATACCCACTCCACTATGGTGGTGTGAGTACATATTATTAACGAAATCTACTTGCATCCTTTTAATTTGAAAAGATTTTATTTCATCCATTCAACGTTAATAAAATTAATTTTGATTATATAAAAACTTAAATGTAGTTAGTTGTTTTGCCAAAAATTCGAATATACCTTTAAAGTTACTCCAACCTTTTTAAGCGAAACACAACAACATATTTTTCAAATATCCCCCTTGATTGTTATTACAAAGATTTTGCTACAATTGCTGCATTTCACTGGTTTCCTTTTAAGAAAAATATTTTATTTGATAAAAATTTGTTTCATTTCTTTTTTATGGTTTCTACGTGCCTTTGATGTTCAACAAAAATTCAACGAACCAACAAAAAAACCCAAATTTATTATAAAAAAACGAACATTAAAGTCCTTAAACCAAAAAAGGGGAGAAGAAGGAGCTTAAAAAATGTTTAGTTCTTCTTTTTTTTTTTGCCAACGCATAAACGTAACAAAATTTTATTAGTATTTTATGGTTGTATTTATTTTAGTCTTCGTTCTTTTAGTCGTTTATAATTTTATTTTTATTTGCTACAAAAGGAAATCGTCGTTTCATTAGATTGTGTTTTTTCGAATTTTTTTATAGTATTTTTATGGCTCTTTTTATTATTGTTGTTGAAGATTTATACGGTTTAAAAAAACGGGGAAAAAAATAAAAGTGTAAAAAAGTGTTAGACTAGACGAAAGTTCAGAATGTCCTACACAGGGGATATTTTTTTACTTTTTTTATTAAAACTGCTGGAAATTGGAAAAACTATATAGTTATTCCATATATAATATGGAAGTTTGTTAGGACGATGATTGTCATACGGGACGCAACAAGGTAATGCAATTCCCCTAAGATTTTAATAAATGTAGAATAACAATAACGTATGTTCTGTATTGAAACTGGCCAAGGTCGTTCTATTAAAACACCTAACTTCCAAATGGGACATTATTCCACATGAATCCCACACATAACTTTCCGTATAAACTTTTGGGACGATACCAGCCACTTAAGTTAAGTTAAAGAGAAATTTGTCTGGATCAGTGTTTATGTAGAAAGTTTATTTAATAGACCAAATTGGCTTAACCATCACTTGGCCATGTGCAATACTCTGAAATATGAAAGTGTGTTGGGAGAATGCTTGTCGTACGGGACGCAACAAGGTATTAAAATTCGGCTAAGATTTTAACTGAAATAATATAACAATCAAGTTTTTTCTGCATTGAAACTGGTTCAAGTCGATCTTTGAAATCACCAAACGTCCAATTAACTGTCCTTCCAAATTTTGGGCTTTTGGACTGTAAAGGGTACACTGATAGAAAAGGCGTCATAACGCTTATGTATTTTGACATCAGTTCTATGACAAGTGTCTTTGTTTTTTACCCTATAACACTTTTCATCATTGTGATGTCAGCCTTAATATAACTTGGCCAAACTGTCATCAGTTGATATTATATCATCAATGCGTTGACACATCGGCATCATAGAAATAATGAATAGGACTCAGTTAAATAAAAAATCTCTTCAGTGCGATGACTCAGTAACATCGGAGAAAGGACTCATTAGGCTAAATTTAAAGACAACCCGTCATTAAATTGAGTCATTGGGTTAAGTCAAAGAAAGAGACTACTATTATTTACTTACCCGTTATGTTTGTTTCACTATTCTTGTATTCTGCCCTTTGTTTACAGAAGAACTCTCAATTATAAGACACCAGCAGCATGCCCGATATGGTTATCGTAATCATTCTACTTTGAAAATTTGATGAATTTAACTTAATAGTTAAAACAAATATAGTATGGGAATTTTTGCTTCTTATTTTACTTTTTAAACATGAAAATAGTGTTAATAATACACAAAATATGACATCGAATTGATGTCATTGTAGTCATAGCATAGACAACGCATAAAATATGGAAAAATTTTATAATTAAGTTCGTCTTGGATTGATGTCACTTTTTACCTTATTGATGACATTTGTCATCATCGATATGAAGATGAAGTCTTCTATGAGTGTAAGACATACTAACTTATACCAGATATTTTTATTTCATTAACTTTTTCCTTCAAAAACTAGTATAAGTAGTATGGGATAAAAAATTTTTAACCTTTGGTTTATTTGGTACTAAAAATTTACCAAATCGGGCCCGTATTTTAGCTCGTTAACGACAACATTAGACGATTTTCCTTATGCGAAGAAGCTGCTATGGTCCACCGGAAAATGCATTTTGATTAGAGAGTGAAGTTTAGTACTCGACTTTGGCTTTGCGAAGCCGTCGATAAATAAATTTCTTAAATTTAAATAAAAATAAGAAAATATGAAACGAAATTAGAAAAAACGAATATGTGGCATGGCATGCCTAAATATTTTAAAGCATATTCCAAATTTCTAAACTTAAAGGAATTGCAAAATGAAACAGCCACTGAGGACTTGGCAACCAATCCAAGCATAAGTTGGGATCGAAAATCCAAACGTAAAAAGTTCGGAACGTTGAATATATAAAATGTTTCAATTTAATTTGTAATTCCTTTTTGAATAACCCAGTCTCTACGGATGAGTTTAAACTGAGATCAAAGAGAAAAATCGTCCAAATGTTTTATAAAATAAGGTTGTCCGCCGGGAGAAGCAACGTGCCAACAAACAAAACGCACTATTTACGTGTAGTGAATGATTTCGAAGAAAGAGGGTCTGTAGGTGATAGGCCCAAGCATGGAACACAACGTACTGCCTGATCGGCTGAAAACATTACTGCTGCTCAAGAAAGTGTTTAAAACAATCCATCAACCTCAATTCGACGCCGTGCTCAGGAGCCTGGTGTTCAAAGAACAACTTTGGCCACAATTTTGAACAAGGATTTGCAACTGTTTCTATTTAAGATTCAGTTAACACAAGACCATTCACGCCGCCGTACATATGAAAAAAGGATGTTACAGAACACCCATTACAACCCCGATTTTCATGAAAAAATCATAATGAGCATTTGTGAGGCTAACAGAGGCGGACATTTATCTGATATTGTATTCCATACATAATTGCCGACACTAAATCAAGCATTTATCAAGGTCCATTCTCTTTCATTTAATCAAAAATTATAACAAACAAAGCAGTATACCTTCCCGGCGGACACCCTGTATGAATACAATTGCTTACAAACATTTATTATAGTTCTCGAAATTCACAAGTTTATGGATGGCCCCAATAAATAATCCCCATAGTGATGTATATGGAGCTGCTAGTGACAACAATACAAGATAGATTTAAGAAGAAAATACATGCGTTCCTTGGTGTGACTTTAGGTATTATTTACGCATTTTTGTCGGAGTGTACTTAAAAAAGCCTAACCTAAAGGTTTCGCGGATTACTGTAGCGTTTTGCAGAAATAATAACTTGTGATCAAGGCAGCTAAGGACTGCTGTATCAATGACTACGGTGAATATTTACACCGATAGCCGTACCACCGTTGCTACCTTGGATTCCCCCTCACTGAGAACAAAAACAGCCCTTTATTGTCCCTTGACTAAAATAAAAAGATCAATAATGAGATCAAGATAATATGGACCCTAGGGCATAGGAATATACTTGAGAACATAAGGTGGATAACCTTGCCTTACGGTTTCCACAAGAATTGGAAGGCGTTGGAGTACTTTTGCTCTCCTAAAAATTCAAATTTCGTCGCGACTTTAATATTGGCAACGATAAATGAACCGCGAACACTGACTTACCAATTCTGGTCTAAAATATTTATAAGCTACACTGAAAGAATAATCAATCCATCCGTACTTAAATTAATTCAAAACGTGTTGAATAGTTCGCTACGTACAGATTTTCTTGAATCAGGTTCAGAATGATTGATTCAAGTAAGGATTATTCAAGTGCGATATACTTAACTTATACATATTTAATCCCGAATTCCTACTTGAAATAATCCGGAAATGGGATTGATTTAAGTAAAACTAAGATTGAATTATAAAGTCGATTTAATTTTAATTCTACCTAAACCACTTATCCCAGAGACAGAAGGAGAATATTAATATGGAAACTTAATTTTAATTCTGTGTAGAGACGCCCAAAATCCTTTGTAACAACAAACTTTGGTCTTGCGGAATTTAGGAAAAATTAGTTTGGTTTCAGAAAAAATAATGAAATAACTTATTGGCGGTTCAAATTTCGTCATGTTACAAATATTGGGAGTAACCAAAAGAACTTTCAACAAATCAAATGTTGTTTTATTTGTGGAAAGGTGTTTAAAATAAAAACAGGATTAATTTATTTTATGGAAAAAGTATTATTTTCTGTTTATAACTTTTTTAATCTTATTTTTGTTATTCTTACATTTTATATACATAATTTAGTTATTTTTTGTTATAATCATCTAATTTCAAATATTATTCCCCAAATGCTCATTGTACACGCAATATTTTTGTTGTTCAACACATTTTTATAAACGGGCAGTCTGAATGGAGGGTTGGCTGTACACAAACAAGCAGGCAGGAAGGCAAGGCAACCTTTTTCTTTTGCGTGTTATCAATTGGTCGGCTGTTTGGCATGTGGATTTCGGATATTGTAACGCTTTTGGCGGTAATATTTCCATGTCTCTTAAGTATTGGTTTACAGTTTTTATTTTCGTCTCTTTTATTACTTACTATTTATTTATTTATTTATTTTTTTCATTTAACGTTATCGATAATCTTGTTAAACATGTTCTATTCTACTAATGTTGAACTTCCTTCCGTTTTGAGTTTATTTCTGGTATTGTTTTTTTTTTTTTTTCTTTCTTTAATAATGTTTGAAGTTTTTCCCTCCCCTTTATAATCGTACAGACATACATTTATTATGGTTTTTCTGTCATTGAATTTTTTGTTTCCATTTACGTGTCTTTCCTCTTTAAGTTTTATGTGTCTATATTGTAAGCCTTTGCCCCAGCCCGGTCGTCCTTATGACCGTTTGTTTGCTTCTCTACATGTCAGTTTCTTTTTATTGTCACTATTTTTTTGCTGCTGCTGCTGTTATTTTTTTGCCATCATTTACAAAATATTTTCTAAAGCACGTTTTTTTCTTTTCTCATTTTATTTAAGTATTTTACAATACAAAATATCTGTCCTTATTCCAAGTATTTTATACATACGAGTGCATGAATACCAGGCACAATGATAAATACATATTGAATGAATCTTGAAAAACATTCTTTTTTTTTGTTTGTTAGTCTGTCTTTTATTCTCAGTTGTATTGTTGAAATGGTTTTGCACTGCCCTACTTTAAGGACACTACACTTTGGTGCACTGCTGCGGACGTTTAGAGCCAGCGGTAATTTTTATCTACTCAATGGCTTTAATTGAGAGTTTTGCAGCCGCATTGGAAATGGAGAAAAAAAAAAAAGACTTAAGCTTATGATGAGTTTGAAATGGTAAAAATTATATAATCAAGTTTTATGTTTTAAAGAATAGACGAGACGTGCTTAATCTTTGTTATTTATGTTGTTGTTGTTAAGAACGACTTTTTTCGGCATGTTATGTTAGAATATTTAAAATAATCTGACAGTTTCATATAAAATTAATGTTATTTCTAAAAAAAGTTTTTAAAAATTATTACCCGTAAAGTACAGGGTAACCCACAAGTTAGCTCATGATCTATTTAGTGAATATCTTTCTAATTTTATTTCATGTTCTTAAGCTTTTGGATGATTCTTGAATTATTGGAATACACCTTTGCTCAAAAGAAAATAAATCTAAAGACGTAAAATTGACCGCCTCACACTGGGGATTTCGCGGAAAAAAGTAAAATTGTCAACATAGTCTTAATGCAATATGCAGTGATATGTTGAAATTTTAGACTAAATGGTACAATCAAATCAAAAAGAATTACTCCGATCTGACTGCCGGTTTTTTTTTTATATTCGTCTCAAACTCAGAACTTGTGTGTTTTACCGAACCAACTTAATTTAAACCTAAGAATTTAAATACGAATATTATTTTACTATGTGAGCTAACGTTTTTCTTTTTTTTTCTATTTGAAGTAGTATATTTCAGTATACTAAAATTGAAAAAACAAATCTGCAGAGACTTAGGTTTTTTTTTTTTTTTTTGTGTATTTTTATGAACATATAACAAAAATCCCTTTTTTCTCCAAACATTTGAACCTGCAATTTTAGCCTTACTTTCCCACCGTTGGAAATCACTACTAATACATTGTCTCATATCTGTTTTAACATTATTAATCAATTTCAAGTGCCACCAGGTGCCACCTCTCAATTTGTTGCATTACACAGTACAACATTTTTCAGCTGGTTGATTCGGGACTCAATTCTGATAAGGCTCTTTTGTTTAACATAACTCAAGAACCACTAGTCGGATTTTGCTGAAAAAAATTTAGAAAAATCAAGAATTACAATTACTTTCATCTGTTTATATAACATTTTGCTACATAAGCAACAGTTTCGCAGTTATAAATAAATGTATGAAGAAAAAATATATTTTTTGCCCAAAAAATTTAAATTTTTTATTTTTAATTCATAAAAAATCCAAAACAGTAAAAAAAAATTTTTAGTCCTATTACTTTCACGTAAAGTCGCATAACATATGAAATAAATGAGACAAAAATCATGAAAATCGATAAACGCGTTACGCTTTTATTCACAATTAAGTGAAGGTATCCATTTCAAAAATTTGCTCGAGATATGAACAAAATTATTTGCAAAAACATTTATGACTTTTTTTATGATTCTCAGAATTAAAAAAAAAGGTTATTTGATTTTTATGATTGCGGTAGCAAAGTAATAAACGGTAATAAATGTGCGTGGACAATTGAAAGGGAAGAAAGGAAAGTGCACTTTTATCATTATTTGGGTTTTTCCGTTGGTTACCTGTATTAAGCTGATGGAGTGTCTTTTGCATGTGGCTTACAATATTGAATTTAAACGTGGGAGAGTCGACTCAAATACTCGTCCGATAAAAGAAGCCCGAAAATGTTTGATAAAGCGTGAAATTAAAGAGAAAATTGGAATACAGGTTGATACTGTTAAGCAAGGCTCTGGTACGACAAATTCAGGAAATACGTCACGAAGATTCTTTGCTAATCCTGCTTTGATTTCCGAAATCACGGGTCTAGATGAAGACATAATCAAGAGGTTTCCAACAATTCTCGAAGCTATAACAATTACCGAGGCACTAGATCCGAAAACATTTGGTGATTTTTGTCTAGAGACGGCAAAAAAGTTTATTGCCTGCACGAGTGGTACAATATGCCGCCAACACTCCACAAAATTCTGATTCATGGAAAATATATAATTGAAAAGTGAATTTTTCCTGTAGGCTTATTGTCCGAAGAGGCTCAGGAAAGTCGTAACAAAGACTATAAAAAATATCGCCTTAGACACTGATGTCAACATCAGATCCCATGATCTCACACTTGACTTCTTCATTTAGCCAGAAAAAGCATAGTGATATAAGCGACAAAGATAAGGCTCTTTTAGAATAATAAATTAAAAATAGATTTAAAATAAATAATAAATTAAAAATTAAAAAATTCATTTAAATTGTTTGTTAGTTAGGGCTTTTTACATTGTAGGTAACGATATATATTTTTCTAGCTTTCTTTATTTTGATTACTTTTGTGTATAACTATATAAATAAAACTAAGTTTGTGATGAAATTAAAAATAGATTTAAAATAAATAATGAATTAAAAATTAAAAAAAATCTTTTAATGAAATCATTATATTTTTTGACAAATATATTTTTTTCCTCACCTCCATACAAAAATCCCCAGTGTGCGCCGTGGACAGGTAAAATCAGAAAAAAACGATTTTTTTCGATCGGGTAAAGTAAAACGCGTAATTGTGTATCATTCGGTATTAGTTTGTTTACAAATTGAATCTTATATTTTGAAAAATATGTAACTTCCCAGTAAAAACGTGCTCCAAAAGGAGCAGGTTTTTTGTATGAATTCATACCTCAAATCGCTTCAAACCTGCTGATGGGATGCCTGATTTTTGTATGGGGTGTTCCCGGTTTGGAGGACTATTTTCTGCTGACAATAAGCGCTTCTTTTAACATGCAAACAAAGCGCTCCTAGAGTGCTTTTTTAAGGGCTAACTATATTAACATATTCATTAATGTTTTGCTTTAACTTGTTTAAATGCCTTTTTTCAATAATTTTCGTAAACCATAACATATTTTTTTTCGCTTAAAACCCCTCTTCTTTGTCAGCACTAAAAAAGCAACTTTTTTGTATGTTTTATTCGTTATCACTTACTGCTTTATAAGAGCTCTCTAATTGAAGCGCTTGAGTATGCGCTTTTTCTCTGTAGTGCTTCAAAAAACCCAAATTTTGTTTACTGGGTTGTGTAAAGTTTATGGCAAAGACCGCATAGACATGCTTAACTGATGAAAACGGCGCCTGGGGGAAGTTTCAAGGTATCCTTCAATTCAATAACTCCTTGCGGTGAAGTAATGTTGCCATAATTTGGAACTGCACGAGGTCTTACAGTACTCGAAAATCACCGACTACACCGGTCAATCGATAAATTGTTGGTGAATTTCATACATAAAAGAAGTTTCGATATGATCATTGTTTTTGAATAACCAAACGATACCATTAGAAATAAAATTGACTATCTATTCGATATTATCAAACAGTGTTCAGAAAATAAACAATTTAATTAATTGCACTGCTGTGCTTCTAATTTTTTCTACAAGTATAGAAAATTTACAAAAGATGCACAATTTTAATTCTCTTAAGTTGAATTAAAATTGTGTTCATAAAAAGCAATATTTGTATGGGAGCCCCCAAAGGGGTGGAGATAAAGGGCAAGTATGTTTTGAGAAAATGTTAAAGACGAAAGAAATTTTGCATGGCAGTCCCCTTAAGAAATAGATATAGCGAGTACATATGTTAGAAACAAATGATGGGACTAAATAATAAAAATAGGGGCATCCTAGGCGCTGCTGGGGCCAAATTAAAAAAATTTTATTTAACCGCCATATTTGTATAGAATCATGCCTAATGGATGGTGATAAGGGGCAAGTATGGTTAAGGAAAAGGTTTAGGACAAAAAATCAATGGAGGTCGGTCATACATTTTATCCCCCTAGGAGCGACTCCTAGGCAGTTATGGAACTTTTTTTTTCAATATATTTCTGGTCTGTATTGAAAATTTTTATGTGAGCCCCCTTAAGAAATAGAAATAAAGTGGAGTTGGTCATACATTTGACCCATCTAGTGCATCCGAAGAGCTACAGGGGCCAAATTTTAAGAATTTAATCAAACCGTCATTTTTGTACGGAAACGCCCCAATGAATCGTGATAAGGGGCAAGTATATTTTGCAAAAATTTTAAGGACAAAAATTAAAGCATACAAAACAAACAATTTTTTTATTGTTCCAATTAATTTGCCTTAATCTGAAATAAAAATTACAATGTTTGTTTGTACATTTGCAAATATAAAAACATACAAACAAATTTCAAAATATTTCAAAGTTTCAAACAATTTTTTAATTGTTTCAATTAACTTTGTCGATTGAAAAAGTATTTTGATTTGTGTTTCCGTTTTATATAGCCTGTTTTGCTGGTGGCCGCATTTCAATTACGCCTCTTGATTGAAACTCAACAGCAAGAAAAGCTCAAACTAGCAAATATGTTAATTGATATGATCAATTTGTTTGCAGGCGGAAAATCAGTACGAATAGTACAATTTCTAACTAATATGTTAATTTAATTTGGTTTTTAATTTTTTCTGTGTAGTGGAGGTCGTTATAACCAATCACATGTTTAGATGAAACTTTAATATGGTTGTGGCTTCTCGATGCGATTTCCGGTGACAAAAATATGTAAACTAACCACAATATGTTTGAACATTATTCACTCGAAATAGTTATGCTGGAGGTGATTGTAAAGAAATGTTTTTCTCTGCGTGTTATGAAGAAAATAAAAGCCGAATTTTATGCCGTTGCGGATATTAAAACAAATTAAAGAAACCAGATTTAAAACTAAATTTTAAGTTGCAAATTACCGGCATCAATTTTAAACTGGCAGTTTGTATATAGTTAATCGAAATACCTACCACTTAGTTTTTTCTTTATTTCTGCTCCGAACGGCGAACCTTTTTAAAAACTTGTCTAATCTAAGACTAATCTATAAAATTTACGACGTCTCTTACTCAAAACAAGCTCATTAATCCCTCTTAAATACTTGAACATTTAATAAGACTATCGAACAGTGGGCGGACTTCTACCTAAGCAGAAATATTTTACCTAAAAGCAAAAAAAAAAATAATGATTTCAATAAAAATCTATGAGAAAACACTAAGAAAAACACCGTAACAACTGTTAGCCAAATACGAATTCAAATTCAAACTAATGATAGTTCAGATAAAACTAATGTTACATTGTTTCAAATCTACTTACGGGTACTTGTTATTTAAAATAACAAATTTTAATCCTGAAGATTATCCACACCCCCATATTTTCCCTAACAGCAAATTTCCAGCAGCAACTGCATGCAACTCAAGCCCGATATCTGCTGTTTTTGGTTTGACATTAAATCTTTAAGATTTAAACAAAAAACTAAAAACACAGAAAAATTGCAAATAAGTGGAAATGATGCTGATAGAGAAAAAAAAACGTTTTTATCTTTGCCGTTTGCATGAACCATGAGAAAGAAGATGTATTTCTTTTTTTTCGTTTTTTGCAGGAAGCCGCAACGGAATGAAAACAGCTGCCATTGTATGGCAACCAAAAACCGGCGGCATTAGCAATGGCAGCAGCAAAAACTAACTTGACGGTTGTTGCCAATTTATTTAATTTATTTGATCAAAATTGTATCTAAAAAAAGAAGAAAAAAAAACAAAACTAACTAAAATTAAAATACAAAAAAATTTGCTTGCTAACCAAACGAAGTCAAATAAATTTGTTTTTGTGTTTTTAGTATTTTTATTTATTTATTTACTGTAAATGTATCTTTCATTGTGGGGATACGAACTCAACAACATTGTTTGTATCAAAATTGTTTTTGCTGTTGTTGTTTGTTTCTTAAGGTTGTGAATTATGTTCTGCTCTGGTAAATTTGCAAATTTTCAATACATAAAAGTATGAATGAGTATGTTTTTTTTTATTATTGTTGTTACTTTTATTATATTTTTTTGGTATTACATTCATAAGATTTTTTTTTTTTTTTTGTTGCATGTTGAAATCATTTATAAGAATTTCATACATATTTTATTGTACCCTACATCGCAATTCAATTCGTTTTTTTTTTTTCAAAGAAAGAAATCGCGGCAATCGCATTATTGTCTTGTGAAATAAAAGACGATTTTTGCCGTTCAATGTTTAATTATCTCAATTTCGTGAATGTTAAATTTATGCCCAATTTTCTGGATAATATTAAGTTATTTTTCGTGTAAACTTAAATCGTATTTAAATGCAGATTGATTTCATGAGTTTTGTTTACAAAGTCTTATTTAATTAAGATAAAAGTATGGCAGCACTACAAAATACAAAAAAATATCATAAAAAAGTGTATTTATTTACAAGGTGACTTCAAAAAACAGTTGTCTGCCGTTGCTTTGCCTGTTGTTGTATTGGTTTAATATTAAGACCACCGTGCTAAGTTTTTCCAATGGAAACTTAAACAGCCCAATTATGAATAAAAATTCCCCGGGATTTTTTTCCCTTTTCCAATTTGTACAATTGAATTAACATAGGCAAAATGGGAGAAAACGCCCGGGGAATTTTTATTTATAATTGGGCTGAAAATGAATTAAAATGTACCACATCGGTGAATTAAGTTACATTTAATTGTTTAGTGAAGAAATGAATTTTGTATTTAAAACGATTTTAAACATAAATGCAGTGTTGCCAATTTAGCCATTTAGTGGCTAGATGTAGCCATTTTTCACCCTGTTTAGCCATTAAAAAATTAGTTTAGCCATTAGCCATTTTGTTTTTAGCCATTTTTCAACTTGAATAGCCAAACAATTTTATTTTGCCGTTTTTCTTTTTAAAGAATAATTTTTATTTTATTATAAAAATTTATAAAAGTAATATAAACATTTTTAACAATTAAATCGCCTTTAATTTAAATCACAACTTTTACAAATGTTTAAATCACTATAAACTATGACGCTGAAACATCTTTCAAAATTAAGCAACAGTATTCCACTATTAAATTTATAAATGGATCAACACAAACACCAGTGTTTCTTTCTGGTTGCAAATATTTCAATAAAGATATGCAGGCGGCAACAAAATTTTTTATAGAAAAAGTTGCTCTCACTTCCATGGTCTAACGCTGAAGTAGAGAGGGTATTTAGCCAAGTAAACATCGTTTAAAGAACTTGAGAAATAGGTTACATATAGCAACCGTTAATTCGATTTTATCAATTAGCTAAATATGTTTACCATAACAATTAAATATTTATACCAACACCACAATAGTGAAGAGCGTAATGCGTTTGTGCTGATGTTTGTAACACCTTAAAATATTGGTCCTAAGCCCACTTTTACGTATACCGATTGACTCAGAATCACTTTCTGGGACGAATTAACTATGTTTGTTCGGCTGGCTGTCCATGTAAACCTTGTGCGTAAAGTACAGGTCGCAAATTTGCAGATAATTTAATAAAATTTGGTACATAGGTTCTAATGTGGTGCAGGAGATCATAGTGTCGGTGTTGACCGACTATACTTTCTTACTTGTTTTTTATTGTATATCTGGATTCAAAAGGTTGGGTAAATGTTGTCGTGAGTCTGTGTTTGTACGGCTCATGTCTTATTGACAAGATTATTCCTTTTTCTTCTTTGAACATGAATTGGCGTTCAAATGAATCATGTCATGTTGACGCCATGTTTTTTATTTTCTTTTATTTGATATTGAAAACAAAAACAAAATTAAACAACGAATAAGAAAGCAAAACGTAAAGACAGTACATGCATCTGTGTACACGTTTCTTTTCCCCTCGTCCCTCTCGCCTATAAAGTAGCAATCTTGTCAATAAGACATGAGCCGTATGAACACAGACTGATTATGTTTTACCCTCAAATTATTTAACACTAAAAAGCACGAGTGACTCCTATGAGATGAACAATAACGACAACGAATTGATCGATGATTTTTTTTTAATATCTATCAAAATCTATTTATTTACGTTTATTCTTGTTTAAGAAATTGATATTAACTTGCAATTTCATCGTAAACAACTTTAAATGAATTATTTCTGTTTTGTTATTGAATTTTAATGTGTTTTTATTTAAAAAAGCTTTTAGCCATTTTTTCCGTTAATTTTTCCATTTGTGGTCACCAAGTTTTGGCAACACTGCATAAATGTGTTTTAATATCAATCCTCAAAATTGGGCATTAAACTTGTAAGTTCAATTATATAAAAAAAATCAGAAAGTACCAATTGAAAAAGAAAAAAAAACCAAAAGTCTCCTCGTATAGTTTCTCAATCACTCTACATGTTGAATTTTATGTTTCTAGATTTATATTTTATATTTTTAGGTCCAATATTAAGGAAATCTAAAAAAGTACCAGTTGAAGAACAAAAGAGTGCGAAAAGTTTCCTCTTATAGATTTTCATTCACTCTGCACATAACATGCTTAAATTTATGTTTGAAGGTCTAATATTACCGGGAATTTAAAAAAAAGTAACAGTTCAAGAACGAGAAAATAACAAAAAGCTCCCCCTTACAGATTTTTATTCACTCAGGACATTGCATGTTTAATATTATGTTTTTATGTCCAATACTAACCAGAATTGAAAAAAAATTAAAGAACTAAGAAATACCAAAAAGATTTTTCATTCACTTTAAATTTCACATTTCTAGCTCCAATATAACGGATATTCAAAAAGTACCGGTTGAAGAACAATAAAGTATCAAAAGTTTTCATATAATGGGTTCTCATTCACTTAGGACTCTGCGCATATAATTTTATTTAACTTGATTGCCTCATGTTAATGATAGAAATTTAATTCGCCGTATTGACACTTTTTTCTCATCATTTAGTATCAAAAATTTCAATATTATAATAGGATCCCATAATTTAATACGTATATGTCAATACAGAAAAATGTTTTGTAAAAAAGTACTAATAAAAGGTACGGTTTTCACCCCTTAAACGGTATTCATCCCTTAAAATAGAAATTTGGTACAATCTTTATTTCTATGTTGATTGGTTTAAAAGAGATTACACAGGAATCGAAACCTCAAATAGGGTGCACTCTCGAAAATCTATCTCCATATTCTGTGGTGTAGGGTATCATATGGTCGATTAACTTTACTTTCTTACTTGTTTGATATTTGTTTAAGCTTTTTTTTTATTTGCGGCTATTATTGCCGCTTGCTGCTGCAGTTGCCGCTGTTAATATCAGTTTTGTTGGGATTTCCGTTGTGAAGTGTGCCAATTACCTTATATTGCTCACAAACAACAACAACAACAGTAACAACTCCAACAACAATAATAACAAAAAGTTCATTCTCCCTTTTATTTAATGTTGCTACTAAAAATGTAGTTAAAAGACCAAATAGAAGGTATAAATTTTAAAGTTATTAAAATAATTCTTTAACGAGCAAATTATTCAAAAAAATTAAAAAAATAAGCTTAATTAAGTTCAAAAAAATGGAGTCAACATTATTTTGCTTTTCCTTTTTTAAATGTTGTTATATTGTTTGAAAGGGTACATTTTAAATTTATTAAAAAGATATTTTCACAATTTAACAAATTTTTCAATTTACCCACGTTTACAATTTAAATGTTCGTGTTTCCCTTGTTTATTTAACCACATTCGAGGTAAAGTTTTTTTTTTTTTGTCGATTCTTATCACACGTTTTATATCTTTGCATACATGATGTTGGCATTTTTTTTTTTTTTTTTGCTGGTGGTTTCCTCTTTTTACCATCGTCATCATCCTTTCATGCTATTTTGGTAACGATTTCACTTAATCACACTATAGATTTTTCTTTTAAAAGCAAATCATACACGTATCTTAAAAACTCATGCCGTGCCAAACAAAAGGAATACAATAGACGAACGAATTTGAAAAGAAAATTATGGAAATAAGATAAAAATTGTAACTTGTGGTGATGCTGTGTAACAAAAAAAAAAAAAAAAAAAAAAGGTGATTAGAAGGACCACACAAATGTGTTTTAACTAAATTATTTTGTGGGATCAATTTGGAGGTTATTCGAAGTCTAAAGATAAGCCACCGTATTCATAAGCGATTATTAAGTTTAACAAACGTTAATGAAGAAAAATTTTATAAAATTGAAAATATTTTTTATGAATACAGGCAAAGAAATTTAATCAGGCGCCAAATTACGGCAGTCGATATCGATCGAAATTACAATACAATTGAAATGGGAATTTGGCCCAGGATTTCGCAAAGTCCCTGTAGAATATCTGCATAAGATAAAATTCCCTTGCATTTTAAATAATTTATTTGAGAACTTTTCCGCAAGCTCTTTGACTTAAGTTTAAGGTCTTGTGACAATTGCTGGCAAAAAATTTCAGTTTACCGATACCGAAAAATAATTTTTTTTTTCGTAAAAATGTTTAGTCAGGTGAAAATGATAACCAATCTTAGCGAGATTCTAGCAAACATAACCATAAAGTAAAACATTATAAGATTTAGTTTTAATGTGCTAAATTCCCAATTCTTACATTGATAAACTGAAATTTTTTCTTGGTGGGATAAGCTATTCCTATGCGTATTTCATTGGTTGCTTAGGCCAGATCATCAGGAAACTTCATTCAATGTTTTTAGAAAAGCTAAAGATATTATTCAAATAAAACTGTTAAGCGAATAGCAATTATAGACACTCAAAAGTCTTAAGACCCAACCATAATGTGCTTAAATTGGCTTAAGCAAATGTGCAAATACATGTAAATTAAGTAAGGCAAACCATATTGAACTTAAGGAAACATTTTGCTAAGTTTAATGAAACTGTCATTTGCTTAAGCAAGGTGCGAATCTAATCGCACATTCCGCACGGAATCAAATGTTTTTTTATTTTGTTTTTGTTTTCGTAAGTAAATTTGAGAGACTTTTTGTTAATGTTTGACAGTAGGTTAAGCAAGGCTATGCATATTATGGTTGAGCCTTTAACCGTAATAATATCAAAGCTTTAACAAAACACCAACAACAAACAGTGAGCTTATCTTTACTTACAATCCCGACTACAATTTATTTGATTTTTTCTCTATTTGTAGTTGTAAGGGAAAAACATAAAGCAAAAACTTAAATAAAAACAAATTACTTTATTTCATTGTTGCCAGTTCAGTTTGTTTTTTGCACTGCCACTTGCATATTTGTTATCAGAGGATTCCTTGGGAGTCAAAAAATTGTATTAATAAGATTTAGCCTTAATGTGCTAAATATCCCAAACATTTTAAAACTAAGTCAAATATTTTCGGGTGAACCCACCCTTTTTTTTGACATAGTGTTTAAAATAAGAGCCAACTTATTCACTTTCGGATTGTCTTCTTTAAGAGCTTGTAAAGTCACTCGTCTACTCTGCTAAACCAGGTGCAACTTAACGCTAGGAAATCAACATTTGCCGAGTTATTAGCGAAATATGGCCGCAAAAGCTGAAAAAGTGTGTGAAAATAGAAGTCCCTGATTGCCTCATATTAAGCCATTATTAAGGCATTTTTGGTTTAAAATTTGCCAGTTTATTTTATTAAGAGTTGGTAACACTGCTGTGATACAACATATTTTATTGCATACAAAATAATTAATCTTTAATATTAGCATAAAAATTGTATCCTTTCTACATTATCCTTTGTAAATATATTCGTGGAAACTCCAGTAATAAAATAACTTTTTTGTCGGGAAAAAAATTCTGGTAAAAAAAGAAACCCTTTTTTTGAAAAACTGCTTGGCCAAGGCTTCACTAAGGCTTTTGGTAAAGTTGTCTGAGATATCCTATGCTGATCAGTACCTCAATTCTGTAACTTTTTTAATTTAACTACCGATATCGTTAATTAACGAGAAATGTCGGTTACTTTAACGAATTTGTTATTCTGTATTTTAAATAAACAAATAGTTTTGTTTAGAAATATTGACGACAAATATCGGTAAAAATATAAGAACGTCAAAGTGAACATTTTTTAAAATTAATAAAAAAAATACAAAATAAATTTACTTTATTGCATTTATTTTAACAAAACATGAATGAAAACGCGTAAATATTGATTATATTTCTAAACAAATATGTTGGTTTTAAATCTTTCTATACATAGGGAAAAATTTCCAGGTGACTGAGCCACTCTAGCACAACATTTCTGCTCTTACTTTTTATACCTACACTACTGTATGTAAAGAGGATATTATGTGTTTGTACGAATGTGTGTAACACATTTAAATAAAGGTTCTGGGCCTGCCTTTTAGTATACCGATTGACTCAGAATCAATGTCAGAATCCATTTAACGAAGCCCGTCCTTCTATCAGGATGGCTGGTAGTCTGTCCAAGATAACCTTGTGCGCATATTACAGGTCGCAATTTTAAAAATAATTTTATAAAATTTGGCACATATGCGTTTATTGTCATATGTAATGGTGAGAAGCAGTTATTTAATTTTAATATCCCACATGAAAACTTCTTTCCGGAATAGGGTGTTGTGCCTATTAATAGCCATTTTGTTTTATAGACATTTGAGTTGAATAAGATCCAGAAATATTTTGTCGCAACCTACATAAAACACCAGAACAATTTTTTTTTAGAATCGGTCCATATTTGACCCAGCTCCCATACGAATACACTAATAATGGTAGTAGATACTTAGATAATATTGGCACAAAAATGTCTTATGTGAATATTAACCTCACAACATACTCTTTTTGGCGAAAACATGATCGCCCATATACTGCAGTGTAGAGTCGGACTTGATCGACTATACTTTCTTATCTTTTTTGTGTTAAAAATTGGCTACTTTACTCTTTATTTTTAATCTGTTAACAGTACATTTGTTTTCGTTATTATTTAACAAGAACTTTTTTTGTGTCGTTAGATACCGACATTTTTTGCCGATAAAAATTGTTAAAATTTCATTACAGAATAGCTCTTAACGACAATTTTCGTTAGCTAACGAATTTTGACTACTTAAATGACGTCAGCAGTCGTCGATGGCTGCGAGTGTAAGACGGCAAATCCATCTGAGGAGATCGAGTGGTTGCGATCGAAACATGTCATGGTAACCTGCCGGCCAGGGTTCGAGCCCGAGCCACGTCAAGAATGAAAGATTATCAATAACAATTTTAATTAATTTTCATGTTGTAAAATTCCTTTCTTCATAAAAAAAAATAATTTAATGAAAATTAAATTTCATGAACTTAAGCCTAATTAAAAATATTAAAAATTTGGATTAAAAACCATAAATAGTTCAACAAAATAACCACAATACTAATTATTGTTAAAGCTAAGGCACGAGCTCTATGTGTACATTTGTCCTTCAAGTTGTGCTGAAAAAGGTCAACGGAAAAGGGAAAGACAAAATGAAAAAACAAAAAATGTACTTGGACTTCAAGAAAAATTCTTGACAAAAGTACGAAAAAACAGAAGTAAGGAAAAAACATGTAAAATCAATTAAAATTGATAATCATTCAGGAAAGCAAATTTCGATCTACCAAATGTTTAAATACAATTTGGTTTAAGGATTGATGTTTGACTATTGACGTCAGCAGTCGTCGATGGCTGCGAGTGTAAGACGGCAAATCCATCTGAGGAGATCGAGTGGTTGCGATCGAAACATGTCATGGTAACCTGCCGGCCAGGGTTCGAGCCCGAGCCACGTCAAGAATGAAAGATTATCAATAACAATTTTAATTAATTTTCATGTTGTAAAATTCCTTTCTTCATAAAAAAAAATTCTTTATGAATTTTAAAATTTATATGTTTTTTCGTCCATTTATATTAAACTCTCGCTTAATTTAACTTACAAGGAGTTGTATTTATTTCGTTTTAAAATAAATTAAATGACTCTCATTTAAAAACGTCCCTTTATTTTCAAATAAATCAACATTAATTCAATAATGTATTAAAATTATTTGTAAATAAATCATTTAAAACTGACAGAACTTGCAACGGATGCCTTTAAGATTTATATTTTTTTTTTTTTTCATTTTAACAGAATGCGTGAAAAATCATAAATAAATGTTATTAATACGTAAGATTTCAAAACAGAACCTAATATTGTGGTACTCACTGTATTTTGTGTTTTATTTCAACGTTTTATCATGATTTACGGCAGGAAGTTCAAATGTTGCGAACTATAAGAGAACATGAGGGGACTTTGTGAGCCCAGCAAACACTTACCCTCTTATGCAAAAAAAAAAGAAGTTTAAGTTCACATTAGTTAACCAACACATTAAGCTCATAAACCTTTGCAGGTCTTAATACGTTGGTTAACTAATATGTACTTTAACGTTTTTTTTTAAGTATTAAATAATTAAAATAAGTATTTAAACAGAAGTCTTGATTAATGTTAAGATTTCAGTTCATATTGAAGAAGATATGATAAAACCTGTGATAACTGGTTTTTACTCAATTGTAATCATTCTCTAATATTTATGAGTTTATAACTTTTAAGTGAGGGACTTTAAACAGAATGTGTATCTTTTACACATTATTTGCGCCTCTTATATCCTGACATTTTGGAAGGATAACATCGGAAATTCATCCTCACTAAGTCATTAAACGAATAACTTAGTTAAGTGTTAAAAATAAACATAGTTTGCGAAAAGTGTTGCTTTACTTCTTTAATTTATACAAAAAAAAAAAAAACAGGTTGCTCACCAACGCTAATTCTTAATATTTTCCAACTATTTTAACGTGCGCCAAAAGTTATGTGCCGTTCAGCAATGTTGTTTTTGATAAAGTTGACCGGCAGCCGTATTCTGTAACATGTTTAGCTAAAGCTTAATCTCGATCGCTAAAATGCCAGCCCAAGCCCTGAACACACGCACACAAAGATATTATGTACTTGTGTGCGGTCGCAGAGACTGATGATAGTCTGATATTCTGAAACGAACCAAGTTGTTGTATGCATGTGAATTGCCGACCGTGTCTGTGTGAAAAATAAGATTATTGACTGACTCGCGAGCCTATGGAGTGGCAATAACTGCCTTAGAGAATGCAAAAATTAAAATTTTTAGCGATGACATTAAAAGCCAAAATTGCTGCGAATTAAATTTGTATGGCATTGTTAAATCTAGAAATTTACGTTACAGTATTGTATTCGTAGCCAAAAATCATTAAATCAACTTTATAGATTTTAAGCGATAGAGATTTAGCTTTAGCGAATTACAGAATACGGCCACAGGCCAGCCAAAAAATTCGAAGAAACAAGCATCTTTTGGTTGTCAATACACTCTTGGGCGTGAAACTTTCTGCATATCTGAAGAACGGAAGGAGGTAAAATTTCCAAATGAAGTAATAATATATCGGTTGGCAATATACAACATCCCGCAAAATGTGGACGGTATTGAAGAAGTAGGCGTGGCACAAAATATTTTTTTGTATCTCTAAAAATATATTGTGTGGATTGTAGAAATGGGCGTGACACCACCCGTTCAAAGACATTATAGATGTCTGTATATGAGGACAACGGCAGCAGCCAAAGTTTTAACAAGGTACAAGCACCTTGGTTATAGATACACAACATCCGACAAAATGTGAGCGGGCTCGGAGGAGTGGTCGTTTCATCAAATAGATTTATTTATATCTAAAGAACGTTATTAACATTTTGTTCTTATCGCACCATGGTGAAGGGTAGATAAGATTCGGCGTAGCCGATTATAGCACTCTTACTTGTTAAAGTCTCAAATCATTCTCGACCCTAAAATAGAAATTTTATTAAAATAGCGCTTAAAAATTAAAGACCATAGTTAAATCTTGTTGTTATTATTTTCAAAACTTTAACAGGTGTTTGTGTTTGAAATCAATTTAAAGTTTATTTGAGAACAAATATTGGATAAAAAACAATTCTCTTTTCAATATAATTTTTTTTTTCCTCAAATCTGATGCCTTGAAGTCTTTTTTAACTTTTAAACAATTGCCTATTTTACAGAGTTGAAGAGATCCTTTCTTTCGTACACCTAGAATTGACACAAAAACTAAGCTTTAGAATTTGAAAGAGTTCATTCGACAACGTGATATAGAAAGTTCAATTTAAATTTTAAGTCTTGAACAAATGAAGCACAACCGCGAGTAACGTTTTAAGTAACAAAATAATAAGGGTATTCACGTCACAAGTTGCACCCTTGCAAAAAAGCAAAAGTGCAAAAATAAAACAACAACCACACAGACAATTAGTTGTGTGTAAATAATTGTCTTTGTGGTTGTTGTTATATTTTTGCACTTTTCCTTTTTTGCAAGGGTGCAACTTGTGACGTGAATACCCCCAATAATTTTTCAGCAGACCAAACAAACCTTTTTTGACATGCAGCATTATTTGTTTTAAAATTTTTTTTTTTTCTATTATTAAATATAATGATAATAAAAACTTTTATGCAAAATGCTTTTACATCATTATCCCGCACTGCAAAACCATTTCGGTTTCATCATTTTGTTAGTAACTTGCAATGTTCTTCCACTGGCTGACACTTTGTATGCCATTTTGAAGGCGTTAATGTGCATAATTTTGGTTGATCTGATGTTTAAACTGTGTAAGAGAGTAAGGCCAACGGTTATCTGCAAAAAAAACAGTTTTTGCAAAATGTGGCGTTTACAATGTTATTCGCGGCTGTGCTTCAAATGTCTATTAACTTTCGTTTTATGCAAACTTAACGTTTGAAAAACATTTTAAAATAAGTCGAGAATTAGTGTTATTTTATAATTTTCGCAATATAAGATCAAACACCAGAAATAACGTTACAAAATAAACTATTTTCTAAATTAAAGGAAATAATTCCCATTTCGTCAAGAACTTTTTAATATTTCACATTTTCCAACGAGTTTAATTCACATCGTTCGCAATTTGAGATTATACCCTTGAAAAACATTTGAGAATAAATAATTTGTTAAACAAAAAAATAAAACGTTTATTTTTCCAGAAGACTGTAGAATTGTTAAACGTTTCTCATTCGAAAATGGGTTTGATTTCTAATCATTTTCAATTTGAGCAGCAAGCCTTCATGTTTGCTGGGCATAAGTGTACAGCAATGTGTGTGGGTGTCTGTTAATGTGATAGAATGTACATATACAATTTAGTTTTACAAATTCGTATTTTGTCAAAATGTCTTAGAACTTTTGAGGACTGGGTTGGTGGTAATGGTTCCTTTTAACAGAACAAAAAGGCCTTTTACATTCTTTTAAACATTAGCTAATGCTTTCCATGGTCATGGGTCATTTATTCGCTCTGCTCTTTAATAAATCTAATGAATTTTATGCATCAAAAATAAAACTCAAAAAGTGCTTTTTATAGATATTTCATCTCCTTTTTCAAACAATATTTGCTATTTTCTAAAACATACTTCCTCTCTCTCGATTTATTTTTTATTCCATATTGAACCTATTTCAGGCACATATTCCCATACATCATCGTCATCATGTTAAAACTTCAAATTTGTTTTTCTAAATGAAATTTATTCGATAAATTTCGAATGCGAAAAAAAGGAGGAATTTTCAAAAGAAACTCTAACATATCTTTTGATATTTTTTTTCGTTACGTTCAAATGAAATACATGCATGAGTTACGAATGAAATCACAAGGCCCACAAGTCAATATTTATTCACAAAATAAATAAATAAAATTGGCATACAATTTATATTTTACGTCTTTTTTTCTGCTGTACACTCTCTGGATTTTTTCGTTTCCGCAGAAACGATACAAAAGAAAGAAAAAAATCGGAATAAATAAAAAACGTTTATAATTTATACAAAACGTGACCCTTTGAATTATAAAAAAAATAATCTCTTTAATGAAAAGAAAATGGTAAATAAAACTCCATGGTGAATAATATGACAACATTTTCTTTTGAATATAAATGAAATAATTCTTGTAGCGGGTTTTTGTGCAGTTTTCAAATTAAAATTTTAAGTGCCACAATTGGGACGACAGGCGTTAGATATAGAATATTTATTATTACTAACAATAATTACATAATGTATAACTTTATAAAAAAGATAGAAAATATGAATATTGAAGATTCTTGAATATCAGCGATCGCTTGCATTTTCCTCTACACACTCGAGATAACATTAATCTGTGATCACCTTCCTTACTCTTAAGAAAATCGAACTAAAATTTTAAAACTAAATGTCGCTGCAGTTTTTTTCAATAATGGTCATATCAAAAGCACGTTTATCCGTGATCAACTTCAATTTAAATTTCAATTTTCCATTCAAAAATGTGAAAAACCTTAAATTGGCTGTAGTTTTTTTTTAGATAACGCAAATATCGGCAAAAAGGAGGTTTATCCGTGATTACTTTCAATTAAAAAATAAATTGATTTTTCCATACAAAAATTAGAAGAAACTAAAATTGGCTATAAAAACTTTAAAAAAATCAATTTTTTCACACAAAAATATAAATAAAGTTCTAATCGAAAAAAAAGTGTTGAAACATGATCATTTTCACTTTTTCAAGAAAAATCGATTTTTGACAGTCAAAAATGTGAACCCTCAAATTGAAAACCAGGAATTTCATCTGTTATCCCCTTCAATGAAAAAATCGATTTTTTCATGCAAAATATGTGAAAAACCTAAAATTGCCTGTAGTTTTTTTAGATAACGCTTAAATCTAAAAAAAGGACGGGTATCCGTGGTCACCTTTAATTAAAAAAAGCCGATTTTTTCAACCAAAAATTTGTAAAAACTAAAATTTACTGTAGTTTCCTTCTTTAATAATGCTCAAATCAAAAAAAGGACGTTTATCCGTAATCACCTTTAATTTAAAAAAACCGATTTTCTTATATAAAAATCTAAAAAAAACTAAAATTGTCTGCAGTTGATTAAATGAAGCTTGAATTCAAAAAGGGACGTTTATCCGTCAACTTAAAAACCGCGATTGTTTCATACAAAAATGTGAAAAAAATAAAATTGTCTGTAGTTTTTTAAATAACGCCTTAATAGATTTTGTTTATCCAAAAAAGTGAAAATCCAAAATTGACTGCAGTTTCTTAACTGCCTGGCCCACAATGTCAAAAAGAAAATTGCTTTGCTATATTTACATTGAAAAATGACGTTTATCCGGAAGGGTTTGAATAGTCGAAAATTTCTTTGTATTAAAGTAAATTTTATTTGTTTTAAAGTAACTTTTTTTACACTACATTTATGAATAAAGTATTATAATAATTTAGGCATCCGCTTAACTGCTATTTTTACTAACTCATCTGTTAACAATTTATTGTGAGTTAAATTGCTACAAATTTCAATTATAATAAATGGCCTACAAAATATGTTAAACTAAACAATTGAGTAAACAATTACTTTGAAATGCACAAAATACAGTTAAATAAATGCATTCGTTATTGACAGATACTCAGACCGAAAGACTAACAGTCGGAATGACAATATAAGGAAATAAGTCAACTGGAATGTATGAAAAATAAATATTAAAAAACACATTGAGATCAAGTATTTAGGTCCATAATGACAAAATAGATTGTGTACACTTATAAGATACACTGTAGAAAGAAAGGTATGTTTTATAAAAGTTTATTTTAGTGTTCAAATATAGAACTCTTGATAAAAATTTAAAAAATCTAAATTCTGTAGAATTGCTGGCCAGTCTTCTATTGAGTTGAGAGTTGAGGATTGTTTATGTTATGTGGATTTAACCCATTTTCAACAAATTAATAATGACAAACTTAGTATAGCCTCAATCACCACTTGTGGTGAAGGGTTTAAAACAATTCTTTACATACAAATTAAGAAAGTTAATTAATCGTTAGCCCTGGCCCCATAAAATTATCCGACTTAAATCAGGGCCCGCTACATATAATAACTGTTATTTTACGTTCTTCGCACCGGAACAACTCGGCGTTCAACGTACATGAACCAGGGATGGTCAACTCAACAAGACCTGTCTCAACATCTCAGGTCTCGCCGCTACAACAACAACTCTTACTCTTTTTTACTATAAATCTTAAGAAATTTTAAAGCTTACTTCCGATTTTCTGGCATGTCCATAATTGACTTTAATTAATCAATTCTATTCAAAATAAATATAAACAGGGTGGCTCAAAAGTCATCAATATATCTGAAGACGACATAACTTTTAAAAGAACAGATGCAAAATACATGTCAATAAAAAAGGAAGCGCTATTCTTCTCACGCACGCGGAATAATTGTAAAATTTTTTTTTCTTTTTGCGAAACTTTTCATCGAAAATCATTATGAGCGACGAGGCTTATTTCCGTCACCGAATGATCGATTCTGCGCCACCGAAAATCCACGAATAATAGACGAAGAGCCATTAATGTATGCGGAATAAAAGATGGACTGATACATTACCAGTAATAAAAAATTTATATCTGGTATTAAAAAATCAAAGTTAATAAGCAGTTGTTAAAATACACAGCTTTTTTCATATTTTTATACCCACACCCACACAATAGTGGAGAGGGTATTATGCATTTCTGCTGATGTGTGTAACACCTTAACATATTGTTCCTACACCCATCTTAAGTTGATCTAACGATGTCCGTCCGGCTGGCTGGCAGGATGTCATGGTCCATGTAACTTTGTGTGCAAAGTACAGGTTGCAGTTATGGAGATTATTTAATAAAATTTGACACATGGGTTTTTATTGGCACAAGGACCAAGCCTATTGAAAATGGGCCGAATTGTAGGACCACGAGGGCAGATAAAATGCAATTTCTGCCTTTCAGAAACTATCAAACCGATTTTAATGAAATTTAAAACAAAGATAGATCCATATTTGTACGGACACATAAGCTATGCATTTTTGAGAAAATTGGACCACGAGGGGAGATATTTTCCTCTCAGAAAGTATCAAAACGATTTTAATGAAATTTAAATTATAGATAATTCCCTATTCATTTAACAATACACTCTCGCAAAATTTGTTTTAAAATACTGTGGTGTATGGTATCATATGGTCGGGCTTGACCGACTTTACTTTCTTACTTGTTTTTTCATAAGTTTGAATTAGTGTCCATTCATGAGCGTCCACTGTAAAGAAGCTCCCATTATCATGGCAAGCCTGCAGCAAAATAAATTTGTAACAAAGCCCGTATTAGATGTTTGATGATAACTGATTCTTTTCTCAGACTGCAGGAACGGTTTTCTTTGCATATTTGACTTCTCTGATATGTGCTATGTACTTCTAATTTTTAACTCTTCATTTATTTGCCAACGCATGGTAAGATTTTGAAGTAAATCCGGCAATTTCTAGCTTCAACAGCTCGAGTTTGGTTGCATTGTATCAAAAATTTTTACCGGATCATCGTTTTCTATTAAACGATTTTTTACTTTCGAAAGCTTTTACTGTGTCCTCTAAACAAAAGATTTTTCAATTTGGATTTCAGAAAATTGACGAAAAAATTCAAAATTTCTTTAATAGGGATTATTTTCACAAAATTTACAAATCAACTTACGACCTTCTAATTCGTTTTATGATATTTTTTCTACACATTATCAATTTATTGAAATGATCTCTAGCCAAAAAGTTATAGGAATAGTGCCGTTACTTTTTCCATATTTTGTTTTTATACCCTCCACCACAATTAGTTGTGAAGAGGGTATATTCAGTTTGTCATTCCGTGTGAAACTTTTTTACTATTCATCTCAGACCCTATAAAGTATATATATTATGGGTCCTTGAGTAATTTGAAGTCGATTTAGCCATGTCCGTCTGTCTGTCCGTCTGTCCGCAGTTGAAAACACGCTCACTTTCGAAAAACTCAAAAGAAATAAACAAACTTGGTGTCAAATTGCTTGTAGTTATCCTAAGCAGTTTGGGATTGAAATCCAGCAAAATCGGTTTAATAGGACCAGAGCTTTGAATCAAAATGTGGAACCACCACTTAAAAAAATTGATAATTTTGTTACAAAAAATAACATAAATGCTGAAACAAGGCACGGAATGAGATAAGATTTTGCAAAAATTTGTTTTAGTTGACTGGAAATCACGCTGTTAAATTTCGTGATGATCCCGCCATAATTTACCCTAAGCCCCATATAAACAATACTCCCGGAAAACAGTTTAGTACGTCTAAAATCGTAAAAAAAAACGCTAGCGTAACAAAATGTGGTACGTCACAGTTTTATAGGACTATAAATGACACTGTGAAATTTCGTGAAGATCGGTACGTAATTTACCCTAGGCCCCATAGAAACCCTACTCCCGGAAAACAGTTTAGTACGCCTAAAACCGTAAAAAATAATGCAATCATAACAAATTTTGGCTCGTCACAGTTTTGTTAGACTACAAATGATACTGGGAAATTTCGTGAAGATTGGTACATAATTTACCCTAGGGCCCATAGAAACCCTACTCCCGGAAAACAGTTTAGTACGCCTAAAACCGTAAAAAATAATGCAATCATAACAAATTTTGGCTCGTCACAGTTTTGTACGACTGCAAATGATACTGGGAAATTTCGTGAAGATCGGTACATAATTTACCCTAGGGCCCATAGAAACCCTACTCCCGGAAAACATTTTAGTACACCTAACACCATAATTAATAATGCTATCATAACAGAAATTGGTACGTCACAGTTTTAAAGGACTAGAAATGACGCTGTGAAATTTCGTGATGATCGGTCCATAATTTACCCTAGGCCCCATATAAACCCTACTACCGGAAAACAGTTTAGTCGCCTAAAACCATAATTAATAACAAATCGTCACAGTTTAAGATAATAATAACATCATACAGATATTACTCCTTAAACATTCGAACTGTCGGTGGAGGGTATCAAAGATTCGGCACAGCCGATTATAGCACTCTAACTTGTTATATTAGACTTTGTTTTATTTTTGCACTGATGGTCCATATTTCGTTCCGCATACGTTACACCCGTTCAAAATTTATGCATGGTGTAGTGCTTACGCTGGTGGCGTCATCGGGAATTATTTTTCCGCAAACTTCGCGGCCGAGCTCTACAGAGCCATGATAAAACGAGTTTATATTACGGCAAATGGATGAATTAGGACTGAAGAGCATGTGGCTCCCACAGGATGGAGCCATAAACAAACTTCGTTACGGTTATGATATGGCACGTCTAATTAAACCTTAATAAGTCAATTTGTCCTATTCCAATAAAAAAAAATTATCATTCTGCGAAGCACTAATGGTACATTTAAAAATATAAGCGCGCAATTATGCGCTACTCAACTAGACATACAGAAATGTAGTAACGTAAGTGAACGACCTCTTAACAAGTTTAAAAAAATAACATTTGAAGTGCTACGCCATTAAGCTGATAGCTGCACTCAACAGTTTTAATATGCGTTAAATAAAGAGCTTTTTGTGTCAAAAATGTATTGGTTCAAGGTGGGAACTCACCATATAAAACTCATGCCTTCCGTAAGCGGGATGGTTGGTAAAAATCGGGCATTTCTCCCTTTTTATTTTTTATTCGGGTAACACTGCTACAATGCAATTCGTAGTGGATAGTAGATGGGTGTAGAGTGTTATGTTCAAGCATATTACACGACACATATTTGTTTTGTTTTTCTTAACTTATTGACAACTTTTGTCGAATTTCCATCCCTGTTAGGGACGACATGTAGGCAACTTTCAATTCTCCCGTTAAAAATTTTTTTTAATACTTGTTATTGTGACAATAACAATAGAACATGAACTCAAATTTAGTAATAATATTAAAACTAAATACATGTTCTATATTACAACAAGAAACAGACATTGTAATACTGTGTAATATTGACAATTTATTAAGCAAATAAAATGAAATGTCAATATTAGCAATGAACTATAATAATGACGAGTGAATAAAACAATACTAGAAAATAAATATAACGAGTATGACAATGACAAAAATAAACATAAGTACAAATAATAAATATGAAATGTGTATTCAATTCGAATACAGAATTTACAAGTACTTTTGGGGGTAACCAAAAATTACACAGGTAAATAGTGAGGGGTTAAATTTGTGGAGAGGTTAAATGAAGTCTTAAAAGGAGCCTTATAAAATATTTAAAATGGATTTCACATTAAAGCACTAGATAAGTAATTAACTGTTATATTTTCGATTATAATCTTATGCTTAAATCCCTTTAAAATATATTCATACAATTTTATGAAGACTACGAAATTGAGTTTCGCAATTTCGGTAAAATTTTTCATTGGATTATTGACAACTTCATATCTCTTTTTAAAGAAAAACCCAAACAATTATTTTACATTATAAAAATCATTAAACTAAAAAAAAACTCTAATGCAAATTGCGAAATTAAGTAATTAAATTAATAAATCTATGTATTTTATTGAACAAATTAAAAATTTAATTGAAACCCCAAAATCCTTTTCATTAAAATAATGAAAAAAAATGTTGAAACTTTTAACTCTTTATCATTCTGTTAATGAAATGTTTCATTAATGCGATGACAAATACACAGTTTTAAAACATAATAAATAAAATTTCTTGCATTAAGTGTTTTTTAAGATTTTATAAAACATTCCATTAGCTTGGGGCTATTGAAACATTATTCATTAATCCAATAAAAATAAACAAATCCAATGAAAATTCAGTGGATCTGCGGAGAAAATTCTTTCAGTGTACTCGATACATTTAAATTCACAATGGCCCAAAATTATCATTTTTAAGAAATAATTTTGTCATTTCTACATGGTTGGGCTGATTAACGTAAATTAACACGAGAATAATAGAAGAGAACTTATGTTTGAGTTTGGACGGTAGAGATCATCTATCCAGCAGGGATTAAGCAACCAAAAGTAAGTTTAAAAACTGCTTTTTGCATAATATTTTTCGCAGCCCAGACGAATTTTGGACTTTACTGCCTGTTTTTAGAAAACGTAAACAAGTGAGTCAGTGAGAAATTATATTGAAAACAAAAACAAATTTTCGTTTTTTATTGTTGTTTTCAATATAATTTCTCACTCACTCACTTGCTTACGTTTTCTAAAAACTGGCAGTTAAAGGCAAAATTTCATAATATCGCATTTGATTACACTGCGCTACAAAATGGAGCTTTTTAAAAGTTTCGTGGATAAAAATAACTGATCCTTATGTATTTTCATCTGCTGATGACGATGGTGTCATAAGTTTTTTCCGGCGGTATGAACTAAGCCCCCAATGAACTAACTCCCCATACCCAAAATGAACTAAGCCCCTAAATTTGGGGACGTCGTTCATTTATGGAAAAAGCCAATGTGAACCAAGTCCCTAAACAGGAATGAATTAAGACCCCAATTTCACCAAATTTCCACAAGAGTGAACAAAGTCCTCTAATGAAAGTGAACAAAGTCCCCAAATTAAAAAAAATATAGAAATTGTTGTGTTGTTTTATCTCTGGGTGTATATGTTTATTAAAAATATAACGAAAAAAACTTTTGGGCGCAAGGATTTTCTCCTCTATGGTATAAAAAAAAAACGGATTCGCTAACTAAAGCTTCTCTGCATAGCAAGCCTTCGGCCGGACGCAAGGATTTTCTCCTCTATGGTATAACAAAGACCGGCTTCGCTAACTAAAGCTTCTCTGCATAGACGGCCTTCGGCCGGGCGCCAGGATTTTCTCTTCTATGGTATAACAAACACCGGCTTCGCTAACTAAAGCTTCTCTGCGTATTCGGCCTTCGTTCGGAAACAAGTCAGATTTTATAAGCTTTACTTAGCGAAATCTCTACTTGTTATACCATAAAGGAGACAATTCTTGTGCGCGCCCAAAGGCCGGCAATACAGAGAAGCTTTAGTAAGCGAAGCCGGTGTTTGTAATACCATGGAGGAGAAAATCCTTGTGCCCTGTAGAAGGCCGGCTATGCTTTGGAGTTTGTAAACATGTTGTGACGGGCCCGAGCACGCCCCACGATCGCTCGCCGGACGCGCTGCCGCGTTTCACTCAATAGAAGTTGAGTGCACAAATTTTTTGTTTATAACGGTCCCTTGCAATAAAATTATTTCTCATTGCAAAATTTAAAAAAATTTAAGAAATGAACTTAGTCCCCAAAAATTAATTTAGGGGTTTAGTTTATTACTACTTTTTGGGGACTTCGTTCATATGTACTAACTCCCAAAAAAATAAAATGAACGATGCCCCAAAAACGTGAACGAAGTCCCCAAATATCGTTGTGGTTTTTTCACATACAGTCGTTTGGGGATTTAGTTCATTTTGGGTTTGGGGAGTTAGTTCATTGGGGACTTAGTTCATACCGCCGTTTTTTCCTACCAGCTTTAGTTTTAAAGATATAATGACATGTTTTATTCTATCAGTTTTTCACGAACGGTCCTTTAAACCTTAAAATACTTTCTGGATTATTAATCTAAACAAAAATCGCTTTCTATTGAGTAGGGTCACATTATTGAATTTATCAGGATATGTCACTGTTATTGCAAGGATATTAAAATTTTTGTATATTTTATTAAGTCCCTAACATTTTGTTATGAAAATTTTCTGCTATAAAAATAACAGATGCTAATGTACTTTTGACCGCTTATTATTAGTTTTTGTCTGGCACCTCAAGTTTTAGATATATTGTGAATTAGTTTTAAAAAAAAAAAATGAATTTTCCTTTTTAACCCCATTCAAAATAATTTGGTTTTTATGTCAAATTTATCATCAATAACAAAATGGCAACGAAGAAAAGACTTTGTGCAAATAATCCAGACAGTTTTGTGTCAATATATTCTTGCACCTTTTGACTTCAAGACTATTAGACTTCAGTTAAACTCTGTTAGACAAAACTGCGAAGTGTCTATACGGCGATGATAACTAGGGAAATGAAACACTCTTTAATTTGGGACACCAATGATCTGGCGGGAGCCCCGTCCGATATCATCCTGAAGCTTGTTATTGTTGGTACTATTAAAGACATGTATAAAAGAAGATAAAATGCGAAAATATTTTCCAATTTTAAAACCGATACAGACAATGTAGCTCAAAATTACAGACATTTTATTTATAAGAATAAGATAGGAAATTGAATAAGTTTAGAAAAATGTAATAGAATAATTTTGTTTCCTATGTATTATTTTTATTATTTATTTTTCATGTTGTTAATTATTGTTATTTAATTAAAATTTTGTTTTTAAAAATTTGTTTAAAATTTATAAACCTAAGATCCCTGAAGAAGCTGTCCATTGTGGCAACGAAATATTGGATAAATAATAAATTAATATATTTTCATAACCTGACCTTGAGCTTGAAAATAAGAAGAAATAAAATTAAAAGGTCGAAGAAAATAGACTAAATAATTTAACGATCCCTTTATTTTATTACTAAAATAAGTTCGTTGGAATGTCTAGTTTGTGCATACATTTAAAAAAAGGGGGGAAATTGGATTTTTTTTTAGCTTTAAGGACTAATCTAAAAATACATCACTTTGAAGCAGCGTTTAAAAAACTGCATTCAAAATAGAAAAACTGCCATTTCTTTCTCTTCATAATTTGTCATTGGCCAAAAAAAACTTGTGGCTTTAACTTCTGATTCATTAAATGTAAGCAGTCGCTGTCAAACCAACTCAAAAAGCGTACATTTGTACACAAATTTTCTTTTTTGTTCGACAGTTTTTGGTTTCGACTAGTTTTTTAAGCCCTGCTTTGAACATCCTTGCAATATAAGTTAGATATCCTGGTGTACTCCCTAATGTAATTCCATTCAAATTAAAGAGATTTTTGTGTCGATTAATATTCCAGAAAATATTTTAGTTTTTAGGGTCATTCGTGAAATATAAAGGGAATAATACAAAAAATGGTGTTAATTATGCAAATATTAAATGTCACCATATCCTTAAAACTAAAGCTGTTAGAAAAAAACTAATGATGATATCGTTATCAGCACTCTCAATTTAACTAAAAGCAATAGGCAGAAGTCCAGAAACATTTGGTTTGTTGACCACTGTTATGTTTAGAGAATTGTGGGTGTTTTCTTTAAAATATTAGGGCGTATGTGCTTGTTAGATTCGTCACCACCTTGCGGTTTTAATTGGATTTGGAAGACGGGAGGATACCTTTGCTTTCCTGCATACTCAAACTGACGACAATTTATTGTCGAAACAGCTAACGATATATGAGCAACGAACACTGATTGTAGACTTAGCTGGCAATTATAGTCCCTCAGGGATAGCAAGCGTACAATGTCTGCACTATGGAAGACCAGAAGGATAGTGACACTTTTTGCTTCTTTGATAAATGCACAGCCTCTGGGAACCAGATACTATGATTACTGCCATAGCTGCGATGATGAAAATGAGGAAAATAACGTGGAACACCATCTCTGTTACTGACCTGCATTAGCCCCCGGGGGTTTGTAGGGATCTTCCTAAGGACATTTTACATTTTGCTGTTACATTTTGCATTACTATCGTCAAAAACCCAAAATCGACAGATCTCAGGAGATCGTCGCGTTCTGTAGCTGGCAATTATAGCCCCTCAGGGATAGCAAGCGTACAATGTCTGCACTATGGAAAACCAGAAGGATAGTGACACTTTTTGTTTCTTTGATAAGACGGTAATTTTCTAGTAGGGAGGCATGCACAGCCTCTGGGAACCAGTACTATGATTACTGCCATAGCTGCGATGATGAAAGTGAGGAAAATAACGTGGAACACCATCTCTGTTACTGACCTGTACTAGCCCCCGGGGGTTTGTAGGGATCATCCTAAGGACATTTTACCTTTTGCTGTTACATTTTTCAGGACTATCGTCAAAAACCCAAAATCGACAGATCTCAGGAGATCGTCGCGTTCTGTTGCGATCGCGGCTGACCAGAGATTCAGTAGTCCCCGATGGCACGGCGGTGGAGGCCTCCATTAGTATGCTTATTGCGGCAAAGGGTTTCTGTCTTTTAGGAATATGATATTTGCGGAAGTTTAGCTTTTCCATTGAAAATATACTCTCGGGGATCACATGGTGGTTGTGGCTTATTACCCAAAGTCGCGGGAATGGATTTCCTAACATCACACTAAGGGGCTAGTTTTTTACCACTTGTGTAAGAGTTTGGCCTGAGGGAGGCTCATCCCTAGGACCTGTTGCTGCTTGCCAGATGCTGCAAGCATTTTTACAAAAGCAGCAGAGGTAAGATAGCTCCAGCTCCTAAACAGGGGACTTATAATGCTATCTGGGTGAGTTGGTTGCGCTCCCTCTCTCTCGCGAGCAGTTGGTAAACGTATTGCATATCACCCAGTGGTCAGCTATAGAGTTGATCCGCAACTTTTGATGAATTGCATGATAAATCTGTCTTTAAACTAGAGACCATTTAGAACTTCGTTAAAAGTTTGTGGTGTTGTCCATTGTGACACAACGGATCAATTGGTCTACATATGCCAGTTGAATACTCTGCTATTTCTATCTAACTTAACTTTCTTCCTATGAGGTTTTTGTGAAACCATTTGTAGATATTGTGATTGTGACACTTCAAGAAAGAAAAAAACGTTTAATAGGATTGTTCAGGATTATCTAGATATCAGTCAATGTACTATATCTAATCAGATTCAGAATTATTCGTGTATGAGCAATAAAAATACAAATATTTGATATCTTTCATAATTAAGAAATCTTAAGTTAGTTTTTTTTTTTTTTTTTGTCAAAGAATAAAAAATATTATGGTTTTGTTCATTCTTGTATAAGATGATTTAGTTTCTTCGATTTTCTTAATGTTGAATACATAAGTGAAATGAACGTGAACAACACTGCTGAATTATATTCACCCCTATCGTGAATAAAAATTCCTTGGGAGTTTTTTCCCTTTTCCCATTTTTACAATTGAATTAACATAGGAAAAATGGAAAAAGGGAAAAAACTCCCAAGGAATTTTTATTCACGATAGGGGTGATTGTTAAAGTGTTTCAGTAATATAAAGTTAACTTTAGGAGTAAAAATTGGGAATTAAGCAGGACAAGCAAAATCTTGTTAATTGAAATTTTGTATTCCCATGAAAATTACTTTGATTATGACTGACAAGTGCACGGCTGAAAAAGCTAAACTATCAAAATACTTTATTTTTTGCGAGAACAAAAAACATAAACTCACTGTTTATTGTTGTTGTTTTTGTTTAAGCTTTGATATTTTTAAAAGTAAAACTTTTAATTCTTATTCGCTTAACAGTTGTATTTGTTTACTGTCTTTAGTTTTTCTAAAATCTTTGGATGAAGTTTCCTGACAATCTGGCCTAAGCAACCAGTAAAATGCGCACAGGAATAGGTTAACCCTTCAACAATAGATTTCAGTGTTTTTATCAGGAGTAGAAATTGGGAAGTAAGCACGACAAGTAAAATCTTGTTAATTAAAATTTTGTATTCCCACGAAAATAACGTTGTTAACTTGATATTTAAGATGAGCGAAATTGGTCCACCTTTATGGCCTACCCTAAATTCAAAGGTTCACCTGCAATAAGCTCTAAGTGATTATTACCTTTGTATCTTCAATATGATGTATTTTTATATTTTTTAATTAACAGTGGGTGGGTATGATGGGATTAGACACGGCCGAATCCCCTGTAAGGATTTGTTTTTAAGATTGTGGGATTGTTTTCAATTAAGGTTTTTTCTACAAAATATTAGATTACTTCCAAAGATTCTTTTTTTTTATGTTTTACCTGCTGAATTGTTTAAAAATAACTTTTAAACGCTATAAATACCAACAACTCAATTGTTTAACACCATCATTCTATGAATTGAAAAAAGAAATCGAGCTACAAAAAACACTAAAAGAAAACAGCAAGAGGCAACGCAATATTTGGTGCCATTAGGCTGATATTATCCGCCTATCCATAGACGTACAAAGAAACATGTCGAGAAGACATAAAGATAAGTAAACTTAAACCTAAAACTAATTTAAAAAGGAAACCCATCAATAAAATGTAATTAATATTGATTCAAATGAATGTTAAGAGAGAAAAAATAGATGATACACTCCACATTCACGTTCAAAATGTAGCGAAGATACCAAATAAAGCAACAAAATACATGTTTGAACATTTCGGAATAAAGTGGTCTGTTAGTTAGTTAGTATGTACGTATGTATGTGATTTCCCTCTGTCAGTCAGTCAGGCAGTCAGAAAAATAAACAAACAAACGTTAGAGCAAACATCCATGACTCTTGGCTGTTACATTTATATTCATTTAGAAAATTGTTTTGTCTTGTATTTAATGGCTGTCATGGGGTCTTTGGTTCTTAAAGTTGTTTGCCTTTCTTCCACGTTTTACATTTTTCACCAAATATGAATAGAAAACTTTAAACAAAAAATCTTTAACTACAAAGTATTAACATTAAATAAAGGATGTTGTCACATGATACGCATAATTTTTTTTCGTGACTTGTCCTAAAGTATACACAGGGAAGAATATGTTTCGAAACGAAATTATTTTTAAAGAAATTTTATTTATATATTACGGTTATATATTTGTTACTGTGTTTCCTCTAAAAGGCATAACCTTAACAAATTTTCGCTATTCCAGATTATTTTGGGCCAGTTTCTAGTTTTCACTCCTACTTTTCCTAGACTCCGATATCTCCTTGTTGACCTGTTTCTTACAGGAATGTGCAGGACGGCCTCTTCTACAGTTGTCTTGGGGTTACCACTCGATTGCAGTTCGGGCTTTGCCCTCCGGATCTTTTCTTAGGGTATGAGCATTCTAATACCATTTTCGCTTTCTGATTTCCAGGTCAACGTTATTTGTTTAAGCAGGGTTTAAAAAACTGCAATCAAAACCAAAAACTGACGAACAAAAAACGAAAATTTGTGTACACCTTTTCGCTTTTTGAGTTGGTTTGACTTCGACTGTTTGCGTTTAATTGAATCAGATGTAAAAGTAACAGTTTTTTTTTTGGCCAAAGACAAATGAAGAAGAAGAAAATATTGCAGTTTTTCTACTTTGACTGCAGTTTTTTAAACGTTGTGTGTAAGTGACCATTGCCTACAGTTAGATATTGTACTCGTCCAAAAGATGTGGAGAATTTTACGCAAACACCTGTTTACAAAGCCATACATTGCTTTTATGTTGGGAGGTCCTTCAAGCACAATTGACTTAACGTTGGAAATAAATCGTTGCTTGAAACGTAAAAGGCCCTTACTAATCAATAATTTAAAATCGACTATTTCATTGATTCTGATGTATTGCATCAACGCAAATGTCCACAAATCTTTCGACCATAATGTGCGATTTTATTATCAAAAAACAAAAAGGCCCTCTCTAAAAAGGGTTATATGGTAAACGCTAGGAGGCCTAACAAACAGTTGGCATGGCGAGTGGGCTGCTTCTACTTGAAAAGAGGGAACTCAGGCCGATTGTTGGACTGCTTACGGGGCACTGTGGTCTCAGTTACCATCAGATTAGTATGGGTAATGTTGATACCATGTTATGCCGCCTTTTTGGGGTTGATGACGAGACGTCGGAACACCTGCTCTGCTGATGTGCCGCCTTGGGGACTTCTAGGCCGAAATTTTTCAATGGGTATATGCTGAGCCCAGCTGAAATAATTGATCATATGTCAGGCAGGGTAATTGGCTGTGAACGTAGCCTGAAACTGGCGTAGTGAGATTTACAGGCTGCACAAAAGATCCACTGGGTACCGGTGCTTATGGCCTTCTATTTATACATACAACAGTTTGCATAATGTACAACATTGTCAATTGTCAAAACAACTGGTAGGTTTTACAAGAAAAATAAATTATAAACAGTTTAAGGCGATTTATCAATTTATCATTTTAAATATGTAGTTTTTACTTTTTATGTAAAATTTTTGAAATGTTAGGTAGGCCTTTTTGCGTTTTAGGTGACGAAATATTTTGATCTTAACATGCAAGATAGTGTTGTTGATCTCAAAATGTCGCTAAGGCGACCAAAGGCTTGCTTTGCTGATTTTATTCTGTTTGCGATGTCAGCTTCTGATCCACCGGATTTTGTCAATATACTGCACAGTGAGGGGTATATCAGAGTTTTTGCGTAAGCACTTAGTTTTTTTCACATTCTCTCGGAACCCTGCAGCTGCTGCTGAATTACCAATGAATTCTAGCTTCGCTGTCAAATCCGTAAAACTGTGTGGCAACAGACAAATTTCATTAGCGTAGTCAAGATCTTCCAGTCGTGCATGCATACCCTTGGTAAGACCACGCCCTGATGTTGTGGCACGTCTCAAAACTATATCAAATACTCTGTTAAACAACAGTGGGGACATCATCACAACCTTGCCGCACACCTATTTTCACCGACATATTTCTGCTTAAATTATTTCCATGTAAAATACGACAACTGGCGTCCTCATAAAAGGCGTTAATGAAGATATAAGTTTTCCCGGTTCCCGTTTACAAGCGAGGACGATAATCTTGAAATAATTCATACCCTTAAAGAAAAAACTAAATTTGGCTACAAAATACTTTTAAAACTTAATTTTCAAATCGTGTATATCTACTTTATTTAGGATGGACGATCTGTCGTTACAAATAAACCACCTAACATCAAGGTACTTCTTGCACAAAATCAGCTGGACGAGGCAGATTGCCGTGATAGCGTTCTGACCTGAACTTTAGGCCTTGCAGAATTATCAAAATAAATCGTTCTTCCACACTTTTTAAAAATATAATTTACTAAGAAAAACACTTTCGTGTACTCTCTTTTTAGGAGAATGCAAGCGGTACGTCAACGAATGAGCAATGTTTTTGGTATGATACAAAGAAAAAGATTCGTATCATTTATTTCTGTTTATAGCGTTTCAACATGACTTATTTCGTGTCGATACAAATTTAAAGATACTAAATACAATGAAAATTACTTCAAAAAAAGTAACATACTCGTACTAAATAAACTGTTTTTCTAACATACAAACGACCATACTTAGATGATGATAATGATAATAAAAAAAATAAAAATTAATGATGAGGTTGTTGCTGATCATCATCATCACTATCGACGTCACTGAAATCATTTGTGTTTTATTCTGAAAAAAGTCGGCTTGTTATTAATTTTTTTTTGTATCCGTACTTGTATCTTGTTGTCTTTATTGATGTTAGATGTTTTTGATTTTATGTATTTCGTTTGTTTGAAATTGTATCGCCATCCATAATAATAAATAAAACTTGGTTGTTTCCTTTCCGTCGTTGTCTATATGATGTTTTTTTTTTGTCTAACTTTTTGTACCGAAATTCCCATGATAACTACAAATTCAAATGAATTGTGTTGTTCATTTAAGTAGCAGTTGAATTTTTATGCTGAGTTTCTTTGTAATCATATTAAAAAAAAGCGAGGGTAGTGACTTAGAGACATTCTTAGAATTATAAATTAGGCTTTAAACGTTCCTAATATAAATCTGGAAGTCTCTTTTTGGTTTGATAATATATTTATTCTAATCTCTTAAGTTTTCCCCAAAATTGTATACTTCTTATTTTACATATTTTATGCAAACAACCCTCGTAAATTTATATTTTTGTTATTTCAGTTTTACACAAGTACAAATACGAACACGAATTATTACTTTTGCAATGACCATGTGTGTTGTGTTTTACATTTTATCAATTCTAGGAAGGCTTTTTTATGTTTTATGACATTTAAGATAGTTTCTTCTTTAATTAGATGTCTTCTATCGACAATTCACAAGACAGTGTCATGACATAATTTTAAAGTTTTAAAACTTTATGTTCACTCAAGTTGTTTGACAAATTTTATTTTATTTTTTGTTTAGAAATGTAATAATTAAAAAACTTTTAATTAAAATAAACATACAGCTAGAACAAGAGAAAAAAACTGGAGTAAAACATAATTAGAACTGAACTAGAACTGAACTAGAACTGAACTAGAACTAGAACTGAACTAGAACTGAACTAGAACTGAACTAGAACTGAACTAGAACTAAAACTGAACTAGAACTGAACTAGAACTGAACTAGAACTGAACTAGAACTGAACTAGAACTGAACTAGAACTGAACTAGAACTGAACTAGAACTGAACTAGAACTGAACTAGAACTGAACTAGAACTGAACTAGAACTGAACTAGAACTGAACTAGAACTGAACTAGAACTGAACTAGAACTGAACTAGAACTGAACTAGAACTGAACTAGAGCTGAACTAGAACTGAACTAGAACTGAACTAGAACTGAATTAGAACTGAACTAGAACTGAACTAGAACTAGAACTGAACGAAAACTGACCTAGAACTGAACTAGAACTGAACGAGAACTGACCTAGAACTGAACTAGAACTTAACTGGAACTGAATTAGAACTAAACTAGAACTGAACTAAAACTGAACTAGCACGGAACGAACTCGAACTGAACTAGAACTAAACTAGAACTGAACTAGAACTGAACTAGAACTGAACTAGAACTGAACTAAAACTGATCTAGAACTGAACTAGAACCGAACTAGAACTGAACTAAATTTGAACTGGGGAGATTTAGTGAAGGGCTAAAAGGAACTAGAAAATAAAACTGAAACGGTTTTGCCTTGAAATGGCCAACGTATTTTATTCCAAAGTCTTACACCTTATTCTATCCAAACACGTTTTTAAAGTATGCGATTTAATGTTTCTAGAATTTGTGTAATGAAAAACTAAACTACAGTTGTCACCTTTAAGCAGTTTTGTTCACTATTGGGAGCAGGTCTCAAACAATATAAGAAAATTATTTTAAGATTCCCTTAACAATAGTAAATTTAAAAAACCATTATTTTTCCCATGAATAAAAAGTATAACAAAATCCGTTTCAATTAAAACAAAACTACAAGTATGATTTACATTTGAACATAAGTACTTATTTACGTTAGAAGACACATTTTTATCCCCCATATGATTACGTGTTTGTACAAAATAAAATTCTATGTTCATATTTCAATGTTTGCTTTTATAATCCGCATTGTATGCACACTATACGGACTTATCCAAACCAACATACGCAAATGGCAGCTGACCTACTCATGCTCGAGAAAGACCGAATACTATTTCTTCTTTCCCTCATGAGAAAAAGCTTAGAAATGTGCATAAAATGAATAAGAATGTATCTCCCTGTCTAAAGTGTGCAAATGTACACGAAACATCTACTCGACATAGATATTTAAATACTCCAAATACATGAACGATTACAAGTTGAAACAAAAGTAGTTCAGTTTAATGTTATTTTTTTGTTTTTCGCTTTTTGTAAACTTAACATGATAAGTCTGCATAAATACGCAACTAAACCATAAAGTACTCATAAGTATTAAAGCCATAAAATGTTGCCTCAAATTCTTTTTATTTTTATTTTTTATCTATTTTACTTGTATTCTGCCTTTTACAACTGAAAGACATAGTACGCATGGAAAGACGTAAGGACAGACAAACAAACTGTAGAAGATAAAAAGTAGTTAGATGGAAAACTAAAAGACATACAAGCATTTTTTAACATAAATGGTGAACATAACTAGAATACACAACAGCATTAACGTTTTTTTTTTTAATGAAATGTACACGTACTTTTAACAAATACACAAGCACGACTAAATGCTTAAGGGGATCTTGGAAATACTCGTAACATACAAGTGGTTGTTGGCTGGTTGATATGGCAGACAGTACAGTGCGTCAAAAAAAGTTTAAAAGATGCAATTGTTAAAATGAAATTTCTTGTGGATATTTTCCGGCATAAGTCCGCTGCGGCTACGTGTTACATGGTCCATTCGATTAGTCTAATATATGCCTACTTTTTCCATTAACTCTGGCCGTATGGCTTCAGTGGTGGCTTGAGTATTGGCGTCCAATGCTTCAAGACTCGGAAAAAATCAATGACTTAACATAGCCCTATAAAAAGTTATCCAGAGGCGTTAAATCGCAAGTAAGAGGAAGCCAGTGTACAGGACCACTTCTGAAAATAAGGCTGTCATCAAATTGATTTCGCAAAAATTCGATTGTTAAGCGCGTTGTATGGCAAACTGTGCCATCTTGGTGGAACCAAATGTCGTTGATGTTTAGCTGCTTAATTTTTGGAAACAAAAATTCGGTCAGCATGGCTCGATAGGGCTTGCTACTCACCGTAGCGGCAGCTGCTTCCTCATTTCGAAAGAGCGTGTAAACCGAACCAAACAGTCAATTTTAATTGATGTATTGGTGATTCGTTAACGGCTTGAGGTTTCTCTTCGCTTTTAATACGGCATTTTTGCTTATTGCCGTAGCCATTTAACCAGAAATGAGCTCTAGGAACTTTGTGAACAGATTTATTTTTTTTAATAAATATTCATAATTTAAATGCGTTAACCCTAGAACGATTCATGGTGACTTGGCAAACCTTACTGAACATAAATGTTAACAAAGTTTGGTATTCTCAACTGTCAAACCATAGTTGTCGATATCGAAAGTTCTCATGTAGCTTTAAAAAAAAACACCCAATAGAACTAAACTCGAACAGAACTAAAACTAAACTAGAGAAAAAACTTAACAAGAACGATTCTTCAATACGATTTTGATGTAAGAATTTCCTCTTTGATCTCACTGTACTTAACAACTTTTCAAACAGCAAAGTCACTTATGTTAGTGCATGCCATGCAATAGTTGTAAAAATTAGAAAAAAAAACATTTCGACGAAAATCTAAAGTAAACTGAGAAAAAAACTAGATTGCGTGTGTGCCATGATGTTTAAGATCTAAATTCTAGTTATTGGAGAATTACTTTTATTTTTCACCGGATCTAAAGCATGGATTACATATTTAGGAAAGAAAAAAAAAGCATGTTGAGATAACCAGCAAAAAAATGTTAATACAAAATAACACACATACAATGTATACGAGAACAAACATGTTAAAAATGGTGTTAAAGTGTTTGCTTTAAAATCATGCATTTTAGGCTTGTTTAAATTGAAAAAATTAAAACTACAGAAAATAAAAAAGTACACTAAGTTTATGAAGAGATTTGTTAATGAAGTAGAGGAAGATTCTAAAATATTTTTTTTTACTAAAAATTGTCTTTAGCTGAAGTAGAGCGGATACTGAACTAGAATAAAACTTATGGGGAAGACATTTTAACATGCGTACTATATTTTGGTATAGGTGACGTAAGAAAAGAAATTTGGAGCTTTTTAGTGGCCATATGCTAATGGTGTCTTCTGTTCTAATAAAAATAATAATGCATTATAATTGTGTTATATATTTATCAGGTTGCACTCACCCTTACAAAGTGATACATTTTTCTAAGTTACATTGAAACAAAACATTAGTTACGTTTTACACTCAACGCTAATGTGTATTTAGCGTGTTGAATATTTAATGCAAAGTTTGTACTAATAAGCGATATTCACCACGGTTGTAGCAATTTTCAACATTAAATTTTCTTTGAATTCCAATAAGCATTAACAACACTGATTTTCAATAATTAAAGTCAGCTGTTGTTAAAAATATTGGGCCAAAAATAAAATAATTATTTAATAAAAGTAAAACAAACGGAAAACAAAAAGTTTTGATATCCATCACAATATATTGTGAGCCTTTTTGCTCACAAATCAATCATAACAACCTCTTAAAAGAGTGATAAAAGAGGGATTTTGGAGCCAAAAAAGAGTGTTATAAGAGTGTTTCTTTTTCTTGAAATTAGGGTATTCATTTTATATGTAAATTTGTGCTTTTTAGCTTTTAATGGAAAAGTTTTATTAATATATGTTTTGTGCATGGAAATCATAATCGTCTTAAACAAATTTCAGCGGACAAAACCACCTAATTTTCTTTTAACAAAGGCTTCAAATGGATAGTTTTTTTATTTAAAAACACAGAAATAATCCTAGTTTTTGGCACAATTTCTCAAAGATTTTATCAAAACAATAATGACAGACAAACGCAAAATATTGAAATTTTCAAGAAAAAGAAAACAAGCTATCGTTGCCCCTCAGAAAACCCTCATAAATAAGAGTTTTCTAGGAGTGTGCTCCTAAATTGCTCATAAAAATGAGTCTTTTCGGAGTCCTGAATTCTACAAGCTCCGAAATCAATCAGAATTGCTCATAAGTTAGGAGGGTAATCATAAAACCCTCAAGAAAAGGAATCTTGTAAGAGTCATATTTAAGAGCGCTCCTAAAATTGTTTGGTGGGTATAAACAAAAATCACAATACAGTAGAATCTCACAAATTCGAACCCTCACAAATTCGAATCGCCCAGAAATTAGAACCGGCCATTTCAATGTATTGGACGCATGTGGTTCTAATTTCTGGAAGTTTTTTTTTTGGTTTTAATTTCTACTATGAAATTTTTTTTTTATGATTTTGAACTTAATAGGCGAAAACTCAAATTAAACGCCCTAAAATTAGAACAGGGTGTTCTAATTTCTGGAATTTTTTTATATTTTGTTTTTTATTTTCACTAAAAATTATTTTTTTCGCTCATTAAAGTAAAAATAAAACGGGGAATCACCGAGTTATTGGTGGTGTGTACAATTCGGTCATATGCGTATGAAATTTAATATGAATATGATTTAATATGAACTGAAGGTCAATTATGAATTTAATATGTTTAATTAATTTAATGTTATTAAAAAAAATTGTTTGAGTTAAAATACTATTCATTATTTTTCACTATTTCTTCATAATTTTATTATTTTCTGTGAAAAAAAAAAATGTCCAGAAATCGAACTTTTCAGAAATTCGAACTGCCCGGTGCACAAAGTGGTTCAAATTTGTGAGATTCTACTGTACAACACAAATTGTACGCAAACACAAGAAAAAAGTTAATAAAAAATACTTAATTGCATAAATAAGTACTTAGTGCAGATACAAAAAAAGGTATTATTTCACAATCAATTATAACTGCGGGTAAAAAATGGAACAAAGTTACCATTTATTTTTGTAACAACTTCTCACATTTTTGCATATTTTTTTAGAACAGAACAAAAACCGGCGCGAATGGTAGCATTCATGGTACATTACTGTCAGAAAAGAAAACACCATAGGTTTGTCATTCCGTGTGAAACTTTTTTAAAATCATAAGGTACATATATATAATCTAGGTGCTCGATTTAGCCATGTCCGTCTGTCTGTGCGTTTACTGAAATCATGCTCACTTTCATACAACTCAAAGGAAGACAATAATGATATCAAATTCTTTCTTGTTCTACTAAGAAGCTTATGGAACAACCTAACTAAAAAATTAATAAAGGTTGGCCAACCATAATGAACGATGTTAATTCTGATACACATTTTATCGTCAAGTTTTTTATCCAACTTTATTTAACCTTTCTTTCTTTCGGTATTCGACCAATTCAACCACACAGAAAAAATTGTCGCAAAAATATTTTCAATTAAATCAAGTAATGCTGTTTCAAAAACTTTTTATCGTTCCAATTAATTTGCCTTAATTGAAAATAAAATTTATAATGTTTGTGTGTATATTTGCAAATATGAAAACATACACACAAACTTCAAAATATTTTAAAGTTTCAAACAATTTTTTAATTATTTAAATTATATGTGTTGATCGAAAAAAAATAATAGTGTAATATCTTTAGTTTTTCTAAAATCTTTGGATAAAGTTTCCTGACGATCTGGCCTAAGCAACCAGTGAAATGCGCATAGGAATAGCTTATCCCTTCAACAATAAATTTCAGTTTATCAATAGTATGAAATTGGAATTTAGCACATTTAAACGAAACCTTGTTAATTAATTTTTTTAATCCCAAGAAAAACTTTGATATTCTGATTTGTGTTTACGTTTTATATAGCCTCTTTTGTTGTGTTGATGTTCACATTTCAATTAAACCTATTTATTGAAATTCAACAGCAAGAAAAGCTCAAATTTACAAATAGGTTAATTGATGTAATCAATTTGTTTGCAGGCGGAAAATCAGTACGGAATTTAATAAATAGTACATATTTCTAACTAATATGTTAATTGAAGTTAGCTTTTCATTTTTTCTGTGCATGGAGAAGTACACAATTGAGCAGCGCATTAAGATTGTTGAAATCTTTTACGAAAATGGGCGTTCAAATCCAAATGCATTTCGTGGTTTTTTGGTTTGGCAAGGTTAATGGGCTGGCGGCATCATCGGGCGGGCAGCCCTTCTTCGAACATGAGGTTGGCCAAGCAGTAACCTTGAATGGTGTTCGCTATGGCGAGATGATAACGGACTTCTTGTGATCAGAAATTGAGGATATAGACCTGAATGATATGTGGTTCCAACATGATGGTGCCACTTGCCAAACAGCCAACGAAACAATAGCTCTTTTGCACGAGAAATTCAATGGCCGTGTTATCTCTCATGTGATTTGACACCGCTGGACTTATTTCTTTGGGGATATTTCAAAGCAAAAGTGTAAGTAAATAAACCAAGAACAATTCAAAAGCTAAAGGATGAGATAATTTGGCACATTAACGACATTAAACCTCAATTACTTCTCAGAGACATTGCAAATATGGAACTTTGGATAAAAGTATGCCACCGAAGCCGTGGAGCGCATTTGGCCAATGTTATATTTCACACATAATTATCATTATAATAAAAAATATTTAGATAATTCCATGAAAATGAAATATGAAATTTTATTAACAAAAAACATCGTGCGTTATTTTTGTAACAAAAACTTACTGACGGAATGCGCCAATTCTCATTTAAATTTGGACAATAACCATTTATATGACTTGAAATCATACTGAACTTAATTTTGTAAAGATCGGTTCAATATTCACCATAGGCCCTAATATAAGGGCTACACTCAGAAAACACGCCTTAAACCGTAACCAACAGTGCTATTGTAGTCAAATTTGGCCGTAGTTTCTAAAGACTAAACATCACACTGCTAAATTTCGTGAAGATCGGTTCATAACTTACCATAAGCCCCATGTAAAGCCTACTTTTGGAAAAAACTTTAATACGCCCAAAATCACAACATATCGTGGAATTATAATGAAATTTGTTATGGCTAGTTCCATAAGATTAGAAACCTTTCTGCCAAGTTTTGTGAAGACCAGTCCGTTATTTCTCACAGGTCCCATATGAAGGGTACTTCTGAAATATACTGTAATACGTCTAAAACCGCAACGAAATAATTAAACCATGAGCTAAATTTTGATTTATATTGGCTTTTAATTTTTAGATTGCGAACTTAATCCTTAAATATTCTTTTATACTATGTTCACACTTGGGTTTTTAAACGCGTTTAACATTACATGACATTTGAGATGATTAAGATGACAGTTGATTAAGAAAAAACAACACAAAAAAGAAATTTATATTTTTTTTAAGGTATCAAAAATGAATATAAATACTTTAAGGCCCGTTTTCACAACTTACCGATAGCTAAAGGTAGGATTTTATTGGCCGTATAAAATGTGTTCCATTATTACAACTTTACTTTAACCTACCAGGTAGGATGAACCTAAATGTACTTTATCGCTCACTTTAGGTTAAAGTAAAGTTTTAGCAATGGAACACTTTTTATAAGGCCGATTAAAGTCTACTTTTAGCTATCGGTAAGTTGTGAAAACGGGCCTAAGCTATAAGAATATTATTTTAAACATATTAATGATGAAATTGTGAAAATTAATGGATTATTTAATGACGAAATAAAACAAATTAAGAAGAAATCGTTGTCGGTTGTACACGTGAGAGGTACGTTTAGTGTGGCCGATTTTACATTATACTCAGATTGAGGTATATTCAGAGGATTCTATGTGATTAACGAAGTGATTTAGTTGTAATCTAAATCACTTCGTTATGGTTATGCAAGCATGGACCATGTCATTGTTAAAAAGAGTTTGTAGTAAAACGACATGTCTTCGATTTTAAACGAAATGCTTTTGTTTTTAAACGAAGTTAAAACTAATCCTCTAGAGTATACCATGGAGTAGTTTCAAAACTAGTCCACTAGGAGTATTTATTAAAATGGAGTAGTTTTAAGGCTTCTCAGTTGTAATGCAAAACTGGGTTATATGGTCCACTCCTAGGACATTGTAATGTTAAATCGACCACCTATTAATCATATATTTGGAGTTGGTTTGGAGTACTCCTACTCCTTTATGGACTACTTCTTACATGCATGTATGGACTAGTCTCGTTATCTGCAGGGCATGTCAATTTAAAGTGATTAACAAATCACTTCAATGTATGGTCAATCATCTCGTGTGTGAACATAGCATTACTCTGCGTGAAGGGTATCACATTTTATTGTTTAAAAAACAGCTTTTTTTTTTGTTATATATGGCATATTAATAATTTTCTCCTACATGTTTTCATGTTTCGATTCGATTCGATTTGTCTTAGCTTGTAAACCGTTTGCAAGTAAGACGTGAACGATTGTAATTCTCATTCGTTTTACAGTTTTATTTGTATAATATCTTTAGCTTTTTCAAATCCTTTGGAAAAAGTTTTCTGATGCTCTGGCCTAAGCAACCAGTGAATTGCGCATAGAAACTAGCTCTCTCAACATTAAATTTCAGTGCATTTATTAAAAATAAAAACTGGGAATTTAGCACGTTATAGAGAAATCTTTTTATTGAAGATTTCATTTAGTTTTGTTTCTCTTTCCCCTTATCTGTTAATTTCTTGATGAACCTAAAATAGCCTTAAAATTTGCGTGTTAAAGCCCAACAACAAAATTTCTTTACTTAAGCCCTGCACAATTGTTAGTTTTACATGATTTATACAACAAAAGACAACATAAGAATACCAAGTTTAGTCTCTAAAACGAAGGTTTAGTTTTAAATTTCAGGATTAACAAAAACATGACTGCATTTTCTGTTCTTTACTCAAGACTTTTTATTTTAGTTTTGCTCCTTTAGACTCATTTAAGGCGTAAAGGTTTTAACCTTTTTGTCCTTTTGAATTGCTTCCTTTCAATGTTTACCTTTGCTTGGTTTTTAAGGTATTGAGTGCAAAATAAATATTAATTTTACTTTCTTTATTATATTTTGCACATTTCATGCTGTGTTTTTATGTCTTTGATCAAAGAACATGCAGGTAACTACTTACCGGCATTTTAAGACAGAGAATCTATACCACCGTCATAGTCATAAACGTGTCTATTAGAATGTCAATTTAAATAGAAGAAGAAAATATTTTGTTTGGGTTCTCTTACTCATAAATTTGTTGTATTTTAATATTCTTTATTTTAGTAACTTGCTTTGTTTTCGGATTTTATGGTTTTAAAATAGTTTTATGGTCATTTGTGTTTCTAGCAAAAAGCCCTTTTAAGTAACAACAGCAATAGGATCTACAGTATGTATATTGTTATTGTAAATTGTTTATATTTTGTACAATGTGTGCAGTAATTTTAGATTTTATATCTTCCTCTGCCTTTTCAACTTACATTTGCCCATAAATGGATATATTCTTTTTATTTGTATGTGGTATCAGCTGTCTTTTGTATAAAACTCGCGGCTTTTAAATTAGAAAAAAGTAAAAAACAGCCATCAAACCTTTTACAGAAACTTATTTATTTTTATGCTTTTTTATAGACATGTGTTAAAGAAAATTTTTCCTATAAAGCAACGAGTTTTATGACTTACTTATAAATAAAAGGGGAAAAAGAACGAAATAAATTTATGGTTTATAATACAAAATATATGAGACCATTCCAAATAATGTGCTAGTTTTCTTAAAAAAAGATACAAATTAAGTATATCGGTTTAAATATGTAGCTTCCACCACCACGGGGGGCAAATGAGGGTCATTTCAAGTTTGTCATACCGTATGTTACACCAAGAAGCCATAATCAAAGATCCCTAGAGAAGAAATTATATTCCGGAGGTTTGATTTTGTTGAAAACACGCCCACTTAAAAAAATATTTTCGTGTAAAGTTGTTTCGGAGAGGTGCTTTTTTATCATGTGAGATAAGGCCATGATGGCTTTATCTCTCATTCAATAGGGAGAAAAAGCCTTTTTTTTATTTGAATGGGAGATAAAGCCATCATGGTCTTAGCTCACATTAGCAATATTAGAAAATGGCTTTATCTCTCATTTTAGTTCCGGAGACACTAAAGTTATGTATTGAAAGTCTTCTACGTTACGGCCTGTGGCCGTGCTTAGGGGTTTTTTCCTCCAGTATGTTTTTCAATGATAACTAAAGCCTATAGTACACGGAATGTAAAAAGCCACATGCGCATGTGCTTCTGACGTAATTTTGTCGTCATAACACAACACGAACTGGATATTGTGGTTTTGTTGTGACGTCAAAATGACGTCAGAACGACATGCGCATGTGGCTTTTTACATTCCGTGTACTATAGGCTTAAGGATTTTCCCTTTTACCGAATGTTTACACCATGCATAACAATATTCTGGAAAAATATGGCTTTATCTCTCATTTGCGAAACAAAATATGGCTCTATCTCTCATTTCGCAAAATTTTAAATATGACTATACCTCTCAATGATTGATCAATAAGGCCATTATGGCGTTATCTCCCATTAAATTGAGCAATAAAGCCATCATGACCTTATCTCGCAATAAAGCACCCCGCCCGTTGTATACAGTTCTCTAAACAATTTTGGAATTAAATCAGCCTTCTAAGTTTTGGAAATTTATCCCCAAATCGGAGATATTTTTTTTGTAAATGGGGATATTTCGTGGAAAGGGATTTTTTGGGGGAAAGGAACTTTTTTCGCTGGAAGCTTATAGGAATAATATATCATTTGTATAAACCATTTGTGCAATGTCAAGACCGGTTTGGTCAAGGCGTTGGTACGAATTAGTGTTTTTTTTTTTTTTTTTTTTTTTGTTCGAAGTTTTTTTTTTGTCATACCAAGACGCTGGTGGTTCGATATATTTTCAAGGCTTGCTGAAATAATAATTTTAAATTTGCTTTATGAACCAACATGTTACGCTTGTTTCTATAACAAATATAATTTAAACCAAAATTAGCAACATAAAGCAGTATGAGTTATTAGAATCTCTTCTTAGAATAAATACACACTTTCAACATAATTCAGTTTGCTGTGACAAAGTTATTTCATCCTCTCAAATACTAACACTTTTGAATACAAAAAACATGAAAAACAAAATTGCTTTGGCTGATTAACCAGGGGGCTTATTCTGGCAGTCGTGCTCGAATTCTTTTTCGATTCGAAAAATCTATTTCAGTCGATACTGAACGAATCGAAATTATTTTTCAGTGTTGTGAAAACTCAAATAAATGATTTACAACAAAGAAAAAATAATTTCGATTCGTTAAGTATCGACAGAAAGAATAAGAAATAAAATTGCTTTAAAAAAATTGGTCGATCAAGACTTCCAGAATTAGCCCCCAGAAGTTTTTAAAATGATAAACATTCTTGTGCGTCTTTTAAAGTTACTCAAAGTACAAATAAAATTAGATTTAAAAACATAACATTATTTTATTTTTCGGATCTGTGGGGATTTTTGGGGATACAAATTCGTAAATTGGGGATAAAGTATAAAATAAAACTGGGAACTCTGAATTAAATCCAGCACAATCAGTTCAGAAGAAAAAAAATATAAGCCTTAATATAGGAATTGTCAAGAAATTTGAATAAATTTGTTTAATATGACTAGAAACCATACAGTAATACTTCAATATACGAAATTCGCTATAACAAAAATCACAAAAGAAGTAAAAACTCAGCAAAACGAAAATTTCAGAAAAACAATAAATAAAACCGATTCTTACATACCCTTAACCATGGTGGGATAAGAATAGAAAGTTATATAAATAAACCGTTTTTGAGCCACGCCCACTTCTCCACTCCCGCATACATTTTGTCGGCTATTGTGTATAAACAAGATGCGTGTACCTTATTTGGAAACTTTAGCTCTTGCAGCTTTTCAGATATATAGAAATCTATAAAGCCTTTGTACGGGAGGTGTCACGTCCACTTCTCCAATCCCGCCCATATTTACAGAGAGGTTGTGTATGAATAACCAAGGTATGTGTACCAAATTTTAACATATTTCTCTTACCGTTCTTACGATATAAAAAACTATTTTTGTGTCACGCCCATTCATCCAATCCCGCCCACATTTTGTGGAATGTTGTGTTTTGATAACCTACATGTTTGTAACTTATTTGGTTCTATTCGTTCTCCAGTTATAAATAAATTTGTAATGAGTTTGTATGGGAAGTGCCACGCCCACTTCTATAATCCCGCCCAACTTGGAAACTTTGACTCTTGCTGTCCTCCAGATATGCAGTAAAAAGAAATAAAAAAAAAACAACATCAAGGGATTTATCCCTCTTAGACCTGACGCCAAACTATGAATTTTTTCATCATTTTTGGAATTTATTATATCTATATATAAAATCAATGTTCAATGTTTAAGTTTAACCATTTTTATATCCTTCAAGGATTTTCCGGACACGCATAATTGAAGCATCGCGTTAAAATTTTTAGCAAAAAAGGAATTTTATTGCTTTAAATGACAAGGTTTCGCTTAAATGTGCTAAATTCCCAATTTAAACTATTGATAAACTGAATGAAGTTTCCTGATGATCTGGCCTAAGCAAACAGTGCAATGCGCATAGGAAATTGCAGGTTATCAATAGTATGAATTGGGAATTTAGCACATTTAAGCGAAACCTTGTTAACGAATTTTTGGCTCCCAAAATAAACTTTGATAAAAAGTTTAAAATTTTTTTAGTTAAAACATGCCCACTTCAATACTTGTTAATAATTTGCACTTTTGTAATTGCAAACACAACTTACTTCTGCAACTCACTTTCAAAACTAAAATGTGACGCAAGAATTCCGCAATGTGACCCTCTCCGAGAAAAGGGCCCTAGTGTGTAAAAATGAAGTTTTGTATAAAAAGGAAAATTTTAATGTTTCTCTCATTTTTATCGATTTTTCCAAGAACCCGTTTTTTTGACACACTAGTGGCCATTTTCTCAATGTATCGACAAACTGTCTGCTACTTAATGTCAACATAAATTTATTGGACCGATAAACTGTCCGTTAACGATTTTGGGTTTCTCAATATACCGACAAAAACAAAGTTTTCAGCTGGCAACGCCACTCAAAATACATGTAAAAGATGGGAGTCAGCTGATTGAATTTATCTTGACGGCAAATAAAAGGGAAATAAATAATTGGCAGATAAGTGCCGGTTAGCTTTGCGATTGATTTGATTGCAAATGAGACATTGAGAAAACCAAATTTCTTTAAAGTGCAGTTTTTCGTTGGGAAAAAAGATAATCGCCTAATGAGAAAATGTCCATTGGTCTTTTTCCTCGGAGAAGGACAAAAATACACTTTTGTCTTCGTTGAAGGTAATAAGTACCTTCAAAATATTCTCATATAAATATCGTTTCAAAAAACGAACAATATATGAATTTCTAAATAGAAATCTCTCTCTTTTTAATAAAAACTCTTTTTAATTTAGTACAACATCTTTATTTTCTCAATCAAATGTATAATATTTTCAATAAAAAAACACACTAAACCAGCCATACATCCTACAGCCAATATAATTCCCGGTATTTCAAAATATTGCAGATTCAAAGGAACCACATCATAGTGCTCTGTTCTAATAAAATGTATATAGCCCAGACGAATGCCATCTTCCTTGGCTTGATCTTGTAAATAACGTATAATGCCAGTGTCAAACATTGTTAAGATATAATGGTTAAATAAATCCACGAAAGGCCAGTTATCCGCCATTGGTATATTCGACCACAAGGCAGACAAAGGTTTTGGTAATAGCCTTAAGCGAGGCCTTTGTAAAAACTTCTGTTGATACAAATAAAATTCACATTTATCCTCTAAATTAATGTAAGCAAATTTATTATTTAGAGAATTGCGCAGTTCCACATAAGAGGAAACACCTATTTTTAAATAGTTGTCGGAAATTGGTTCAAAAGAATTATACATACTCAAAATTTCCATATCCGAGTCAGTAATCAAAATAGATATATGGCGTTCCTTTAGTTCCTCCAAAGAGTTAATTTGAGATTCAAACAAGTTCGAAGTTAAAATACTGGTTAGAAAGGTGTGGTAAAGATTGGATAAGATAAACGTACAGGGTATAAAGATGAAAAATATTAAAAACTTCTGAAGGCCCCATTTGGCGGGCAGCTCAGCAGAAATGTAGAGTAAAAATTTCAACGATCTCATAAACTGTAAACTTACTTGCCACCAACCCAATTTGAAACGATTAACAAGACTCATAGCAACTGTCGTTGCAATTATGGTCACAGCTATAAGCCACCAAATTTCGGGAGAAAAAGGATGTTTAAGATATTTTGTAATGGATAATGGAGGAGCATAAGGCACTAATGCATATCCATAGGTTATATAAAACGGTGAGGCTATTGTGTAAGATTGCCTGTTAAAAGGTAAGAACTCACTGCAAATATCCACTGAATTCGTATGCAAATATTTCAGACAATCTGTCATGTCTATTGTTTCAAAGTTCGGTTTCAGTAACCAATCAATAGAGAAATTGTAATGTTGGGCAAAATTTGTAATTAATTGAACAGCCAAACCTCTATATTCCATTTCACTGCGATCATTAAAGTAAACGAAAGATCTGGGAGGATTATTGCCAGCATTAGTGCGTATGGGATAGCCGTGGGCATCTAGAACACTTTCACGTTTCGTTAAATATTCCGGCACTGTGGTAACTTCCACTTTAGCTACAGAAAAATGTGAGCACGAATACAGTTTTTCTCCTTGAAAATCACTTAGTAATACTTTAAAGTAACCCTCCTCCCAAGCTGTTCGAAAGAAATTCCACATTTCCTGGCTGCTACTTGAATTCCCTTCCTCTTCCTTTAAATCACTTACAAATAGAACATCCGTTCTCGTCCAATGTTTCATGACTTTGCCAAAATGTTGCCAATCCCAGGCGTTTAAGTAGTCCATCTTCAACACCACCGTCAAAACGCGAGCATTAAAGTATTGCCCTAATTCCAGTTGAAAGTCGTTCTGTAGCAAAAGTATTGGTTGCTCCAATTTATGCCGCAACTTTGTTTTAGTTTCGGTTTCTATTTCTGTGGAAAACCACATTTCATTTTCTTTTGTTTCATAATTAAAAATTACCAGAGTTGTTGCATTGATGCCGTAGTAGATTTCATTTATTAATGCGACTAGATTTCCTTGCTTATGTGCTGTTGTTTTTGAATAAATTTCAGCTGCTATTGTTGGAATTAGAAATAGGAAATACGTTGAAATCTTCATGCTTAATTGAACTCTTACAAATGTTGTTTTTTGTTTTAGGATTGAGGGTTTTTATAGAGAAATATTTAGTATTTGTGCACATTGAAATAAAATAAAATACAAGTTTATTTAAATTTTATTGTCGAAATAAATTGACATTATAGAGCTTTCCATTGGTAAAATGTTCAGTAGTTTTTAGCAGCAAAAAATTTCATTTGAAATTTTGTTTGTTAAATATTTTCTAGTGATGTTCCTGAAAGTAATTCCCCAGTATAAGAAAGTTCAAATAAGGCTCTGCTGTCAAAAACTGTTCGATTAGTTTATCAGTGGTAGGGTTGTAGGTTCGATTCCCGACTGTCTGTTTTACTGCAACAAGCTTAAGATCAAAGATAATAAAAAAATAATTAAGTAATTAAAGAAAATGTTTAAAAACTTTTTTTCTATTTTTACAATTATTCGTATTGTAAATTTTTGTATTAACAATTACGCAATTCACAAAGGGTTCTATTGTGTCATATTGGTTGTATTTTAGACTGTACAAGGCTTGTATGGGGAAAATTTTTCAAATTCAGATACGAATACCCTTAATTTTTTCCTTTTGATCCGAATAACCGAAATATGAAATTTTTGCGATTGAAAACCGTAAACCCGTGCCGACTTGACGCCAAAGTTTGAGTTAAAGGTCAGTATCAAAGCCATGGAATAAGCTTGGAATTTTAAAACGCTTATTAATTTTACTTGTTTGTTTATTTATTAAAAGTTGGCTAACATTCAGTGTTTTCCAAAATTCTATTTATATTCAATTCATTAAATTTTCTTTTTAAGGTTTGTTTGTTACAGTCAGTAGTAGTAAAAAATTGCATTTGCTCCTTTTTAGTTGTAATTAAGCCATGAAAAGCCTTCACTTACTAGACCGCTCTTTAGCTGTATCATTAACCGATCTCAGTGTATTCTTTTTCTCTTTTGCTTGTTGAAATAATGCATTATTTTGCCACGTTGTAGGACATTCGCCTAGAAAACTGTGGTCTATTTTGAGCCGATTGAATACGGATTAAATACAAAATGCCATCCCAGTAAAAAATTTTATCATTTGGCGCACAATTATGCGCTACGCAATAGGACATACAGAAATGCAGTAAAGAAAGTGAAAGAACTCTCAATAACTTTTATAAAAAAAAAAAAAAATAGCATTTCAAGTGCTACGGCATTCCCTTACTACGAAGCAGGTTTGTAAGGGAAAACACTTAAAAAATAACTGTATCAACACATTCAGTGTGTAAGGCTGATCGTTACATCCAACAATTTTTATGTGCACCGAATAATGCGCTTTATGTGCCAAAAATGTATTGCTTCAAAGTGGGAACTCGCCATATAAAATTCATGCCTTCCGTTAGCGCAATGGTAAGAGAAACGTTTATGTTTCTCCCTTACAAACCTGCTTCGTTGGAAGCTCCATTTTTTATTGGGATGGCTTGACGTATGATGTTGCGATGAAAAGGCAGACATCTTATAAAGCCTTCTTATCTCGCTTAGATATTTAAACTGAGCGCTAAGTAATACTTTTTTCAATAAACAAATTGCCCTTGCCATCCATTGAGCCTGGTGCATGGCGCCTGGAGGGCAAATTTTAAATTTATTCTGGGTATCTCCACCAAGAAATATTATTGACAGCTCTAACAGTTCTCTAACTATGTCTTTAGTCAAATCGGATTGGTAGTATTGTACCAGCTTGTCAATTTATGAAACATTTACCCCCGTATTTATAAACGATTATTAAATTTAACAAACGTTTATTACGGAGAATTTTCATACAAAATTTGTTGTGTAAACCTTTATTAAATTAAAAATTTTTTTATAAATACAGGCGTTAGACATAATATCTTTTCTGTGTAGCTTTGAATATTCATTGGATCGACATTTTTCCAATTTTCGCGAAAGCTGTTAAACAGTGGAATATCAGAACTTGTCATTAGACCAATTTTTGTCTCAAAAGCTCATTTTCATGCAAATCTGTAGACATGATGACGACAATCAAAAATATGTATGTATTTCCCTATTTAATTTTTGCTCCAGAAGTACACAAGTACTACTAATGTGACCTGTATTTGAAACTGTTGTATCACAACAGAAAATCTGCACTCTATCTTCAAGATCCCATTGTATTTTAGCATTCCAAACTACCTCTAATTGTTCCATTCCTGATGAGTTTTCCAATTTTGACACAGCTATACTTTGTTCGTTGTCATCGTAAGAATGTTATTTGTGATCTGATTTTTAAAATAAATTTTTCTAAAAAGTTGATAAAAAAAAACCATTTAAATGCTATTTTTTATTCAATTTAATTAGCAGCAAAATAAATAAAATTTTATATTTAATTGTTAACAAATATTCAATATTACAAACTCATTGCTAAAAATATTTCTTGAGTTTATTCCATTCAAGTTATCAAAATTATTTGTGATATTAACAAATTCGTCTGTTGGTGCATTTTTAAATAACAAGTTAATTGTATGGACGAATGTAGTATTCAATATAACAATTCATTTGTCGTAATTTTTTCTGTGTTCTGTTGGGGCGGCAAATTAAGTAGGAATATGATTTAGAGTTGGTAATTTTCTTTGTAGCATAGAATAAATAAAAAATAATGGGCTAAAAATTAGGAAAAGAAAACGAATTAGAATATTTTTCAACTTCATAAGAAACTTCACGCGTCATAAATATTTCGGCATGTCAAATGTTGAACAGCGCAACCCATTATTTCTCTGAGGTCGTATAATTTAAGACCATTGTTTTTTTTTTAGTCAAGTACGTTTTCTCATGAAATGACCCATTTTACAATTTAATTTTTTTATATAACGATAGTAAATTATAGTTCAAACAGATTATAAAATGGGTTTTTATTATCTTTTGCAATTAACTTTACAATTTTATTATATGATTAAGCAATATTACTTTTTTGTAGAAAAACAAACTGAAAGAATTATTAAATATGTATATCGTTTCCCTACAAATGGATTAAATTGGAGAAATATTATAAATCAAGAAACTTTGTAACGTTTTTACTTAACGATAGAAAACTACTAGGAAACGTTAGAAATTTCATATGCAGCTTAATAGATTATTGCCACTTCAGAATATCGTAGTCCTTCAATAATACCAGTAATATTAATCCTACGTCGATATCATAATTACACCATCTCAAACCTGTTTGAATCAACTTTCTCTCATCTTGATTTATAATTTTTCTCTTCTTATAAAACTTACAATTGATTCAGCTCATCCATCTATTAACCGTATTCTTATAATGAGTTCGTACTTAAGTATGAATCACATTTTGCATTACTACAAAAGCACAAAAAACCCCAACACTGTATTTCTTTTCTTGCTTTCGTTGGGCTTTATGTCAAAAACACAAGCAACTTCTGACATTTCTTTCTCTAAGAAAGAATCCGCCTTGGTTAAGGATACCATAAGCGTGTTCTTCGATCAGTTTTTCAAAATATTGCCTCCACGTTTCGTTATATCCTTTTAATCAATGCGTTGGGCAGCAAACTATCTGTGTAAATGCAGAAAGTTATTTAAATGAAGTTTAGCTTAAAGCAAAATGTTATTTTTAATTCTCCGTCTTGCAAATTTCAATTTCTCTTGTCAGTTTCCCATTTCATGATAAACACAATTAACTCTACAAATAATTGATTTGTACAAAATTATGAGAAAACAATTCACTTTTAGCACAACTTTGCTTTCGGTAATAATTTAATTGTGAGAAGGTTTTTCAGTTTTTACCTTAAAACTTAAAAACTTTTTAAATATTATGTTTAAGTTGTTTTTTTTTTTTTTTTTTTGTTTTTGTTTTTTTGTTCACAGTCTTATTATTTCTACACAATGAATAGTCATAATAATGATGACGTATAATAACTCATTTGTGGTCAAACCATCAATAAAATAAAAGTATCTAGCAGATGCTTTAACTTCATTATAAAAAAAAGAATTATGAAGAATTTCTTCAAATACTCTGACAAAGTGCAAAACACTCCCTACAAAGACAGTTGTGGTAAATAATAATTGTTATTGCCAATAGCAAAATTATCATTTTAGAAATTGAAGTATATTTTTATGGCTACAACTAAAATAAGGAGCAGCAGACATGGCAAATGGCGATATTTAAACACGCTACATTGAAAGGAGTACAAATTATGGAAGATGCTGTTTTATATGTAAACCAAAAGGAGTTTGAACAAACTTTAAACAAGGACTGAACTAGAACTGAACTAAAACTGAACTAGAACTGAACTAGAGCTGAACTAGAACTGTACTAGAACTGAACTAGAACTGAACTAGAACTGAACTAGAACTGAACTAGAACTGAACTAGAACTGAACTAGAACTGAACTGAACTAGAACTGAACTAGAACTGAACTAGAACAGAACTAGAGCTAAACTAGAACTTAACTAAATTTGAACTAGAACTGAACTACTAGAACTGCACTAGAACTGAACTAGAACTCAAGTTGAGCTCAAGTTGAACTGAACTAGAACTGAACTAGAGCTGAACTAAAACTGAAGTAGAACTGAACTAGAACTGAACTAGAACTGAACTAGAACAGAACTGAACTAGAACTGAACTAGAACTGAACTAGAACTGAACTGAACTAGAAATGAACTAGAACCGAACTAGAACTGAACTAGAACTGAACTAGAAATTAACTTAAAATGAACTAGAGCTCAAGAAGTACTGAAATAGAACTGGACTAGAGATTAACAAGAACTGCACTAGATCTGAACTAGAATTTAACTAGAACTGAACTTGAACTGAAATAAAACTGAACTAGAACTGAATGAGAACTGTAGTAGAACTGAACTAAAACTGAACTAGAACTAAGCAAGAACTAAAGTAGAACTGAACTAGAACTAAAGTAGAATACTTATCTTATTTTCTACATATACAAATTTTGTTTTTATATAAAATTGTAGTCCAATAAATAAAAAAAAATATTTTAAGATTTGGGATTTTCCATAATAACTCCCAAAAATTTCCAAACGGAGATTTTTTTTATTGCTCTAACATCTCTTTAGACTTTTCCATAATTTGTAGGGTAATGACAGTTCTCAAAAGCCCAAAAATTTAACCCTCGAACATTCAACTTAAATATAAACATGAAATTGCAATAAATAGTTGAAGAAAGAAGCCAAACTGTTCTATAAATAGTTGAAAAAAACCACAAGCAAAGACGACCAACAGTAAAGTAAGGAATAAAAAAATATTCAAACAAAAGAAAACTGCCCTCTTGAGGACGACATACACTGCAAAACAAAAAGAAGGGAAAAATCATAAATAAGAAAACACCGACTTTTTTTTAACAAAAAAAAGCTGATTTAGAAAAAAATATATACCCAATAGAGTTTCTTGTTTCATTTCTTTTTCAAGAGACTAAAGCAAAAGAAGATACAGCACAAAAAAAGGAGTCGTGATGGGTCATCAAGATCATAAAGCTGCACAAAAAATAAAAGCAACAAAAAACTAAATTATATTTTACTCGTTTTTGTGATGTCTCATCAATATATTGAAATGCTTAAACAAAAATGGCAAAAAAAAAAAACGATTTTAAGAAAATTCTCTGGTGAATAGACAATAACTTTGTTCATGCCACAAACTTATTATGCAGAGCTGGGCAATCTTAAAAACTAAGGTTTGTTTCTGCTGGTGATATTTTCCTCAGTCGAAAATTTTTACTTCTTTAAAAGGTTGCTGTACAAAGGACTGAAAGTTGTTTAAGTTTTAAATATTTACGAAAAAATTTAAGGTATGTTCACACTAAACAAATAATTGACGAAAACTGCTAATTAAAGCGTGACCTTAGCAGTCACCTTGACCTTAATCAACCTTAAACAATGTTTTAAGCCATTTTTGTTAATTTACTAAACGTTGTGTCAAAAAAAAAATCATCGTAGATTATAAATTTTAAAATTGTTTAAAGCCTTAAATTGTTTTAAGCTGGATCTAGTTAACATTATGCAAAATCTAATAAATGGTTAATAAAAATAGTGGCTTCTTGTGGTTCGTCAATTTCGACGAATATTGTATCAGTATGACAAATGATTTATCGTAATTTTTTTTAGTATACGTAATGAACCTAAATTTTTGTTGTAACTGTTAGAATATAAATAATAATTTGTTGCTTTTACGCCAAATCGTGGGCGCATAGTGCCAATACAAAATTATTCCAATCATTTCTATTTGAACTTAAGTGTTTTATTCTATTCCATGATAAATTTCCCGGATGAAGATTTATCTCTTTTTCAAGACTTCGTCTCCATCTACCTCGTGGTCTGCCTCTTCTTCGCGTTCCTTGAGGATTCCAATCAAAGGCCTCTCTACATATGTCATTGGCTGGTTTACGTAGCACGTGTCCTATCCATCTCCATTTCCTTAACCGAATTTCAACAGCAATTGGTTTTATTTTGGTTCTGCGGTATAGCTCCCCATTTGATACCCAGTTGTGTGGCCACCATATGTGGAGAATATGACGCAGAGATCTGTTGACAAAGGTTTGCAACTTGTTGTTAATTTCAACAGACGTGAACCAAGTTTCGCATCCATAAAGCAGCACAGAGAGTACATTGCTTTTGAAGAGGCGAATTTTTGTTTTGGTGCTGACTTGATTACTTCGCCAGATCTTATATAGGCCAGCAAAAGCAGCTTTCGCCATCTTAATTCTGTGTGGTATATCAACACGAGTACCTCCGTCTGGTGTAATTTGGCTGCCTAGGTAGGTGAAGTCTGTGACAGATTCGATGTCCTGGCCGTACAGAGTAAGTGGTTCTGTGTGTTAAGTGTTTATATATAGCGATTTGGTTTTGTTTTGTCAGCATTGATCTTAAGGCCATATATATAGTATCGATGTCGCTTATTTTACTTTGAATATTAGATTGTCGTTTAGATATTAACTGTTAGAAATATTAATAATTGAATTTAAAAATTAAATATAGGACTTTGATTACTTTGTCAGCAAATTTTGATGATTCGAACCATACTGTAATTTTTAGGATAATTTAAGAGATTTTGTGCATAAGTCATAACCAGGGAAACCACAAATATGCTCTAAAAACACGTTTTATGCGCATATAATATGCAGCGAAAACTTGAAAATATGTCCTAAAAAATTGTTAAAAATATGCCCAAAAAATTCAAATATTGCTAATTTGAAAACAAAATATTCAACAATTTAATGACAGTTCCAATTTATAAAAGCAAATCTAAAATTATAATCGGTAACGCCTAAACTCCATAGTATTAACAGGCGAATTTTCGAGATTTTACCTATTTGAGAACAATGGGCTGTCATCGGCTCACAAAAACAAAGTTATGTTTAGAGGTTCAAATTCATATAAGAGTTATTTGTGCCGAATATTATCTAAATATTAACATCCATATGAGATTTTAGGGACGGTCGCTAAATTGTTTGTTAATGTTAACATTTAAAAAGGAAGTTTAAGCTATTTGGTCAAATGTGAACCGATTCTTAAAGAATTTTATAACAACATAATTAAATGGTTTATGGACACAAAGAGAACAATTGAAATGTATTTACTAAATTTGATGAAATTATCTACAAGGTTGCAATTGCAATTTGCGCACAAGGTTAATGTGGACAGACAACGAGACAGGCGGACTGATGGACATCGTTATATCACCTTAAAACGTGATTCTGAGTCGATATACTAAAAGATTGTTCCAGATTTTTATGTATAACACACATCACTAAAATAATTGCACTCTCCTTAATTTTTTTTTTTCATTATTTATTTATTGAATCTTCATATATTAAATATGAACTAACAATAATTAATCAAATCGTAAACTAATACGCTATTTTGGATGGCTTTTAGTTTCATTTGAGTTAATATTGCCTCTATATGGCTTTTCCACGTTAAACGGCGATCTAGATGAATACCGAGGTATTTTACATGCGAATTTTAAGGTATTATTTGATTATTGATTTTAATAGGGGGGCATGATTCCCGACGCAAGGTGAATGTTATATGTAGGCATTTTTGCTCATTGACCTTTATCCTCCATTGCTTTAACCAAAGTTCGAGTTGAAATATATGATCCTTTAGGTATCGAGATGCTTCTTGACTGTTTTCGTGCACGCTTAGAAAAGCTGTATCACCAGCAAATGTTGAAGTTTGGGTGTAGTTGTTTGTTGGCATATCCGAGGTATATATTAAGTATAAAAGTGGGCCCAGGATGCTTCCCTGAGGGACTCCAGCGTCAATTAGCTGAGGGGAGCTTAAATTATCACCTTCTTTAATAATAAACTTTCGACCGACTAAGTAGCTTTCTAGCAGCTTGTGTGTGTTTACTGGTAAGTTTAGCTTCAATTTATGTAATAAGCCTTCATGCCAGACTTTATCAAAAGCTTGAGAAACATCGATGAAGAGAGCGGAACAATATTTTCTTTCTTCAAAGGCTTTTCATATTGCGTTTACTATACGATGGGTTTGCTCAATTGTGTTGTGTTCTCTCTTCTAAAGCGGAATTGGTGATTAGGAATACATCTATTTTCATTTAAAATTGGGGTTAATTTGGACGTTAACAGCTTCTCAAACAGCTTTGATATATTAGGAAGTAAGCTTATAGGCCTATATGACTCAACTTTTGTGTGATCCTTTTCTGGTTTAGGTATCATGGTGACTAAGGAACCCTTCCACTTTTGAGGATAGTATTCAAGGCGTAAAATAGCATTAAAAACTAAAAGAATAATTTTCTTTGCTATGCTGGGTAGCTCAAAAAGCATTTTGTTGCTGATCTTATCAAAACCAGGAGCCTTCTTGGGGCTTAAATCACAAATAGCCTTTTCGATTTCTCTTAACTCAAATCTTAGGGGAACAGCTGCTCTAGCTGCAGCAGGTGGTAACTCGACCGCGATATCGTGAGATATATTTGGGGTGAATACGTTTTTTAAATGGTTGACAAACAGATTTACTTTTTCAACATCATTTCTTGCCCAATTTCCATTCAAGTTTCTAAATGGTGGTTTAGAGACAACTGGCCTTTTGAGATTTCTAGCTGCACGCCATAATGAGTAGTTTGATTGTGGGGTTGCATCAAGTTCCTCAAGATATTTTTCCAGAGAAGCCGTTTTCTTAGTCTGCAGTAACTTTCTTAGTCTTTTTGTACACTCTTTAAGTAAGTTCTTAAGTTGAGGGGATCTGTGCAATTGCCACATTCTTCGAGCCCTCCTTTTTTCAGACAAAAGATGCTCGACATCTGTGGAATATATTTTAATAGTTTTTGTTTTTTTGGGGGCAATATTGGAATGTTGAACAGCTAGTTTCAGAAAACTGTCAAAATTGTCAATAGAGCGATCTACATAATCCGGTGTACTGAGCGGAATATTTTCTGTGTGAATGGGTACTGAGATATTTTTTATATTTTAACCAATTAATTTGCGTAGCTGTCGTCGCTAAGTAACCAGTCGGAGGTACAATTCTATTGGGGTTCATTATAGTAACTTTTTCTTATATAGAAAATTTTAAAGTTTAAAAATTTTTTTAACGACAACCTGCTTTGTCTTAAAATTTTCGAGTAAAAATTAAATGTAAATGGCGAAATTGAATCAACAAGTTGTGTATACAAATAGATATTTACTTAGATATTTAAAAGCCAAAATTTTGCAAACCAAAAATAATTTTTTTTATTTGCTGCGAAAGTTCTTGTAGGCATCTACATGTATTAAAATATGCCTCAAAAAGCTAAAACATGCGCTATAAATTTAAAAAATGCTGCTAAAAGGCTCTTTTAATTAAATTGTGCAAAAAAAATGCTTAAACCTATCGATGCCAAAATTCATAAAAACTCTAAAACGGATAAAGATATTAGTGGTGTTCACACCGAGCTTGTTAGTTTGTTAGTCGTTAATCGTTACTTTTTTACACGCATTTTGTTTTTGTATATTTAACGCGCTACCGGATTAACATTTAACAAATTAAGGACACGGCACCCCTGATTAAATAGTTGTTAGTTAGTAACTCACAATCAGCTGTTGCAGTTTCTAAATAAATATAATAAGATAGTCCTTTGTGATACATTTCTGAAAAAAATATATGTGTTTTGGCAATTTTCGTGTACACTGAGAGTAAGTATGTTAATTAAATAATTTTTTTATTTTAAAGTAACCAGACTAACAAAGTTTTTAAAAGGGGGTCGTTCACAGTTGGTAACTTTAACAAATTAACAAACTACCGAGAAACAAATTAACAAGTTCGGTGTGAATACCACTATTGTTTCTGCCTTCATTGGTCGCACAAGGAAAAACATGCAATTGCATACACTATTCGGCATAAGTATTTTGACGAAATAAAAATCGTGCATTATTACGTTCAATTTTTAAGCGGCTTTGTTAAAAATTCTTATTTATTTTTTCCTTTTTATTTATAACTTATACAAACTTAAACTTAAACTTAACCAAAGAAAAGAAAATAAGATGAAGTTATTAAAATATATATCCTCCTTTGGCTTCAATAACTTTTTGAAGGCATCTTGGTCCACTAAATTTTTAAGAATCTCTGGAGATATCTCTTCCCATAGGGAAGTGACCTCAAAAATGGTCTCCTCTCTGGTTTTATTTAACGAAACTGTTCTTTTGCGTTTCAAAAGAGGCCAGACGTTTTCTATAATATTTAAATCAAGACTTTGAGGTGGCCAGTCTAAAGTTATAACACCAACATCCTTCAAAAACTTAATACTCATCCGGGCTTTATGGCACGGGGCGTTATCCTGTTGCAGGATAAATGATTCCTCAATAAGCTTTTCACCAGAAGGAAAGGCATTTTCATTAAGCGTAATCAAATATTGGTTTTGGTTCATCGAGCCGGTGACAGGAACCAAGTCACCCAGCCCATTTTACGCAACACATCCCCAGAACATGACGGAGCCTCCACCATGTCTCACTTTTTGACAAGCTGGTCGTTTCTTTTGACGTACTACCTTTGGCAATCTTACAAAAAATGTGTTTTGGATGAATTATACTCAAAGGAGCTTTCATCTGTCCATAGAACGCTTCTCCAGATCTCCTTTGGCTTGTGCAGATGTTTCTTTGCGAAGACCAGTCTTTTAAGCTTGTTTGACTTTGTTTGACTTTGTCTTAATATCTGCTTCCTTTAAACGTCGTCTAACAGTGCGCTCACTGATTGGGTTCTTGGCAGTCAAATTCCATTGATCCGCAGCAGATTGAGGCTTCAGAAAACAATTTTTTTTAAATTCTCGTAGAAAGACTCGGTCTTCAGTGTGAGTTGTTTTACGTTTTGCACCTGATCTCTAAGTTTTTTACGTCATTTAACTTTTAAAACTTATAATTAATTTGATAGTGCACAGTTTGACGCGACACATTGAACTCTTTTGCAATGTCTTTTACTGCCGTTCCAGCGTTAAACTTTGCAACCATCGAAGATCTGGTAACCAAACTCAACCCTGCCGTTTTACCGTTTTAATAAAATTTTATTATATTTTTATTTTTAATAAAACTTAAACACAAAAGTTGTTCTGCTTTAACGTGCTCAAAAATGCAAACAAAAAGCCACAAGGACACCGTCAAAATACTTATGCCAATCAAAAATTTGTTGTCTCCATACGTTATTATCAGCAGAAAGAGAATGCATAAGGAAACAATAATACAATTTCGCATGAAAAGAGCTAAACCTAGAATCTTTGTTTTGCGCATCATCTTAGCATCGTTATTTGACGACACTAAGCTAAGCTTGGTTCAACAGTCAGAAAAATGTTTCGTCAAAATACTTATGCCGACTAGTGTATATTTGGTTTCCCTGGTCATAACTTTCAATTTGAAAATTACCACTATCGATCAAAAATTTTACCTAGTTCTTCTACAAATACCCTACCAGAATAGAGCATTTCTCTCTATAAATCTTCTAATAATGTTAGACCCGTTTTCACAACTGAACGATAGCTAAAAGTAGACTTTAACCGGCCTTATAAGAAGTGTTCCATTATTAGAACTTAACTTTAACCCAAAAGGAGCGATAAAGTAAATTACGGTTCATCTTACCTGGTGGGTTAAAGTAAAGTTGTAATGATGGAACACTTTTTATACGGCCGATAAAATCCTACCTTTAGCAATCCATAAGTTGTGAAAGTGAAAACGGGCCTTAGTCTTTTAACCACACTGATTCCAAACACGTTCTATTGCAACCTTCATAATGTAATCAAATTTAATGGAAATCGCCACTTCTGAAAATACGTTTCATTGCCATAAATTCCTTATAAATCGGCGAAAAAAATTTTAAAAACACAGAATTATAAAATTGTAAAATTTTGTTTTAAATGAAAATTAAGCGAACGAAATCGATGACCAGACAGTAACTATTAAAAAAAACTAATTATATTTGAAGCTTTTTAAAAATAAACCCATTTATATTTTTTTTTTTATTAAATATTTTGCGAATTTGGCCCACCTAAACTCCTCCAACACTTCCACCTCAGAGAATAAAATACTACATTGTGCACGCAGTAGCATAAGGCTTAAAACATAAAAACGCACGAACACAAAAAAAAAACACACACACAAAATAAATATCGAAATTTCCTCAATTAAGTTTGCCCCATGGGTATCAGGATATAAATACAAACAAAAAATTGTATAAAATATCCCACTGGCCAAATATGTTGAGTATAAAAAACAAAATAATTTAAAAGGGTAAAATTGCCTTTAAACAGACAATATTTTTGTTAAAGGATGATTTTGTAATACCATTAAAAAATTTTAATTAATTTTTGGTTTTTTTTACAAAAAGAAAATACAGCAACGTATTATTTTAAGAATATCTATTAAATTTTTTAATATGAAAAACATATGTTGTGTATTATGTTGTGTTTTAAATTTGTATATAATTTTTGAAATAAGCGCCTAAAAAGTCTTTTCCTTTATTTGATTAAATTTATATAAAATTAATGAACAAATAAATAATGTTTTAAGGAGATTTTAGAATGACCCTTAAGAAATCATTAAGAGTAAATTTATTTAAAAAACCAACTATAATTCATTGAAAATAAAATTTCTCTAAGAAGACCATCCCAAAAAGTAACATACAACCTTGACTATAAGAATTTTGTATACAACAACTTAACCCGTAGCCATCCATCCGGTTCAATTGTAAATTATGTCATGAACTATCAACATTAAAACCATAAAGAAATATAAATGTACGAAATAAATGCAGGCAAAATAAGTTTAATAAAGGGTGTTGTTTTTAATGAAAATTAAAAACTAAAAAACGTTTTAAGTTCCATAAGCAGCCACCACGCGCCGCAGCTCCTTTATTCATTGGCCCTTTTGTAGTGTCTTAAGATCACAGTTACTTTGAGATCGCAGTTACTCTACATGTGCCGCTTAATATTTATTGGACCACGGCTTTCCCTTATAATAAAGCAGATTTGTAAGGAAGAATATTTAAGAATAACTGTAATGCATCACATTTTATATGCGATAAATAATACGCTTTTTGTGTCAAAAATTTAGTAATCCAATATGGAAACTCGGCATATCAAATTCATGTCTTCGCTAAGCGACTAAGCGTTAAACGTAAAATAATTTACATTTCACCCATACAAACCTGCTTCGTTTTAAGCCCTATTTTTGGGTTCTTATACCACTGTCCTTATATGGTCCCCCAGGGGACGCACATTGGTTGAAGTTCATATAACGAGCGGCTTAAAAAAAATCAAAATAATCCGCCCACTTTTACGCCCACCTCTGATACAACTTGTATTGAAAAAGTGGCATAACTCCCTTGATTTTGATTGTATCAACTCAATTTTCACTAAAAATAAATACTATAATTGTACAATGAGCTCCTGAAAATACATATCTGATCCGCCCACTTTTAAACCCACCTCCCATACAACTTGTATTGAAAAAGTGGCACAACTCCATTGATTTTGATTGTATCAATTCAATTTTCAATAAAAATAAATATTATAATTGTATAATGGGCTCCTTTTTGCCATCTATCTTTGAACTTTGTAAAAACGTATTTTTTCAAAAATCTAGTAAAGACTTTAACATCCTAAGCAGTCATTTCTTCATTGTTATTTGCAATGACTTCGACAGTAATATTAATATCCATTTTGGTATCAATCAATATTTCGCAAATATTTAAATAAGAAATTGTTAAATTTTCCAAAATTAATAAAATAAAATTGTGATATCACTTAATAATACAACACTTATCACTGCACTTGCCAATTTAATGTAAATTACAAAAAAAACAACAATTCAAATTCAATTGAAGCTTATGCTTTTTTCACTAATAACACTATTGACTACTATGTAAATAACATTTTGTAATAATTTTAAACAGTTAAGAATTATGGCAACAACAACAAGCATGAACGAAAATTCATGTTTTGTTACTTTATCACTTTATAGTTTTTACTGTTTTTTTTTGGAAAAGTGCAAATATGGGCAGCTGAATTTTTTTTTTAACTTTTAGCTGAGACTTCAAGCTGTAATTTGACATCATTCGTTAAACAGCGCTAAACAGCGCTAAAAAGATACAGCCTATTGAAGTTGATGAACATTGAAATTTTGATGTTGTTTATATTTTGTTCTACGAAATTTTTTATATGGCACTTTTTCCAACTTTTTTTAATGCAAATCTCATCTTTGACAATTGTCATTTGCGAAAATATACAACAAAGTCAAATGATAAGTTTACTATGATTTCACCAAAAGATTGAATATACAGTACATTTGCATGCTATTTTAAACAAGCGAACATATATGAACTTCGAGCGTGTCTATCCAAACAAAAAATAAATATATCAGCCTAATATTACGGAATCATAATATTCAGATATCTGCCAACAAAATACCAAAAAATTATCCAAATCGGCGAACATGAAAAAAATGAATTTTGGCCACTCTTCAACCAATGTGGGACGTAGGGATAAATTAAAGGATAATTTACCTTTTGGTGATTCTTCGGGACAAATCTCGCGCAATCATTCTTGAGACCGAAGAATGAACAGAGTTTCTTATCTTGAATCAAGGGAGTAGGTAGACCCCGGCAATACTTCACCGGACACTCTTCTGGCTAAGCCCCCCTGCGGCATATTATCTTAGAGAGCGGTGTATTCGCGCTTGAGACAAGTTCTGTGGGAGGCACGTTTTATGAGATGGTCAAATGGTATAGGCGGTAATGCCGGTTTAATTAAAGATCTGGGTCTTGTTAGTAAAATGTAGGATTGAAGGACTGCAAAATTGGCCGTGAAGACCTGAAATTTAAAGCGTACGATAGGTTGAGGTATCAAGGTTGAAGATGGGTGTGCGATGGTTTGTTGGTTAATGATGAAGTGCGTTGGTTTAAACAACTCTCAAGAGACGTGTTTTGCGAATGATGGTATTCTTGCGCGGGGAGTGCCTTCCCTTTGTTGGTGAGCGTTTTGCAATCACGTGGTGGCTGTGGTTTATACCCCAAATTGGTGGGAAGGTAGAAGGCAGATTTTTTATCCTTGTGTGAAATTTCGGCCTGGTGTTGTTGTTACTCAACAAAATCATGCATTGTTCCAAAAGCAGAGAAAGCTAAATACCTTCAGCTTTAAAGCAAGGGGCAAGTGTATAAGATCGCCGGATTATCCACAGAGATCTTAAAATCCCTACCATTCAGGAGGAAATTAAAAAGTATTTAGTCAAATACTTAGATAAAGTAATAGTCCATTCCAACTACTTCGCCCGGGATCTGATACAGTTCGAAGGTCACCGAGGCTGAAAAGAACCGACACTTTGAGCCTAGCAGGCTTTTTAGACACTTGAATGCAATTAATTGGCGGTTACATGGGTAATGGCTAAAACATAACAATTAGGATTAAGCTTTGAATACATATTGTAATTTTCGACAAGAAAAATTCAATAAAAAAAAATATACACTCAATTTCCAACTTGTGTGTGAAGTATTCATTCACACACGGGGCACTTGCTAAATGCATGGATGGTCAACCAGCGGCTTAGACCACCACCATGCGATTAGGCCATATGGCAGGTGCTCATGTCTATCAGTTTCCACATTTGTCCTTATATTGTTGCTATTAGATAAATTTTTTTAGGTAATTAATTCTTCAGTCTTCAGCTTTAGCTTTAGCTTTAGCTTAGAATACTTTGAATTTAATGACCTTTTGCGTTCAGCCTAGAAACAAAGAAGAGAGGCATAAAGTAAAAAAAATCTAATGCAGTTTTGAGCTTTACACATTAAATCAACTAGAGGCCAAACCAACATTGCGACGATGGATCGATTACTTTCCCAAAATTAATTAATGTTTTTAAGGTAATTTCAGGCATGTTGCAGCAGGGGCTGTGTAAGTTGTTACCTATTGCAGAAAAGAAGTTTCGATCACTTCTTCAATCATTTGGATCTGTATCTTTTACAATGTTTCTTTTCATGTTGTTTAAAGTTGCTGGTTTGTTTACAAATAAGAATGAATTCACATAACTCCTGAAAAAATTATTAAAAGACAATCACACGTGCAAATTGAAAAGTTATCTAAGCGATAAAATACATTGATATTTTAAACATATAAAAAAAACCCTCTCTAAATATTTTCTTTATGAAGAGGATTATGGGATTATTTAAAGCACTCGTGTGTTTAATCGTTCTGTTGGTAAAGATACCAATTCAATGGGCGTGACGCGTTTTTGCTTATGATTTCTCGTAACAATCATACAAGTGTCCTTCTGGAGTAACAGTTTTAGAAATATGGGCACTTCCACGGAAGTGTCACGTTACGCCACCAAGCAATTAATATTGTATATAAGACAAACAATTAACATTCCTGTGTAAAAAAATTAAATTTTGCTCAGACATTGTTTGTGTAAAACGTGACGTAAATTGTGACAATTAGACTTTTTTCGCACTCGTTAAAATGTATGCGAATATTTATATGAATAACATCTGGATTTTTTTTTTTTTGAAAATTAGGTAGGCATCCAAATATGTATGTACATATTTTTTATATCCTTTGAATATACATAGATATATGCAGTACATGTGGATTTCTATTCGCAGCACCCCTAATTTTGAGAAAATATTATGTATATGCTAGAAGAATGGGTCTGAAATTTAACGACTTCTGCAGAAGTTGTCGCGATGAGGAGGATGAGATGAGGAGAAGGGGCATTAGGGAAAGATATCTGGGAGAGCCGGTGATTTCCTGCTTGGAGGATCTACTAACGATGGAACTTATATTGCTTCTTCTCTTCATTAGGAAGACGAATTGGCTTGACTCTGCAACGACGCCATATGGGAAACTGCTCTATGTGATGGGCATTGGCGCTGGGTATCACAGAGTGACCGCTGAGGGACCCAAGTGAGCTGCCCATGGAACCTAACCTAACCTATGTATATTTATTATAAAATAAATAATAACAAAGTTGCCGAATTTAGGAAAACTTTGATGGTTTTATATATGTCGGATAATAACACCTTAAAAATGCGCACTTTATATAAGTATATATATATCGTCACTTAAAATGCAAAAGGGCGTTACACTTTTAATTTTTTTTACAGGAAAAGCAAAAAACAAAAAAATCCATAGCAACAAGGTGTACTTGGCATTTGAATTTTTTTTAATAAAGTCGCCATTTTTGATCGCAGGAATTTTGAACATCTAGTTTAATAAAACGAACAAAAATCAATCAAAAACTCAAGGTCGTATTTTTTGTTATTACCAGCTTTTGCATTTTTTTGTAAAGAGTACATTAAAATTAGCGAAAGACTTGAATCAAAAAGAAAACACAGCTTTTAACTTTTTTTACGGTTGAAAACACTTCACTGCACAAGTGGCGACAAATTCAAACCTTGTGTTAATTTTGGGACACCCTTTATATTGTATATACATATCTATAGATTACACAATATGACATTAATCGATTTATCATAAAAATTCACGATCATAGTAACGCAATAAATACATAAATACAAATACTGTGTAATAAAATAAAAATAGTTTTTTTGAATTCTTGTTATTTTAATACCCTACACACTTTAAGCATCAAAGAGGGTATAAGCAATCTCTTCGTTTTATGTGTGTAACTTCTAAACAGTGAATGTTTAAAAGCTGATTTAGTTGAACTACACAGAAAAAATTTTTGCGCCAGTAAAAGAATTAATCAAAAATAAAATCAGTTTTAATTAAATATTTAATCATGTGAATTAAACTTTTAATCAAGTGTATTAAATGTTTAATTGACAATATTTCAATTAAACGTTTAATTCACTTGATTAAATGTTTAGTTAACCTGATAAAATATTGAATTAAAACTTAGTTTAATTTTTAGGTGTGATCCCGTACTCAACTTTGGGAGCCCGCGGGATCCCAATCTTACCGAAAACTGTTCCCGTACTCAAAGTTTGGTAAAGTGAGAGAGCTTTTAAGAGAAAAATATTCTTCTTCTTCTCGCACGAAGTAGCCCGTACTTTTTCTTTGGGCTGATTGGGAAAATTGTTAAACAATCAGCTGTGACAAAAATAAACAATAAAAACTACAAACAAGTATTACCAAAAGAAATAAAATTAAAAATATGTATTAATAAAATAAACAAAAGAAAATGTTAAAAAATGTAGGTACATGTTTTAATTTTACTTTTGTACATGCTAATGCGTCATTTATGTATTTTTTTTAACGTTTTCATTGTAACATTTGCTTTTGGGGTAAAAATTTGGTTTTTATTGTTCCCGTACTTTTGTACAATTTTGTCTATTAGTGAGAAAAATTCTTGTTTACTCTCATTTTACCGAACTTTACCCAAAAAGTACGGGATCGCACCTTTTGATTAATTCTCTTACTGGCGCAAAATTTTTTTTCTGTGTAAACTTAAATTTATATTTAGTTTAAATTTAACATCAGTGTCACTTGTATTATCTGTAGCATAGAGTGCTATATATGGCTGTGCCGAATCTTTGATAGCCTCCACGAAAGTTTTATAAAAACAGACATCAGTATTAAAATTGGTTACGGTTCAGACCTACATATATTACATTATTGATCCACAATCAGAAAGTTCTATGCTTTTTTTTTTTAGCAATTTTTACTAAAAAAATATCATGATTCGTAACAGTTTAAGCCGAAGTTAAATGATTTTCAGGAGGGAAATTTATATTCAAGACATGGCAAGTTACGCACCAATCATCCCAAAACTCTGCAGAGTGATTTCTTGTATTAAAAAACATAAATTTTAATAAATTTCAATACAGCGGTAAAGTTAGTTTAAGTGTTAACAGTGAATTTTAGAAGGCTGCTAAATATGGGATCTAAGGTAAATTATGGACCGTATATCACAAAATTGCATGACATTTGTTCTGGCCATATGAAGCTAGGTTGGAAGTAATTTTACCGAAATGTCCTATATCTGCTACGGTTTTAGGCGTATTCATTTATAATATAATTAATTTACCAGAATGGGCTTTATATGAGGCCTATACTGAATTATAGACCGATCATTACGAAATTGATTAGTGTGTTAATTATGGTTTTATGCATACTAAACTGTTTTCCGGTAGTAGGGTTTATATGGGTCCTAGGGTAAGTTATGGAAAATCACGAAATTTTACAGACATTTTTAATTGGGACTTTTCGATAATCCAAAATAAGCAATTGAAAATAATCTTTTTGTAATCGTTTTGTTGGTACTACAGGACGGTAAATACAAACAAAATGTTACAAGCTTTATTTTATTTTTGCCTCCGATATTTTTTACATTGTACAGTATTTATCGGATATAAGAAACTTAAAAAATCCAGGAAAACAGTTTCTTATAAGCGTTTCTTTCTTATATACAACTATTTTATATAAGAAACTTATTTTTTATATAAGTAGCTTTGGCCATAAGACTTTCATATTTTGGTTTTCTGTCTCTTATTTTGTTACATATGGTCATCACCTGACAACTTTTTGTTATAATAAACGTCAAACTTCATATAAAAAAAACGCTGGCAAAAATTTTAAAGTTTTTTCTATATGGACTTTGACGTTTGGTATGACAAAAAAGTGTTAGGTGAAGACCCCATGTTAACGTTTCTAACTTTTAAATAATTATTGTCTATGTCTTTTGAGTTTTTCACTATTTAAGATAACGTTGAAAGTCCAATATTATATTTTTTTTGCAATTTCGCTTCTTTTTATACCGTTTTGTATTTCTTTTAAATTTTTACTTTTGTTTTTATTGACGAAAAACACAAAGCTTCTCATGAGTACCAGCTCGCTCATCTAAAACTAAAGCTGGAGGTCCATAACACGCAGTTTCGCCTCCACGCAGCGCATGATGTTATAACCTTACTTGCGTTATACGTTTTAAGTTACATGCAACGCTTTTTATGCAGCAGCAGCAGCAGCACAAGTAAAAATAAAATTTAATTTGTCAAAATCAGCTGATTTGTTCGAACGCTGCTTGTGACTCTTACATAGCGTCTTCACCTGACAATTTTTTGTCATACCAAACGTCAAACTTCATATTAAAAAAACGCTGACAAAAATTTTCGAATTTTTTTTTTATATAGACTTTAACGTTTGGTATGACAAAAAATTGTCAGGTGAAGACGCTATGTTACAAAAGTAGAAAGTAAACCTACTTTTCGCCTCAAGGCATCTACGCTTTTGCGCATGTAACTTACTACGTGTAACTAAACATATTCTACTTTTTTGACAGCTGAGTATGCTGCGAAAAAGCGAGTAACGCGTGGTGTGGACCTCCAGCTTAAAAGTAAAAAAAAAACTTTGTTCTTGTTGTAAAACTGCCAGAAAACAGAGTTGTCCATGCAAACTACATAAATTCTGTGTTGCCGTTGGAAGTTTCTTATATAAATTCTTTTTCTATACATTTTGTGATTTTGGTGTTTAAGAAAAATGTTCTTTTATCAGTTTTTTTCTTATAAGCGTTTTTCTTATATGAAACCTTTTTTGTTAGAAAAATCGCAAAAAAGACATGGTGTTTTTGAAAATGTTTCTTATAAGCGTTTTGTTCTTATATGAGATGTTCTTATATCCGAATAATACTGTAATAGCCAAAATGTTCCATCTATATTTAATCCACTGATGTTTCATCTTTTCTCCACTTCTCAGCCAATCAAAATTTTAAATTTCTGTAAACATTGCACTTTAAATCGTCAGTACAGAATACTACCTGCCAACTAAGTATGCCAAAATGGTTTTAATAACCAATGGTAAAAACACATTTTCTTTGCGTGCAATTCATTTTAATTAAAAGTCCTTTAAAGTTAGAGCAGCCTCCGGCATTTAATATGCTGTGGCTCTAGACGACAAATATATTTATGGCTTGGCTATATGCCAAAATAAACAACAATCCAGCACATGGATCATCAAAATAATTTTTACAATGTCATCGGACTCCTTTGGTGAGAGAGAAAATATTCTTTCAGTGGAACAAACAATTTCAAAACTCGATCTAACAACGCTGGTATTAATGTTAACCAGCGCGTTTTTCTGTATTAATGTTGAAATTTTGGTGCTTTGGGATAATAAAACTTGTAGTTTTTGACTTTTAAGAAGAAGTAATAATCTAACAAGAGGACAATTCACTAAAAAACGAACAATCTACTGTACTTTTAAAAAAAAAAAAATCTTAAAGGACATTGTATCAAAAAAAAAGGACTGTCCTCTAAAAAAAGACAAGACATTTTTTAAATTTTTAAAAAATATATAAGTAATAGTATTTTCTTTACAAAATTTTTTTATCGCATGCGATATTTTTTTAATATATTTTATATCGCATGCGATAATATTACAAAATAAATTAACTTTGTTCTATTAATCTTCACACGCAGCAATAAAATTAGAAAATTTGTTTTTGTTGTTAAAACTATAATTGAAGCAGAGCCGCGAATAACGTTGTAAAAGCCACTTTTTGGAAAAACTGTTTTTTTTTTTGTTGCAGATAACCATTAACATTACTCTCGTACACTGTTTAAACCTCAAATCACCCAAAATTATGCACCTTAAAGCCTTTAAAAAGGGCATACAAAGAGTCAGCTAGTGGAAGATCGTTGTAAGTTACTTAAAAATGATACAAAGCAAATGGTTTTAAACGTGGAATAACGTTTTAAAAGCCATCAGTCATGATGCTTTGTGTAGTGGAAGAACGTTTTAAATGACATCGTGATTTAGGATATGAAACGTTTTTCCACTAAAAAAAAGATATAAACTGTAAATTTGCATGTAATTTAAGTTTTAAATTTGTTGATATTTTGCATAAAAATTTTTATTATCATTATTTTTAATAATCTAAAAAAAAAATAAAAAATAAATAATCTTGCCTGTTAAAAACGTTTTTTTTTTTGCTCTCCTGAAAAAAAGTTATTTTGTCACTTAAACGTTTTTCGCGGCTGTGCTTCAATTTATTACACGAAATTGTGTTTTCATTTTGCGTTTACAATAAGAGAAATATGAAATTGCATCCAAATTTGATGAGGATCAGTCTTTAAGTTTTAATAGCTTCAATAGTGAAGGTTTCGATTTAAAATTTAGCATGAAATTTGTTCAATATTCACGTTCCTCAGTGCCGTTCCATTTTTGAATTTTATATTAAAATTATTACTCAGATTCTGTGGATTGGAGGGTATCAAAGATTCGTTATAGCCAAATGAAGCATTTATAACTGTTTGTTTGTTTGTTTGCTTTTTTTATTACTTTAACATGTGAGTTGTTTTATTAAGAAACCAATTCATTGAAAGTGGCATCATGTGGGAAGTTAAAGATGGCTATAATGATGTTTTAAATTGAGTTTTATTTTTCATACTCTAGTGCAGACAGAAAGAAGCAAATGACAAGAAATACTGAACAGTGGCAAGTGGATGGAAGGCCAAGGGAAATAAAAACATACTTACATAAAATTATAATAAAATTTTATGAACAGTAAAAATTTTGTGTTCAAATAAAATAAAATGTATTTAAGTTCTTCATTAAAATTGATGACAAATTTGGAATATTAAGAAAAGTAGTCGGAGTTTTAGAATAAAGAAAAAATATGCAAATCAAATTTATTAAGATATAATAATGAAAATTTATATAGAGCGTCATAGCAACTTCTTTCTGAAATGTTATATTCTAGTCTATTTATTTAATACATTTAAAAGATACATAAAACGTTTTATTGTTATAAAATTCAAAAATTATTTTTGCAAAACTAAAACGAAACGAAACAAGTTATGAAATGTAATTTTGCTTTAATTATAATTTTTATTATTTAATATATCTAAAAGATGTTTTATGAAGTGCTACCTTTCTTTAAACTTAAATAAAACAAGTACATAGAAAAATATAAAAATTGATTTCATTTAAAAAATTTGTGATATCAATTAAAAAATAAATAAAATGTTCATCAGTAAACAAATTAATAGTATCAATTAAACATTTTTTGATATAAACAAAATTTTTCGGCAGTAATGTTGTTGATACAAATAAACGTTTAATTCAGTTGATTAAATTTTTAATTAAAACTGATTTTCTTTTGAATTAATGGTTTGATTGAAAAAAAATTTGGCGAGAACTTTAATGCATGTAATAAAACATTATGAAAATGACGTCGCAGCTTTTCTTTAAGGTTCATTTAGACGTGACATAACCATAACAAAACTGTATTTCCATCACCTCCGTATTACCAAAACGACATAAACATACCATACAAACTAATTCAATTTTGGTTGCTAAATTCACCGCTACGACTGTGGCATTATAGTTATGTCACGTCTAATTTGAGCTTTAGTAGCACGCATGTTACATTTTACATGACTCTGGCTGATTCATCAGCCTATGTTTGACCAATGGTATGCATTATTTTGGCTTGGCGAGCCGCTGTGTTTTGTGGCTTAATCGCTGCGTAGAGAAGCGACTTAAAAATAAAATCTCAAGATCTCAGGGGTCAGCTCACATCACCTCCACATGACGTGACAAAATCCTTACATCGCACGCATAGAATCCTATTCAAACCGTATGTCGTTAAAGTGCATTTAATCCATTTTAAGCCAAAAAAAATTGGCAATCATCAACCTCTGGTGCTTGCCGTTGACGGGGGCCGACGTCATTCTAAAAGTAATATGGAATGCTGATGACTGATCAAAATCATCTCATCGAACAGAGAGTTTTTCGGTATGCATTGGAAATTCTTAGATCTTATTTTAATCAAAACAGGGCGATTAGTTGATTTTAAGACATGTCTCGATTATTTCCTGTGGCGCTACGTAAAGTCAATCGTGCTAAATGCTTATTAGCAGCAATTTGGAGGCATATATGCCGCAATGCTCTAATGCCCGAAATTATTTTTAAATGTTTATGCATTTAAAAAAATTCTTAATTATAATTTTATATTTTGTGTTATTTTCAAGTTCTATCGGGGGATTATAAGGGTTATAGAGCCACAGTGGGGTGTAGTGCACAGCAATCTTCTTTTTATTAATGTATAATAACACTGTGCTCGAAATTTACGCTTTTTTAGACAAGACATGCTTTAGCATAATTTGGGTAGACCAATCCAATGGTCCGTTTTTTTAGGTTAGCTCTTGTTTTCGAGATATACCGTTATTTCGAAAATGGAGGAGGTTGCACAACATATATTCGCGTAACTCAAAAACGGTTAAGTTTATTGAAATTACTAAAAAAAACAAAAATTCCGCAATAAAATTTCCTTTAAGAAAAGTAATATGAGCAGTCGTTTTAGAAACAAAATTTTTTTTTTTTTTTTGGAAAAAAAATTATTTTTTTTTGTCAAAATTTCGAAATTTTTGTTTTTTAAAAATTCATAAAAAATTGGAAAATGCAGCTAGGCTAATTTTTGGCAGACACATAAAAAACGAAGCTGCAAACTAAACAAGCCATAAATGATTAAAATCTGTTTACAACTTATGATTTTACTTTCAAAAGTCGACAAATTTTAATTAATGGGAGCCCCCTAAGAAGTGAAGATAAGGGGAAAGTATGTCTCAAAAAAATGTTAAAGACAAAAAAATAAATGAGCTCGGTCATACATTTTATCTCTCTAGTCTGCATTGAATATTTTGTATGGGAGCTCCGTTAAGTAATGGAGATAGGCTTGTATAATGGCAATAAATGATTTAAATGAAAAATAAGGTGGGGTTAGTCATACATTTGACCCATCCTAGGCGCTGCAGGGGCCAAATTTAAGAACTTCAACCATACACATATATATGGAGGTTTTATAAAATTCTTAAATATGGCCCCTGCCGCGCGTAGGATGTCCCTAGATGGGTCAAGTGTTTGACTAACCCCACTTTATTTTTCACCTAAATCATTTATTTCTTTGCCCGGCTTGTCTAATTTTGCAACTAGCACAGTGTAATTTGTATTTCTCGAATTCTTATGATTAATCATCTTGGCAATTTCAAAAGTGCTTTTATTCTGTTTAAATCTTTGGTTTCAAATTACAGACTAACAGCCGTATTCATAAAAATTTATTTACGATTAATTAACCGTTTTAAAGCAAAAATTGCTTAAGTTGTATTCATAATAGAAAAATAGTCTATTAAACCTTTAATAAACCATTCATAAAGTAAGAAAATTTATTGTTCGATTTGCCCTTCTTTAAACCAAAAATAAAATGACATTTTGATAAAAGTGTTTGCATTTTATGATATTATTTTTGTGAAAAATGTTGAAAAATAATGAAAAAAATGTTTTATTTATTAATATGGACATTTTAAATACATTTTACTTAATTTTTTTTTTATTTAAGACAACCAATTTAAATACATTTTACTTAATTTTTTTTATTTAAGACAACCAATTTAAAGTTATTGTTATTTAATTAAAAAAAATTTATATTTTTAAAATGAATATGTTCAGATATTCTCTTTAATTATTTATTTAATTATTGCAAATAGTTGGGTTTTTGTAAATAACAACAAATTATTGTTCAAAAATATTTAAAAACAAGTAAGAGTGCTATATTCGGCTGTGCCGATTCTTATATACCCTTCACCATTGTGCGAGCAGAATACAGAGCAACTAGACAAAAACTAAATAAAACTGGCAAATATTTTTTTTTTTTTAATAAGAGACAACCGGTTTTGAACTTCGCTTTTCATAAGGGCCCAGAATATATATACTTTATAGGGTGTAGGATCAATATAGTAGAAATTACAGTTATATATACCTTTTTTACCTTCGGTGAATTGTATAAAAAGAGTAATTTTCGGGAATTCAGGGGCCTAATCACCGCATTCGATACTATCGTATCGAATAAACTATTGAGTTTTTTTGCATACGATAGACACTGGCGTATCGAATAAAAACTCAATAAATGTAATGTCGAGTTACTTGATGTCGAATGCTATTATTTCAAATTCAATACATTTCATTCGATATCGAGTTTCAAGATACCAAAATAAATAATTTCGATGAATTTTGCTCGATATCGTATGCGGTGATTAGACCACAGTATTTCGGTTATAACTCATACAAATTTCCGACATTTTGGTATATAAGTTGTTTTTAGCCCATTTTTGGAGTATTTTGCTCATAAATTACCCATTGTCTAACCGATTTGATATTTTTATACACCGACGTGTTAAGGAATAATTTTACAATTTACTTAAGCTTTATTTATATATAAACATTTATATATACTTGTATACATATGTTTTAACAAAGTTAATTATAAAAAAAGAGTAATTTTTGGGGATTCAGTATTTCGGTTATAACTCAGCCATTTATATACCGACGTGTTGAAGAAGAAATTTACCATTTACTTTAGTTATAAAGCTTGGACTCGGGGAGATCTATGGTTCCCGAAAGTGGGTATTTAAAAAAACCATTTAAAATATGTTCTACTAAAAATGTCCGATATTTTGATATATAAGTCATATCCATAGGACATATGGCAGTCCTAAAATTTATACAATTTTTAATTTTTTTTGTACGGGAGGTACCACGCCCACTTTTCCAATCCCGCCCACATTTTGTAGGATGGTGTGTATTGGCAACCTTAATGTGTGTACCTAATTTGGAAACTTTGGCTTTTGCCGTTCTCAAGATATACGGAAATAAAAAAATACAACAACTACAAGGGATTTTTGGAAAAATTTAGGGGTAGTCGTGGTTTTTTGCTCATATCTCCGTCATTTTTGGACCGATCTGGCTGAATTTCAATAGCAAACTTAAACGGAGTATATGTGACATAAATATACATCAACCTAGTCCACATCATTTCTGGGGCTTTCGGAAAACCCATTTCCACATACACACGGACAGACGGACAGACGGACAACCGGATTTGAACTTCGCTTTTCATAAGGACCCAGAATATATATACTTTATAGGGTGTAGGATCAATATTGTGGAACATACAAACGGAATGACAAAGTTATATATACCCTCTTACCTTCGGTGAAGGGTATAAAAAATAAAATAAGCAAATCATAATAATAGGGATGTTAGTTAGAAATAAACAAACTTTTTATTCGAATACTTTCTTATCGTATATTTAAAAAAGGTTCAAACAAAAGTTTTTATGATACCTTTCGGAAACATTTTGTTCAGAAACTAAAATAATATGTAGTTTTATTTAATAACAATAATTTTAAAATTCTACAATTAAGAAAAAAATATATAAAAAAAAAATTAACTATAGAATATCATGTGAACCAAATAGAAGTTTCGTGCATCACTAGCAATAAAATGGCATCAAAATAAAAAAAAAGTTGCCATACTTTAAAACAAAATCGCTACCAACAGTTAATAGTAAAAAAGCTGTTTATGTACGTTTATGAATACAAATTTTTAAAGGAGGTTTATAAGACAAAAAGCGTTTGATAGTTATTACATACTATAAGCTTAAAATAAGAACTTTTTATGAATACGGCTGTAAAACATTAATTGGAGATTGCTCGTTTATTATGCTTCTATACAAAAATATTAATTTTGTTCGCATTTTTTTAGAAAAGTTGTTAATTCTTACTCCTATTTTTGACGAAAAGTAAAACTAAATTTTAAATTTTCTTATAGGTTTTATTCCTTGACCTCAAAAAAATGGTAGCGCACACCTTTGAGCTACGCAATAAGACATAGAGAGATGCAATAAGGTAAGTCAACGAGTTCTTAACAAATTTTATTTAAAAACATACATTTAAAGAAACACGGTAGTTTCTTACAACGCAGAATGTTTGTAAGAGGTATTATTAAAGAATCACTGTAACAACAAACAAATTTAGTGTGTAAAGCTGATCATACAGAAAAAATTAAATAGCGATTATAATCACCAAATGCGTAGAATCAACCAAACAATTTGTTGGTTTGACATCTATCACCTAAATGATTATATTGATTACTAAACATCGAAAAAATTTAACATTGTGATTATTTTTTTTCAAGAAATGATACTTTTAATTGTTATTAAAAAAATGATCAAAACGCTGTGCCATTTCAATCAGTGTATCAAAAAATCTATATTTTATTAAATTGTCTCAGTTGATTGAAAATAAATAACAGTAAATAAATGATGTATACATACTTTTCTTGCTCATCAGAGTACAAGTACAGATCGACTCACAACGATTTTCTGAATAGATTTAAAGATGGCTGACCGTCCTGGCAATCAGTGTTGCCAAAACTTGGTGACCAAAAATGGCTAATTTTACAGAAAAAAATGGCTAAAAATGGGCTAAAAAATGGCTAAAAGCTTTTTTAAATAAAAACACATTAAAATTCAATAGCAAAAAATAATTAAATTATTTAAAGTTGTTTACGATGAAATTGTGAGTTAAGATTAATTTGTTAAATAAAAACAAGTAAGAGTGCTATATTCCGCTGTGCCGAATCTTATATACCCTTCACCATTGTGCGAGTAGAATAGAGAGCAACTAAATAATTTTTACATATACATATACATACATATTTACAATACTTACAACTTCAATATAAATGAAATTTAAAAAGCGATAACTGGTAGATATTTTTTTTTAAATCGTTTTTAGTTTCTATTTGTTAAAATTATTTCGTTAAATATATGAAATTTTAAAGAAGGGTGATAACGAAAATCATATTGGGCATTATGCTAGTATATGTAAACAAATACGAAGGGGTGGTGAGGGGATAGGAAGAAGAGACGACAACCGGATTTGAACTTCGCTTTGCATAAGGACCCAGAATATATATACTTTATAGGGTGTAGGACCTTCGGTGAAGGGTATGAAAAACAATCTTAATTATAAGATATAAAAAGAGTAATTTTTGGGATATCAGTATTTTGGTCATAACTCTGCTATTTCTTAACCGATTTGACAGATTTATATACCGACGTGTTAAAGAAGAAATTTGCCAGTTATTTTGGCTATAAAACGTGGACTCAAGAACATCTATAGTTTCTGAAAATGGGTATTTTTCAAAAAAAAATTAATATTTTGGTCATAACTTTTTCGTATCTGAACCGATTTTCCCGAGTTTTTCAAAAAATATTTTCTGATATATAAGGCGTAACCATAGGTCATATTACAGTCAAAAAATTCAGGTTTTTATAAAATTTCTAATACTTTTTGTATGAGAGGTACAACGCCTACTTCTCCAATCCCGCCCACATTTTGTAAGATGGTGTATATTTATAACCTAATTTTAAAGCTTTGGCTCTTGCCGTTCTCCAGATATGCAGAAAAAAGTAATAAAAATACAACAACCACAAGGGATTTTTTGGAAAAATTAGAGACAGTCGTGGTTTTTTGGTCATATCTCAGCCATTGTTGGACCGATCTGGCTGAATTTCAATAGCAAGAAATGGTGTACTATATGTGACATAAATGTAAAACAACGTAGCCGCTATCATGTCTGGAGTCTCCGGAAAACACATATCAAACGTAAGACGGACAGACGGACGGACGGACGGACGGACGGATATCGTTAAATCAACTTCTCTCCTCATAAGGACCCAGAATATATATACTTTATAGGGTCTAAGATCAATATTGCAGAAATTACAAACGGAATGACAGACTTATATATACCCTTTTCCACCTGTGGTGAAGGGTATAATAAACGTAAATAATTATTAAAATACGTTAATATTAAAGAATTAAATCACCCAAAAATTCGATGTCGTTATTGTTCATCTCATAGGACTCACTCATTTGTTTAAAATAATCATAAGTTTTAAATTATTTGAAGGTAAATCATAATCATGACAACATTTACCCAACCTTTTGAGTCCAGATCCACACTAAAAAAATTAAAAAAGTATAGTCGGTCAAACTCGACTTTATGATACCCTACACCACATTAGAACCTTTGTACCAAATTTTATCAAATAATCTCTAAATTGCGACCTGTACTTTGCGCACAAGGCCAGTCGGACAAACATCGTTAATTCGACTCAGAAAGTGATTCTTGAGTTAATCGGTATACGTAAAGGTGGGCTAAGGACTAATATTTTAAGGTGTTACAGACATCAGCACAAACGCATAGTACCCTCTCCACTATTGTGGTGGTGGTATAAATATTGTATTGTAATGGTAAAAATATTTAACTAATTGATAAAATCGAATTAACGGATGATTAATATAACCTATTTCTCAAATTACTTTTAACGATGTTTACTTGGCTTCACACCCTCTCTACTTCAGCATTATACTATGGAAGTGAGAGCAACTTTATAGTCAATTCTGAAATTTCTAAAACAATTTTGATACCGCCTGCATCCCTTTATTGAAATACTTGCAACCAGAAAGAAACAGCGATGTTTGTGTTGATCCATTTTATAAATTTAATAGTGGAATACTGTTCCTTTATTTTGAAAAATGTTTCAGCGTCGTAGTTTATATCGATTTTCAACATTTGTAAAAGTTGTGATTTGAATTTAATGCGTTTTAATTGTTCAAAATGTTTATTTTACTTTTATAAATTTTTATAATTAACTGCCTGTTTTTAGAAAACGTAAGCAAGTGAGTGAGTGAGAAATTATATTGAAAACAAAAACAAATTTTCGTAAATAAAAATTATTCTTTTAAAAGAAAAACAGCAAAAAATTGTATGGCTGAACAAGTTGAAAAATGGCTAAAAAAAAAAATGGCTAATGGCTAAACTCATTTTTTAATGGCTAAACAGGGTGAAAAATGGCTAAATCTAGCCACTAAATGGCTAAATTGGCAACACTGCTGGCAATCAACGTCAACATTGTGTTCATCGTTTAATATGACCAGAAATTAAATTTGTGATGATCGGCCCATAATTTGATGTATAAAGCTTGCACCTGAAATATTCCTACTCATGGTGGAGGTTATCAAAGATTCGGCAAAGCCGAATTAAGCACTTTTATTTGTTTTTTTTTTTAACTTTAAGGACTATAGACATTTCTTTTTTTTTAGATTTCAATTAAGGTTTAATTGCATTTTTTAGAACTTGGTGTTTTTTAATTTTTACTGTTTATTTTAAATACCCGATTTTTTTCACTTTTGGATTATAACTTTTAGAGTTTTTTATTTTCAGTGAATTTCAAAGAATTTTTAATTTTTATCAGATTAGTACATAGAAAATAAAAAATATCCAAGTACCTGTTTTCAAATATTAAAAAGGTTTTAGCGAAGAATGATCCGTTCTGTTTTCTCAACTATAAATTCTAAGAACTAGTCGGCCTTACATTAAAGAGTTTGCAGAATATTTCTCACTGCCACTGTTTTACACACTGACAGGATGTATATATTTTTGTTACAAACCCTTGACATGAATACGAATTTAGTTTACACTGATCCATTCATAAATATTAATAAAATAAATACAAATACTGAAGATAACAATAAAATGCATTGAATTTATTAATATTCATGCTCAAATATCAGAAACATTCGTTAAACATTTCAAAAGAAATTAATAATTCACACTTGTGTAAAAATAAAAAAAAATTATTCTTTAGAATTATAAAAGGGAAATATCAAAAATACAAATTATGCAATGAGAATAATCACGCCTTAACGACAGTAATTCAAACTTAAGTTACTTCACTCAAAATACGATTATTTATTTACATTACGAATTCAATATTAATGGCAATAAATGCCATTATCATACGTGTATGTCGCCTCGTCTGTGACTTTTTGGATTTCCCGCCTGTTAACTGAAACGGTTACACTTATCCTGTCAGCAGGCAGATGTCAGTTAAATGCCTTCAAAATTTTAATATGCTGCTTGCAGTCAAGCAGATGACTTGTAGACTTGTAGAGAAAATGGACAAAAGTAAATATCGCGAGCTCATTATTATATCCATGTATTAGGCTACGAATTGCTCCCTCATTCTCCTTTTTTTCTTGCAAAAACCTGAGTTTCGTTAAAAAATTTACGAAATTTTTAAGCCGCTCTCGTTTAAAATCAAAATTCTTAAGTAGTTCCTCAACCAAACAAAAAATAATTCGCACACATTTTCCTAATACTTATCACCAAATTTTATTTTAATTAATTTTCCGAAAATCTGCTAAATTACACTGAACCAAATCAGTTGCAGGCAATGAAACGAAGGTTTGAAAAAGGGATAAATAACTGCAACCCTAATCCAAGAACAATTATTGCATCTTTTTTATATAATTTAATAATAAAACTTCATAAAAATTATTTAAATGCTAAAAATAAGGTGGCATGTCATAACGTCCAGTGTCATAGTGTCATAACGTCCATCAAAGAAATTTCATAGCGTCCGCGGACGTTATGACACTGCAAAGTGTCATAATGTCCATAACTTAACTTATAATGACAAATATTAAAATGTAAACAGCTTTGGGAACATAGCCGGCCTTCGGCTATGTTTATACTCTATGGTATAAAAATACCGGCTTCGCTAACTGTGGTATAACAAACACCGGCTTCGCTAACTAAAGCTTCTTCGGCCGGGCGTAAGGATTTTCTCCTCTATGGTATAACAAACACCGGTTGGGACCATAATAAAACATGTTTTTCTCTGCGTGTATCCAGATCATTTTTTTGTATTTAACTTCTTTAGTAATTATGGACCTAATGACACTTTTGAAAGTGTCATAATGTCCATTTGCAAAGTGTCATAGTGTCCATGGACGTTATGACACTTTCAATTAATTTATTTGCTGGTGCACATTTAATTAATTTTTAAATAAATATCACAGTTTTTGTTAAATGAAATCTCTCGTCTTGAATCAAGTTTCGTCTTTGTTAAACCTTCTCCTAATTTTTTATTACATATAGTCATGGATGCTTCTGATACTATTTTTACGAACTTACAAGTCGATAAAATACAGTAATATGCTTTTCTGCAATACAATGCTATTGTTTTTGTATTCAAAATTTAACAAAATTGAAGGTCAAAGCGCGGGCTGTTACACTCAAAATAAATTAATAATATTTTACAGGGGTCTAGTGCAGACAAAAATACAACATATTTCCGCTATTAGAAGTCGATAGGAGAAAAAAATTTATTTTTGACCCACCCTAATGCATATGCATTCCACACTTGTGCTGTGTAACTTGTCAAAACATTTTTACAATGATTTTACTTTTTTGACCGAAGCGTACTTGCTTTAGGGTAACTCACACCCTCGTAATGTGTTTCATTTATAACGATCGCAAAATAGCAAAAATCAATTTTTTATGATAATTAATAATTTTAATCAAGAAGTACAAAGAACACAAACAAAATTCAAAAAAATATTTTATTTTTCTAAAACAATTTTAATAATGCTGCATTTTAAACCTTCTGATAAAATGGGGGATAAAACATGTAACATAATTTTGATTTTGTTAGGCAACATTTTTAGAAAAGAACAAGTTATGCGTCTACAATATTTAATTTGTTTAACAAAATAACCCAAAGAAGTGAAAAAGCAGAATAAAGGTTACATTATAATTGCGAAGAAAACGCAATAAACTCTATAACATTTGCCGACATCTGTGTTTTCAAAGCCCACCTTAATTATTTTCTGGTTATGATAATTCTTCGTTTATTGTTTAACATTCAACCAGAGTCAGCTATTTTATAATAACGGTTGAAAAATAGAAAATTAAGAACAAATTTCCGAGGTGCCTTACTTTAATGCGGCTCCAGAAGGGAGCCCTACCAAACTTGAACTTAAATGCTCCGGCTTTACATTTGGTACAGTTAATGTTATGCTATGTCCACACTTGAGTGAAGAAATTGTCGTCGGTAGTACACCTGAAAGGTACATTTATTGTAGCCGATGCTACAACATTCTAAGTTTAAGGTGTGTTCGGAGGATTCTATGTGCCTAATGAAATTATTTAGCTTTAGTCATGTCAATTTGAAGTGATTAACAAATCATTTAACGTTATGGATAATCATTTCGATTTAGATGTGATTAGAGCTTAATCACGTTTGAGAGGATTAACTCTACAAATGTGAACATGGCATTAAACGTTACAGCAGTTTAGAAAATGTCATATTTATTTCCCAGAAATGTTTGGTTTTTGCCCCACTGTGGAATGTGCTAAATAGCTGACATCATTTTTGTCTTTCATTACCCTGCGCAATAAAAAAGTATCCGTTTGTAATTATCTAGAAATTTTTATTTATTTTTCCGCAAATATATTTTAATCGAATTCCACTTCTTGTGTATCGCATCTACGTGGAGTATTAAATTTATTTTAATGCAATTACTTGTTGTTAATGTAACTGCGGCTGTTTTACAAATATGATTTGCTCTGTAATTTAAACTCATTTCGTTCGTATTTATTCATGACCATACAAGTGCTGCTCATCATATTCGAACTCGTACGTACTACATCCAACGCAATACAATTCAAAACGTGCATAAATATGTAGATAGATGGGACCTTGTTAAAAATATAAATGAAGTTTATATTTCTTTTGAAGGAAACTAAATGCCAGCGAACAATGTCCATCTTAATCTTAATGACTAAATAAAGAGATGAAAGATGTGGAGAGACAAACAAAACAACGTACATATGTGTGTACAAGTAGTAACTGATACACAGAAGCAGTTGCTAAGGCAACACATTTAATTTAATTTAATTTTTTCCCCTCTCCTTAATGTATTTGTTTAGATATTTTTTGCTTTTTCTACAAATAAATTGTTTATTGGTGTATTAAATAACATTCATCACAAATTGCTCATGTTACTGCTGTGGCCGGAGCCGTAGCTGTCGCTGGCTGCCACAACTACTGTTGTAAACTGTGACTGTAAATGTTGCTGAAACTTAAACAGCCTCCAACAGTAGAGGAAAAACCAAAAAACAAACTAAACCGCAAAATCTCATGACGTAGTACAAGTTTACAACATACAGAAATTCTCGTCTGTCCAGGCATTAACAGGCAACCAAGTCCATTCGTCTGTCCGTCCAGCTGACTATATGGTTTGCTACATGTTGATGTTTTTTTCAAGTTCTTCCTTATTTAATCACAGTTTATCCGTCTTGATGTCTGTCCATAGTTTGGTCCATCAATCTACCTACATTTAAAACAAAGTTGCCTGTTGTTTTTGTTATTTCTCTGTTGTTTGAATGCGTCATTGCGTCTGTCGGGATTGTGTTTCAAATTTAAGTCACACAAGTAATTTGATCCTAAATATGGTTCAACATAAGTTACATTTTTAAGTTGTTGTTAACGTAGTTGTTGTGCTCAATATGTGTTTGGAAGAGTGTCTGTCTGTCTGTCGGTCGGTATAACTTTTCCATGCTATAGATGTTTGAAATACGTACTTTACCATATAGTATAACAGGCACAGTGTTGACGATTTAGCGCTTTTTAAAGAAGACTTTATTAAGAAGAAGACTATTATTAAAGATGCTTTAGGATTCTATTAAAGATTCTATAGTGTTCAAAACTAGTTTTAGTTATGAGGTAGTGATTTTGTAATAAAAATTAATTTTTTACGCTTAAGTCAGTGTTCAACAGAGATCAACAAAACGAAACTAATTCAAAACCTCAAGGATTTAGTTTCCGTTAGATAAAGTGATTTTCAGTTAGATTCGCTAATATTTGTACACTAACCACATTAGTGGAAAGGGTATTATGTTTTTTTGCTGATATGTGCAACACCATAAAAAAAATGGTCATAGACCCATCTTTTGGTAAACCGATCACCTTAGAATTACTTTTTGAAACGATCTTACGATGACCGTCCTTGCTGGCAGTCCATGTAAACCTTGTCCGTAAAGTAATTTTGGAGATCAGTTAATCAAATTTGGTAATCAAAGACTAAGCCTATTTGAAATCATGAGAATCTATCCATAATTTTACATATTCCCCATACAACCTTCTTCCCGGTAGTCTAGCTGGTAGTGAACTAGTCTATAAATGCGGGGATTGCGGATTCGATTCCTGCAAGGGTCTTTGGTCTCCTGCAGACAAGTGTAAAGCTTCGCGGGATTAGCTAAGGTGAAAATAATTATGTTTGTTATTATACTTAAACTTATTTTATTGCAATATAAATCATTTTACCAAATCGTATTTGAATCGATGCATATTTTACTATAGCTCCAGTACAAATACTATTCCCGAAAGTAGCTTTTAATGGCATAACTTCCTTATGGATCTGGGAGGGTCAAGAATTCACAACATTCAAGTCCCGTATAGGCCCATTCCCTAATATCAGTTAAAAAAAAAAAGAATCTCATATAGAGTAAGAAAAAAATACTCGGCACAAAGAACTTTTACATGACATAATTTTGTTCTGGCGGGTCCATGATTGCCAATGGGTCCAAAAAAGGGTTCAGTCTTGAAAATTTGTCTCAAAATACTATGGTGTATGGCATCATATGGTCGGACACGAGCGACTATACTTATACATAAATCGGCAAAAGCAAAACTGTTAAGAACACTTTCCTCCTCTGTTTGTTAACCGATTCGAACAGAAAATACGCTATTTAAAAAGTATTTACTTACAGAAGAGCACATTATATATTTTATTAAAATCTGAGGGGGTAAAAAGGGTAAATTCTGTAGGTTCATATCTTCAAAATCAAAAGAGATATAAAAAAATGAATACTTATCGTTGTTCATAAGAAGAAAAAAGTGGACAGGGGTCTGGAGCTTTTTTTAAATTCGTAAACAAGGAAATAAAGATGATACCAAATACGTACCTTATCTAAAAAAATATAAATATGGTACTTTTTAGAAATTCAAACGTTTGAGGAGTGAAAATCGTACCTAGGGGAATGTAACTGTTTATTGTTGGTGTTTTGTTTAAGCTTTGATATTGGTACAAGTAAGACTTATTCGCTTAAGGGTTTTATTTGCTAAATATTTTTAGCTTTTCTAAAATCTTTGGAAAAGGTTTCCTGATGAGCTGGCCTAAGCAACCAGTGAAATTCGCATAGAAGCTAGCTTTCCCTCAACAATGAATCTCAGTGTATTTATCAAATATGAAAAATTGGGAACTTAGCACGTCATACAGAAATCTTATTAATAATAAATTTTGTATTCCCAAAAATAACTTTGGTAGAACCTACTTTTGGTTTCTCCGTTCATTAAACATATACATATTAATGCGATGTTTACAGCTAACAAGCAATTGATTGTGTAAAAAAATTATATGACAATCACTCAGTTTTTTGAATGGCCTCCCACTACAATATTGAAATTTTTGACACTTCAATGGGAACAATTACAAAAAATGGGAATACGGGAAATTAAATTTGTTTATTTTTCCGTTCTGCATGAGGTCATTTTTGAATTTTTTGTAATATTGAACTTAGAAACATAAAATTATAGGTGCAGGGTCCTAATTGAATAAATCTTACAACCTAGAAGATGAAAAATTTTGGTACTTAAAATTAAACACGCCAGGTCCTGAGTAGATAAGAATCTGTAAGAGGGATCGTTTTGGTTGTTTTCAAATGGTACTTTTTGAATTTTTATTCATACTTAACCTAGAAACAAACAAAAAATTCAACATGCAGAGTCCAGAGAGATTGAGAAACTATAAGAGGAGACTGGTACTTTCTTGTTTTTCAGTTGGTACTTTTTCGGTTTTTTTATATTCAGGGACTTGAGCGAAATATAACATATGGACCAGAGGCTGGTCTCTCGCCAAATCTATCCACTAATACGGGAAAAAACAAATGCTCGAAACATGTTAATTTGTTTATACTAATATGTATGTTTTCTTCATATTTGTAATTATTAAGCTTAAATTTCTATTTATAAAATTGTGGTTTCTTTGTTTTTCATTTCACAAAACAAAATTTATTAACTTAAGTTGCACCGGAATTAACCGCTCCTGATGTTTTCTCGTGGATGCATTTTAAGGATCGTGTGCACGTAAAAAGCCACAAAGCGTACTCCAACTAAAAATTAAATTAGAGAAAAAAATTCCACCGCTAGCTCCTGCAATCTTGAAAATCTATACAAAACTAAGAATTAATGGCGATTCATCAATGAATTGTATACAATACAGAAATAATTAACTTTTGACTCACTTCGTTTCTTTTGCGCCACCCTGTCTTCTTTAAGGCAATGATGACCTTACTTGAATTTGTGTTCTCTTCTAATTTTCAAGAATCTGGAAAAAAGAGACTTTTTACTTAGTTTGCTCCTTAGAGAGTTATTCAAAGGCAATAATAATTGAATCAGTGTTACTAAGGCGACCAGATTTTGAAAATAAAAATAGAGAACATAAAGAAAAAAAGTAAAAAATTTATTTGACTTCCAGATTTTTTACATATTTTTCACACAAATTTACATTCCCATATTTATATATGTAAAGTAAATTAAAAAAATTACATATCGTCGGCTTAATATGCAACATTTTTAAGTAAATTGAGATTTTGATGGTACTGACCACCAAGCAAAAGAGTACTTTTTTCAATATTTTGGTACTTTAAAAAAATTTTATTTTGAATATATACTTGAAAATAGAAAACTAAAATACATATTTTTTGTTCAATTCTCAGCCATTTATGGACCGAGCTGGCTAAGTTCATGTTATGCTTCTTTGTTAAGAAATTTAGCGTTGATATTTTTTTTTAACATTGACAACTTACTCAGACTCCAACCGCTGATATTCCAACTCCGACTTCTTATCTAACCTTAACGCTAAATGTATATGAGACTGGTCTTTATTTGACTTTATACTCTTTTTTATAATCCAGTACCTTTTAAATGGTTAAATAAAGCTAGAAAAGGATTTAGTTAAAATTTCGAATCAATATTTTAAATATTGCATCGCCAAATTCGAAGTACTTTTATTTTGGAAGTTACTCAAAATCGGTGTCGCAAATTTTTTGTGGGTACTTCAACTCCGACTCCAGTACAAAACCTCAACACCGACTCTACAACTCCGACTCCACAGCCCTGTTAACAACATTGCCTACACAAAATGTATTCTTATCAAAAGGTTATGGCTACACTGCTTGTTGGTATATTTTAATGTAAGATATCCTCATCAGAATTTTGCTGTTCAAATTTAGCCAGCTCGGTCCATAAATGGCTGAGAATTAAACAAAAAATATGTAGTTTAGTTTTTTATTTTCAAGTTTGTATTCAAAATTCTGATGAGGACATCTGACATTAAAATATACCAACAAGCAGTGTTTTTGAAAGGAAACAGTACTGAATTTTCCATCACTGGTATGAGAGTTCAATAGGAGTTTGAACAGAACTAGCATGGCACGACATTTTCCATACGAAAAACCGGTGATCGCAGTGCAAAATTGATTTTAATTTATAAAAATAAAAGCATATATTGGTCATGCTTTTAAAAATAAGGAGGACAAAGATGACAGATTATGCAAAATATGATAAAAGAGGACACAAATTTTATAGATGACAGCCAGTTTAAATAGACGATTGTCCTATAAAAAAGAGAAAGTATGGTATCCTTAGTGTTACTGCTTTATAAATCAAATTGTTTGTCCGAACCGAGAGTTAACATCACTGTCTTCTTATGCTCCATAAAGTTTTTGTTGAGTTTGCTAGGTTGTTTGCTGGTGTTTTTTTTTTACTTGTTTGGGAATATGATGCCTTAAGTTGTTGCTGATATCATCAAGGATTTTGATATGTAATCAATTTTTATTTTACATTTAATTTTTTTCCTTATATATGTATATTTTTGTTTTGTTTTGTATGTATTTATCTTCTGTCTTTTTTGCAATTCTAATGAGAATTTTAAATACAGCAACGAGATAAAATTTCATTTGATAGGATTATAATTATCTTCTTTTTTTTTTTGTTATTGTTGCTGCTGCCATACAAGGACACGCCACTGTGGCGTTGGCATATGCCAATGGAATATTTTATATTTTACAGTCCAGTCCACTTTATATTCCTGAATGTACTTTTTTTTGTGATGATGATGATGATGAGAATGGTGTGATAAGAACTTTTATAAATTTCTACTTATGGTATGGGTGATATTGAGTGAAGTGGTTTTTTTTTTTTTTTTTTTTTTTTTTGTTTTAAAAAAAATAAATTATTATAATTATGTTATCTTTGATTAATAATTTAAAAGGAATACAGAAGGACAAAAGCACAATGGATATTTTTTTATATCTATCGATATTTCAACTTCATCTAAGAAAATTGGCAGAATTTAAGTTTCTCAAGGGATACAAAGCTTAAGCAACTCGAACCTTGATTTCTTAGTGATTTAACTTCTTTACTCTTCTGAAGTGTTACTTTACTTTAGTTCTTCCAAGAATTTTAACTTCTCGTAACACTTGACATTAACACATATTTTTAATAACGTTTTTAAAATCCCTGTCACCCCTCAGATAACATACAAATAACGAAGAGTAATAAAATTACAAATGTAATTCAGTCAATTCAAGCGTTAAATAAAACAACACTGAAAAACGACGCCCCATTATCATCAAACATCATCTGTTGTCCTGTATTAGGTTTCACTTTTTTCAATCCTCAACTACAACAGTGAACTTCAAAAGAATGACAATAAATTTCCAAATCCATCATATTGAGGGAAAATATTTTATCCTCAGTTACATTTAAATGAAAAATTAAAAAAAAAATGTTCGTCGGTTTCATTGTATTCATCTTGTTGTTGACGATGCTGATGAACGTTATCCACTTTGATGTCCAAAAGGCCGATTAAAATCAGAACACATTCTGGTTTTATTGTTTTTTTTTCGCCCTCTTTTTTTTGCACCTTCAAAGTTTTTTTTTTCTTTTCGTAATGTGTCTGTTCAAACGTGCTCATGTGTACTTTTAATCGAAGCCGTAGGGTTTCTTCATATTTTTCTTCTTGTTTGTAGTTTTAGACTTGAGTTGGAAACATAAAGATGTTGTATGTGTGTGTGTGTGTGTAGTTTGTTTTCGTATCCCTGAGCTTCTTTTGAGAAAACTTTCATAATACACAAGTACTTTCTCATGTTGAATGTTTGAGTAGGAAAAATGTACTGTAAAACTCAAAATAAAGGTAAATGCAAAAGTTTTTGAAAAATGTGTAGCATGTGAAATTTGGGAGTGCCGTACAAAGTAACTAAACTATGTTAGATTTTCTATGTCATAAAACCATTTTAAATTAAAAGATTTAACCAATACCATAAGTTAAAGATTAATGTTTGACAGTTGGGTAGCAGGTACCGCAGTTGTGCAGTGGGTAGAACTGCAAAGAATCCTGATGATGAGAACGTGGTTATTCTCAAAATGTAAACTCAAACCGAGTTCGAGCCCCAGCTCAGCCAAGAATAAAAATTATTAATAAATTTTAATTAATTTCATGTTGTAAAATTCCTTCTTTCAGTAAAAATCATTTGATGAAAATTAAATTTAATGAACTCAAGCCTAACAAAATATCAAAATTTAAAAAAAATTTAAAAAAATAGCTGTAACAATTAAGGAACACCAGAATATAAATATCGAATCCGCTGTTATTGTATGCAGATAGAGTAATGCAAATACTCTAATAAACTGATTGAATTGTCTTTATAAAATAAAGCAATCTCTAACAATTTGTCAAAGCGAATCAGTTTCCTTCATCGTAAACCCCTAGCAACATATCTGCAGAAGTTTTAAATTACTATGAGTAGCGTTTTACCGATAGTTTTACCAAGATTTTGTAATTGTCCGAATTGGGTTTTATTTTTAGTGTCATGGGTAAGGCGTGCGTAATTTCTTTAAAGTGTTAATAAGGTGTCATTTCAAATTGTTAAAATGCAGATCAAAGTTTGTTTTTACACGTAAATGAAATATGTAGTATATGAATTATATTAGTGGTATTCACACCGAGCTTGTTAATTTGTTAGTTGTTAATTTTTACTTTTTTACACGCATTTTGGTTTTGTATATTTAACGCGCTACCGGATTAACATTCAACAATTTAACGACGTGGCACCCCTGATAAAATAGTTGTTAGTTGGAAACTCACAATCAGCTGTTGCAGTTTCTAAATAAATATAATAAAATTGTCATTTGTGATACATTTCTAAAAAAATATTTATGTTTTGGCAATTTTCGTGTACATTGAGAGTATGTATGTTAATTAAATGATTTTTTTATTTTAAAGTTACCAGACTAACAAAGTTTTAAAAAGGGGGTCGTTCATAGTTGGTAACTTTAACAAACTAACGAGTAACAAATTAACAAGTTCGGTGTGAATACCACTATTAATATTTCGTCATTACTTTATCATTTTGTTTCAATAGCAAAAGGACAATTCTACTTTGAAACAGTAGAGAATTTTATGTTGAAGTAGTTACCCAAATGAACCCAAGATTTGATCCCAAGGGAAAATTTCATCGTTTAATAGCGCCAAAATTTACTTTTATATCCCAACTAATATGGGTTTTAAATTAATTTAGGACCCGAAAATTTTTAGAGAAAAGCAGTCAAACTTAAAATTAGCTTGGGGCAAGATACGTTTCCAATATTACAAAAATTGTAAATGCTTAAGGCCCATTTTCAAAATTTTACGATGTTAAATATAGGATTTTATCGGCCGTATAAAAAGCTCTCTATTTCCACAACTTTTTTTATTTTGCACCCTTTAAGAAACAGACAACCGTATCAAACTAGAATTAAATTCATTAAAGAAGTTATACCAATTAACTGCAATTAACATTTGAAACCTTGCTGAGGTTTAGCTCAGTTCTATTTCACTTGAAGTTTAGTTCAGTTCAGTCCTAGTTAAGTTTTCGATCAGTTCTAGTATAGTCCAAGCTTATTTCTAGTTTAGTTCTAAATCAATTCAACACTGAAAGATATATTTTTTTTCTTCACAGACCCAATGGATTTTGACATTAATCAAATGAAAAATAACATTTAAAGTCAACCTATGATACGCTTTATTGGATTAATGAAGAATGTATCATTAGCCCCCCAGTTGATGAAATATTCCATAAAACCGATGAAAATTTTGTTAAGACTTTCATTAACATAATGTTGAAGAGTCAAGCGTTTAAAGAAATTTGTTTGATTACTTTAATGAAAAGGTTTTGATATTTCAATGAAATTTTTAATTTGTTCAATGACTTAAATTCACTAAATTAATTTCTAAATTTCGGTACTATTTTGGCCGTCTTTCATGCTTATTAGGGTATATTATTAATGGTCATTAAAAAACATTTAATGAAATTGATTGATTGTATTTATGAAGCATTTCCAGAAGCAGTTCCAGTTCACGCCCAATTAAGTTCTGGGTTAGTTCTAATTTAACTCTAGTTGAGATGGTTAAGGTTACGGTCCAAACTGGATAAATATCTCAGTTTCATTTGAGTTTTAGTTAAGTTTAATTCTACTTCAGCTCTAGTTCAGATCTAGCTCCGATCAAATTTATGTTGCTTTAGTTATAGTTTGTAACTAGTTCTCTAATAATTCAAACTTTGCTTAGTTCAAGTTATTTCTAGATGAATATTATTTCACTTCTAGACACATTCTAGTATTGTTCTAAATCACTTCTAGTTAACTTCTCCGTAAGTATGAGTTCAGTTTTAGTTATTAAGTTCAGTTCTATGTAATTTGTAGATGAATTCAATTCTTATAAAAATTTATATAAATTTACCTCAGTTCAAGTTCACTTCAATACGAATTTTACCTAAGTTCTTGTTCAGTTCCTCTGTTAGTCCAGTTCTAATACATAGGCATTCTTATGCAATAAATACTTGTGCTCAAATATCATTGAAGCAATTTGAAAGCTAGTATATTTAACATCGATTTCGAACGAAGAATTTGCTTGGAAATAGTTGACTCTACATTTCTCTTCGATTCAACGAACAGTACCCATCCTGGGTTAAATTAAATCCTTCGTTGTACCACTTCCTCTAACTAACTAAACATATCCCTTCTCTTAAAGTAGAACGAACCATCAACATAAAAGTGTTGTAGGGCATACAAATTGCATGTGAAGTGTAAAACAAGTATGTGTGTACGAGTATGATGATGATGAAAACTTAAATAAAGTGTGATGTATTTTATTTGTTCACAGTTTTGTTGCTGTTGTTATTGCTTTTGTTACTATTTTTTTTTTCTGTTGTAGTTGTTGTAATTGTGTTCACTTTATTCCATGCCCACCCCATCCTGCTGGCACTCTTTTACCAGTTTTTTTGTTTTACAGTGTTTTTAGCTTCAATTATATTTCAAGTGTGACTTTGAGTTATTTGAACATAAAATGTTGCAAAACTTTTGTAACATGTTTAACATTTTTACTACAGTTTGTTGTTGTTTTTGTTGCCATAATTTTTGTGCTTGGGAAAGAGAGAAAAAAATTCATAGAACGTGTAGTGATTTTTAGGAATGTTAATAATTAAAAAGAAAAAAGTGGCAAACTAACTGCAATAACATTTCATACAGTTGACTAAATTGTTTCACAAACGTGTGAGAAAACTAAATTTCAAATTATTTGGAAACATTTGTATGATTCTTAGAATGATGAAGCCCGGCAGGAATTACGAGATGTTGTTTTTTTTTTCTTTTTTTTAAGTTTCCCATAATCACTAACAATTGCCGTCACTTTAATGTCAGTGACATATTTTGGCATTGGAAATAATTCTTGTGACGTTGTTTGCTAGAAAAAAATTTTATATGCGCACAAAAGCGCAATTTGTTACATAATTGGAAAAATATGGTTGTGCGGAATTTAATAGGATATAAAGTATATAAGTAAATGCATATACACTTGAAATGCATTAATTTTATTAAAACACTTCTAGAAATTTAAGAATTGTGTTAAAGGGAACTGGTTTTTAAGAGTATACCTATTGTCTACTAGTCGGTAAAATTTTACAAAGTGGTCAATATTTTGTCTCTGCGGTACAAAATTGAAATAATAAAATACGGGTAACAATGTTTTCGACTTGTTTAAGATTTTTTTTTATTTCAGCCAAGGACTTTTTCTAGTTTAGTACTAGATCAGTTTAAGTTAAGTTCTAGTTAAATTCTAGTGTAGTTAAAGTTTAATTTTAGTTTTGTTCTTCCCTTCACCACAAGGGAAAGGGTATATAAAAGTTTGTTGTTCCGTTTAAAAATTTTACAATATTGCTTTTTAAAGTATATTGCACATATTCTGGCGAAATCAATTTAACAATGTCCATCTGTCCGTGTGTATGGGTAGAAAAGATTTACTTCAGCATTTGACGTGTTGGTCATAACCCCTGTGCTGGAAAACAACCAACACATACAAATGCATAGAATCAAACAAAGAATTTGTTGATTTTGCACATGTTACCAAAATATTAATAAAAAAATTACCAAAACACTTTGCCGTTCAGCTCAGTTTTTGACAATTCGCAACATCAATTCTACAAGTTCGAATTATTTTATTTCAAACGAAAAAATCAATTAAGATTTTTTGTTATTTAATTAAAAATTTATTTTAAAACAACTAAAATGTAAATTAAATCAAAATTATATTGTGAATTTTCTTTCAACAAAAAACAAAATAATTGATTCAAATATCATACTAATTAAATTGAAATACTTTTGAAACAACTATTTTTTTTTATACACAATAAGTTTCGAAGAGGGACTCGCACAACTGATGCATCTCGTTAAAATTTTTAGCTAAAACGCATTTTTATTGCATAAAATAAGTTCAGTTGGTTTGAAACATTAAAATTTATCACTTTTTTCGTTAAAACATGCCCACTGCCATATATTTTAACGATTTCCACTTTTGCAATTAAAAACACAACTTTCTTCTGTGGCACATTTTGGCAAAACTGATATGTGACGTAAGAATTTTTCAATAATTCAAGTAACAGTTGAGCGAACAGCGGATAATGTGAGAAACAAACATAAAAAATAACTAGCGCAGTCGGTGCATGCCGGTGTATTTGACATTTGTCAAATAGAGGCGAAAAAATTTAGACCGAAACACACCTGCACAATCGAAGGATCTCGGTCTGAAAGGGCTAAAACATTCGAACTGTCGGTGGAGTGTATCAAAGATTCGGCACAGCCGAATATAGCACTCTAACTTGTTAATTGATAAAAAAAAACTACTGATTTTTTTCTGTGAACATATTGTCCGGAAAATACCGCTATTGAAATTCAGTCAAATCCACAAATGGCTCAGATATGAGCAAAAACCATTATGGCCTCTAATGTTTACATATTAATCTAAATTTTTAATCATAAACCTTTACTTTATTATGTCCTCTTTCTAACTGTCTATGAACTTTATTTCTTTCACTTACAGCTTAAATAAACTTAGTTTAAAATTGGTAGTGAAATTAAATAATATCGATTTAATATTGATCGAGTTAAAAGCAAAAAACCTACTTGTTCCTTGCCAAAATATTGGTTTTGGCTCCATACCATATGAGCTTAAAGGACCAAAAATGACGCAGATATTTCTTAAATATGAAGAGTATTAAATATTAATCAAATTAAGCGAAATTAAAACATTATTCCCGTTTTTAGGCGTCCATATAAAACAATCTAGTCTTTGAATTTTAAACTCAAATACTCTCATAAGATAAGATTTATATGGTTTTAAAAACCCAATAAATCGACCTATTATTTCACCTAGCGACCATATGAATATGCTCCCGAAACAAGAATATTCACAAGATAGCGTCCATATCGTGTTAGTTAGGGAACAATTATGGTCCAAGCCTAATGCACGATGTTAATTGTGAGTCACACCTTAACGTCAAGTTTTTTGTCCAACTTAATTTGACATTTCTTTGATTCAGTTTTGGAGAAATTTAATCATTGAGAGGTACACAATTGAGCAGCGCGTTAAAATTGTTGAAGCCTTTTACGAAAATGCACTTCGTGTTTTTTTTTCGACCAAATGTGTACAATCGGGGGAATTGTGCGCAAATTTCAGTAAACCCAGTCTGTAGGAAATGTAGGAAAACACTGTTTAGTGCGGTAAATGGGCTGGCGGCTTCATCGGGCAGCACTTCTTCGAACATGAGGTTGGCCAAGCAGTTACCTTGAATGGTGTTCGCTATCGCGAGATGATAACGGACTTATTATTGTGGCCAGAAATTGTCCATATTGACCGAGACCATATGTGGTTCCAACAGGATGGTGTCACTTGCCACACAGCCAACGAAACAATGGCTCTTTTGCACGAGAAACTCAATGGCCGTGTTATCTGACGTTGTTGCGATGTTAATTGGCCGCCACAATCATGTCATTTGATACGGTTGGACTTCTTTCTTTGGGAATATTTTAAAGAAAAAGTGTACGTCAATAAGCCAATAAAAATTAAGGAGTTAAAGGATGAGATAATTCGGCACATTAAGGACATTGATCTTCAATTATGTCTCAGAGTCATTGAAAATATGGGCCATCGGATAGAGGTATGACGCCGAAGCCGTGGCGAGCATTTGGCCAATATTATGTTTCACACATAATTATCATAGAATCTTCTGTCTTAATAAAAAGTATTAAAATATTTCTTTAAAAACTTTGTGTTTAATTTATCCTTTTACTATGGTGAAAAGTTTATAGAATTCGTCACAGCCGTTTATAGCACTTTTTACTTCTCAATTTTTTTACACATTTCAAAATATAAAATCAGAATTTTTACTTGGCTTTTATAAAATAAACTTGAAACTCTTTTCAGAAAATAACACCAACGTCTTATTTTACAATCAATACACAATGTGTATTACACATACATAAACATATTTATCATATTTCATATTTCCATAGAAAACAAAAAAATTTCTAAAATCTTAAATACAAAGAATGGCTTTCAAAAGTTATTTATGCTTTAAAGTATTTCGGCAATACTTTTCAAAAATATTTTTTTTTTTCATTCTGCATTTGTTATAAATGCTGATGTCGCTTTTCTATTTATTTGTTTATTGAAGAATAAAAGTACCTTCAAATGTCTGAGTATTTTGTATGAGTATTTAAGTATTTGGCAAACAATCGATTGTCATTGAAATGAAAATTTAAGCGAAAAATAAAAAGGAATCAACTAAAATGCAGACACATGCTCATGTAAATCAAGAGGCTTAAATAAAGTCTTATTGAAATGATTTCATACGTCTGAGACCTGGCTCACAAACCAACAAACACATGCATTTGTAATTTAATGATCATGAGTATTGAACTGAAATACTTTATAGTACACACTCCATCGCACGCTAGTGTTAAGAACAGTGTAATGAAACTCCCTTTTGGATTAGAAAAAAAATATTTAATTGTTTTTCATTAGTTTTTTTTTTTTCAGCGCAAATGGGTGTTAAAAAAAGTAAAACACGAACAAAATAAAAATATATATCATAAGAATTATTTTGAAATCAATTTTAATACCCGTAATACTCATTTAAACTGATACACAATATGCCTGACAGACACACACGTTTCAAAACATAAAGAATTAAATGGTGCGGTGTGGTGTGGTGGCACTACAGATTGTGGCAGCCAACGTTAGCACAGGCGAACAAAAGATAACAAAAACTTGGAAAAATGTGGGTTGTAACGGGAAACGCTTCCTTTGCCACTGGCTGTTTTAGTTGTATACCTCCGCTTGTTTATTCTGTCAAATGACAATGTGTTCCATTGTATGGTGTTTATGATGTTTCAGTACACGACTGTAAAGTGTAGTAATCGACTTGAGCAGACTATGGGACACGACATTTGTTCACCATCATAAATATTCAATGTCTGTCTATTGTTTTTTAAATAACGAACAGGAAGGGAATTTCTTTTCTACTCTACACCCATTTATATCAATGAAACAATCGAAAGAATAAATGTCGATAGAAATTAAAAAAGAACACATTTTTTTTTTTTTTTTTTTTTTTTTTATTTTTTAAAACGTGTTAAGAACATTTTTATAAAAAAGAAAAACAAAAATATAATTGTAATTAATTCCTGAAGGACATGTCAGAATATTTTTAAAGTATGTGCATGGGATTGTGAAAATAATTATGATCTATTGTCTCTTTTTTTATTAAAACTAAACCAAAAAAAAAAAACAACTCTTAGGGCCTAAGATGTACGATGTACATCAACATGTCTTATTTTTAAAATTTGCACTATTAATGCCCTGTGCTCAAAACAACAAGGTACAACTTTTCAGGTAAAATATATTCGAAACCAAAACAAACATTTTAAAATTGGTGCTTTTTTTAATATATTTTACTTGTGGATTTGTAACTTGTCGTTTTCGGGAACAGGGCCTTAAAAGTGCAAATTTAAAAAATAAGACATGTCGATTAGTATATCGTACATCGAAGAAGGCACTATGTTTTTTAATAGTGGGGCCTATTCGAGATCTTTAGTCAACTATGGATTTATCGTTCAAAAGTTTTTTTGCGATATCAATATATATATACGAGCTTTCATTGAGTAAACGTCCCCTGCGTCATTGGACCTTATTTTACATCCATGACAAAATATTTCAATTAATTATATTGTTAAATAGACCCGATTCGAATCAGACACCAATATTTGTTAAAGATTTATTTGTGTTAACAATGTTTTTGGATTTCATTAAATTACAAATTTAATTACTTATCGTAAAAGATTTTTTTCGCAGCCACTTATGATGGTGTAGGGTGTACAAAATTGGCCAACGAAAGGGCAAGCTGTCAAACGATGTATCATACGGCGCTCTTTTTTGAAGTTTACGATCAGTATACTCTAGCAACTTTTGGCGTAACGGGCTTAATTATTTATTTATTTAATTATTAATTCCCAGTTTTTATTATTGATAAAAACACTTGAAATTTATTGTTGATGGGATAAGCTATTCCTATGCGCATTTCACTGGTTGCTTAGGCCAGATCATCAGGAAACTTCATCCATAAAGATTTTAGAAAAACTAAAAATATTAAACCAAATAAAACTGTTAAACGTTTAAGACTTATAGCAACAGTTCTACTTGTAACAATATCAAAGTTTAAACAAAACACATCAACAATAAAGAGTGGGTTTATCTCATCTTACATTCCCCACTACAATTAGCCGAAATTCTCCCAACATTAATTGTAGTTGTAAGTAGGTTAAGAAAAACAAAATATAAACAACAACAGCTTACAAAAGATGTTGTCAATTAAGTGTCTTTTTAGGCCGTGCTCTTGCCTGTTTATTATCAAAAAGTAATTTCAATTTTTGTAGTGGGGAATGTTAGATGAGATAAACCCACTGTTTATTGTTGATGTGTTTTGTTTAAACTTTGATATTGTTACAAGTAGAACTGTTGCTATAAGTCTTATACGTTTAACAGTTTTATTTGGTTTAATATCTTTAGTTTTTCTACAATCTTTAGGGATGAAGTTTCCTGATGATCTGGCCTAAGCAACCAGTGAAATGCGCATAGGAATAGCTCATCCCATCAACAATAAATTTCAAGTGTTTTTATTAATAATAAAAACTGGGAATTAAGCACGAATAACAAAATCTTTTGAAATTAAAATTTTGTATTCCCAAAAATTTAAATTATTTTTTACAATTTTAAGTTCTATAGGACTTAAAAAAAGACACCTTTCATGTTTTAAAGGGTACGTTATATTGCTGGGTAACATCCAGCAGTAGTTTCTGTATTTGCAAATACATGTTTTCTTATTTGTAAAACTTCAGCTTTTACAAATCTACAGGCTGTCGCTTTAAAATAAAAATTTTATTAACATAATAAATTTACACTTCCTGGAAGTTTTAATTTCTGTTTCTTATAAACAAAATGTCATAATTATAATAACCCTTACCCTTTTAATAAACTCCATTTAATTAATGAAATTAATTTAAACAAAAATTTGATTAGAAAAAAAGTACATTTAATTACTTGCAATAAAGCCAACCAAGTTAGGGTTTCTAGTTTTCCCAAGATTTATTATTTCCAGGATTTTTCTAATAAACTTGCGATTGTTAAGAATGTTATGTAGGGATACGTCCTAAGGATATTTAACTTTGTGCTGTTATATCCTCCGGGGAAAAAGGTGGCTACAATACCCGTTATCCGGCAAAAGCAAAATTGATAGGTCTTTTTTTCTAAAAAGCGGATGATCGGAATTCGCCAGAGATCCTTATCTAAAGTCAAGGGATCCATTAGTCACTGGGACCTTAGTCCTGTGCAGGTTAAAGGTGATGCTGCTTCGGAACTCCCATGGTGGCAGTGAGTTAAGCCTAACAAGCCGGAAAGGTAGATCTTAAAAACGTGAAATGACGGATCTCACTAGGTGCAGAAGCTGCTTGTTTTTCAGCAGTAAAGGTAAGACAACTTCAACTCCTAAGCAACGGGTGAGTGTACATTTCTGCCAGAGCATACACTAAAAATTTCCACATGTGTGGGGTGGTGCTCTCAGACATGGGTCGTTGGCATACGCATTGATTTCGACCATTGTTAAGAGCCGCAACGTCAGGTACTCATATTGATCCTAATAAAACTGGGTGTTTTCTAATCTTTGAAATCGTTAAATACATTACAGCCCAACTAAGTCGCTCACTTATTAATACGATTTCCGTATGACTTGCTAAATTCCCAATTTTTCATATTTGATAAATACACTGAAATTTATTGTTGAGGGAAAGCTAGCTTCTATGCGCATTTCACTGGTTGATTAGGCTAGCTCATCAGGAAACCTTTTACAAAGACTTTAGAAAAGCCAAAAATATTAAACAAATAAAGCCCTAAAGCGAATAAGAATTATAAACACTCTAAGTCTTACTGATAACAATATCAAAGCTTAAAGAAAACACCAACAATAAACAGTAAGTTTATCTTTTCTTACATCCAGGGTTGTTAGGCTTTTTTCTTTAAAAATCGTCAAAAGTTTCAACAAAGTTCGTCAAAATCGTCATGGAAAGTTAACAAAATCGTCAACAAATCGTCAAATATTTAAATTTTACAAATTGGAGACAATTTATTGCATTGAGTGGTTCAAAAATCTAAATTTTTATCAAGAAATTATATTTATGATAAAGAAAGTGATAAGGTTAAGTTTTATTCTATTTACTTCAGCAAGTGGGCTGAAATATATTTATCATTTGAAAAGAAATACATAAGAAAAAATATATTTTCATAAAAACATAACAAACATTTATTTATTTAATTTATCCATATTCAAAAAACATTAAATAAAAAATAAAATCTCATTTGCTATTAACTCGAGCTATCTTTAAATGATTAGTTTTTAGCGCTATCACTAATTGTTTTTACTGTTGAAGGTGATAAACCAAGGGTTCTGTCTAAATCAACAGTCATTTAGCCGACTTGAAACGATTTACGACGTCCAATTTTAATTCCAAACGAGTGCATTTTCTTTACTTTGCACTCATTTTTCTACACAACTTCTTATTAAGAACTAACTTCTTACTTCCTAACACTCAACTATACTTACACTTAATTTACATGATGAATTTTATGACGTCCAATTTTGGACGTTATTTTTTTGTTTGGGAGCAAGCGGTATAGAGAAGAAAGAGGGGTAGAAAAATAGACATTATTTCTCTTCCTCTTTCTTCTCTACACCGCTTGCTACCAAACAAAAAATTACGTCTAAAATTGGACGTCATAAAATTCATCATGTAAATAGAGTGTTAGAATAACTTACGTAACAGAATTCAATGGGAATTCGCCTTTTTACACTCAAATATAAAAATTCTTCACATATGATTATGACTTCAGCGAAAAAATGAAATCGTATGTAGCGACGCAAATCGAAATCATTAAAACGCAAAGCTTACTTAACCAATTTTTAAAAAGCGGACCAAATAGGACCGACCTGGTTTGTGATGGGGGCAGAACTTTTTTTGTTTAATTTCTAATAATTTTTGTATATTGAAAACTGATTTTTACGTTTTGAACTGTTCCCAATATAATTGTTCATATTTCTTTTAAGTGTTTTACTGATGCCAGAAAATCGTGATAGCACTATTACTTTTAGTTTAAAAATTGTCAATTGTCATTTTACTGTATTGTCACAAAAAAAATCGTCAAAGTGACGAAAAATCGCCACATCTAACAACCCTGCTTACATCCCCCTACAATTTGTTGGGTTCTTTCCGACTCGAATTGTACTTGTAAGTGGGTTAAAAAAATAAACAAACTACTTCATTCTATTGCTTCCGAATTTTTGTTGTTATGATCAAGTTTTGATTATGTTGCTTGCGTTGCGCAAGATTAAAGGAAAGTTAAAAAAGAAAAGGCCACCAGAAGAGAGGTTTTAATATGGTATGATATAATATTGACGCAAACCATTGTAATTGACCATATTATTGTTTAATGTTGACCATTTAATAGTTAATTTTGACCAAATAAAAGTTAAGTTTAATTATATTCTGGTAGATTTTGACCATTGACGTTAGGTTTAATCATGTTATGGTAATGTTTAACCATTTGTAGGTGACCAAGCATAAACATTGTTCAAATTTAACAATATTATGGGCTGATTGAAGCGCGTTCTGTGTCAGAATTGTATTAATTGAAAGTGGGAATTCGCACTATAAAATTCATGTCTTCCATAAGCGATATGGTAAGAGAAAATTTAACGTTTCTTCCTTACAAACCTGCTTTGTTGGAAGATCAATTTTTTATTAGCACTAGTTCAAAAATTTTTCTTAAAAACTAAATTTTCGACATCGGTAAACTGGGAGTTAGTCGAGGATTTGGGATAGAAATTCCTAAAAATTTCTGTAATAGAATTTTCGAAAGTTTGACAAATACATATCCATATTTTTTTACGGGAATTCCCAAAGAATTTTTTTCTAAATAGAAAACCTAAGCTAAAACCATCTTATGAATATTTTAAAATGTTTAATTCAGTGAACAGTGAAATAAGAACAAATGTTATTCATAAAATATAAATTAAATACAAGCATTGAACTATTTTTATACAGATAAGAATACTCTGTCAATATGCTATTAGTATCTTCCTCTTGTGCTAGCCCGTTTTTTCATGCCATATCCGTATAAATTAAACCCACTATGGCATTTAGACTTCTCTTAACAATTTGTATTTGTTCGTATACCAACATTTAACTACCATACTGATGCACAGCATCATCATTATTATTATTATGGACTGACATCATTTATACTTTGTTCAGTTTCTTTTTTCTTTCTTCTTCATCTACTTCTCTATTGTTCGAGTGCTACTGGTTCTGTGTAATCACACTTAATCATATTCGACCGCATTCTAAAAACCCTTTTTTTATGCCATTTACTAATGTAAATGTTCGTTCGTTCGTTCTTTCGTTGGCCGAAGAAAAAACTTTAAAACGTGTTTTGAATTTTCACCTTCAACAAGGCAATGATTCGATTAATATTGAATGTTGAATATATTGTGAATTCAATTCATTCATTTATTTCACTAAAAAGGATTGACTGTCTGTCATCATTTATAGATTTCAAGCAGATAAGGCAAGGAATTAATTCTTAACTGGCCATATACAACGTATTATGTACCCTGAATAAATAATTTATTCCATGGGGAATTTTTAAAAAATTTTGTGATGCTGGCTGAACAGACGGCAACGTTAAGAAATATGTTTAATGTCTGAAATACTTGAAGTGATTGTAATTAATGTAAAGTGTTAGGAATTTCAATGGAATTTTTATTAAAAGAAAGCCAAAAACACAACTGTTTGTCTTTAATGATTTATTGCTTTCAATATTTATGTGAATATTTTAGAAAAAGTTTGTCTTACGACATATTTAAATTAAGTTTGCTTTGAGCTACTTATGTTCCCATGATATTTTTGTTCTATTGTTATAATTTGTATTACTGCATTCATTGCAATTTTTTTTAAGTTTTTATCATCAAACTTAAAATAACATTTCCAATAAAAATAGCTAGAGATATTTGTTATAGTTTTCATGATTCTTTTTTTTATTCTATTCTATTATATACTATAAAATAACAATAAGTTCTTTATTTGCCAGCTATTTTTCTTTTTCTATAAAACTACTAGACTTTTGTGCTTACAATAAGAAAACATTGTTATCTATTGTTGTATTATTCTCAATGGATATGCTCTGGTTCTACTTTGTTGCTGTAGGTGTGTCTAGTTTATTATAGGATTAGGTACGCTGTAAAATAATCTCAAATAATTCTGTGAAATTAGGTAACAGATGTAAAGAATAATAGCAAAATGTTTGTAGGGAACTAAAGCATTAAAAATATTAATCCAAAAACTAAAATTTTCTTAGAATAATTTCCTATTTAAAATACAAAATTTAAAGGTTATCCCAAAATTAACAAAAAAAATTGGAACTGTTTGTTGGGTAAACAACAAAGTATTTTTTTGGTTTGAAAATTTGAATTTTGTATGAGCAATTATTAAGGGTATTCACGTCACAAGTTGCACCCTTGCAAAAAAGCAAAAGTGCAAAAACACAACAGCAACCACAAAGACAATTATTTACGCACAACTAAGTGTCTGTGTGGTTGTTGTTATATTTTTGCACTTTTGCTTTTTTGTAAGGGTGCAACTTGTGACGTGAATACCCTTATTATTTGTGGAAAGTCTTGCTTTCCTACATGAAATGAAAAACAAGCAAGAAAGTAGGACCACTTGATAACTTTCCCCACAGTATTTTGTTAGCATAGGCCATAATGGACCCGCAAAGCAAGATTATGTTAAGAGATTAAGATTCATATAAGAGTTGTTTCTACTAAATATTATCAAGATATCTGCATCTAAAGGGTGGTTAAATTTAAAGGGCCGATGTTGATTTTGAATGAAACACAAATTATTTAGGAAATTATTTTCAGTTCGTTTTACTATGGTAATATTGGTATGGTTCAATTATGTATGTAACAAAATGTCGGCCAAATGGTCGCCGCGACCTCAGCGGCACGCCTCCATTCGATGGTCCAAATTTTCGATGACGCTAAGGCATAATTGAAGTTCTATGTCGTTATTGTGCCGAACTATCTTATCCTTTAGCTCTTGAATTGTTGCTGTGTTTAGCTGTGTGGCAAGTGGCAACGTCCTGTTGAAACCACATATGGTCCACATCCATATCTTCTAATTCGGGACATAAAACGTTCGTTATCATCTCACGATAGCGAACACCATTCACAATAACTGCCTGGCCGGCCTCATTTTGGAAAAAAATACGGCCCGATGATGCCGCTAGCCCATAACCACACCAAGCAGTCACTCTTTGTGGGTGCAATGGTTTTTCGACAATCACTTTTAGCTTATCACTCTCCCAAATGTGGCAATTCTGCTTATCGACGACTCCACTAAGGTGTAAATGTGCTTCATCACTGAATCACGAAGTGCACGATATGCATTTTGATTTGAAATCCCATTTTCATAATAATCCTAAATAACTTAAACGCGTTGCTCGATTGTGTATCTTTCCATGGTTCAAATTAAGTTAGTCTGAAATTGAGAAATGTCAAATGAAATGCAGAAAAAACTTGACGTTTAGGTGTGGCTCACATTCAACATCGGCCCTTAAAATTTAACCTCCCTTTATATGAAATTTTTAACATGTATGGGACCTTTGGTCAATTCTGAACCTACGCAATATAACAGCTATTACAATTGTTATCGTGGCTAAATTTTATATCAAAAGAAACATTTACATATAAGGAAGTTATGGAATTTTCGGTAGTTGCGTTTGCATGGGAGCTTGTGGTGAATAAGGACCGATTCCAATAAAATAGTGTTTTTAATCTAAATACCAACATAATAAAAAGGCTTGTGTACACAAAAACTCTGTTCCGGAAAGAAGTTTGTATAGGGCCCATTCGAAATTATGGGCTGTTTTTCACTGTTTTCAATAGTAAAAAATTGGTCCTTATAACAATTAAAACGTTTGTACAAAACTTTAGCAATATACACAGGAAAAAATAAAAAAAATTATTTCATTTTAAACATTTTTTTCATTTTTCGAATTTATTCTATGAGTTAAATTTCAGTTATGTATTTTGTAAGGTTTTTTTTGTAATAGTTCTATTCCTTAAATTTTTCAGAAATGACTTTATACACTACCAGACTATTATATTGTATTTTCAGAACTATTACAAAAAAAGCTTTACAAAATACATAACTGAAATTTAACTCATAGAATAAGTTCGAAAAATGAAAAAAATGTTTATTATAATATAAAGTAACCTTCACAAGGAAATAATTCCCAATTTCTAATTGTTAAAATGTATTTCAATTAAAAAAATTGTGATATCAACCAAAAAATTAATTCAATTTTCACCAGTAAACAAATAAATTGTATCAATTGAAAAAATTAATTAAAAAAATCTTAAAAATTGCAACCTGTATTTTGGGCACAAGGTTTGCATGGACACCCAGCCAGCAGGACGGACGGACATCGTTAGATCGACACAGTGGGTCTAGAATTAATATTATTAGTTGTTACAGACACCAGTAGCAACGCCTTATACCCCTTCCAATATGATTGAGAAAACAGATTGACAAGAGCAGCTGCTAAATGGTCTAAGCTCATGGTGAAACTTAACCACTGCGTGACAAAAAATGCGTTAACCTTCCGCCGTCTTATGCGCATGGATACTTCACTCGCAGGGAGCCATTTTAAGTATTTCACCCGCCCTTGCTTAGGAGCCGGAGGTATCTACCCTCCACTGCTCTGAGAACTCCTTCAGCTTCCATGAATAGCAACGCCATTTAGCTATATTACTCCCTAATGCCGAACTTTTCCACAAGTGCTGAAAATCAGCCCTTAAGTAGGATGTTCCGTGCTATACCTACCCGCGACTTTAGGTATAAATCACAGCCACAATATAATCTCCAAAAGTATGGCTCTGTCCAAAATGCTGACCTTAGTTGAACCCTTTTCTCAGTTCATGTCTTGAAAAAGGCGCTCCACCACCTGAAGAAGAAAACCCTGGTGAAAATAAAACCATTATATTAGAAAATTTTCGCAAACGCAATCATCCTGAAAGACAAGAAGCATTTCCTGCAAGAAGCATCCTAACGATGCTCAACCAATAGTAATATTAATTAAATTTGCCCCAGTAAGCAAGTAAACAAATTTGTCTGCATTAATGTTGTTAATATAAGTAAAGGTTTAATTCACTTGTGCAAATTAAGAAAAGAAAACTGACTTTATTTTTGATTAATGGTTTAATTGAAAAAAAAATTGGCGAGATTGATTACACTGTGCAACAAAATTCGGGTCATCGCCGCCCGCCCCAACACTTGCAACACGAAATGAAAGTAGACTACTAGTAGAGCAAATCTGCCAAAGGGTTTTGAAAAGTTAGCTCGGGCTTCCGGAATATGGGCCCCTAAAGTTATTGAATTTTTTGAAAAGGCGCTTGGTATAAGTCAAAAAAAATATACTAAACGTACTTCTGAGCTAAAAAATAATTTCAGATGTCTTCAGTAGAATCGTATGGCGATTCTTTTCTTAGAATTTATTAACCCTCTAACTCTCTTTTTAAGGGGTCATTTTTGTCCTTTTTTCCCAACTCTTACATAAAAGTATACTAAAACGGCATTTTTAAGGGTTAAAATGTTTTACAAATATTTTTTGCATCAAATTTCACTAGGGGTCTTCAAAGACCAAAAGTTCGTGCTATGCATCTAAAACGAATTCTCGAAATTTCGGGCATTAACATTTTTGAATTTCTTGAAAAGGCGTTTGGTACAAGTCAAAAAAATATTCTAAATGTACTTCTGACCTAAAAGACTATTTCAGATGTCTTCAGTAGAATTGTATGGCGATTCTTTTCATAGAATATATTAACCCTCTAACACTCATTTTAAGGGGTAATGTTTGTCCTTTTTTAACTTCTACACTAAAACGGCACGTTAGAGGGTTAAAATGTTCTACAAATATTTTCTGCATCAAATTTCACTAGGGGTATTTTAAGACCAAAAAATCGTGCAATGTAACTGACCCCTTAAAAAGAGAGGTAGAGGGTTAATAAATTCTAAGAAAAGAATTTTGTACGATTCTACTGAAGACATCTGAAATTATTTTTTAGCTCAGAGGTACATTTAGTAAACTTTTTTGACTTATACCAAGCGCCTTTTCAAAAAATTCAAAAACTTTAGGGCCCATATTCCGGTAGCCCGAGCTAACTTTTCAAAACCCTTTGGCAAATTTGCTCTACTAGTAGGCTACTTTCATTTCGCGTTGCAAGTGTTGAGGCTGGTTTTTTTTTTTGTTGCACAGTGTTATAAGCCAGATTATTCAATAATTTTACCTAAGACCGAATTCACTATATACCGTCTTAAGTAGTCGTTCTTTAGCTCTCAGCAAAAAAAAAAGAATTATAGTTAAGCATTTAAAAATGTATTTTCCAAAAAATAAAACAATTTTTCTCGTATTCATTGTAAGAGTTTTAAATATACAATCTATGTCAAACATACTGGTTTAAATAAGATAACATTTTGTAAAAAGTTAGATTTTTATTAAGCTTTAGAAAAATATATCTGATATATAAATTATGCTCCTAAACAAAAGTACACAATACACACACATTATGTTAAATGTAAACATGCAGACTTTTACACACATTCAAAATTGTAAGATTTTGTTTGATAAATCGTTAAATATTGAATTAAGTATGTAGATTTAATGTATATTTTATGCCAGCATGCATGATGATGACTAGAGACGACGGCGACGACGATGACGATAACGTTATGGGACGGTATAGTATGGTTTATTCAACAATATGTCATGACGCCTAAAACCCTTATGTTTCCAAGTTGTACATACGTGTTGCGACTTTACGTTTGTGTTTTGGTTTTGTAAGGATTATAAATGAGATTTAATCTGTATTGATTTATTTCGATACGGTTTTAATTTATCGGTCATATAATAGTTACCATAAATTTATAGTCATAGATAATGTGTGTTTGTGTGTATTTGTCACTACCACTATGTGTTTTGTAAGAAGGTAAATACAAAGACAAAATTGAGAAAAAAAAAACTAGAGTCGGTTCTTTTGATACTCTATACTGTTTGTGTTTATTGCTAAATGAAGGGTGTTGATTAGGATTTTATAATGGCTTGACAAACTTGTCATTTAAAGTCAATAATGCTTGATCAAGCGTTGCGTCTTTGGGGTGTGTGTGTTTTGGAAAGTTTTTATTATTATGAAACAAAGGAGTTTTGGTAGGATAGATCGAATATTTTAAGACGCCGTTTAAGATGTTCAGCAGTAATTAACCTCAAATAAAATTAATTTAATGGTTATTTGGGAATTTTTTTAAGATTTAGCAAAATATATGTTAGAAATCGCTAGAAGCTCCTTCTTAGAAGTAACACTCCCCGATCTGTGCTTACTAAATAACAAAAATGTAAGAAATTTCGAATTTGGTCACAGTTTTGGTTGTCTCAGAATAGTAATTTTGAAGAATTTAAGTCATTAAACAGAAAATCGGCTATTTAGAACAAGTTATATATACAGTTTCACCAAAACGAAAGCATTTTGATTTAAAAAGCGAAAGGCTTCTTCTTCTGCTTGCGGAGATTTATAGTAAGCAGGTTCCCTATGGGACATTTAAAGCAATTGATTTATTGCAGGCAGAAACATAATATTTATCCGTTTTAGAGCATTTATGAATTTCGGCATAGATTTGTTAGTGCAAATTTTTGAATATTTTAAACTTTGCAACATTTTTCTTTTTTATATTTTTGTCATAAGATCATTTTTGTAGTATTTTTTAGGTTTATAGAGCATATTCCTTCCAACTCTTCGAAGCATATTTTAATTCTTGTTAAATTTTTTTAAATTCTTTAAAGTGCTTCCGCAGCGGAAAACAAATTGTTTTTAATTTTGGTTTCCACATGGCTTTTCTAATAAAAAAAGGTGCGTAACACAGAGAAATATTTTTTCTAGACCGATTACTCGCTAATTCGATATTACGATGTCAGCTTGTCCAGCTTGCTGGCTGGTTGTCTGTCCATGTAAACTTTTTGCGGAAAGTACAGGCCATAGCTTTGGTAAGAATTTGAAGAAATATGATACGTACATACATATGTATGTTTTATTTGTCATAACGACGAAGTCTGTTGAAAATTGTGAGAATCTGTCTATAATTGTTGATTAATTCCGGAATTGAGCCGTTGATCATACACTATATTATTTTGTGGATATTTAGCTTTAATTTACCCCAAAAATAGTTGGTTCATGTTCGGGCATACAATTACCACTCACAAAAATATTTAGCTTTTAATATCATTAATTCCTTATTAGTGGGAATATTGATACAAAAATTGGCTGCAATAACTTTTTTAACAGCTTTTAAAGGATGGTTAAATTTTAAGAGCCGATGTTGATTTTGAATAAAACACAAATTATTTAGGAAGTTATTGTCATTTCTTTTTATTATGACTAGTGTTCTCCTAATGGTCAAAATTCGACCATAAATTTGTATGTAAATATGAAGAAAACATAATTCATCTAAGTATATTTGAATTTGTGAATCGATTTGGTGAGGGACCAACCTCCGGTTCATGTTTTATCTTCAATATAAAAAATACCAATTGAAAAACAAAAAAGTATCAAAAAGTCTTCTTTATATATTGTCATCCACTCAGGATGAAACGAAAATTAATTAAAGTACCAGCTGTTGAACGAAAAAGTACCAAAAAGCCCCCCTTTTTAATGTATAATTTTATGTTTTTAGGTCGAATATTAACGAAAATTAAAAAAAGTTCCAGATGCAAAACAAAAAGTACCAACATTTTTTATCTTATAGGTTATCACTCACTCAGGACCCTACACCTATAATATTATGTTTTTAAGTTCAATATTATAGAAAATTTAAAAATTATCACATGAAGCACAGAAAAGTAAAAAAAGAAATTTAGTTTTCCGTATTTCTCGTTTTTTCGCCCCATAGAGGTTCGGTTGACAAACAAAGGAAGAAATCGTTCTTAACTGTTTTGCCTGGTCTGATTTATACATAAGATTTATATAGTCGAAATATTCGAAAACCGGTTTCTGAAATATGCTGAATAATCGATCACCCTAATTTTTTATTATTTGATTATTGAAAATAAATGTTTATTTATTTATTTTGCATTTGTGTTAGTAACAATTTTGAACGCTTATAACTCTGAAATTATTGAACAGATTTTAATAAAATATACATTGTGCACTTCTTTGAGTAAATACCTCTTAAATGGTGTATATTTTGTTCAAATCGGTTGACATACAGAGGAGGAAAGTGTTCTTAACTGTTTTGTCTTAGCCGATTTATATATAGATAATATTGGTATGGTTATGTATGGAACAAAAAATATCTGCCGAATGGTCGGCGACACACCTCCATCTGATGGTCCAAAATTTCGATGACGCTGAGGCATAATTGAGGATCTATGCCGTTAGTGGGCCGAATTATCTCATCCTTTAGCTCTTGAAATGTTGCTGGCTTTTCGACGTACACCTTTTCTTTCAAATAACCCCAAAAAAAGAAGTCCGACGGTGTCAAATCAAATTGACATCGCCACTACGTGAGATAGCAAGGCCGTTGAATTTGTCGCGCAAAAGAGCCATTTGGCCATGTTCTGACAATCGCACGACTTAAAATCGCAAAACGCCAGATTTATTTTATGGTGTTCTTCCACTGTTGCGTTTAGCTTGCGACCTGCCATAGATTTTTTTTACAAATATTCTAATTCTCTTTTGTAATTTGAAGACGCCAAATTTCTTGCTATTGCGATTTACAGAACACCTAATTTGCAATTTTAAGTCAGAATCGCAAATTTTACGCGTTTTGCGATTGTCAGAACATGCCCGATTGTTTCATTAGCTGTGTGGCAAGTGGCACTTGTTGAAACCACATATCGTCCACATCCATATCTTTCAATTCGGGCCATAAAAAGTTTCTTATCATCTCACGATAGCGAACACCATTCACAGTAACTGCCTGTCCGGCCTCATTTTGGAAAAAATACGGCCCGATGATGCCGCCAGCACATCAACCGCACCAAGCAGTCACTCGTTGTGGGTGCATTGGTGTTTCGACAATCGCTCTTGGATTATCAGTCACCCAAATGCGGCAATTCTGCTTATTGACGAATCCACTAAGGTGAAAATGTGCCTCATCACTGAATCACGAAGTACACGATATGCATTTTGATTTGAACGCCCATTTTGAAAATAAGCCTGAATAACTTTAACGCGTTGCTCGATTGTGTATCTTGCCATGGTTCAATTTGCATTAGTCTGAAATTGAGAAATGTCAAATAAAATGCAGAAAAAATCTTGACGTTAAGGTGTGGTTCACATTCAACATCGGCCCTTAAAATTTCGCCACCATTTTTATTATTGCAAAGTATTATAATGGTAGTTCCAAAATTTTCCCAAAAATGGTTTAAGACGAAAAAATCTTATTCAGATTTTTATAACTATATAACACTCGACCCAAATAAGACTTAAACCCAATTTTGAGGATGATTTTTTCCCCTATTTTTAAATCATGTCTTTTTTTCGTTTGCTGCCGAGTGGGGTAGAGAAGTAAGCTGGGTATAAGAGAAGACATGAATTGTAATTTCTGTGTTTCTTTTTTGACATTTCTCTTTGCATTTATTTGTGTGTTTTATTTTATGTTTCATTCTTATTTCAAAGTGTCAAATGCTTAATAAAATATAGAAAAATAAAAACATGTGATTAAAAAAATTTAATTTATGTCAAAGTTATGTGGAATAACAGGATTTTAAATATGTTTATAAGAATAAGGAACTAAGGAAATCAGAAAAAATCAACTTTGACTGCAAAACAAAGAAACATGGTTTTTTTAGTTTTAACAATTTTTTTGAAGTTTCTTTAAAAAAGAAATACAAAACGACATGCCTTTAAAATCATGGTGAAAATATGGTGTTATATGAATTTTAACCTCATAACATAACTTTGTTCTAGCAGGCTTTTTTAACTGCCAATTGGTCCCAAACGGGAAATAACTAAAAAAATGTAGGGAATTATTTGATTGCGCTTGACCTAATATACTTCTTTGCCTGTTGCAAACAATATTAAATTGTTGTTGTATAAATTGCAAATTTTAAACATCTTTTAGAGCGTATTTTTAAGTTTTTTCTGCATATTAAAGCACACTTTTTAGCGCATATTTCCGATTTTCTTCCTGATCAATAGAAAAGAAAAATTAAAAAATATTAAGCAAAATATGCCACTAGATGAAAATGTATTACCTTTAACAAAGGCCGGGCTTGTGAGATGTCGATTAAGCTTAAACTTAGTTTAACGAAGTCTGAAATGTGATTTTTTTTTTTTATTATTTCATTAAAGACCAACACGACCAACATTTTAAGCAAAATTGAGCTGTTTCGCCATAATTTTGTTGACAAAAATCTGTTTTCAGATTAACTAAACCTAGTTAAAATGCATCTCTAAAACCCAGCCTTAGTCTTCATTTTCCGCCATTTAAAAAAAAGCTGATAGAAGATTTCTTTTATAGGCAGGGAAATGACTTACAGACCCATCTAATTAAGCGCGTCTCTTGTTTTCTGTCTGCTTAAAATTCTCATAATCATACACCCAGAGAAAAAACATGTTTAAATATGGTCACCTCCAACAAAACTATGTATTTTTAAAGAAAATTTTAAACATATTATGGTTATTATAACCATATTATTGTCAGCGATAGCCATATTATGGTAAAATTAGGCCTCCATCAAGTTACCCCAAACATATTATTGTTGCCTCCGAACATGCTATGGTCAATAATAACTAAAATATGTTAAACACTTACAATAGCTTGCTTGGTTTTTAACCATAGTATGTTGCTCTTGGAAAAGAGGAAAATACTATTGTTAATTTAAAAACAAATTATTGTCAAATTTTACCATAACATTTTTAGGGGCAACCTTAATATGGTTGTGGGTTCTTGAAGGTGGACTAATTTAACCATAATATGGTTGTCGCTGACAGTAAACATAATGAAATTAAAATAGTTTTGTTGGAGGTGACCATAATTAAACATGTTTTTTCTCTACGTGTACAAAATGTATTAAGCAAACCCACATAGCGCGGCAGCAATGCCTTGCAATTGGAAAATTCGATTTTGACAGCGCGTTCAGTAGAGAAGCAGGCTGCAATTGATAAAAAGTTATGGCAATTTAGCTTTTTTGGTCAATCTAGCGGTTTCAGCTTCACTTATTATTAACATTCCGTTTTGGTTTTATTTAACAAGATAACTTAACTTTATTGCTCATGATACAAAGTCAACGCCAGTATTTTAGTAGGTAATTTCACTGTTAAAGCAAGGCGCTGGAACACGTTACGCTTGACGTGCTGATTTAGGTTGGTCTCTTAATAGCACTTAAGCCTCTGATTTAATAAAACTTTTTTATGATCCTTTACACAATGAGTTCAACGTAGACCTAAAAATATTAATGCACTCTCTCCATTTATAAGCCTTAAAGGTGGAAGTACATAACACGCGTTAGTGCGCTCGCGCTCTGTCGTCTTCTGTCAAAAAAAGTTAAACTAGTGTATTTTTATAGAACAAGCTACATGCAAAATATTTTGACGCGTTTGCGGCAGAAAGTTGGTTAACTTTGAACTTTTTAACGCGTTGTGTATTTTTGACAAGTAATCAGTTGACAATAAATAGAATAATTTAACAAATTTGTGAATCATGAAAGAAAAACTTATTGAAGAGCTTAAAAAACATACAATATTAATATAAAAAGAATAAATTCAATAAAATAACAAAATCTTGATATACTTTCGAACCCGTTTTTAATGCATAAATAAGTAAACAAATAAAAAACAGCTGACAGGAATGGCTTTTGTTACGCGTGTTGTGTAACTTGTAATTTTTTACGCGCTAAAGTTTCTAAACGCACGATACTCGTCGACGAACTAACGCGTGTTATGTACTTCCACCTTAAGAGTTTCAATATCGAACAATACTCTGCTAAAGGCGTTTTTATTAATTATATGGATCTCTTATTTTAGTTCTTTTCTTTAAACAAAAATTTGTTAAGGTAAGAAAAATCCCCTTTAAACGTTTCATAGATTTTTTTTATACAAAAATATAATTTATATTAATCTCCCTGCCGTCTGTCCTTTTGCTCCGATTGTTGTGCATGATTATTTAAAATTTTTTATTTTTCTAAAACAATAAATTGTATTCCCCTACAGTTATGCACAAATAAATTTTAAGGATTAAACAAAAAATAATAGTATTTTCTAGCAAACTTAATACAATTCATACCTCCTACCAATTAAGTAGAGTTTGTATGAAATATAAGAAGAAACAAAACCTTTCCTTTCCTATCCCATCCCATCCATCCATCCCATATACATGCTGTGTTCATTTTGCACGCATCAATAAAATCATCATCGTCATCCTCTTTATCATTATTATGATCCGCATTAAAAAAAGAAAAATAATAAAGCAGAACCGTAGCAAAAGCTAAATAAAAGACATTCACAGGGTGTGCTGTGACTGCACATCCAAGAACGAAAACTACTACTAAACAAAAAATTTTGAGTTAACAAAAGAAATTGCCATGGGGTATAAGATACACGCTATCGTGCTCACAAAATCCATATTAAATCCAACAAGTAAATAAATATAATTTATAATTTTGTTCTGCATTCATTAAGCAATTCAGACATCCTTTTATTTGTTGTTCCCTATTATATAAAATATGAGAGCGACAAGAAGATTTTGAAAATAATCATGATTCTTTACAAATTGTTTTTTTCCATTTAAATCAGCAACAACAATAAAAAATGCTCATATTACTGAATTGCGTGTTTTATATGGAATAGAATCCAACAAATGTGTCATTTAATTAATGTGAAATATGAACGCAAAACCAAATACTAAAAAAAAGTTTAGAATGTCCTTCTACTCTAATTAAACAAAAACATTTCGTTGAAAACGAAACTTTTTTCTGCAGTCTTTGAAAATTAAATTATATGTAGATAAAAATATTTTTTTCGTAGAATTTTACACATGTTTGTGTCTATTCCTATAAATAAAAAAATCGTTGATCGAATACAGTTTTGCGCAAAGTCATCACTTTAACGGAAGATGCTGTAATTTTTGCAAAAGGTGGTAAATGTAGTTTCTGCCTAAATATTTGTGAAGAATACAGATGTTAAAAACGTCAATAAGAAATGCGGCGTTATACTCCTCAAAAACGAAGAATAATTGTTTCGAGGGCTGCATTTCTGAGTCTCCTAATGACTCGTTCTGGTGATTTGCATCATACGGCAATATCTCCCAATTTAACTGTTCTAGACTTATTTTTGACAACTTAGCCCTTGGGGACAGTTTTAGTCTATTTGAGGTACTTGAAACGCGATAAAACAATTTTAACTCTAAACTTAAAAACGCGCATTATATTTTTTGATTTTGCTCCGATATGGATAAATTTTTTGTTTTTCAGACTATATCCCGTTGTGAAAGTTGTCTTAAAAATTTAAAAACATGCGAATAAAAAAACATCAAGAAAACGGATGCTTTAGCTATAGTGGGCGGCGTTTTTTTTAGGTTGTCTGTCTGATATCCAGTTGGCGGTAGGAAAAAGTGATTCCACTGACCAAAATTCCCAGGCATCTTTTAACTTTCGGCCTAAGAACAAGTTGTCCTTGGTAATGTCATTCAATAAGCCGTTGTGAGAAGGCGTACAGTTCTAAGTATCCAGAGTGTATGATAATACTGTCGACAATAAGTTGCTGAAACTCAACTGATTTCAGAGCGATCACAGATTTGTTTTAGCATTTTTAGTTTTCGAGAAATAGCTCCAAGTTTTCATACAAAATCAGTCCAAAAATCGATTTTTGGAAAGAAATATGAGTGATCACAAATTTTCATTGCTCTTGCGCTTCTAGTTTTCAAGAAAATCGTGTTTAAAGTTTTTCATACAAAATCAGCTAAAAATTCGATGTGTTCTAGTCTTCAGGATATTTTATTATTTAAATTAAGTTGTTCTTACAAAATCAACCGAAAATCGATTTTTGGTAAAAAATATGAGTGATCGATCATAATTGTACATTGTTTCTTCTTTAGCGCTTCTAATTTAAAAAAAATATAGTTTACAGTTTTTCATACAAAATCAGTCCAAAAATCGATTTTTGTTAAGAAATAAAAGTGATCCCAGGTTTTCATTGTTTTTTCTTTAGCGGTTCTTGTTTTCAGGAAAATCCAGTTAAAATCAGTCCAAAAATCAATTTTGGGTAAGAAACATGAATGATCACAGATATTCCTTGTTTTTTCCCTAGCACTTCAAGATTTTGAGAAAATCGAGTTAAAAGTTCTTCATACAAAATCAGCCCAAAAATCGATGTTATGTAAGAAATATGGGTGATCTCAGAACTACACTAATTTTGCTCTAGCGCTTGTGTCCTGGAATCCACCAGCCCTAGGCTTCTTCCAGTCTTCCGCTATCTGATTCATAACTTCTCGAAATAGTTATTTATTGGACCAACCTAAGTTTGACCCTTTTATTATGTGAATTTCTATGAAAATGCTTTTTTAATGAAAAAAAAAATATTTTTTAATACAAATTTCAGTTTGTTTTTAATTTTAATAATTTTTTGGTTTTTTGCTTGAATAAATAAAATTTGTTTGTTTTAGCAATTCGTTAAACAGCGTGTAAAACGTATTTAACATAATTGTTGGACGTATTTCACTTGACACCCCTAGAAAGAACAAAGAATCAATGTTATTGAAGTTGATTTTAAAGTCAGCATTCGATTACACAAAGATCTTATCGAAATTTTTTCATGTTTGAAATTTTTTTACAAATTACTGATTGGTTTAGCATTTTCGGCAACAAGGGCTCCCTGTTTTCCGCATGTTGAAAGACTGTTGAAGTTCGAAATGATCTTAAGATTTCTAAGGTACAAGCTAGTATTGAGGAATATCCCGGAACTTCTATTTAGTGACGTTTTCCCCAATAGGTGAAGCTAAGGCGCGGACTTTGCAAAAAAATTAACATAATTTATACGTTTTCCCTTAAAAGATTTAGTTGGCTCTCCTGCGAAAAATTGCTGCCAAGAATAACATCTTGTTTTCTGATTTCTACTGGCCACCGCGATTGTCCGTTTTAACCGCTCCCTTTTTTTTGGTGTCTAAATGGCAGAATGTGTGTCAATAAGCCGGGCAATATCATGGGTTATGGGGAATACTACGGAAGAGTAACGGCCATGTTCTTACAATCGCAAAACGCTAAACATTTGCGATTTGATTTGAAATTGCATAAAACGTTTACTGTAAATCGCAATAGCAAGAAATTTGGTGACTTTAAACCTCAAAACAATGCTTAAGGGAACTTTAAGAAACTATGGCAGATTGCAAGCGAAACGCACGAGTTTCAGAGCACTATAAAATAAATCTGGCGTTTTGCGATTTCAAATCGTGCGATTGTCAGAACATGGCTGAAACAATGGGCACCATTTAAACAATACAATTTTTTAAATTAAATGCTCATATATTTTTAAACTGATAGTGCATAGAAAAATATTTCTGAAAAATATTGATGGAATGGGCCTATTAAAGTATGAAGGCTTTATGGATTGTAATTTTACTTGGAATATACATTCGAATTAATATGAAAATTTATAATAAAAAAAATATAAGTCAATTTAATAACTCATAAGGTGGCTCATTCGCCACCTTGTAGTATAAATATTTTGCAGACTTTCTTTATTTTATGCTTATTAACATGCCTTTGAGGCAAACATAACACTCAAGATTAAAAAAATCGGTAAAATGTTAGCTCAAATAAAAGCAGAGTTGCCAAATTTGAAAACCGTATGACAATTTATTTCACGCTCAAAAACAGCTTAACCCGCCAATTGTGACGCAAATTTGACTTTGATCAATGGTGACGCCTGTCTTACGCACCAGGATTTTCAACTTAAGATTTTTCAGAACGTGAAGAGCATTGAAAATAACAATATTTTTCGAAATACATTTTTTAAAATTAAGAAAATAAATGAAAAATCACATGTTCATAAAGCAAAGTAACGTGTTTTAGTGTTTCGACATTCAAACCCAGCGGTAAATATTGAAAGGACCTCAAGTGGCAGGCCTTTTTGAAGGCCTCTATACTCCTTTCTAAAAGATTCGCTTCGCATGATATCCTGCCTTCAGAAGCATGCCTTTTAGAAGGTATAAACTTCTTATTAAAAGACCTTCTGAAATATTCAGTACACATTCGCTACTCCCTTCTTTGAGAAGGGAGAAAGGAAGGTGTTCAGTTTTATTTACTTTTTATTTTTAGTGACCTTCCTTACTCCCTTCTTTGGGAAGGGATCGAAGTTGTTTTTAAAGGAAGTGTGGAAGGCCTTGCGCCCAATGACAACCTGTGTAAAAAATAAATAAGTATGGAATGCGGCGAGAGGGGCTTCTGACTGCTTGCGACTGCTAAATAAGGCTTTCTGTTAGGCCTCTTTACTCATTCTAGTTACCGCTGGGAAACTTTTACAAAATAAAAAAAATTTATATCAACTCCTTTTAAATTAGTCCTTATTTATTTTACTTACATATACAGTGACACACGGTCTCACGCACCGGGTTAGCAAAAAAAAATACACAACGTGTACTCACTAAACAGCTTCGTCGTGAACCAATGGTGGGGGACGTGCAATGCGGCAGCTACTCGAAATTGCAACTAAAACCAATAACGTAAAATAAAGATATTTGAATTGTTTAACACACACGGTCTCACAGACCAGAAGGTCACCATTGGCGGGTTAAAAACTGAAGAGCCAATCACTATTGCCTAAATGGTCTTTAAAAATAAAATGCTTCTATAACATAACATTTCCTATAGTTAACTGTAAACTCTATCCCGTGCGTTTATATAGTACTTTAACGGCATGCTTGTACTTTATTTTTCTCCTTATTAGGCTAACGTTAAGATCCTACAATGCCTTTTTATAGTTTTAATGGCATCGCACAGTGGAGGTTATAAAAAATAAGATAAATAAATCTAAATTTTCTGCGACTTGGATAAAATTTCAAATAATATTGAAATTAGGCAGGTAGGCTTTAAAACCGACTGTACCGAAAATTAAAAACGATCCTGCTTTTATTGTTGGTCCGATTTAAAATATCGTACTAAATCTCAGTATAAACGATAAAAAACCTAACTAACAGTTCGCATAATATCCAACATTGTCAAAATAACTGGGAGGTTTTACAAGCAAAATAGAAGAAAAACAAATTCTAAGTGTAGGTTCGTACTCTACAAGTTTAAGCCGTCAAGGCTTGAGTTTTCAGAAGAGAGAGGAAAAGATTTGGCATTATCTCAGTATAAACGATAAAAAACCTAACTAACAGTTCGCATAATATCCAACATTGTCAAAATTACTGGTAGGTTTTACAAGTGAAATAGAAGAAAAATAAATTCTAAGTGTAGGCTCGTACTCTACAAGTTTAAGCCGTCAAGGCTTGAGTTTTCAGAAGAGAGAGGAAAAGATTTGGCATTCTATTTTCCCTTTCTTTACAAGAATCTTTTTTTACATATTTTACCATGAGCTCATCATCACAGTATTTAAGCCAAGGTAAATGTGTAAAACTGTTGATGATTTGTTTTTGTTTATATTCCGCCGGCGAACTGACAATAACTTCATGTCATTAGCTGATGAGGATGATGATGCTGTTGCTGATGCTGATGCTGATGTCGTCGCCAAACAGCTGCTATTGTTTGAATTTATAAAATGTACTTGTATTGCTTTGAATACAAAACTGTTGTTTTTCGTGGCGAGGCAGACATTCAAACAGGCAGTCAATTAGATGTCTGTCATCTAACACTTTATCCTGGCGCAGCGGCCATCAATTTATCAGAAGAAATGTTTTTCATCTTCCTTAAAATATGTAACGCATTTAAACATCAATCATATTGAAATATTGATGTAGTTTTAAAATTCATTATTTTAAATTTTCTTTAGAAGTAATAACTTTTTTTTTTATTTTAGTAGGAAATTCAATGCAGAGTAACAGGTGCCATTGTTAAAGCAACTGCTGTTTTTTAAAGGATAATCTTTTAATTTGAAGTAGACTATTAAAACTCCTTGTTTTAAAATTACCTCAAAAACTTGTTGCAATAAAAACAAGCACGTCTGCAAAGACTATTTACTTAAACCTAAAAGAAAAACTCTAAAGTTATGGGTTTTTTATAAAGCCTACGGAGATAATTAATTGTAAAAACTAAAATTATGTTTTTTAATCTATAAAAAGGAAAAATCTTAACAGTCTAAAGGTACTTATCGACTACAGAACATTGTTGAATACTTTATTGCTATTAATTTTGTCGATTTGCTCCACATGTTTCAATAAGGCTCGCCATGTTCTAGGCGCATTTGCATCAGTGATGTATTGTTTAATTTTGTATTTATGTTGTGCTCTTTTGTTTCAGTTGTATTAAAGCGTTTCTAAAGCAGTATTTTTTTATACCACAGAAAAATAAAATGTACTATTTAAATTGAAAGTTTATGCTGAAAAATTCCCCAAACAGTGTCTTATTAAAATTCCCAAAATCTAATTGCTGGAAAATAAGACTGATCGCAGTTTCTTTGCACTCTTAAGGCTTAACCAGAATGGGCATAAACAAACTTAAGCTACTGTCAAAAATAAAACAAAACGCCTCTCAAATGCATTTAAAATAACAAAAACAAAATAAAAAAAAAATTTATTCCGTACGGAATGAGCGAGTAGTTTCGCACCTTGCAAAGTTTCCTTAAGTTCAATTTGGTTTGACACATATGATTTACATGTATTTGCTCAGTAGCTTAAGCCACGTTATTCACATTCTGGTTGGGCCTTTAGACTGGCATGTCCACACATGGACATATCGAGCCCTATTTGAGATTATATCGTAAGCGACATAATTAAGCTATCGTAAACAGCAGGTACTATGATCAATTGAATCTTAGCATGCTCTTGAAAACTATCGGATTCGCCATTATAATTTTAAAAATAAATAAATGCATAATATGAAACCAAATTAATGGCTGCACTACTTAAGAAAAAAAATAGAAAACCTCTCCTGTAAAATTTGCTATTTATCGCTTAAGATATAATCGCAAATAGGGCTCGATATGGTGTTGGCAACGAAATTTTACAGTTGAGTACATTAATATGTTCAAGTTAATTGCTCGTGGAGACCCCATGCAACATCTCGTTATACGTTTGTATTGGAAAGTGAAAAAAATTAAAATTGTAATCGTTGACTCTGATAGAAACAGATAAAATTGCATAACATTTATGTTTAAAAAAATAGAACTTAAAGTAAAATTACACACAGATAACATATGAAACTATTTACACTTGAGCTACACATGGAAGTAGAAATTACACACAGAATGGCAACTCTTGTCACGATTCACAACTTCCATGTAAATTCCGGAGCAGTCAAAATAATTTACGAAGTTGTTAAGTGCTCTTTGATTAAGCAAACCTAATGCAAAATTAAACAAATGTTTACATTAATTAAAAAATAGGTTACGTGTGAACGCGTCTAATACATATTAAGTGTGACCATAGCTTTAGACCTTCGTGCTAAAATTTATTGAAACTTTTAATTGCATTAGCTAAAAACTTCTTTTTCCTAATGATAAAACATTTATTCGACACTTAAACATTCTTTCTACACTTATTAGAAATAAATTGTAAAATGTGTAAAAAACGCAAAAAAAAAGTAATTACCACCTCTGTTTGAATATCTTTAGACAGGCCATCAAATAAACCATCAGATATAAGATTTTAATCACTGTTATTATAACAGCTGTTTTTGCACCTCCGATACAGATACTTAGTAAAATCCAATAACTGCAGCAAAACAAAACAACAATGAAATATTAAACTTTTTATAGAACAGCATAAAAATATTTTTTTACCGTTAGCATAATTGTTCAAAACACTTTAAATACACTACTCTGAGTTTCATATTCCGGCAATTTAAAACAAAAACAACTAAAATTACCTGTGCAAACATCAACAGACAAACAAAACAGATCCCCCTTGAAATTTTATACTTGGGAATGTTGTTTAAAAATTTATTTTTAACAAACACGCAAAAAAACTATTTTATGCTGGGTTACCTTTCGAACAGATACAAATACAAGAGATACAGCTACAAAGTACATAACACCAGCAAAACGGTAAAATGCAACCTTTTTTCCATCTCATTTTATTCACGCACACATATTTTATTATCTTGCAAAATGCTTAAAGAAGAAAAAATTATCGCACTCTACTCTAAAGAGAATATAAAGCCGGGAAAAGGTGCAAACATCCTGTTTGATAAAAAGCAACAACCAACGAAAAAAAAAAAAAATCTGAAGGTGTCTCTCAGTGATTATCTTTCACTTGTTACCCCAAACGCATGAAATGTTTTATTTGAAAATTATAAAAATTTCACACAGTTTCGGTAATGCAAACACTTGCATTTAAATCCACCATGGAGTGCAGTTCTTTCTGGTTTATAGGAACGAATGGGAAAACATAAAGACATAAATAAGAAAAACCTTAAGGCATCTGTAACTCAAACGGTAATTTTAACAGGAAGATGATGTCGTCGTACAATTACAATGGTGGTTCCCTTTTTACACACATTTTATTCGTTGTGGGAGGGTATTGGATTTTAGTTCAAGGTGTTTTAAATGGGCATGTTCTTCCCTATAAATAACGTTTTAATTTATACGAGTTTTAATTAGAAATGTGCGGAAATTGTGTAAAAATTAAATACACGGAAAATAAAAATCAATCCAACCGGATTTAAATCAAGCCAAAGCTAAATCAATAGTATGGTAAGAAGGGATTTCTTAAAATTAAGTACAGGATGCGTGGTTCAAGTACAGATTATTCAAGTGCTCCGTACTTAAAGTAATTCGAAGAAAAGATTGACTTTAGTAAAAGATAGGCTCAAACTATGCTTGATTCGAGAATTTCTAAGTTGGCTTAATGCCGAAGTGAAATATTCCGAAAACGAGATGTATTCTTACCTAAGCACTTAGCACAGAGAACCAGAAATAGAGAGGAATATTATTATTTACTACCGTTACACAAATTTATTTCACTTTTGTTGTATTCCGCCCGTTGTTAATAGAAGAACAATCAATTATAAGACACCAGCAGCACGCCGATATGGTTTTGCACGTTGCAGAATTACATTCGTAGACAAAAATGGCTTAATCAACTTTATAGTTTCTAAGCGATTGAGATTAAGCTCTAGCGAATTGCGGAATTCGGCTGCTGTTTATTATTTATTGAACAAATTGATGCTCCCATACAATTGTCCTTGTTACCAAATTTTCTAATAAAACCATAATATTATTGTGGCCACGTGAGGGAGGACTATTTCAACAATAATGTAGTTGCTGGTGACAATAATTTGGTTAAATGTATAACAATTTTCGTTAAAAGTAGTTTTTTTAGAGGTGGCCATATTAAAAAATGTTTTTTTCTCTGCGTGTATGTAGGCATATTTACAATCTAAAATGTTGAAGAGTTCCAAGTAGACAAGTTTTTAATTGTTATTTCCATATTTAAGCAACACTTTAACAAAAAAAAAGTGACATATGGTACATATTTAGGGAACAACACCAATGAAATGTCCTTCTCCTTTTCCACACTACTAATGGCGGGTAATTAAAGAAGAGATAAAACAATCTGACAAAACAACAAGTCATTAAAAACAAAAACATAAACACTGAAATTTTGTAGGAAAATCGAGAACATAAAACGCCCATCAACTACATGTTCATGGGGTTGGAAAAAATACACAAAAACCACATTTAAAAAAAATTTTTTTTGAACATAACACAAGACCGCAAAAATATCTAAAATAATCATGTAAATGAAAACTTACATTCATATTTATGTACATTACATATGTACATACACTGAAAATAATGCAACGAAAGACACTTTCATACAACTGGAATATGTTTTTCTTTAATTTTTTCTTTCAAGAAATTTATTCGTAGTCTTGTTTTTTTTCAATATTAACAAGTTGCCAGCCCTTAGCCCATATATGGGAGGTGAAACACTTGGCAGCCTAGCAACTTGCGTTCTAGCCCATTTCAATGAAGCTTTCTGCTCATTGGTTAGCACTTTAGCGTTTTTGGGGCGTAAATAGCAGCTCAGTAAAACCCAAGGTGAAACGCCTTTTATTAGATGCTCTCTTGGATGGGCTTTTTGTTCAAGGGCCACCGTAGCTGGCGGGGTCGCATGACGCCTCAGTTAAGGGGTGGATAACCTTTCGTAGTCAAGGCCCTTAAGTTCATTGTTTTCATCTTAGTATCATTAGCAGCTAGCCACATGATACATGTTTCTTGGCTTGTTAATATACACCCTTTCTTTCATATATCCGCAAAGAAACCTTTCAGCACATCTTAAATCGAACGCAAAGGCCAGTTACAATCGTTTGTCTCGAAATTATATAAACATATATGTATATAAATTCCTAAGCTTCCAAGTTGGTACAAAGGGCCTTAACGAAATCCTTCCATCCGAAACTGAGTTTTGTTCTTAGTTTTATTTCAGACCAGCAGCCGTACAGAATACAGAATTCTAAAAATGCTAAAATGCTTTAGATAATACAAAATTTAAACATTTTCGCGATGACATTAAAAGCTTAAATTGCGGCGAATTAAATTTTAATGGCACGGCCAAATTCAAATGAATCTAAAAGCCATCCAAATTCATTGGCTTTTTTGAAAGAAACTCTGTCCTTAGTCTCGACTGCAAACTTCTCCTTTACAACTCTTTTAGATGGAGGCCAATCTAGTGCTGTGGTATTCAGTTATGGGGCACTGCCTCGGCCTCTTATACCGAAAAAATTCATAGGCGCAAAAACAAACTTCTTCGAAAAATCACAGCTGCCCCTTGGTTTGTTAAAAACTCAAATATTCTCAAGGATCTCAATGTGCCATCAGTTAGAACTATGATAACAAAATATGCAGTAAAATACTTTAAAAAGCTCGAATTGGATCCGAACTAGAGTTGTTTTATTCCCGGAGTTTTTCGATTCCCAGAAAAGCGGGATTTTTTTAAATATCCCGGAATCCCGGGATCCCGCTCTATATAAATAATACAAAGTAAATTTGTTTTCAATTAATAAAAAAAACTTTTATAACAAACCGGAAGGGAACTTCTTTACAAAGAAGGTAAAAAAAATGCTTAAATACTACAAAAGTGAATTGAAGATTAAAAGAGGAACTTGAATTATTATTACCTTATGGTTTTATATGTAAATTTTGTATTATTATGCTCCAGATACAAGATAAAAATATAACAAAACCATAACAATTTAATTCATAAAACAATAATAAAAACAAACAAAAATTTAGGCACTCAAGATATAAGATCAAAAAGTTAATTCATAAAATAGATAAAATATTTTAAATAAATATATTAACATATTTTAACGTTGTCAAAAAGTATATTTCTGATTTTATTTACTAATTACCATGCTTCCGAAAAATTGCGTTCCCTTCTTTACCGAGGTTGGACAAATAGTTAAAAGTTCACCGTTATAGAATGCATCTGATTTATAATAAGAAGCAATTTTTTGTATAAACAACGTCTGTATCAGTCAAGGTTCATGCAAAAATAGCATCAACCTCTTACAAACCTTTTCATTTCATTAGGTCTATCTGTAATCTTTAGGTAATGTGTGTTTTTAAATTGTATGTTGTAGTATCTTACACGAGTTTCCATAATTTTTTTTATTTCGGATTTCCCGCACTTCACGGGTATATAAACCAACACAAATTGAAAAAATTTGTGTTTATCACCTGTTCAATGAAGATTGAACCCTCAAATTATAATCCACATGAAGTTACGAATTATAATTTTTATATTAAGTATTGTCTTACATATTAATATAAGTATTGTAGTATCTACATTATTTAAGTATTTGAATGAATTATAGTACTAACGTAAAATGGGCAGCACTAAATTTGGCATCACCACATTTAGTACTCGCTAAAAGTAAAACTAGAGGGAAATTTTCACCCGATTGGAAAATTTCAAATCATCCATTTTTTTTTAACTTGGCGATACAACTTACTTGCCCTTTGTACGTTGCGCAATTAACCACTTTGTCTGATCCGCCAACTTTCACTCGTCTCCGTGCTTAGCCTAAAGTTAATTTACATAAACGTTAAATTTACATAAAACTTATACTTACTTCAAATTTATAACTACCACGTTACCTAAAGTTAACTTACATTAGCTACTAGCACTTATCTTAAAGTTATACTTACCTAGCGTTAAACCTAAAACAACTAAATGGATTAATTGCTTAATAAACCGTGAATTATTAATTAAATACCTACTTACCTTATTCATTATTTCAACGGTGGACTTAGTAAGAGGTGAGCATTAGCCCAAGATCCAGCCCCCTTATCCAAATACGAAAACTAATCCCCTTTATTGTTGTTCACGTTGTTGTATTATAATTACTCGGCGAGTAATTATAACTACACTCTTCATTATAGATTGGCTGTGAATGAAAATCATCCCCTATTTGTCAAATTTAACTTAAAGGTCCCACCAACGTTAATCTAAATAACCATTGCAAGAGTGCAAACCCAACAACAACTTAGGAACGGCACTAAACTCCCGAGATAAAAATACATCACCTAATAAAAATATCGCTCATTCATTACAACATAGTCATATCTCAAAAAATCAAAAATTGTAAGTTACTTAAGCGAAGTGTTCCTTCATACCTTCTCGTATTATATCTCAAACTGAAACGAAGTTATAGCAAAATATATCTTTAAATCGGTACATTTTGAAAACTTTAATCGCATTTTGCAAAGTTCGTTTGATTTGTAAATATGACTATGTCGCAATAAAGGAGCTATATGTATAAGTATCTCCTTTTTTTAAGACTTGTCCATGGACAATGAAACTTTACTGCCTGCATCTTATTTTGAATTAATGTTCTGCATTAACTCTTCACTTCACTAAAGCCCATACTGCTTTTAGGAGATTTATTGCATCAGGAGACATTGATTTATACCGTGTTCAGATATGCACCTTAATTGAGTTTTACGCAATAAATGCCATTATTGAGCTCAATTATCCATACAAAATTGCAATTTAGTTATTGCTCAATTAATACGAAATTGTTATAAATATTGAGTAAAATTAATATGCGACACTGTAACAAGTGTGTTTATTAAGCAAAACGCAACTTACTAAACAGTGTTTTGACATTTGGCAATTGAAATTACAACGAAAAAAAAGGCCCATCCATTTGGTCTGCGCAAAAACCAGATGTTTATTCCTTAAAGATGTCAAAAGTTGTTTACATTTTCTTATTCATGAACATTTTTGTTTACGTTGAATGTTGTATGTAGTAGTAATATAAATTGAGTTAGCTAAATTGTGTATATGTGAACAGAAAGATAATTATGTCAATTAACCGAATATTGACTCAATAAAAAAGGTATATCTGAACACGGTATTACGTATGTACTTATTATTGATCTAATCGACAACCCATCCACAAATGATTATTTTAAGAGAATAGAATACTCAATTCCAAAGTATAAATGGCTGTCTTCTTAAACTATGAGGAATTTTTATTTTCCGGGTTCCCGCAAGAAAAATCCTGGGAAAGCGGGAATAATAATAATTGAAGAAAAAAATTCTATTTCTAAAACGACAGCTCATATTAAAAAAAGTTTTACTAAGTTTTAAAGGAAATTTTATTGCGGAATTTCAGTTTTTTTTTTGTTTTTTTTAATAAACTAAACTGTTTTGAGTTACGTAAATATATGTTGTGCAACCTCCTCCATTTTCAAACTAACGGTTTATCTTGAAAACAAGAGCTAACCTAAAAAAAAAACGGTGGGCACCATTGGATTCAGCGTACCCGAGTTATGCTAAATCGCCATGTGGCCGGCTTGTTTAAAAAAAAGTGTCAATTACGAGCACAGTGTTATTTATTATTATTTTTTTTTTATTTATTTATTTATTTAATAGATAATATAAACATAATTACAAATTTTAAATATAGAAATACTTATTATCTATACATAAATGGCTTAACATATTGGTTGTTAGCCAGACTAGTAAAATACGGAGATAAAGAAAAAAATAAAAAAAAGAAGCAAAAAATAAAATTCATAAACAAGGGAATGTCTTATGTACATACATATATTAATAATGACATTTTACATGCACTAAGTAGTTACATATTAATATTATTCAAATTCATTAATTACACTATGGAACATTTTTGGGATTATTGTCTGGGGGGTGAGAAATTCCAAGTCAGGGTGATGGTACTAGGTCAGTATAGTAAAACCCTCAAAGGGTTTGGCGTTCGTATGTGTCAGTTTTTTTTTATGACATTTTAAATTTTTTCCTTATCTTGATGTTTTTTTGTTTAACATAACTCGAGAACCACTTGTCCGATTTTGCTAAAACAAACTCAAAAAAATTTAGAATTACAATTTCTTTAATCCGTTCATATAACGTTTTTCTTTATAATCAACAGTTTTGCCGGTAAAAATAAATTTGTGGAGAATTATAATTGATAAGTTTAAAAAAAATGTTCAAGCCTGGATGTATGCAGCAGATTTTATCACAAACCTGCACTGCAATTTTTGTGACTTTTTTTAAGCGATCGGTGAAAATCGTCGGACTTTTGTTTGTTATTTGAAAGAATAAACCCACATTCAGTGATGCCAACAGTAGGGGATTTCCCCTTTTCTAGGTATTTTTTTCGGATCATTTTTATCTTCAATCGGATCTTAATAACTTCTTTTTATGGTGTAATCATAATATGATGGAGCTGAATCTTGTGAAATGCAAAAGCATGCGTTTTTATAGAAATAACTGTATTGTTGTTAATTATGCTTTTGGTGGTCATCAACTGGAGTTGGTTGATTCGTTTCTTGATATTGGAGTCTTACTGGATCCTAAATTAAACTTTGTTTCTCAGATTACATTAACTGTTAATAAAGCTTGAGGCGTTCTTGGCTTTATTAAGCGCTGGGTTAAAAATTCACCGATCCATACATAACGAAGCCACTTTACGTATAACTCGTTAGACCAATCTTAGAATATGAGTCAATCATTTGGGATCCATGTTACAACATTCACAATTCTCGTATTGAATCGGTCCAAAAACAATTTTTATTATTCTGTTTACGTGATCTTCATTGGAGTTACTCGACAAACTTTCCTTCCTATGCTAGAAGACTGGCATTAATAAAATTACCATCGCTCAAAAGTCGTCGTACAATGTTAAATGTTTCTTTTATGGTTAATCTTATTAATGGTAATGTTTGTTGTGATTTTCTGTAGAGTCTGCTAAATTTAATATACCTTGTCGCAATACGCGTCATTATAATCTGCTTTTTGTTAAATTTTTTTAGAGAAAATTACGCTATTGCTGATCCTTTTTCGAGGATATGTAGACAATTTAATTCTATGTCACAATTTGTTGATTTTTCTTATTGTTTTTCTTTACTCGTAAATTTTTATGTACTACATATATTCTGTGGTGGAGTGCAATAATGCCTTACGAAATAAGGCCTTTAAGGCTTTATTTCACTTTCAATTGAGAAATAAGGCCTTTATTTTCAAAAAGGCTTTATTGCACTTTGAAAGTGAAATAAAGCCGTAAAGGGGTTATTGCACTTAAATTTTTTTTTTTAATAAAGCAATAAAATTTTTTATTTTTCTTATATTTTATTGAAAAATTATAAAAAAATTTCATTTTAACAAAAATTAATAGAACATTAACAATTAAAAAAAACAAATGTTAATTTAACTGCAACAATATTGAAAATCTTTGCTTTATAAAGTTTTTCTGCGAGGCGGCCTGCGGCCGCTCTTAGGGGTTTTCTCCTCCATGGGACGCGGCAGGTGGCTTCGCTGAATAAAGTTTCCCTGCGCGCGTCACACTACGGTTGATAATGAGTCCCGCGCAGGAAAACTGTATTCAGCGAAGCCACCTGCCGCGTCCCATGGAGGAGAAAACCCCTAAGAGCGGCCGCAGCCCGCCATGCAGAAAAACTGTATTAAGTGAAGATTTAGGTGGCTTTTTCCTACGTAGTGCATAAAGTCCATGGACATTATGTCACTATTCGTGTGTCACAATGTTCATGGACATTATGACATGCCACCGGAAATATATACTTACATGTTCATTATGAGCAATATGTATTATTAGGAGTTGTTTAAAGATATTGGAACTACTAATCGGTCGAAATGCTGCTACCAACAACAACAAAAATCGATAAATTGAACAGTGTAACAAAAGAATCAAAAAATATAAAATAAAGGCTTTATTGCACAATTGGCTAAATTTAAATAAAGGCCTTATTTCACTTTCAAAGTGCAATAAAGCCTTTTTGCAAATAAAGGCCTTATTTCTCAATTGAAAGTGAAATAAAGCCTTAAAGGCCTTATTTCGTAAGGCATTATTTCACTCCACCATATTCTGTAAATGTGTAGTATATTTTAAAATGCATATTGTTTTTCATTATGTTTAAGTCAATATTGTTATTAGTCAGTAAGGATAATATCCATTGATTAAATAAATAAATAAATATGCCCTACGGTTGAAATTTTCCGAAAAAAAAATACCTAGAAAAGGGGAAATCCCCTACTGTTGGCATCACTGAATGTGGGTGTATTCTTTCAAATAACAAACAAAAGTCCGACGATTTTCACCGATCGCTTAAAAAAAGTCACAAAAATTGCAGTGCAGGTTTGTGATAAAATCTGCTGCATACATCCAGGCTTGAACATTTTTTTGCACTTATCAATTATAATTCTCCACAAATTTATTTTTACCGGCAAAACTGTTGATTATATGAACGGATTAAAGAAATTGTAATTCTAAATTTTTTTGAGTTTGTTTTAGCAAAATCGGACAAGTGGTTCTCGAGCTATGTTAAACAAAAAAACATCAAGATAAGGAAAAAATTTAAAATGTCATAAAAAAAACTGACACATACGAACGCCAAACCCTTTAAGGGTTTTACTATACTGACCTAGTACCATCACCCTGACTTGGAATTTCTCACCCCCCAGATTGGCTGTTGTACTGTGTTATTAATCTTCTGTATCTGAAACAAGTCTCTAAATAGTTAGCAAGGATGTCAAAAGAAAATGTTAGGCCGTTGAAAATATCCAACACCTCCGCTAGACTCAGTTGGCATTTATTAAAGAACCCAAGTCTATATCCATTGAAAATAGGACAACATCCAATAAAATGTAGGGTGTTTTCTGTTGCATCGAAGTTGCAAACGGTGCAAAGACCGACCTACTGTATTGCTTCTAAACGGTCTCGAACTAATATCCAATAGGCAGCCTCTAGCTCTTATGAGAAGACTTATAGCACGAGCAGTTAGAGTTGAGTCTGTAATATCTAACAAATTGTAGTTTAACTGCGAGCATAGATCATGGAATTGAGAGCTACTTGCAGCAAAGGCAAAATTTTCATTTCATATACGATAACTAAAGGTAATATTAGCTTGTCATATTTGCTAATTGGATTGGAATTATTTGGTGGAACGATATTTATTGTGGAACACAGGTTTGACCATTCCTCAGCCCAAAAAGTGTTTTTTTCAATTACAGTTTCAGCAAGCTTACGAGGCAGTCTATTTTTCGGCATGTTAAGTATTTAATTTATGTAGTCAAAGTGTTTCCACAAATAACGAGTTAAGACCCGTTTCCAGGAAGAGCATGTAGTTTGGAGTGTTACTAGGTAAGAACAGCATCTTTTTTATAAAAAAACGAAGAAGTTTTTCGACGACATCATATTTTTTGTAACCCCATATTTGAGCACCATAGAACATAATAGAACGGGCAGCAGATCTGAATATTCTAAGTTTATTTATGTTTGAAATTTTGGGATGGTTAATATATTTAGCCCAGTACGATGAGATTGCCAATTTAGATGTTAAAAGTTTGTTTTCCAAATGGACGTGGAAGGATAAATTGTAACAAAGGTTCATCCCCAGATACTTATATGAGTTTACAATTTCACTACGAAAAACTAAAATCTTGGATTTAGACATGTTAACTCTTAATTGCCATAAGTTGCAGTATGCCTGCAAGGAATTAATCATATTCTGCAAGCCGTCTGGGGAGTCAGATAAAATGACAATGTCATCCACATACATTAGTGTTTTCACTGAGAGATTCACAACTTCTACACCGCCAGGGAGAGCATCAGCTAGATCGTTCATGTAGAGAGCAAACAATATTGGACTTAAGATACATCCTTGCTTAACGCCAAGATAACCATTAAAAGCATTGGAGAGGGTGTTAATGAAAAGGATTTTGATTGTAGTGTCTGCATACGATTTCATAAGAATTCTTATTATTTTTGATGATATTCCCATACTCGACAGTTTGTAGAACAAATAATTTCTTGGTATTAAATCAAAAGCGGAGAAAAAGTCAACAAAAAATGCATGTCTTCTTTCCATTAAGTTGGTTTAAATGAATAATATTAGTAAGATTAAAAACATTATCAATGGTCGAATAATTTTTCCTAAAACCAGCTTGATATTCATTCAGAATATTGTATTTATTTGTCCAGGATGTAATACGATTAAACAGAATGCTGTTGAAGATCTTGCAGGTTGTATCCATAAGTGACAAACCACGATAATTCGTGGGACAGTTGGGGTCACCCTTCTTCAGTAATGGAATAAGGATTGCCTCTTTAAAGCTTGACGGTATAATAGCTGACTTGTAAAAGCATAGTGCGCATGTTTGAAGAACTCGTATCTAATACCATCTTGCCCTGGGGCCTTACTATCCTTAAGGGTCTTTAGAACAGAGATAAGTTCAGGCACAGTGTTATTGTTAATTCAAATTTAATATATATATAAAATATATATATAAAAATTATAAAGAATTGCGCCACCGTGAACAATAGATTTTGTATAAGGCATGATTTTTTTCCGTGTACAATGTACATACATCCATACAAACATAATACATGAGCAAAATAATATGCAAGGCATATGCTTAACTGCTTTAGTTTACAATAAAATAAGTAAATTGCCTTGGAAATAGTTTAACTTTATAGAGAGTATAAAGGAACACTAGTAAATAAATTTATATATGTGTATATATATATACTTTAAATATAAAACTCTATTATTAACAAGTAACTAACAACAAGTAGATACTTCAACCGTTTGAAAGGTACAAGTATTATTAAAAAAAAAAAAACCCCCCACCTTCAACTTCACCACTACCATTAACCCTTCTTCAATAGCAGACCTAAAGAAAAGCAGGAGGAATTAAATAAAAGGGCTCTGCAACAATAATAAGCAACATCAAGTGTATTAAATTATAATTATTTTGTGCATGACATAGAATCGTGAAACATGCCTAATGACACATTTGCCACACCGGCAAGCAAAAAAATTTTAAAACTTTTTTTTTTTTTTTATTTTGAAAAGGAAACCATTCAACCTAAACCAAACAGCTCTCGTTTCCAATAGACGTTACGATATAACAGCAACTAGAAAGAACAATAAAAACAAAATTCTCATTATTTTAAGATTCCATGTAATGGACAAAATGAAGAAGTTAAAGAACAAAACAAAAAAACTGTTAACAAAAAAGCCGACAGCCCGGCATTTAAATATATGTACAATGTATGTATTTATTTACATGCTGAGAAAAAAAAGGAAAAAACGGAAATTGTATATTTAAAAAAGTGTATGCCAACATTTAATTCGTGCTTTTTGTTGCTTCTTAATTTTGGCAAGAAACTCACTGTACGCACAGTGTCTTATAAGGGAATTTAAGGGCAAAATATTACAAAAGTTTTAAAATGATAGAAGTTCAACTTCCTGGGCTAACAAAGTTTTTCTTGGGATTCAAAAAATTAATAAACAAGGTTTCGTTTAAATGTGCTCAATTCCCATTTCATACTATTGCTAAACGGAAATTTATTGTTGATGGGATAAGCTATTCCTATTCGCATTTCACTGGTTGCTTAGGCCAGATCGTCAGGAAAGTTCGTCCAAAGATTTAGAAAAAATATTATACAAATAAAACTGTTAAGCGAATAAGAATTATAAGCACCAGTTTCACTTGTAAAAATATCAAAGCTTAAACAACAATAAACAGTGAGTTTATGTTTTCTTACGTTTTCCACTACAATTGATTGATTTTTGGTCAACTCTCAATGTAGTTGTAAGTGGGTAAAGGAAAAACAAAAATAAAAACAAATTACAGTACTTTTCGCTTATAGTCACATCCTTTAGTTGCAACCATAACTTGGACTATGTCGCTAATGTGACTATAAGGCTAATTCACATATATGCCACTATGAAGCATATAACCGAATTCGAATATAATCAAGTTATGTGAATAAAGGAAATTAAAAATGCATATAAATTACACCGACATCAGGCTTATTGTTTTACAACAGAGTTGCATACTGTAAAAAAAAATAGTTAAAATAATAACAAGATATTTCATAACTGATACCAACGGCAAAAACTATTTTTTCATTCTTTCTTTGGATGGATTTTTGATTCGAAAACTAAAAAGAACTAAGTAAGTTTTGCTTATGTGACTATAACGCCTTTAATTTGCTTTACTCTTCCCTTTGACTACTGTTGATATATTGCATATATGGCAAATGTGCTTGTATCGCTAAATGGACTATAACGTTAATACTTTATATTAAATTAACTTATAGCGGCAAAATAAACCAATAAAATGGACTATATCGCTAATGGGACTATAAGCGTTGTGACTATAAACGAAAATTACCGTACTTTATTTTATTTTGCCAGCTCAATTTAATTTACACTGCCACATGAATATTAGTTATCAAAGTTTTTCTTGTGATTCAAAAAATTAATTAACTAACTATTGTAAGCCCAATTTAAGGGTTAAAATATGACAAAAAAAAAAAAAAAACAGTCACGTATAGAAGAATAATCGTGTAAATGATATTTTTACTAGAGGTTCGTGATAAAAAATTTAAAAATCACGCACTAGCCTTGCGAGCTAGTGCGAACAGCTCTGTTGTGAGCTAAAGAATCATGTAAAAGTTCTTTGTGCCGAATATTATTTAGATATGTTTCTTCATATAAGACGACATTTATGCGATGATTTTTAAAACATGTCTTTAGGAAATGTTTTTTTATTTGTAGATGAATTTAATAGAAAAGACATTAATTCTTTTCTTCGTTTTTTTTTTTAATTTTCTTTTACTGTCATTTAAAATTTTGATACTACATGTGTCTTGTTTTCAAATAAATTATTCAAATAAAAAAATATTTTAAAACAACAATAAAAAAACATGTCTCTGAAGTCATAATTTTAATGTAAAAAGATTTTGGTAGCAGTTCCAAAAGAAAATTTAAAAAAAGACATGTTTATAAAATCACCGTGTAAATCCCGCCTAAATATATGAGGTTTGTTTGCCTTTAAGTGATTTAAGAATAGGAGGTGGAGGGGGGTTAACATGGGACCTATGATCAATTCTGAACCTACCAACACAAAATTTTAGCATGATATAATAGCTTTTGTCCTGTTTCCCAATTAAGGATGTTATGGCATTAAAAGCAATTTAAGGAAGTCATATTTGTAATGCAGCTATGACGATTAAATTTAATCTAAATACCAACATAAGTCGATGGCTTATGATCACAAAGACTCTTTTCTGGAAAAAAAGCCTGTATGGGGGCTATTTAAAATGATGGAAAGATTGTCAGCGTTTTAAAAAGGCCTGGCAATTAGAACCCACATATCAAATTTCCTAAAATCTTCTTCTAAATTGCGACCTATACTTTGCACACAAAGTTTATGTGAACCGTCAGCCATCGTTAAATCGATCCAAGAATTAATTATGAGTCGATCAGTATACTAAAATGTTGTCTAACACCAACATGGTCTAAAACCAACATTTTAAGGTGTTACAAACATCAGCACAAACGCATTATACCCTCTCCACTATTGTGGTGGGGGTATCATAAGAATTAGGTGGGTGAATAAAGCCCTATTTCGATTAATGACGTCCTAATGGTCAGAAGGATTATATCTGTCTGTGGCCACGGCATTGTATGAAACACAGCTTTAGTCATGCAAATAATGGGTAGCGATGCATTAGCGAAAAAAAGTAGATGCCCCCGTAATAACATCTTAAGATTTAATAATTTTACAATTTTGTAGAACAATTTTATTTTTTCTCAAAATCACTGTTCCCCACATTTCGTTTAAAAATGAGACCTTCAATGTTGGTAACAGGCAGCAATTAACTACAAACAATGTTTTATTATAAAAAAGGGAGAATTTCCTTTACTTGCCACTACTTTAATTTTAATAATTCCCCCTTTTTTTGTTACAAAATATACAGTTTAAACAAAATTTAATGACTAGCCAGAAATGTGTGCACATCAACAGTGACAAACAAAATTAAAGCAACACTTTAAAAAAAAAATCATTAAAACAGAAAAAATAAAAATTAATTTTTTAAAGTATGCAAAATCTAAAGAAATATTATAAAAAAAAAATATATATCAAATTTATGTGAAAAGTCGCCGTAAAAATGTTATTCCAATTATTTAACTAACTGTAAAGACTTCTTCTACTTAAATGCAAGTATTTACCGACAAGCCGGAATAAAAAAAATTAAGGAAAAAAGATACTGCTGGCTGGCATGCTTTAACTTTTTATCTTGCCAACGAGTGAGGGCGATTAGACGTGGCAACTAGCAGACAAAAAAAAAACGCACTAAAGTAATGTAATCAGAGTCAATGTAGGAAAATGTTTACTACCACCACCAGCAACAGCAGCAGCAGTAACTTGACGAGGAAAAAAAACGAAAACGAATTTATAAAAAGGGATTGCAATGAACGTGTGCGGCTGACTTTGTCCTCATTCAAGCAAGAGTGCCAAAGTTACGTGAGGTTAGTTTGTAATTAATCTTTATTTTACTTTTTGTTGCTGCTTCTCCGTCCTTTTCCTTCTTCTCTACAGATTAAATTGCTTGCTATATGGTAAAAGTTACATGAAATAATTCTAACACAAAAAAAAAAATATAATGTTACAATTTACTTTCTTTATATTCTTGTTGAACGGAAGGAAGGAAATACATAAATCTGTGCGTGTAGATGAGTTTGTACATCACTGTTTGCTTGAGTGTGTTTGTGTGTGTGTGCTGGGTTTTTGTGGGTTTCAATGTTGGTTTCTTTTAGTATTAATTGGATTTTAATAAAAACACACAAATATGATAAAATTATCAAGGTTGTTTTTTATTGTGCAAAGGAAAATTTGTTTTCTTTTCAATTCGTTTATTTTTTTTAATTTTTTTACATTTCCTTTGTTTTTACTTTAAAAGTTATGAAAATGCTTTTATTTATAGAAAATAATATTGAGTGCTTAAAAAAGAAAAGTTTAATTTGTGGATTTTTTAATTAAATTTAACTCAAGAGACTGGCGGAAGTAGCTTGCCGAGTCTGAAAGGGGTCTTACAGGATGGTTTTTTGCTTTAAGCAAAAACCTGGACCACCTATCTATTCCTCGGTTAGAGGAATTATTGTATTTGTAACATTTTATAAAATAATTAAATAGAATAAATACATACATATATGAATTCTTTTTTTTTTTAATTTTAACCCCAACTAAAAACATTTGCGACCTTCACATAACATCGTAATAAAATATAAATCTTCTTTCTCTGTCGTAATCAGCAGTCTATTGACTGATTTTTATATAAAATGGAATTTAATTTAAATACATATAAATTTCAATAGAAATCAAGATAATTTGTTTTAAAAATTCACTGACTGTCTGCATAAAAGAGCTCGAGTAATGAAATGTAATAACCGAAGTGTTTGTAATAGATTTTATTTCCAATGATAAAGATAATCATCATTTCCATGAAAATTGTATTGCACAAACACATTTGTACAAATGCACGCTGGCAGGAGAAGAAGTGCGTACTCAAATGTTGTGTTTCATAAAAAACCATAAATGGAAAAAATTTGTTTTTCGGTTTTAATACTGATATTTAGTGTAATGATGTCGGTGGTAGTGGCACTACATCTACTTTAAATATTGAATGGTATTATTCGTTTGTGCTTATGTTTGCAAAACCTTAACATGTTTGACTTATATCCACCTTAGGGTCAAAACCATCGAGTCAAAATAACTTTTTGTGTCGATCTAATGATATCCGTCCATCCGTCTGGCTAGCTGCCCATGTAATCCTTCTGCGCAATTTTGGAGAAAAATTACGAAATTTGTTACGATCCATAATTTCACATAACCCATATTTAAGCTTCTTTCCAGAATAGAATATCTGTGATCATAAACCATCTGATTATGTTGGTATTTAGATTGAATTTGGTTCAACCTTTTTTATTTCAATATATTAATGTGCTGTTTTCACAACACAAGTGACTGAACGTGAAGTAAAATTTTTATGGAAAACACTCAAAAAACTGAGTGCTTTTCATATAAATTTCACTACACGTGCAGTCACTTGTGTTGTGAAAACAGCACATAAATCTTACGAAATTTTATTGGAATTGGTCCCTAATTAATCATATGTCCCATACAAATGCCACTCTTGGAAAAAGCTTTTAATGCCATAAATGTTGGTATTGACATAAAATATCACAGAATACACAGAACTGTCACGAGACGGAAGATTTTGCGTTTTTTTTTTTTTTTTTTTGTCTCTTTCAAAGAAAGCTGCCCTTTTGCAATTCTCTTTTCATCATATTCTATGCCGCAATACAATGAACACAAATTTATTTAGTTAAGATTTATTTACAAAACTGTTGTAAAAATTAACTTTTAAGTTCACCACAACACGAGTAAATAATATTTAAGTAAGTAAATAAAATTATAACACAAAACATTATTACTAAATAAATTTTTTTGCACAAAAAACCACGTTTGTTGAACTAATGCATTTGTTTAACGTGGTTTGTGTTTTGTTATTTTTGTTTTGATCACGCCATTTGTGTTGATTGTTGCGGCCTGCTTTTACACCTTGCCACTTCACTACCAAAAAAGCTTTCTGTCTCTTTCTTCGAAAGCTGCCCTCGCAACTGATTTGGGCCTTTTCCACACATCACTTTTTACAGTTCTGTGTGTTCTGTGTAAAATATTGTGTTGGAATTTTCAGAATTATACGTATCGAGCCCTCATAGCAAAAATGATGTAAAAAATAAAATTTTACACGAGAAGGTTTTTTTAAATATCATTGCTTCAAGTCTAGGCTTTCGTTTGATATTTCTTTTGCTCTTATTTCGTAACGGTACTTCCCAGACATATGAGATTTTTAGAGATGATGCAAATGATTGATTTTCATCAAAAAACAAAAATCTAAAATGTTGGTAACATTACTATTGCTATTAGGGCTCCTCCTCCTTAAAATAACCTCATATAGATAATAATATGTTCATATGTTTCTAAATTATATTCGGCACAAAGTACTTTTGCATGAATCTAAGCACAATAACCTTATATTGTTCTGGCGGGTCTATTTTGTTACACTCTCGAAAATTTGTTTCTAAATTCTGTAGTGTAGGGTCGGGCTTGGACCCGCCCACTCTTAACTTTATATACACAGAAAAAATTACAAAACCAACTTCAATTAACGTATTTGTTAGAAATTTGTACTATTAATTAAATTATGTACTGATTTTCCGCCAGCAAACAAATTGATGATACCAATTAACACGTTTGTAAGTTTGAGCTTTTCTTGCTGTTCAGTTTCAATCAATAGGGTTAATTGAAATGTGACCACCAGCAAAAGAGGCTAAATAAAACGTAAACACAAATTAAAATATTTTTTTCAATCAACACAGTTAATTGAAACAATTAAAAAATTGTTTGAAAATTTTAAATATTTTAAAGTTTGTGGGTATGTCTTCATATTTGCAAATATACACACAAACATTATAATTTTTATTTTCAATTAGAGAAATTAATTGGAACAATTAAAAAAATTGTTTGGAACAGTATTATTGAATTAATTGAAAAAATATTGGTGAAAATTTTTTCTGTGTAGTCGCGTTATTTTTATGCCAGCTTTCGCTCGAATTTCTTTTCGATTATTTAAATATGTTTTGTTTTGTTTTTGGCTTTTTACGTATACACGTTGTTTTATAAGCCGCCAAAGAAATAAATCAGAAGCGTTCATACAATTTAAATCGCTTCGATATACTCGTCGCGTTAAAACAATTGATCTTTGGTTTCCGAAACGAACTGTTATTATATTAGTTTCTTGTAAAAGTGTGTGTCCTTCAATTCTTTTATTTTCCAAGGTTTTTTTTATAACAATCTGAAAAAGTAAAAAAAAAAAAATCATTGAAAAATACATACAGAGTATAGACTGGCCCACGCTTGTGTGGAAAAGTTAAAGTATAGTCCAATACTTTCTCCACAAGCTTGATTTTGTTACTTTTACTAAAATATGTATTTACCAAAAATTGGATCAATAGGATGAATGGCGACTTTACTGTTTCACATCTTATACCTATTACATGCATTTACTTTTGGCTTATCATTATTGTACTTGTTAATGTATTGGAGATACTTGTTCAGACTTTTCTTTGATCTTTACTAGATTTAAATTTGTTAAAATTCAAATATATTCATCCCTCTACATAATTATTTAACTTATTTTGAATGCAGAATTACAAGAAACGAGTTTAGAAGGATTCTGTTGAAATTTCTGACAGAGAGTCAGATTCATCCCACGAAGAAGTTAAGTTTCGCAAAAAAACAAAATACAACTAAACCAATTAAACGACTTTATTGGATCTATTGACCGTGTAAGTCTATCTTACCCCGAAAAATCATTTAACTATCGCAACCTCTAAATAAATTTGGACGGAACATTTTTAAGCACTATTCGAATAGGATCAGCGTTGTGGAGCGCGAATATTCGATACGTTTGTATTTTGGGCCACCCTAATACAGGGATGTGCTGGAAATCGAAAACATAAAACGCCAGAATGTTAAAATGTTTCTGTAATAAATAAAAAAAGAATGGCATACAAATATTTCTGTGGTTTTCATGGGCAACCGCGTATGTCTTAAAATAAAATTTTTCAGGAGAGTCGAAAACCCTATTCTAGATCAAACTACATATTTTGAACTTTGTAATTGAGTTAAAACATCAGAATGAGTCAATCTGTTTTTAAAATTATTTAGAACCATGTAAAGAGCATTTAAAATTAAGCAATATGGCGTCAACATTTCGAAAAAATAAACATACGCCGTTGCCCATGAAAACCACAGATTTATTTATTAAACAGAATTTTATAACAAAAATTATAAAAATTAGATTAAAAGTATATTAAAAACAACTTCCAAATTCTGTTAATCTTTTTACAAGTTATAAACCTCTTCGTCTTTTCTTTTGGGTCACCCTGTACTTGTTTTTTTTTTTTTTTTTTTTGTCTGGAAACACTTTATTCATTCATCTACAGCAATATTTAATTTCTTTTTTTTTTTTGTAAATTTTATTGTTTTGTCTGCAAAATAAAAAATTGAAAATAAAACTGCCGTTGAGCTAAAGTGCATTTATGTCATTGAGAAAAACAATCGTAACGCCTCTTGAACGTTGTGATTATTATTGTTATTTCTACTTATAATGCATGCCACAGCAATTTCTATATTGTTTTTTATTTTTATTTTTGCCTCTTTCTTCTTTGGTTTTTTAAGTATTTTGGAGTGCATTTCAAATGTGAAGAATCCATATTTGTAGGTATTACATTTTAAAAATAATTCATACTGCAAATATGTTGGTATGTACTCGTACTGTGTTTATGAAAAGTGTTATGGATTTGAAAACACATTGATGAAATTCAAAATTATATTACAAATTAAATTGATTTTTTGGCTACAGGGGTATATTTATGCCAAGAATGTAACTGAGCTACCTAAATAAGAGCGGAAGCGTTTTTTGTATGTCAAAACTTCTCATTTGCATACAATTTATACGAAACAAACCATTAGAATGCGAATTAGAAATCACCCGGCTGATAAATCTTATTTGACAGATCGCTATGTCGCACATAGGGGTTTTTTGCCAATCTAGCCGGACATTAAGCAAAAAATTTTTTTTAAGAAATGGAAAAATTTAAGTACGCAGCTCGACAGACAACAAAGTTCTGCATCGTATAGTGAATTTTCAAGTCTTTTGCTTGAGATTTGTGGTTTTGGGACACTGTTAAAACCAGGAAAGTTGATTAAATTGCATGCGTGTTCATTGACTTTTTACGGTTTTGGGAGGTTTACAATATATTTTTTTGTAGATAAACGAATAAAGATTTTACATTGAATTTTTTTTTCTGTGAAAGACTATATAAACAGCTAATTATGAAAATTTTTAGAAAAATTTTATTTGAATTTTTTATGATAAAAAAATTAGTACGAAATTAAAAAAAACGATTTTTTTGTTCACTTTTTTGAAAAAAAAAAAAATTTAAAAGGTTTTTGAAGGTGAGTTCCGCTGAGTTCTTAAAAATTTTATACATCACGATAAAATTTGAAATCTCTACTTTTAAATTCAAAAAAAAAACGTTGCGCGTTGTTGCGCCATTTTTTTTTATGATTTTTTGAAAATTTCACCTTTTTTCTGTTTTTGCTCATCTTGCATAGGTACATATGATAGAAACCCTTTCGTCAGTCATAAAATGTTTTGGTTGTACGTAGATGGTTTTTATTTAAATTATTACATATAAGCCTAATATTACCTGTGTAAAAAAAGGGATGTGCGAAACAGTAAGTAACGGGTTTTAACCACCTGTGCGGCCGCTAAAGGACGTTATTTAATAGAGCAAAATAAATGTACCTGTTTTGCATAACTTTTAAAATCATTAACAACAAAAATAATATATAATAAAAAATCAAATCTGGGCTCTAGGTACTTAGTTTTTTTAAATATATATTGTGGTTTTTGCATAAAATTGTTATCAGAACCATTTTGAAGCTTCGAGAGTAAAATGGAAAAAGTGTATACGAATTTAGAGTTATTCCAAATTATACAAGAATGTAGTTCTAAACTCGTTGAAGAGAAATTACAATTTTTAGTTAGAAAATTGTGCGAAATTTCAAAATGTCAGGGAGATAGTGACATATCAGTAGTAAATCAATGCTTAAAGAAATTCAAATATTTTTTTAAAATATTTTGGCATTCAGCACAAAGCCAAATGGCTGGAAGGAACAGTGACAATACCTTTTTTTGGGAGTTCGTCTTCAAAACGACTACAAAAGCCGTTTGTTGAATTGACCGAAAGAAGTAAGAGAAGAAAAACTGAAATCTTGCGAACTCAAACCGATGCTGATTTATTGATGCACGCTACCCAAACACAACTACAAACGTCTGGAAAAAAAGATGCCTCAGGTCTGCTTAAAGAAATTGTGTCTTCTCCGGCAAGAGCTACAAAAATAAAAAAAGCATACAAAGCTGCACAAGAGGATAAAGTAAAACAGCTAACCCCTCTAAAGGCTCTTTCTATATTTGTAGAAGCTGATCTTTCTCGAAAACAATATGAAATAATCCGAAGTGCCGCTAAGAAGGTTTATCCTAGCTACAAAATTCTGCAGAGAGAGAAAAGTGAATGCTATCCTCCAAAAGAATCATTTGAAGTAACGGAAACATGTGCTCAAATAAATCTTCAGGATTTGCTTAATCATACTGCAAGTAGATTACTTACATATTTAAAAGATGTTTTATGTGATTCACAAATAGAAGAATGCAACTCCCTCGAACTAATAAGCAAATGGGGCTGCGATGGATCACACCAGGCACAATTTAAGCAAAAGATGAAAAATGATGCTTCTGATTCTCATATTTTTCAGAGTAGTTTCGTACCGCTTCGACTAATATATGGTGCAAAAAAGGAGAAAATATTATGGCAAAATCCAACTCCTTCATCACCGCGATATTGTAGACCTATTCGCATCAGATTTGTTAAAGAAACTGTAGATGTAATCCAAGAAGAAATTAATTATGTACAAGATGCCATTACTACATTACAAAACACTAATTTTTTAATGCAAGGAAAGTTATATTCCATAAAACATACAATGGTATTTACAATGATAGATGCAAAAGTATGTAATGCCGCAACACAAACTACGTCCACAATGAAGTGCTATATTTGTGGGGCTACTTCAAAAGAATTTAACAATTTGAAAATCAAAAGGGATATAGACGTAGATGCACTTTCTTTCGGATTATCTACTTTGCACGCCAGAATTCGTCTATTTGAGAGCATATTACACCTATCGTATAAACTCACAGTAAAAAAGTGGCAATTAAGATCGGATGAGGACAAAACTATTGTTAATGAGAGGAAAAAAACTATCCAAGAAAAATTTAGAAGTGAATTAGGGCTAATAGTGGATGTACCGAAGACTGGATTTGGAAACAGCAACGATGGTAACACCAGCAGACGATTTTTTTCCAATCCTGAATTAGCTGCAGAAATAACTGGAATTGCATTGGATTTCATCTACCGGATCAAAGTTATTATTGAAGTAATTACAAGTGGTCACAAAATCCATTTGCACGAGTTTGCCAATTATTGCTTAGACACTGCAAAACTTTACGTTACTCTATATCCCTGGCATCCTATGACACCTACAATGCACAAGATTTTAGTACATGGCGCAACTGTAATGAGTGAGGCATTGTTGCCTATCGGGCTATTATCAGAAGAAGCGTCTGAGGCACGAAATAAACATTTTCGGCTTTACAGGCAGAATTTTGCTAGAAAGTTTTCGAGGGTTCAGTGTAACAAAGATGTTATAAATAGACTTTTGCTCAGTTCTGACCCACTGATTACTAGTATAAGACCAACTCCAAAAAAAAAGTCACTACCCTTTACGAAAGAAGCAATTTCTTTTATGCTTCCACCTGTACTTGGCTCTGAAGAGAATTCAGATTCAGAAGAGGATTTTGAAGAAGCAGACGAAGAAGAACCATGGCACTCATCATCATCTTAGTGCAAAAGAGAAGTTATTTTAAATAAATTAGTTGTTATTATTTTAAATAAAATTTGCTGTTACTATTATAAATAAGTTATTATTACGAATATATTAATTATTTTCAGATAAATTAAATACTATAAAATATATAAAAGTCACATAAAATCTTAAAAATTAATATGTTTTGGAAATTAGCAAAAAAAAAAAAAATTTACAGGGTCGTTCCGGGGGGGGGGGGTGTTTGGAGGGATATCTCCCCCTACCCATTAAAGTTCAAAAATTTAATTTTTATAGTATTAAGGCGTTAGTAATCTATTTCTTTTAATATTTACATTTTTTTTAAATATTATTTTATGTAACCGCCCTCAAAAGGGGGCGGGGGGCGAAAAGTGTAATTTTACGATCTCATGGGTCTTATTTTAGGTTTTTTAACTTTCGCCGACGTTAAAAGTTGCATTTGCCAAACAAAAATATGGGAAAAGTTTAAAAAAAATTGCATTTTTCAGAGGTTGGATTAGTTCTTCTAGGGGGAACATTTTCCTCCTTGGTCCGATTTTATTTATTTTTTAGGTTTACCTGCCTATGACAATATCACATATTTCTGCCAAGTTTCATCGATCTAGGGGCACTCAATAACTTTTAAGAAGCAATATAAGCTAAAACAAAAAGTAATGTCCGGCTAGATTGGCAAAAAACCCCTATGTGTGTCGGTTTGTTTTATTGAAATTGTATTTAAATAAAATTTTCATTTTTAAAAAAACGCTTGCCGCTTTTGTTTACGTTGTTCAGTAAGTAGGGAGAGAGGAATTAATTCCTCTGTCCCTCTTCTCATCCAAAAAGTTAAAATCGGAGCGACAAAAATGGTGCAATGTAAACGGCTACTTAGCTCGTTCAAAGATTCCGTTGAAATGTAAAACTCCACATTATGTAACAAAATCGATCTTTTTGACGACTCCACGTTTTATGATAAAGTTGACCAAAAATTGGTCCCAAGAAGATGCCACGTTTAAGAGCATAATTGGTTTAAATTAGGCCTCAAGTTAATTGGCATAATAAAACCGATATGGAAGTATCGTCGATCAAGCCCGATCATAGATCTGCCATTGCAAAATTTTGCCATGACATGGTAGCTATTATAAAAGTTATCGTAGCTAAATGTAACTCTACCACACGCAAAGAAAAAACATGGTTGAGGTAAACATATTCTAAGAGCAACATATAAGATTCATGATTGTAGTCACCATATTAAGATTATTATTTAATCATATTATGACTAAATATATTCGTAATATTACATCATAATATTTTTCCCATAATCATTTTATTATTCTGTTAATCATACTAAGTTAAGAAGTAATCATATTATTGTCATGTTGATCAGAATAAGCTAAGAAATCAATCATATTATTGTCATGTTGATCAGAAAAAGCTAAGAAATCAATCATATTATTGTCATGTTAATCATAATAAGCTAAGAAGTAATCATATTATCGTCATGTTAATCATAATAAATTTAGAAGCAATCATATTATGATACATTTCATAACTGTCATAAAAATATAAAATAAATTAAAATTAATTTCAAAAGATTTTATTATTCGTGCTTAATTCCCAGTTTTTATTATTGATAAAAACACTTGAAATTTATTGTTGATGGGATAAGCTATTCCTATGCATTTCACTGGTTGCTTAGGCCAGATCATCAGGAAACTTCATCCATAAAGGTTTTAGACAAACTAAAGATATTAAACCAAATAAAACTGTTAAACGTATAAGAATTATACAACAGTTCTACTTGTAACAATATCAAAGTTTAAACAAAACACATCAACAATAAACAACAGTGTGTTCATCTCATCTTACATTTCCCCACTACAATTAGTTGAAATTCTCTCAACATTAATTGTAGTTGTAAGTAGGTTAAGAAAAACAAAATGAAAAAAACAACAACTTACAAAAGATGTTGTCAATTATAAAATCTTTTGAAATTAAAAATTTTGTATTCCCAAAAATTGAAATTACTTTTTGATAATAAACAGGCAGTGCACGGCCTAAAAAACACTTAATTGACAACATCTTTTGTAAGTTGTTGTTTTTTTCATTTTGTTTTTCTTAACCTACTTACAACTACAATTAATGTTGAGAGAATTTCAACTAATTGTAGTGGGGAAATGTAAGATGAGATGAACACACTGTTGTTTATTGTTGATGTGTTTTGTTTAAACTTTGATATTGTTACAAGTAGAACTGTTGTATAATTCTTATACGTTTAACAGTTTTATTTGGTTTAATATCTTTAGTTTGTCTAAAACCTTTATGGATGAAGTTTCCTGATGATCTGGCCTAAGCAACCAGTGAAATGCATAGGAATAGCTTATCCCATCAACAATAAATTTCAAGTGTTTTTATCAATAATAAAAACTGGGAATTAAGCACGAATAATAAAATCTTTTGAAATTAAAAATTTTGTATTCCCAAAAATTGAAATTACTTTTTGATAATAAACAGGCAGTGCACGGCCTAAAAAACACTTAATTGACAACATCTTTTGTAAGTTGTTGTTTTTTTCATTTTGTTTTTCTTAACCTACTTACAACTACAATTAATGTTGAGAGAATTTCAACTAATTGTAGTGGGGAAATGTAAGATGAGATGAACACACTGTTGTTTATTGTTGATGTGTTTTGTTTAAACTTTGATATTGTTACAAGTAGAACTGTTGTATAATTCTTATACGTTTAACAGTTTTATTTGGTTTAATATCTTTAGTTTGTCTAAAACCTTTATGGATGAAGTTTCCTGATGATCTGGTCTAAGCAACCAGTGAAATGCATAGGAATAGCTTATCCCATCAACAATAAATTTCAAGTGTTTTTATCAATAATAAAAACTGGGAATTAAGCACGAATAATAAAATCTTTTGAAATTAAAAATTTTGTATTCCCAAAAATTGAAATTACTTTTTGATAATAAACAGGCAGTGCACGGCCTAAAAAACACTTAATTGACAACATCTTTTGTAAGTTGTTGTTTTTTTCATTTTGTTTTTCTTAACCTACTTACAACTACAATTAATGTTGAGAGAATTTCAACTAATTGTAGTGGGGAAATGTAAGATGAGATGAACACACTGTTGTTTATTGTTGATGTGTTTTGTTTAAACTTTGATATTGTTACAAGTAGAACTGTTGTATAATTCTTATACGTTTAACAGTTTTATTTGGTTTAATATCTTTAGTTTGTCTAAAACCTTTATGGATGAAGTTTCCTGATGATCTGGCCTAAGCAACCAGTGAAATGCATAGGAATAGCTTATCCCATCAACAATAAATTTCAAGTGTTTTTATCAATAATAAAAACTGGGAATTAAGCACGAATAATAAAATCTTTTGAAATTAAAAATTTTGTATTCCCAAAAATTGAAATTACTTTTTGATAATAAACAGGCAGTGCACGGCCTAAAAAACACTTAATTGACAACATCTTTTGTAAGTTGTTGTTTTTTTTCATTTTGTTTTTCTTAACCTACTTACAACTACAATTAATGTTGAGAGAATTTCAACTAATTGTAGTGGGGAAATGTAAGATGAGATGAACACACTGTTGTTTATTGTTGATGTGTTTTGTTTAAACTTTGATATTGTTACAAGTAGAACTGTTGTATAATTCTTATACGTTTAACAGTTTTATTTGGTTTAATATCTTTAGTTTGTCTAAAACCTTTATGGATGAAGTTTCCTGATGATCTGGCCTAAGCAACCAGTGAAATGCATAGGAATAGCTTATCCCATCAACAATAAATTTCAAGTGTTTTTATCAATAATAAAAACTGGGAATTAAGCACGAATAATAAAATCTTTTGAAATTAAAAATTTTGTATTCCCAAAAATTGAAATTACTTTTTGATAATAAACAGGCAGTGCACGGCCTAAAAAACACTTAATTGACAACATCTTTTGTAAGTTGTTGTTTTTTTCATTTTGTTTTTCTTAACCTACTTACAACTACAATTAATGTTGAGAGAATTTCAACTAATTGTAGTGGGGAAATGTAAGATGAGATGAACACACTGTTGTTTATTGTTGATGTGTTTTGTTTAAACTTTGATATTGTTACAAGTAGAACTGTTGTATAATTCTTATACGTTTAACAGTTTTATTTGGTTTAATATCTTTAGTTTGTCTAAAACCTTTATGGATGAAGTTTCCTGATGATCTGGCCTAAGCAACCAGTGAAATGCATAGGAATAGCTTATCCCATCAACAATAAATTTCAAGTGTTTTTATCAATAATAAAAACTGGGAATTAAGCACGAATAATAAAATCTTTTGAAATTAAAAATTTTGTATTCCCAAAAATTGAAATTACTTTTTGATAATAAACAGGCAGTGCACGGCCTAAAAAACACTTAATTGACAACATCTTTTGTAAGTTGTTGTTTTTTTTCATTTTGTTTTTCTTAACCTACTTACAACTACAATTAATGTTGAGAGAATTTCAACTAATTGTAGTGGGGAAATGTAAGATGAGATGAACACACTGTTGTTTATTGTTGATGTGTTTTGTTTAAACTTTGATATTGTTACAAGTAGAACTGTTGTATAATTCTTATACGTTTAACAGTTTTATTTGGTTTAATATCTTTAGTTTGTCTAAAACCTTTATGGATGAAGTTTCCTGATGATCTGGCCTAAGCAACCAGTGAAATGCATAGGAATAGCTTATCCCATCAACAATAAATTTCAAGTGTTTTTATCAATAATAAAAACTGGGAATTAAGCACGAATAATAAAATCTTTTGAAATTAAAAATTTTGTATTCCCAAAAATTGAAATTACTTTTTGATAATAAATTAAAATTTTTTTGCATCGATTTTTTTATTTTGTGGCTTTTTACAATTTTTCTTAATGTAAATAAAATAGCGGAGTTCAATATTAGGCTTGCAAAAGAGCAAATGCAAAATATCCAAACACTTTTATAAAATAAAAAGAAATCTCTGTGTGTTTTGTTGTTGGATTTTACTACGATATTTTAAAAAATAAAACGAAATCTCTGTGTGTTTTGTTGTAGGAGTTTACTACGATATGTTGCATTTGCACTATTACATCACTGATATTGAACTCCGTTAATATTTAAATTTTTTTAATTTCTTTAAACTTATTATTTTTTTATGGGAATTTATCCTTAAATTGTTTAACCGCTTACATATAAAACAAACGAAACAACTGATTCAAAATTATTTTACAAATGGCGCCAACATAATATAATTAGAGTAAAAATAGTATGATTGCATCTTAAACACAAAATGATAAATGTATAGAAACTTATCATGTTATGGCTATTAAATCATGACATTTATATGGTTGTGAGTAATATAATATGTTTTGAAAGTTATCATTATTTAGTTGTTAGCAAAATAATTATTTTTCGGTCAACAATACTTAAATTTATAATTGCGATAAGCATTGATATGTTTACAGTAACGATAATATTATTGATATTAAATAAAAATAACAATTATTTGTGTACGACAACAATTTATTGTCACAATAAACATAGTGTTGTTGCCGTAACCATGCCCAACCATATTTTTTCTCTGCTTGCAATACCAACATTTATAAAAAAGTTATGGTATTTAAAGTTTTTATCGTGAGAGGAATTTTATGAAAGATACGGTCAACATTATAAAATAGTTCTAAATTTGTTTACAGTTTTATGATTTAAACAAACAATTTAATTAAAAATGTATCTAAATTTTAACCCACGTTTCATGACAAAATTTGCAAAAAAAAAAAATACTCACATTTCATCGAAAAAAATTTTATAAATAGAAACCGCGTTTAATGACAAAATTTGTACCAAAATGAACCCAAGTTTTAGGGTATAATTGGTTTAAAAAAAGTGCACAGTTAATTGGTATAATAAAAAAGACTAAGACTAAGGCCCGTTTTCACAACTTACCGATAGCTTAAAGTAGACTCTAACCGGCCGTATAAAAAGTGTTCCATTATTACAACTTTACTTTAACCTACCAGGTAGGATGAACCTTAATTTACTTTATCGCTCACTTTAGGTTAAAGTAAAGTTTAAATAATGAAGCACTTTTTATAAGGCCGGTTAGAGTCTACTTTAAGCTATCGGTAAGTTGCGAAAAAGGGCCTAAAAGATTATTTAAAAAGTTAGGTGATGTTGTATTTGTATGTATAAATTTACATTCGCGTTTAATGGAAAACTTGGACTGCTAAACGAACCACATTGAATGAATTTACGCTTCATATTAAAGTTTTACTTTATCAGCGCCAAATTTTTTTTGCCAAAATGGGACTGTACTTAAGTATGGTAAAACTTTTGAATCTCTCATCTTATTTAGATTTCGAATTTTTCCACATTACAAAAATAAATCAATAAAGTACTTTACTTTAATTCTATTGTTTTGACGGTCATATGTACAACAATAAAGTAAATTTAATCTGACAAATGATTATGACAATTTTGTGCGTCATTAATGGCAGTCAGTAACTGATATCATCGCATTTTCTGACCTACACCAGTTAAAAGCGTACGAAAAAATACAAAGAAATGTCATTAAATGATTTTCAAATCTGTTTCTGATGACCCCCTGCATACGACAATGATGTCCTTGTTGTGCCATTAAGAATTTTTATTATTGTTCTAATTGTATTTAACTGACATGTTTCGTATGAAGGGTGTAGAGTAACAACAAAAGTGGTTGAAATGTTGTTGTTGGTGTTCCAGAAGTTATTTTGAGAAAAATATAGAAAAAAAACTGCCAGAAAGATTAAACTTTATATGTATATTCTGTTAGAATATTCTAAAAGCTTTTTTATTTTGTTGTTTTCCAGCTTAACTTTTGTGTTTTAGCTCAGAATTTAGTATTTAATTATATAATCGAAAATTCGGTTTTAATTATGAAAGTAACTTCTTTACCAGTGTATAGTAGTATTATAATTGCTTAGATAGCAAAAAATTACAATAACGTCTTTTACAATTTTGCCCTTATGTATTTACTTTTTCTTTTGACATTGATCATTATAGTAGGTCAATTTGTTCGGGACCAAGAAAATTGACAAAGAGAAACGTAATCAGCCGACAGTTCTAAGCAGATGTTCCAAAGAAGCTATTGCCCTAAAATCAAAATGGAGATTTCGATTTTACAAGAGAAAGTTTGTAAAAAATTTGTTACCTACCTGTTTTTGTTTTTGCGTACGTTGGGTTTCAGTAAATATTCTTATAAGTTATTTTTATTTACTTAAAAAAAGGGATGGTGTGCATTGCAATAACCGTTATTTGTATTTTGATAGACTAATTGATCCACCACTACCTTATCCAGGAATACCGGCACATATTCAGGGAACTGACCCTAGTGTATCTCCTACTAATATTATAAATGTGAAAGTTTGTATGTTTTGAGATTTGGATGCTTATAGGGTGGTTAAATTTTAAGGGCCGATGTTGATTTTGAATTAAACAGAAATTATTGTAATTTCTTTTTATTATGATAATATTGGTCTAAGTCGTTAATGTGCCGAATTATCTCACCCTTAAGCTCTTGAATTGGTACTGGCTTATCGACGTACACCTTTTCTTTCAAATAACCCCAAAGAAGGAAGTCCAACGGTGTCAAATCACATGATCTTGGCGGCCAATTGACATCTCCACCATGTGAGATAACACGGCCATTGAATTTTTCGCCCAAAAAAGCCATTGTTTCGTTAGCTGTGTGTCAAGTGGCGTCGTGCTGTTGAAACCACATATCGTTCACATCCATATCTTCCAATTCGGGTCATAAAAAGTTCGTTATCATCTCACGATAGCGAACACCATTCATAGTAACTGCCTGACCGGCCTCATTTTGGAAAAATGCCGCCAGCCCATAAGCCGCACCAAACAGTCACTCTTTGTAGGTGCATTGGTTTTTCGTAGGGTGTTCAGTCGATTAATTTTCGTTCGATTAATCGAACAATTTTAGACGATTAATTGTTCGAATAATTTAAAATTGCTAATTTCGATTAAAGGATTAATCGAAGAATTTATACCGATTAATCGAATAATAATAATATATTGTCAGCTCAGAATTGGTTTGGCGAAAAAGTGGAGAAAAACGACAAAGAAGATTTACATGAAGATTTCTCAAAGTGTACCCGATAAAAAATTAAAATTTTTGCGCCCTTTCATGAATAAAGTTAGAATTTAATAGTATTTTTTTGAAAATGAAAAATATTGTTTTGTGCCGCATACGCCACTTTTCTAAAAAAAATTAAAAAAGTGGCTTTTTGTGCTGCAAACGTATACTTATTGCGTGAGTGACTGACTCATTCAGCCTTAAGGCCTGAAGCTAAAGATTTGAAATTTGACCCGGAGGTGGATCTTTCCCCAAAATCGATCCACTAAGACGGGATTTTTAAAAATTCGAATGTTTAGGGGGTAAAAAGGGTAAATTCGGAAACCTTTTATCTCCAAAACTAAAAAAGATACAAAAAGCTGTAGTGTATATCGTTGTTCTTTTGAAAAATAAGTGGACAGGTGTGTGGTACTTTTTTGAAATTCGGCTCTTTTAGGGTTAAAACGGGTAAAACCTGAATTTTGGTACGTTTTTGTCAGCCCATCAATCTTTTGATCCATTAAACCTAGAAATAAAGTTTATACCACATTCGAAACTTATCAAAAAAATACGAATACAAGTTTGATATTTTTTCGAAATTCCAACGCTTAAGGGGTGAAAATCTTAACTATTTTTGGTACTTTTTTACAAAACATTTTGCATTTTGTAATTTTTGATACTATAATGGGGGGAAAAAATAGTACCAAAATGGGAAATACGGGAAATTTAATATCTTCCTTCAGCTTTTTGGTTCTACAACTGGTATTTTTTAATTATCGTTAATATTTGACCTCAAAATATGAAATTCAACATGCAATGTCCTGAATGAATGCTTTATATCTCAGAAACCACAAAAAATTTCGCCAAACAGATTTTGGGTTCAAAAAGGGGGTATTCAAAATATATATACCCCATACCTAACTCAATTTTTTCAAAAATGGTCGGTAGGTCAAACCAATTCTGAGCTGACGATATAGTATTTCTGTTAAATGTATAATTTTTTTAAAGAAAGTTATATTGACTATTTTAAAATCCAAGAGCCCGAATGTTTATTTACTCGAGTAGTAATTTTTTCTAAAATTATCGAAAAAAATCTCGTAATATATAAAATTTCTGGATTTAGAATTATTCGATTAATCGATTAATTTAAAAATTTTATTCGTTTAATCAAATAAGTTAAGAATATCGAATAATCGTTTAATCGAACAAAAATAAAACCCGATTAATTGAACACCCTAGTTTTTCGACAATCACTCTTGGATTATAATATAATAAAAATGTTATTATTGCAAGTACACAATTCGATTTAAAGTCCGTTATCAAATTTGAAACCTCAGGCATTTAAAGGATATTGTGGGGTATAAGGGTAAAAGCGGGATAAAATTTTTACTTTTTATCTTTGAGATAAATTTGATATACATACAGATTATAGTCTACATAACAATACAGTGTACTTTCTGGGGGCCTAAGACGAGAAAAAGCTGGTACTATTTGTTGTCTTTAACCTTTGGTACTTTTTTTCTTTTTGAAAAATTTGTTATAGAGTAGCATATGGCCCAGATTATAATGAAGGGTACTTTTCATGATGTAAAAACGGAACAAATTGCTACTTTTTCTCTTTTTGATAAATTTGTTAGCAGATTACATTGACCCAGTTGCCGGAATATACATATTTAGAAACCACTTGCTTTTTATATGGTCAGATGAATGTCGGTTGCTCAAGAGTATCGAGTTCTCAAAACTTATATGTATGAGTTAACGAAAAATAATAACTCCTATAATGTTGTTTATAAGAATATTTTAACGTAAAATAAGTATGGATGTAGAAAACTATTTACATAAAGTTTTTGTAAGTTTTTAATATGACAAACCCTTTAAAATCTTGCTCTAATTTCACGTGGGCGTAGTCGCGGGTAAAAGCTAGTAAACATACATACATATAGACATGTATTTTATATTTTTTTCTTACATAATACACTTTTTAGAGCATATTTCCGGTTTCCTTGATTGTATATGTTGTTTTAACTGTATATTAAGCAAAACATATTAAGACTTTAATTTATAAATGAATAAAACATTCGCCCGAAATTCATCACTCCTTTTAAAAAAGTTCGTCTTGAAATCGATCGAATATCATCAAATACATAACGTATAAGCAATACATACCCTATTAAACCTTTAATTTTTTTTTTTTTTATTTGTTATACATACATATTTATTTTTAATTTTACATTTATATTGTTTTATTAAAAAAAAAACTAATTCTCTAAAATTAAATTGCATTTCAAAATACATTTGCCCTAAAGTGTTAAAATATATTTTATTTGTTTAGCTATAAAAGAAGAAATGGTTTGCGATAAGTCCGTTCACTCATTCTTTTTTATCGTTAAATCATCCATATTTTTCTAAGGCCTAAATAAATACTAAACGTATCAGTCTTCACACAAAGAAAATGTGTAAGGTTTCCTATCAACTACAAAATTGTTTGCTTATATTATCCAACCATTTGTCTGGCTGTCTGTCAGTCTCGATGGCTAAATGTTTGTCTGTATCTTAAATTTTACTCGTTTATTATATTTTACTGTATGTTTTTTAACTTTATTTTTTTTATAGACCAGGCAACAGCTTGCTTATTGTAATCACAATTAAATCTATTCATTATATTGTACGTTCTTTATAATTCTTGCTTATTCCCATTCCAATTCCCATCCTGTGTGAGTTTGAGCACTTAAAACATCAACCCTTAATACCCAATTAAGTGTTTTATTTTTTAATTTGTACTTTTCAATTGCGTTACTCTGCCTGCATTTTTCCTGTTTTTGAAAATGAAAAGACAACAAAAAAGGTCGTTTTAGCAGAATGTCCTTAAACCTTTTTTTCCTTCTGCCTTGGCATTATTTAAAATTAATATAAAAGATTGTAAAATTGTATAAGCCTAAAAAATTCTTGCTTAAATCCTTTACAGATGTTTTATATGAATATAATATTTTCTTTCTATTTGATTGCGTTTCATGTTGTCTTTGTGCACTTGTATTGTTGTAGATTTCCTAAAAAAGGATGTATGTATTGTGTAAAATATTTTTTAATTGATATCATATTTAATTTGCATTTATATGTGTTTTAATGTCTTTTTCTCTTTAAATCCTTATCTTAGTTGGAAAAAGATGTTTTTTTATACAAAAATTAAACAATGTCAATCTGGCTGTAGCAATTCCATTTTCTTTTTGTTTTGATTGTATAAGACTAGGCTGTCAGCGGCAGAAGGCTGAAGTCTTGTAGAAAACAAAGTTAACGAGGCAAAACTTTATTAAATCATGTTTTGTAATTCTTTATTGTTATTATTTGGGATAAATGTTGTCAAATATAAAGTTTTGAAACCGTATTGCTCTAAAATATGTTAAATTTTAGAAGATTAATATTTAATTAGGCAAAGGTTTAGTTTTAAAGTCTTTCCCAAAATGAAATGGATTTTGTAAGGACTTAAATAAATAAGTACATATTACTACAAAGATTTCTATTATCCTATTTTAAATTGATATTTTTTGTAATATAAAAATTTAAGATAAATGCTTATGTTAAGTTTTTCGGCTTGAGGTCTGTTTCATAAAATATAATAAAAATCAAAACTCTTGTTTAGTTTTAATTTTTATTATTTATTTATTCCAATATTTGGACCAACTTTGTTTGTCTTCCTCAGGGAAAAAGTAATGATTTATGCTTTATTTGCTAATTTGGTATATAATTAAAAAAAAACTAGTCAGATAATTACTTTTATCAAAACTTTTTTATATAAAACTTCTTAAACCCTGTATAACCAGAACATAAACAAGTGTTATTCTACTAGCATGACCGACTCGGGTTTCAACTTGTTTACAACCCAGTTTTTTTTTTTTTGTTATTTTAAAATATTATGTCCAGGATTTATCGCTTGTTTGCACGTCGGTTATAAGCATTTTACACTTTAATGCGTCCCAAATTGTAGAATTATAGTTTGTTATTTAAAAACAGCCAAAATGTTTTATGTATAATCATTTGTTTATATGCATATCCCACTTTAATGCATCATTTTAATAAATTTCCTTAAAAAATGTACATGTAAGCATCGCTCTTAAGATAAGTAAATTTCAATAAAAATTGTTCAAATACTATTTCCATTAAAACTAATTTTGTTAAATTTTAATATAACTGCGAATGTATACATGCCAATGCAAGTAAAACAGTTTTTATTATAATTTTCATGGGATTAAGCGAGCTTAATGTATATGCAATTAAACGAGTTTAAATATGTAGTTGCATTTACATGAAATGCACGCAAGCGATAAATACTGGGGTCTAATCACCGCATTTGATATCAAGAAAACTATCGTATTTTTCTGCAAACGATAGACATTGAAGTATCTTAGGTAAGCTCGAGAGATGTAATGTCTTTGGTTTCTCGATTGCGAAGGCTATCATCTTAAATTACGATAAATTTAATTCGATATCGAAAGTCATTATGGCAAAAATTTTAATTACGTACTATAACTTACTCACACGTGATTAAAACTTAAACAAATCACAATGACAAATGATTTACGAGTGACACGAATAATCCACGTCACCTGCACTTGTCTGAGCAAAAATATAAATGGATGTGAGTGAGTGCTCCGTTAGGCTAGTTGAGGTTTGTAGAATCTATACCCGCCAAAGACTTGTTTGTTTCACTACATGCACAGAAAAAATTCTCGTAAATTTTTTTTTCAAGTAAACCATTAATCAAAAATATAATCTGTTTTAATCAAATGTATTAAACGTTTATTTATATCAACAACATTACTGCAGATGTTTTTAATATCAACAAATATTTAATTAATTTGTTTACTGGTGCAAATTTATAAATTTTTTAATTAATATCACAAAATTTTTGAATGAAATCAATTTTTATTTTTTTATGTGTGACTTTTTGAAATATATTGTATGTAAAAATGCGACTAGCAGTACTTCGGATTAACAGACTTACTATATTACGAGTTGGAAGCTTAGGTAAAAACATTCGCATTTCGCTTAGCAGGCGAACCCCATTAATCTTCATTCGGTTTTTAGTTTGTAATTGCATCGCGCTTGCTAAACATAATTCAGGTATTTGAAAATGCAAAACCGAATAACATGCGCAAAAATCATAGCCCATCCTCAACAGTCAGGTTAAAAAATCACATAAAAACATATTTGACTGTAAATTTAAACTTAGTCTGGGTTCACACTATGAAAGTTTTCTTTCAGAAAGTCTGAGTTTCATAGTGTGATCCCAGACTTATGTAGGAAGGATAAAAACTTATAATGCGATTAATAAAAACTTATAATGCGATTTTCCTCTCTTTTATAATATTTTTACATAAATGACGAAATAATTGCAAAATTTGTGAAAAAAACATAATTTAAAGAAAACTGAAACTTTATACAAGTTGAAATGAAAATAATACCGTATTACTGACTTAATACATTAAAAAAACTGTATACAAAAAAAAACCCCATCTATCTCCCTTCTAACTCACGAGCTATTAACATTCAAAAAGTTGGTTTAAAATATAAAAAAATTCTCCCTTTAAAAATAAAAAAACGTCAAGTATCAAGTATTTCCATAGTAACACTTTTTCAATTTATATTAAATAGCAGCGGCTTATGTACGCTGCTGCTTTCTATTCAAATTATTATAATTGAATATTTCAAATTGTAACTCCCTCCACAGTCATGAGAGCATTCACGTATGTACCTACACTTATGCATTTATTATAACACATAATCCTTTTACTCTTGAAAGAAATCACTCATCATACTTTCTTTTATTTGTTTTTAAGTGAAATTTTCATAAATTGATGCGTAACGTTTGCTAAATAAATATGTAAAATTACAATACACACGTACCCAGAACATCAATAAGAGGAGTGAAAACAATATAAACAGCAACGAAAAAAGCCAACGTAATTGTAATCATTAATATCGCTAACACCAATCTACCACCAACACATTTTCGAACACATGCAGGCAGACTTATCTACATCTTTAGCCCCATCTATTATATATGTTTTTTTTTTTTTTTGTTTTATTTTGATAAAAGAGTCCTCTTTCTTTTCTTTATTTGTTTGTTGTTGTTATTGTTGATAATCCGATTTACAATACAGCATGTACGAATAAGTCACATGTTTGCATGCTGGATATAAACCAGAGATGAACTTTTGCAGGTACAATTGACGATGTCACAAGTACTAAATTTTGTAATGTGGCAACCCGACCATTTGATATCATATATATTTTTGTGATCTATAGGCAATTATAAGCTTTTCGCGACAACATTTTATTATTAAGAAGTAAGACTTATATGTTACGAATTTTATGGTGGTAATATTATTTATATTAAATTAAGAAAACCCATTTTGGGAAAAAGTGTCTTGCGGTGGAGGACCCCACATGGGTTCTTTACATAATGTTGGATCGATCACAAAATATTGTAAGTTAAGTGTTCATATAAATATTATTTCTGCCGAAATTTATCTAAATATCACTACCTTTAACAGGATTTTTTTCATTTATGACTTTCGGAAGGAGTCTTTATGGGACTTAAGTGGATTCTGGACTTATCACCACAAAAAATTGTCTTTACATAAAGGCTGTTATAAAAATTATTTTTGCCAAATTTTATGTTCATATAAAAATTTGTTAGAGATTTATGCTAGTAAAGGGTGTCCCAACTAGAACGCAATTTTTAAATTTTAAATAAAACACAGATATTAAAAAAAAATCGTGAAACTTTATTATATCGTAAAGTAGACAGAATGAGGTTATGTATGGAACAATATATCGTGCAGATGGCCGCCGCGGCTTTGCTGGCACACACGCGATCTTTTAATGAAATTTTCAATGACCTTTTTGCATAAATGCTGCGGTATTTCATTAATGCAGCGTCCAATTTCCTCTTTTAAGGCTTGAGTCGTCGTCGTCTTATTCGCGTAAACCATCGACTTCAAAAAACCCCAAAGAAAAAAATCTAAAGGTGTTAAATCGCACGATCTAGGCGGCCAATTCTGGTCTCCAAAACGCGAAATAACACGACCGGAAAATGACTGATGCAGCAATTGAATTGTTTCTCTGGCTGTATGACATGTGGCGCCATCTTGTTGAAACCACATGCCCTCCACATTCATTTCTTCAATTCTAGGCAAGAAAAAACTGGTTATCATTTCACGATACCGAACACCATTGACTGTTTGCGCTTGACCTGCCTCATTTTCATAAAAAAAAGGTCCAATGATTCCTCCAGCCCAAAAACCACACCACACAGTGACACGTTGAGGATGCATTTGCTTCTCGTAAATCACTCGAGGATTTTCCTCACCCCAAATGCGACAATTCTGCCAATTGACGAAGCCATCAAGATGGAAATGGAAATTAATGAAATACCGCAGCATTTATGCAAAAAGGTCATTGAAAATTTCATTAAAAGATCGCGTGTGTGCCAGCAAAGCCGCGGCGGCCATCTGCACGATATATTGTTCCATACATAACCTCATTCTGTCTACTTTACGATATAATAAAGTTTCACGATTTTTTTTTTTTTAAATATCTGTGTTTTATTTAAAATTTAAAAATTGCGTTCTAGTTGGGACACCCTTTAAAAGTGACTTTCTGGAGTGTTGTTTTTGCACTATGGTTAAATATAGACTGACTGGAATTGCTTTAAAACTTTGAAACATTTATAAGGTTGCAATTGATAATTTTTGCGCTGATTTTGAGCTTAATACAAAACAAGTAAAAGTGCTGCAATGCCGAATCTTATATACTCCTCAACGAAGTATTGAAAAGGCAGTTGTTCCCAAGCTCATATCCAAAAAATCGTTAAATCGGACGACACTTCTTTGAGGTCCAGATGAAATATTGCCTCGAGTTCGTTAATTTTAAATTTTTAATATGTATACATTTAAATTTAATATGCAAATAAAATATTCGATCTTAAGGTCTTATTGTTTTATATAAAAAACTTTTTTTATAAATTTATTTTCACCAATATTTAATATTTAAGCTCGAATATTTTATTTGTATATTAAAATAATAAAGGTCGAATAAAAATACATATTATATACATTTATATTTAAGAAATATTTGAGCTCAATTGGGTCCTCCTATCGCATATGCACACAGAAAAAATACCAATGTTAAATTAACATGGCGAAATGTTGATTGAGGATCATAGTAAATTTCGGCAAAAGTATGACTTTTATTTTAATGATAAATTAATTCATATTAATTTTATATAAAAAATATTAAAATAGCCTTAAATCACGTTTATTTAATATTGTTCACTGTTAAAATAACATTGTTCAATATTGAATCCATAAAAAACTGTTTTATATTAAAATGAAAAGTTAATCTTGTTAAATTAACATGTATACATACTTAGGTTAAATGAAAAATGTTAAAATAACATTGTTCAACATTGAAACCATAAAAATCTGTTTTACTTGTTTTGTATAGAAAAAAAACAACACCATAAAAAGAAAAACATACATTTTTTTTGTTTTAAAATTCCCGTATTCTTTTAGTTAAAATTATTAACGAAAACCATAAGGGGCCATTCTGCTGATGCTTCTGCTAACAAAGGGAAACACAAAGTAAGTGAAACATGTGTTACAGGGATAAGTGTTTTGAATTATTCTTAAATAAATGCATATGTCGTCTCCGAAGCTTCTTCTAACTGTTATATCACACTCAAACCAATATGATTCTACATTAAATTTACGTTGTTTCAACTTGAAATAACTCTCATTCAACGTGATTCGGATTGTTATTTCAATATAAATGGCATTTTGCTCTAACTTTACTGCAATGTTAAATTAACATGAATTATAGTTATTTTAAAAGAAAAAAAAGTTGTTCGCAAGTTATTGTATTATCATATTAAATAAACATGAAGCAAAATCACTACCGAAAACGGTAAAATCAACCTTGTTTTCGACGATTTTACATTGATTTTTTTCTGTGTGTGGTATAGACACTATTCTGACGAGCCATCTGTCTATAACTCGGTTATTTACACACTGATTTTTTTTAATTTTCACTTTCTGTCTTCTACTTAGTTTACTAAAGGTGAAGAAGAACAATAAAAGTGCTATATTCGGCTATGCCGAATCTTATATACCCTTCACCATAGAACTGAAATATCAATTGTCCTCATATGGTTTGGACGCTATCGTGTCAAAATCCTTGTACGGAGAGAATGCTTGTACTGGCGTGATAAGTGAAATTATAAGACGATTTTATAGATTTTTAAAACAAACAAAACTAGGTCATTTTTTTTTTAATTTCAATTATGTACCCAGATTCTATTTGGGGACGACATCTCTAAAAGGATTTAAATATAAAGGAAGTCTAAGCTTAAGGTATCATCGGTCAATGGAAATCGCAATAGGGTTTCATCAGGATGTTGCCACTTCCCACACAGCTAGAGAAACAATGGATCGTTTGAAAGAAAAGTTCCAAAATCTCATTATTTCTCGTAGAGGAGGAGTGAATAGGCCACCAAGGTCGTACGATTTAACACCTTTAGACTATTTTTTGTAGGGTTTTTCTAAATCGAAAGTGTACTGCAATAATCCCACAACAAATCAAGAGCTTAAAAACAACATTTTCGAGCAGATATCAAACATTGACAACAGCTTATTGAAAAACTGGATTGAGAATTTTGGTAAAATATTTGGAACCTGACGATCCAGCAGAGGGGGACCACTTAACCACTTGATAATTTTTACCCGAAACCTATTTAATATCTCAAAATAAAACTCTTCTTTTATTAAAAATAAAATTATATTTCGACACCGTTAGTTTTTGGGCCAATAAAAGCTTGTACACCAAATCATCCCCAACGTTTTACATAGACAAAAAGACAACCAACTAGACAAACTAACATAACAAGATCAGTCAAGAGTGATTCAAAGTCAATCGGTATACCTTACAAACTTTTGTCATAAACGCAACCAACCTGTAAAGGCGAATAGTATAAAATATGTACATTAGGGATATTACTTTTTAATAATTTTTTAAAATATCAAAATTGGCATAGCACAGTCCGATAGAGCATAAACAACTATAAGGGAATGTATATTTTTTTTTTTTCGCTAAGGCCAAAAAAATTCACGCACCAACCGCGATGAAGTTTTAAAAATTTTAAGAACAATTGTGATTTTATTTGAACTGTAACTTTTATTTTTTGATATTTTTAGTTAGGCTTGAGTTCATCAAATTTAATTTTCATTAAATTATTATTTTTACTGAAGGAAGGAATTTTTACAACATGAATTTTTATTAAATTTCATTTTTATAATTTTCTTGGCTGAGCTGGGGCTCGAACCCGGGCTGAATTTACATGTTTCAAGAATCATCACAATTCTTTCATCAGAATTCTTTGCGTTCTAACCTCTGCACCTAGGCTTGCTAACCGTACTTTATAATAAAGTATTGTACGTTATTTCGAGTAATTGTACTCTATACTTTATGAGAATAATAAAGTACGCGAAAATACTTTATTTCGCATGATTGGATTTATCTAGAATTCAAAATTGATTCAGGTTATATTAGTCAAGGTTTTATTAGTCATTAAATTATAATACTTATTGTACAAGTTTTTTTTAGAAAAACTAAACAACAACTAATTAAAATTAGTCAGGGCCAATTTGCTAGATCTAACCGTGGAAGGAAGATTATTCAACAAAGATATAAGAGTCTTCTGTCACATCGACAATTTTTCATTTATACCACAAGTCTTTGGAATTCTTTACCGAATTATATACAAAGCTTAGGCAATGCAAATGCGTTTAAAAAGGAGTTACATAAATTTTTTTGCATTATGTAATATATCAGTCTTACTATGTCTTATCACTGACTATCCAGTCTGATGCAGTTTTCTGTTTCTTTGTCTTTTTTTAATGTTATGTTATTATTTTAATATTATTTCTTTTTAATTTCCTTAATTACATACGGTGATTATAAGTTTGATCTTATTCCCTAGCACTTTCATTTATAAGATAATTATCTTGTTTTGCTAGGATACAACTAAATTAAAATAAATAAATAAATAAATAAAATAAAATACATGTTATGTTATTTGTTGATGTTTTTTATATTGGCAGGACAATTTTTCCAAAAAAATAATCTGACAGCACTATTTCAATAACTGCCTGTTTTTAAAAAACAAGTGCAAAACTCTTTTAAATTACTGCCTGCTTTTAGATCGCGAGCACAAAAGGGACTCGTTTAACTAAAATTTAAAACATAATTTCAAAATTTCCATTCCTTAAGGGGGCTCCCATACAAAATGTTTAATACAGACTAGAAATATATTGAAGAAAACGTACCATAACAGCCAAGGAGTCGCCTTTACAATTTCTCGAGATATACTTGCCCCTTATCACCACTTCTTAAGGGGCTCCATACAAATATTGCGTTTTATGAAATTTTTAAATAAAAATAAAATTTTTCGACTTTTGCGAATAAAATCAAAAGTTGTTAACAGATTTTAATCATTTATAGCTTGTTTTGTTTGATAGTTTGTTTTTTATATGTCTGGAAATTAGAAACATAGCTGTAACTTTTTATAGATTTTTAACAAACAAACAAAAATTTCGAAATGTTGCTAAAAATTTATTTTTGTTGCCAAAAAAAATAAATAAATAAAAATATGTTTCTAAAAATACTGCGTATGTTAGATTTAAAGGAAATTTTATTTCGAATTTTCGTTTTTATTTTAGTAATTTCAGTAAACTGAAACGTTTTTGAACAGGTATTGGATTCAGCGTACCCGAATTAGGTTAAAGCGCCAGTTGCCCGGCTTGTCTCAAAAAAGTGTCAAATTCTAGTGTTATTGCTTGATAAACCTTGCGAAAAGCAAAAAAAAAAACGTTTTTAAATATAACGATAAAAAGAAATATGTAATTGTACTTTATATTTATACTGTGTACTTTTTTTTCTTAACCTTTAATAATCAATGTACTTTAATTTCAACAAAAAAAAGTTGGGAACCCTATCTGCACAACTACAATGCCTGCCAACCAACAGTCAAACATCAATCTTTAACCAGTGGTACTGGTGGTTCGAAATTTGCTGTAATTATCATTTTTCAATTTATTTACATGTTGCATCCTTTTCTTCTGTTTTATCGTATTCTTTCTGTCAGGACTTTGTCTTGAAAACCTGAATACATTTGTTTTTTATGTTTTTTGTCCACTTTTAAGAGACAAATTTAAAAATTTATAATATGTTTATTTAAAACAAAAAATAACTCAAGTATGAAATTTCATTAATATTTAGAGATGGTAAGAGATTTTTCCGCAAACCAAAACGTATCTTTAACCTTTTCTAACGAAAAAAAATTAAAAATTAATAAAAAAAAAACACCGTATAAAATTGTGAATATTCAATATTGCATTAAGAACGCCGCTTCAAAATAATTTTAAATTATGTAAAATAATATTTTTGTTAGTTCAAGTCCGTGCTTTAAGTGCTCTAAAATGGCTTTCAAGAAAAGTTTCCAATCAGTTGAAAAAAATTCCACAATCTGGATAAGCCAGTTATCTATATTCAAAAATAGTTTAGTAATGACTTTATCCGATATGCGAGTTTATCTAAGGAAAATGGTTTGAAATATGGTTTTCAGACCAAAGATTTCGGGACGACAACTTCGAAGTTTTATATCAATCACTTTCAAGATTTGAAGCTGCTAAAAACTGCTTTATTAAGCATTGGAGAAAAGATGATTCAATAATCCGAAATCAACAAAGAAGTAATATCTGTGCGGAGCGTGCCATTAAAGTTGTTCAGGATATTTATCCTTTCTGGAAATCTCCTCGAACTTTAAATCTTGAATTGTTATCTTTCAATAACTAACTCATAATTTTTTTTGTTTTTGTTATACATATACATATATGGAACTTTGAGTAATTTAAAAAATAATAAAAAAAAAAAAAAAGAAAAACCAGTTGGTGCGTGAACTTTTTTGAGAACAATTACAAAACATTATGATTTGCGTGGTTACTAGGACATGGTTGAACTCATGGTACTATGCCAAAAAATTGGTTATGCCCCTAATGTATATATTTTGTATACTTCAATAATTCATATCTGAATTTTTTAAAGATCCAAGATAAGTTGTAAACCTTAATTTTAAACCGATTTATAAAATATCTTTTATCAAGAATTTTTAAAGTATATCGAGCGAAAATCTTACGAAATATGATGTATATGAAACAACTTTTGATATTTTATGAATAGAACAAAAATTGAGCTAAAAATTTAATGTATTTAACTAAATTATTTAAAATAATAGAAAATGGGAATTATTGCTTCTTATTCTTCTGTATAAATATGAAAATAATCTATATTTTTGTTCTTGTGGTGTTGTTGTTTTGTCTAAAACAAACTTTTATAAACACACGCGTATGCACGCATATTGGTTTGCATTGTTTAAAGTTCTTTTAATTGTTATTCGTACTTAAGAAAAAACTTAAAAACTTAAAAAAACTGAAAAATTCTCAGAATTGTTAAATTAAACAAAACTTCAACAAAAAAAACTCCTCTCAGTCATTTGGCCATAATAACATAAACATTTTAAGGCCTTAAAATACTCTTGGAGTACTTTCCCAATCGTACAATTATTCAATATAATTTGTACATCCCTTAATTAAATATCTCAACACTGCCAGACATCTAAAAGTATTTCACTCCTTTTCTAAATATGGACTTGGATATGTGCTTCGAATGAGAGATTTGTTTATTTGTATGGCTTATTGTATGTGTGTACTTCTATGAATTTTGTGTTTTTATAAAATTTTCATCACTTTAGAAGTCAACAAAGTTGATCAATAAAACAGTTGTGGGATTGGAAGGACACACATCCTTGTGCATGCACACATACGTTCATGTGATGGGCGGGCTGTTCAATATATTAACCATTGACTTTGATAAATGTACAATATTTGTATAAATTCTTGTTGTTGTTGTTATTGTGTTCATCTTCTATTCAATACGTTGTGGAAAATCAGCCATAAGGACACTTTTTATATTGTCCTTTGTTCTATATGAAGATTTCAAAATCAAAAAGTGAAACACATCGTGCATATTGATTTTTATTTTATATTTATTTATCCTCTCAGTTAGATATTGTACAGTGGTTGGGAACAAAAAAGATGAAGAAAATTAGAAAATGTAGAGAAGTTAAATATAAAGCGTAAAATTTCCTATAATTTAAATTCAAAAATTTGTATTTGCGACCAATTTTACATCCATGCCATAAAATTATAGTGAATATTGATTTTATTAGTACATTTCACGTTGTTCCTATGCACATTCTTTTTAAATACTTTTTTTCTTTCAAATTCCCTAAGCTAATCCCGTGAAGCTCTGCGCTTGTCTGCAGAAAAGAAATCAGAGTCTTTGGCGGGAATCGAACCCGCAACCCAGGCGCTGATAGACTAGCGCACTGGCAACTAGCCTACCAAGGCAAGATTTTTAGAAAGAAAGTGTCTGTGTGTGTTTTAATTGAAAATGTTCCAAATCTATTTACTGCTTTATTTAGACGATATAAAAATATTTTTTAAAAGGTTTGTTTTTTGTAAAAAACTTATTTCTTTTGTTTGAAATGTTATAAAAGTCCAGTTTCAAATGTGCATGCCCAGCAATAAATTGGTAATTACTTGCAATTACTGAGCAACTTACTTTTCAATGACAACTTCATTCGACATAAATGTTGCTGTCTTAATGCTTGTGTAGTTTATTTGGCCCTTAACATAAGTTTATTTTTGGAAGCAATTTTAAATACATAAATTAAAAACTTTACTCACTATCCCTCCAACAAAGAGATGTATGTCAGTCTAGTAAATCACATGCCTTCCACTTAACAGGCTTTAAAAAAAAAACAAAGTTTATCCAATTACCAAACTATTTTGCCATCCCTAGTTCATACTTTTCTTACAAGAAGACTTATAAAATTTGGTCCTTAAAAGCCATTATTCTTCAACAAATTAAATACCGAAATAAATTTTTATGACGACGGCATTCAAACGAAAGATAGGTGAATTATTTTTGTCAATGCATTACATACTAAAATTTCGATCGAGCTAGCCCCACTGTAGTTTTATGCAAACAAAATGCTTCAGTGATTTTAAGCAAAACAAAGATGCTTTTTTTCTTATTTTCCTGTTTTTTATACCTTTTTTCAAAAGTTAAAAAGTTTATATGATTTTTGTATTTTACATTCTTGTTATTATTTATTTTTCTTTTACATTTTCATTTTATTTTTCAGTCTTCAAATCTTATTTGTTTCTAGACAGACAAACTGTCGTTTTTATTTGATTTACACATGCCATCATCCTGCTGCTGCGTCAATGACAATATTCATCGTAGTTACGTGTGCATGTTCTTTGAATGATTGTAAAATATTTGCTTTGCTTAAACTAAAAGTCCTTTGAAAATATGAACCACCTGTGCACCTGTTCTTTTCTAATATCCTTTATATTTGTTTACTTTACCTCAGTTTTTAGTGGCGTTTTATTTTTTTGAATTTCATTAGAAGGATCAATTTATTTATTGCCTTTACGGTTAAATAAGCACTAAAAATTATTTTTATTGTCTGTTTTTATGGTTATTAATTTAAAGAAATTGAAAAATTCAAATACAAGCAAAAAAATACAGATATTTACATTTCATTTTTCATTTCCGCTATAAACGGAAATACCTTTTCGTAAATTGTTGAAAATGGTATATTCCCCTAAGAATTAGCTTTATTTTCAAAAGATGCATAAATATCGGGTGATTTTTTAGCTATTATCTTTTTGGCAAGACTGGTTTAAAAAGCTGACGCACGTTTCGTGTTTTGTTTCACTGTCAAACTTCTTCAGTTTGGTCTATAATAAAACCATGAATCGTCTTACAAACGAACAACGCTTGCAAATTATTCAATTTTATTATCAGAATGCGTGCTCTGTTAAGAAAGTTCATCGCGCACTTCTTCCATTTTATGGTCAGCTCATTTTTGGCTCAATGGGTACGTTAATAAGCAGAATTGTAGATTTTGGATTAAAGATCAGCCAGAAGCATTGCAAGAGCTACCAATGCATCCAGAAAATGTCACAGTTTGGTGCGGTTTATGGGCTGGTGGCATCATTGGACCGTACTTCTTCAAAGATGATGCGAATCGTAAAGTAACTGTGAATGGTGAGCGCTACCGTGAGATGATATCCAACTTTTTTTTGCCCAAAATGCAAGAGCTTGACTTGCATAACATGTGGTTTCAACAAGACGGTGTCACATGCCACACAGCACGCTTTACAATGGACTTATTGATAGGCGAGTTCGGTGAACATTTTATTTCACGTTCGGGACCGATCAATTGGCCGCCTAGATCGTGCGATTTAACGCCTTTAGACTATTTTTCGGGCTATGTTAAAGCGCATGTCTATACACACATTCCCGCTTCAATTGACGCATTGGAAGACAACATTGAAGCATTTATTCATGAGATACCGGCCGAAATGTTGGAAAGAGTATGCCAAAATTGGACTAAGCGGATGGACCATTTGAGGCGCAGTCACGGTCAACATTTGCATGAAATAATCATCAAACATTAAATTATATAGACCGTATTATCGATTCAAATAAAGATTTCATGTGTTTTTTTTTTAACTTTCCTATAGCTCTTAAAAAATCACCCTTTACATACTACCATTCTTTTAACTGGTTTTTATGTTAATTTTAAAAATTATTAATTTCTTTAGCAGCTGTGTTTTAAATTTAAGATCAGAAAATTACAAATTTTCTTTTTAGTGAACAAAGAAAATGAAAAAAACATCTCTTCTAACAAATTTTGTTTTTTTGCAATAGTAAAATTCAAACCAAAATAATACAAAACAAGTTAGAGTGCTTTATTCGGCTGTGCCAAATCTTTAATTTAATACCCTCCACCGACAGTTCGAATATTTCAGGAGTGATATCTATATTATAACTATTTAGTAATAATTTATCTTTATAAAAACCGACATTAGAAATAAAATTGGTTGCGGTTTAGACCTATATTAAATTATTGACCGACAATCTTGAGTAAAATATCATAATTCGTAACAATAAATTGCAATTCAGTGGTGAAATTAGTTTTAGCGTTTACAGTGCATTTCAGTAGGCTGCTAAATAAATATGAGGTAAATAATTGACCGTAAACCACTAAATTGTATGACATTTTTTCTGGCCATATGAAGCTAAGTTGGAGGAAATTTTATCTTAATATCTATATATGCTACGGTTTTAGACGTATTTAATTAATTTTCCAGAGTGGGCTTAATGTAGGGCATATAGTAAATTATGGACCGATCATCATATAAAACTGTGAAGTATTAAATTTTATTCTGATAGCATTATTTATTAGGGTTTTAGGCGTACTAAACTGTTTTCCGGGAGTAGGGTTTATATGGGGCATAGGGTAAATTATGGACGGATCTTCATAAAATTTTACAGCGTGATTTCAAGTCGAACAAAACTAATTTTTGCAAAATCTTTTATCATTCCGTGCCATGTTCCACCATTTATGTTAGTTTATGTAACAAAATTATCAATTTTTTTAAGGTGGTGGTTCCACATTTTGATTCATAGCTCTGATCCTATTGAACTGATCTTGCCAAACTGCTTAGGATACCTACAAGCAATTTGACACCAAGTTTGCTCATTTCTTTTGAGTTTTTCGAAAGGGAGCGTGTTTTCAACAGACGGTCTGACGGACATACAGACGGATATGGCTAAATCGACTTAGAATTACTCAAGGAGCCAGAATATATATAATTTATGGGTGGAGGGTATAAAATTATACCTGACTAGTTAAATAAAATTTTGTGTTCGATCTACATATTGATGACTGAATATAAAAAAGGCAACACTCATTTTTTTTTTAAATATCGTATTTTGTTTAAATTTGGTAAAGTGCTACATTAGGGCTGCCAGAAGTCTAAACCCGTCGACCAGGACATATAATACATATCACAACCGAACGTAGAACAAAATCTTATATGTATTTTCTTGAAAAAAATAAACGGTTATTTTGATTTAGATTTTTTCGAGCAAAATTGAGTTATTCTCTAGCGAAAATGAAATGAGCAAACTTGGTGTCAAATTGCTTGTAGTTATCCTAAGCAGTTTGGCAAGATCGGTTCAGTAGGATCAGAGCTATGAATCAAAATGTGGAACCGCCACCTTAAAAAAAGATTTTTTCGAGCAAAATTGAGTTATTCTCTAAAGAATTACTATTGGTATTCTAATTTTGTTGACTTTAAATATTTATTTTAATGTGCATAAGAAATCCCAATGATGTTCACCAGGGTAAGTTTTTTATGGCATATGCCATTTTTGCCATTTCTTTAACTATTTCGTTTAAAAGCCATTTTTGGTCCAGCTTGCCAAAAAATACCTTTTGTTGCAACTAAAAAGAAATTTTTAAACAAGATTAAAGCCTTTTCACAGTCAACATTTAACATCTAAAGCGGCCCATACACTCGCAATATTATTGTTTATGATATTCGCCATATTATTTCCATTTTGTCCTATCCCTGCAATAAAATTGGACCACCTGATCCATTTTGATAAAATGGACTACTCCATGGACTGGTCCGATGTAATGCAAGCAAACACGGAGCGCAGTTAAATTGTTTGTATGTATTTTCAAATAAGCAAGTAAAGAAGAATTACGATAACGGGCAAATCAGCTCTAAAATCATGGGGGGGGGTCATCTTTTGAATCTGTTGTGTTTTTGGAAGCAACTTTTAAAAGAAATAAAGAAATTAAAAGAAAGACATTATTTTTAAATCACGGTCTGAATCTGGTGTAAAAATCAAAATTTTTCAACATCGTTACAAAATCTTATTGTATTCCATTCTATCATTCATTATATTGGCATCACTGCCAAATTTTTTGCCTTATTTTGCTCAGTTTTTTTATATTATTAAGCAAACAAATAATATAAAAATATAACAAAATAACTGTTATTTTTAATCCCTGTTTCATATACCAGAAACTAACAGCTGATTCATACGGAACGATCGCCTAACAGCCGTTGTTGTGCTATGTTCAGACAGGCTTTTTAAATTAAGATAATTAAATTTGAATTGATCAATTCACACATACTCAATTAGATTTTGGCATCAGTCCGCGCCAAATTTTTTTTCTTCAATTATTTAGCTATTTTAAAAATTTGTTTAAACTTAGAGTAACTTCGGGTATTGTGGAACCCCTATTTTTGTTTTAGCAATTTTAAAATAGTATAGATACCATTAACTTCGGTGGCCATTTCTTTTTATTTTTTATTGATAAAAATATAAATTGTCGTGGCTTGTATTTTGTTTGGCTTGAGGTCAAAATATAAGCCACAACAACAAAAAAGGTCAACAATACATACTGGTAACATATAAATTGTCTTAATATTCCAACAAACATAAATTTGCTCAATTTTAATTAAACGTTAAATTACTTATGATGTTGATAAATTAATTAAATTTTCAGAACTGTATATCGAGGGTTATTTTTCAAATAGTGCTATCTGCAATTTTTCAAAAATGTGTGTTTTTTATAGAAACGAGTTCACTAACCGAAGGGTCATCTGTAATTAAAATTTGAAAAAAAAAATTTCCCCAAAACGAGTTTTTTTCATAAATATTTTATTGTGCTATCTAACACACACGATTATTTTTTCTTGTAAAAAGTCCTATCTACATAAAAAAATATTACTTCATATAATAAAATAATAATAATTGTTATTACAAAGTAGACATATTATACATGAAAAGGTTGGGAATTGTGTCTAAATTGCATAAACTAAAGCGGCACATACACTTGCAATATTATTGTATATGATATCCGCCATATTATTTTCATTTTGTCCTATATTATGCAATAAGTCGCACAATAGTTTCATTCATTTAATAAAAAATTAACATAACCTTTAGGAATAACATACACAGCATTGTACAATGTTGCTAACACATTTCACTTTCTTTTCGTTGTGCAATAAAAATCAAAAGTCTTGATTTTTGCCAATATATTGTGTCACCTTAGAATATCACATACACATAGGCGATTAAATTGTACAATGCGTGAAATTTAACAATTTTATTGCAAGTGTATGAGCCGCTTTATATAACTTAAAAATTCGTTGCAAAAAATTTGTTTATGAGTTTTTGTAGACAACATAAATTTTAATTATGCAATATTAGTAATTGAAATTTTACAAGTAAATACATTTTTTAATGCTTAATACAAACCAGCTCAAAATTTTATTAAACTTACAAAACGAATCCCACAATTCCCAAAAAACAGCCGAAAATTCCCAAAAATTAATGTTTTTTAGAAATATAATGGCTGCACAATTATTAAAAACATATCGGGTCATACAAACTCGAACGAGTCGCCCAAAATCGGACCACCTCAGACGAAGTCATGGCCAACATTTACGTGATATTATACAAATAAAACTGTTAAGCGAATTTATTTGTATAATATTTTTAATCAACCAGTGAAATGCGTATATTAATAGCTTATCCCATCAACAATAAATTTCAGTGTTTTTATCAAAACTAAAAATTAGGAATTAAGCACGACAAACAAAATCTTGTTGATAATTCACAAAAAAATATTGCAAACAAATTATGATAAATTTGAGACTTACATTTCCAAAATACTAGACCAATAATATCTTAAGAACTCGGCAAGCGCATTTCCCTAAAAAATTATTTTTAGCATCCAGCTAAAATTAAGAATTAATTTGGGAACCTAAAGCACCTCTCCTGCTAAGTCTATAGACCTCATATACAACACAACTTTTTAATTGTCACTGCATTCCAATTGGACCAACTGTTTATAAAATATAGAATTATTTCCATTTTTTTTCCAAATTTCCCACACTGTTCAGCGATCATATAAATAGAAGCGAAACCCTTACAATCTTACCTACTTTTCAACTAAGCAAACGGATGCATTTCCAAAGCATTGAAGTCTGCTAGTTTGTATGAATATCATAATTTTTTTGATAATTTAAAATGTGTGGATAAAGTTTTTTTTTGGATAAAGTTTAATTATATATTGCTTTTCAATAAACGTTAGTGTACACTAGGGTGGGTCGAAAAAAAAAGTTGTGCCAGTCACCCCCTAGAATGAAAGATATGTCAATGAAGTTTCTAAAACAGGAAAAAAATTTTTTTTGCCACGCCCCAAAATACAGCACTTTTGGTTTTTTATATGTAGCGCTGCCATTTAAAGTCCGATCTCATCATATCGCATATCGTTGTTCATGGCTTGAAAGTTGCTTCATTTTTGTCTTTGGTGACTTTTCAATCCGACCTGAAATTCTGGACACCACTTATGCCACCTCGGATCCTTCCCCCAAATGTCCAATTTTTTTGACGGTCCAAGAAAGTCCTTATAAAATTACGTATGTATCGATTTTAATATGCTCACTTTTTTGACACACCTCCAAATTAAGGCCCTTTTTTCTTTTTCACACACATACTACATTAAACCAAGTAGAAGCCAATACAAACCAAAAAAATGTTCATCAGTCACGCCCTAGAATAAAAGGTATATTTATTTAGTTTTAAGAACTTTAAAAAAATTGTTTTTGCCATGCCATAAATTACTGCCCTTTTTGTTTTATTTATACAGCATCGTCAATTAAAGTCCAATCTCATCGTATCGTATATCATTGTTAATGGCTAGAATGTGCCTTTATTTTCGTATTTAATGCTTTTTTAAATTAACTTAAAATTCTAGATGGCAATTATGATATCTCGGATCCTTCCCTCTGATGTCTAATTTTTTCACGTGCTAAGAAAGTCCCTCTAAAACTTTGAGTCACCTTGAGTCTAGCTAAGATTTATATACACCGACTGCCCAATTTATAATTTTTCGCATACATGTTTTAAGGCATTCATTTTAATGCATTTAAATTATTTTTTTTTTTCATTTTTAGAATTCTGCAGTTTCTTTATATTTTTTAGTTCTTGTTTTAACTCTGTATCATGGTCTCATATATGACATTATGTTTGCTTTTACAAATGTCTTAATTTAAATTTTTAATTTGAGTTTCACAGTCCAGCAAAAAAAAAATGGCACGAAAAATTGCACAAAATATGAAAACTGGCAAAAAAAAAACGCTAGTAGTTCAGATCGAGAAAGCTTGTCAATAAATTCATCCGTCTCACTTTCATTAAAATATGAGTAGTCCACTTGAAAACACCGCTTAGTTAAAAAAAAACCAAAGGCTAAGAAACAGTTTTTAAAAATTCAAATGACAAGCCATAGAGAGTGGTTTTCAGGATTATTGAATAATTAAACAAAAATTGCGCGTAACTTACAGAGTTTTGTACGAGATTGATAATGGCTTAGGGAGCCATTAAAAAAAAAGGCTTTTACAGAATTTTTATTTTGCTATATATCTAAAAAAAGGGCTGTTATTTAGGGCGTGGCAAATTTTTTTTAAAGTCCTTAAAACTGTGTAAATATACCTTTTATTCTAGGGCGTGACTGAGGAAAATTTTTTTGGTTTGTATTGACTTCTACTTGTTTTAATGTAGTATGTATGTGAAACAGAAAAAGGGGCTTTATTTGGAGGCGTGTCATAAAAGTGAGCATATTAAAATCTCAACATACGTAGTTTTATAAGGACTTTCTTGGACCGTCAAAAAAATTGGACATTTGGGGGAAGGATCCGAGATGGCATAAGTGGCGCCCAGAATTTCAGGACGGATTGAAAAGTCACCAAAGACAAAAATGAAGCCACTATCAAGCCATGAACAACGATATGCGATATGATGAGATCGGACTTTAAATGGCAGCGCTACATATAAAAAACCAAAAGTGCTGTATTTTGGGGCGTGGCAAAAAAAAATTTTTTCCTGTTTTAGAAACTTCATTGACATATCTTTCATTCTAGGGGGTGACTGGCACAACTTTTTTTTTTTTGTATGGAGGTCGACCCGGTCTAGTGTACACTCACAATATTATTACAGTAACGGACTGTAGCTTATTTAAGAAATATTCCGTTTAGTAATTTTTAAATAATTAAACATTTAAAATTCCAAGCAAATTTATTTTTAACTGATTCTAACATTTATTCAAAAAACTAAGTGCATATTAATAAGGATTTTCAGTTGCAGTTAATATTGTCCGTTGATTGAGTTAAATTCTTCTTTGTGATAAATTAAATAAAAATGTCATTTAAAGCAACGAAAAGTTCACTTAATTTTTACTAGCATAAATTCAACCGCGAATTCCGTAAAAACAAATGAATATTCAGTTATCTTATATAAATTAATTGTCAAAAAATTAACTACATATTCCGTAAAAACAAATAAATATGCAGTTATTTTATGAAATTTTACTGTCAAAAATTCAACACCATATTCAGTAAAACAATTAAATATTCAGTTATTTTATATAATTTAACCACCAAAAATTAATTTTTACTTATTTATAAAAAATTAATTGCTTGTTTTGTGTAAGCAATTCCCATTTTCTATTTGTTAATATAATTTAGTTAAATACATCAAATTTTAATAGTAAAATAATTGCGAAGCCACCGATATGGCTGGTGTCTTATAATTGAGAGTTCTTCTGTAAACAACGTGGTCAGTCCAACAAAAGTAAAACAAACGTGTGTAACAGGGTAAGTAAATAATATTCTTCCTCTCTCGCGTATAAAACAAACAAGCGGACAGGTGTCTGTCTGGTATTTTTTAGAAATTCGGCTCTTTTGTGGAGTAAACGAAAATTATTGAATTTTATAAAATAACTAAATATTTAATTGTTTTTACTGAATATGGGGTCAATTTTTTGACACAAAAATTTAAAAAAATAACTGAATATTTAATTGTTTTTACGGAATATGGTATTGCATTTTTGACAGTAAAAATTAAATGAAATTTTTGTTAAAAATAAATGAAAAATAAGTAGACCGGTTTTTAATTGAATTTTCATTTATTTTATATTACAATTTCAGTTAATTTTACGTACAGAATATTGTGAGTGTACAATCATCATATATATTATTTCTAAAGCACTTTTTTTTGTCGGTTGCAAATATCTCCCATACCACCGCATAAAATTTAATGAATGATATCTCATTTTAAAGCTTATTTCTAAAACTAATGACGAAAAATAATTAGAAATTGAAAAATTAATATTTTCATTGATAAAAATTACGGTGCGAAATAGTCGCACGGGTCATCTAGTTTGAACTTAATTTCAATTATTTAAAAAAAACTCGTGTCACTTAAACTAAAGTCTCAAATAGTTTTCATTACAACTAATTTTCATTTTTGTTCAAATAGTGCTATCTGCTTATTTCAATGTTCAAATCGATAAAATTTTAATTTGTAAATAGTGCTATCAGACATAAAAGCGCGAATATCTAGAATTAAGAAAAAAATTAACATATGTATGATTTAGACATTGTTTTTTATTAACATTGTAAAATAAAGTTTAGTTAATAGTCTTAGAGTTATCGAAAAAGTCAGTTTTTCGCTCTCCTGTAAAATTGTGATTTTGCTGATAGCACTATTGAAAAATAAACCTCGATATGCATAAAAATGACTTTTTATAGATTCTTTTATTGCTTAAAAACACCAAAAGACGTGCTACGAATGAAATGCATATAAATATAAGTGTTAATACTGTATACAAATTTTTTTTAATTTCATGTACAAAAATTGTTGGCTGGGCTAAAAATGTAGACAAAACACAGTTGTTATTGTTAACATAGAAATCAGCCGCATGTAGTTTGTTTAACAGCTGGAATTTATTGTCACAAATTTTCAACAGCTGTAAAATAATAAGCAGTTTTACAGCGTTGCCGTTGTAATACTAAATCGGCAATTACCCTTTTTAGAGGCCCTAGTTACTTTTATGCCGCTTTTTAAAATTTAGCCTTTTGTTTTATTTGAAATAACTTTATTTTTATTTTTTTGGCAATAGTGTAAGGAAATTTAATCAAAAATAAATATAAAAGATAGACGGTTTATTTTTTGATTTTGAGATTGGGTATTTATAAAATCTACACTCATAAAATTATTACAGTAACTGATTGTAGGTTATTAAATTCGTTTTCGGTACTGTTAAAATTGAATAAAAATATAGTTATTTTACGAACAATTTTATTTTCAACATTTCTGTTTGTTATTCAAAAAACAAACTACCAAAAAATAATGTTTTTCCGTATTTTTTTTTGTTAATTTGTTTGATTTTTGTCGGTTGAAATATATTTTTTAAAAGCAAAAACTATTCAATTTTAACGAATATGCTGTTCAATAAATACAAAATTCAAAAATGAATGTAAAAATCATTTGTTTTAAATGAAATGTAAATGATCCATTTTTTAAATGAATTTTAATTTGTTTAAAATGAATTTTCGTTTGAATTTAACTACATAATATTTTGAGTGTAAACAAAATGTATATTATTTTAAAACTGCTTCCAATTTCAAATGCATAATTAGGAACCAGAGGCTTCTGTCAACGAATTTAAGTTGTAAGAAAGTAAAATAAATTACAAAACATATACAGCCAGAGATAATATAACTAACGCGGAAAAGTTTTGTTTTCGGAAATGTGAAAACTAAGCAAATATTAACTAAAATTAATAAAAATTCGTAAGAAATATAATTACACTGCCTTAAAATAATCCTTCGAACAGGCTCAATCTAATAATCTGCGAATATATGCATGCATCGGTAAGAAAATTTTTTACGGCAACGCTGAACATGTAGCAAAATGACACAAAATCCCTAAAAAAACAACCGCTGTACTCACACAGCTGATAACAAAAATTAATTTGTCAGAGAAACAAGCCGACCTTAAACTCAGCGGCGGCTGAAGAAAATAATGTCGGCGTTGGCTAAATATGTATTAAGCCGGTTAAATAACAATATGATTAATTGTTATATTTAATAATCGTTTAAGGCCGTTAAACACTATCAATTAAAGTCTTAAGTATTTTAGGAAAATGCTTTCCTGATCTAATTATTGTTTGAAAATGTTCAAAAACAATAACAACTTATCAAGACAGGGTTGCACTATCGAAAAATACTTAAGATTTTGTGGGATAGTGTATAACGGCTTTTATGAGTTTGGGGGATATTGTTCAATAGGTAAAGCCATGGTTTTACTATTTTCATATTATCGTGAACAAATAACTGTTTTTTTTTATCGTTGGAGGAATTAACCGACTTTTTCATTAATGCAAGAATCTGCAAAAGAAAATGCTTTCTCAGAAGATGCTGATGTTACTGATACAAAATAGTTCAGAGGTTGCATTCAACTAAATACATTTAAAATACGTCTTAACATTGGAGCCACCAGTCCAGACTATCTATTGCAAATACCTCCATAGAAACATATTGGCTTATTTTTGTACTCATCGGGTTCTAATCCTTTGTAGTTCAAATCAAAAACGATAAGATTTGAATTGAACAAATGTAATTGTACAGATACTTACTTGTGCTTTTTTATGACTCGATTACGGGCCTACCTCGAGGGAATCAATTTGAGATAAAAAAAACGTGTAAAGTTATTATATGTGTGTTTGTTATACTTATGGCCAATTTTTAGGATTGATATTAAAACACATTTATGTTTAAAATCATTTTAAATACAAAATTTTCTTCTTTACTAAACACTTAGGCCCATAACAGACGGTAAAACGCAACTGCAACGAAACCCTTTAGAAATTATTGTTTTGAAACCAGTTTAAATCGTTTTCCACATATCCTGCAACCTAAATTGTACCACAATTTAATGAAATTATCACAATCATTTCGATTTTCTTTGAGAACAGATGAAACGCAAACACGAGTTTCCTGCACGCCGGTTTCGATGCAACTGATTTCCAATGCATTTCAAACCGGTCTCAAACTGGTCGCGTCGTGTGTGGTCCCTCAAAGGAGTCTATGGCATAAACTCAAATTAAACTAGAAAATAACTAGAAGTTGCAGTTGCGTTTCACCGTCTGTGCTGGGCATTAAATGAAACTTAATTCACCGATGTGGTACATTTAAATTCAACTTAAGTTCCATTGTAATAAGTTAGCAAAATATCAAAACAATAGAACAACAACAGGCAAAGCATTAACAGTCAGCTGTTTTTTCAGACCTCCTTGAAAAAACTCAATTTTTTATATTTTTTTATTTAGTAGTGCTACCATACTTTTATCTTAATTAAATAAGACTTTTCAAAGAAAATTCAAAAAATCAATCTGTATTTATATACGATTTAAGTTTGTATGAAAATTAACTTAATATAGATTTAAATCCTATCCTAAAAATTGGGCATTACATTAACAAAAATGTAATAAATAAAATACTATAAAATTTATAATGATTTAATCAGCTACCATATGTTAGCTGGCTTGAATGCCCAAAATATTATCGGCGGCGGCTGTTAACCGACTTATAGCCTGTCGGCTTGTTTCTCTGCTTGTCATTTTTTCTTTTGAAAAAGCATAGTCAAGTACACTGTTGCCATTTCAATCGATTTATCGGATTTGCCGATTTTTTATTAATAAAATTAGGCGGTGCGATTTGACGATATTTATCCTTAATATTACGTTACTTTTATTTCGAGTAGAAGTACTCCAAATATATGCGTAAAAGGTGGTCCATTTAACATTGCGATGTCCTAGGAGGGGACCATATAACCCACCGAAGTAGTCCCTAAACTACTCCATGGAGTACTAAAGTGGGTTAGTTTTAAAAGTACTCCATGTTACTACAGTATGGAGTACACTTAAGGGGTAGTTTAAGCATTTTTCTTTTTCGTTTTTTACTAATCGCCTTTTAAGGTGTGTACTGTAGTCTATTATTGCTATTATTTAATATATTTACTTGGTATTTTTAATGTTTTTACCTTTTTCCATAAATTTCACAAACTTTCACTTTTAAATAAACAATTAATAATGGACACCATCAAAGCTACCAATGTGTAATACTGTAAACTATAGAAAAGTATACATCATGCAGTTGTTGGCAAAAATTTGCAAACGGTTTCTTGATGCCAAATGTGTGTAGTTACAAAAGAAATTGTTGCTCTATTATGAACACCAAGTGAAAATGTTTTTTTTGTTGTGAACGAAGCTTTAATTACAATATTGTGTTTTTTTTTGTTTTTGCCGTTTTTAAGCGATTTAGAAAATATTTCCCGATTTCGCCGATTTTTTGTCCGGTTTTGCCGATTATGTATCAAAAAATCTGGCAACAGTGGTCAAGTGCAAATTTTACAAATTTCATTGTTTTATTCACAAATTATAGTTTTATTAAAAACTTTAAAAAAAAATAAAATTAACCAAAATGCATGGACGCTTAAAAGTAAGGACGACCGAAGAAGAAAGAGAACGTAAAAAGATGGAACAGGCGTTAAAGGTTTTTGCCTACAAGGGCGCCATGGCAAAAATCATGAGTAAACGAAAAAGTTTGGAGTACGATGATGAAATGGTTGTGTTAACCACCCCAATATTACAACGAAACCCCGATGTTTCTACCTTATGGAATATAAGACGTGAGTGCATATTGTCCAAAGTCAAAAAATTAAAAGAAGTAGAGAAAACTGTTGATGAAGATGGAGAAAAAGTCAATAATGAGGAGGCCATACAAAAAGTTTTTGAGACTGAAATATATTTAACTGAACAATGTTTAATAGTTAATCCTAAAAGCTATAATATATGGCATCATCGAATGTGGTTACTGGAACAGGCACCCGCAGCCAATTGGCAACGTGAGATGCTACTGTGCAACAAGTATTTGAAAATGGATGAACGCAACTTCCATACTTGGGACTATAGACGCTATGTGGTGGAAAAGGCACAAGTTTCAAAACAAGATGAATTGGATTTTAGTACTGAAAAAATTAAATTGAATTTCTCAAATTATTCTTCTTGGCATAATAGAAGTCTTTTGCTGCCTGTCTTGTATCCTTATGAAGGGGAAGCTAAACCCAAAAGACCCATGAGTGAGGAAAAACTTAAAGAAGAATTGGAAATGGTTTTAACAGCCGCATTTACAGATCCTAATGATAGTTCAGCTTGGTTTTATCAGAGATGGTTGTTGGGTTACTCTCAACCAGATTTGGCTGTAGCTGCTTTTCGTTGCAGCTCGGAAAAATCAGTAGTGGCATTTACTAAACCAATTACCTCAGAAGGTTTAAGGGTTATACTTAAGGGCACTGATAAGCAATTGGAGTTGAACCAATTTAATTCCCTTAATAATAAAATTTCAGATACGGCTTTCTTTAGCCATGAAAAAATAGAAAATCCTTTGGATTTTCAACAACTTGAACTGTCTACTTCTAAGTTTAATACGACAATAAACTTGAAACCCTTTAACCAAGATATTTACTATCTTTGTGCATTGGACAATACCTCTACATACACACCTGATGTGTTGGCAGAATTGAAATCCCAACTTGAATCATGTGAAAGTCTGTTGGAATATGAACCAGATAGCAAATGGTGTCTGTTGACATCTGCTTTAATAATGAGAGCCATCGACTGCTCGGAATACCATCAAAAATGCTTGCAACATTTAAAGAAATTACAACATGTGGATCCCCTACGAAAAAACTATTATAAAGATTTGGCCTCAAAATGGATTTTACTCAAATCGTTACTGCAATGGTGTAAAACAGAGAATGAAATGCCTTTAACATTAGATTTATCGCAAGAGGAGCAACTAACGTGCCTTACAGATTGCCAGTATTTAATTATTGCGGATGAAGTTCTACTGCCTAAAGAATTGGGCAAACTTTATATCGATTTGAAGACTTTTAAAAATATTTAAACCATACTTCATCAAAGATATTCTTAAAAGTGGGTAAGTGAAATTTAATGGGGTTTAAATGAAGAAAAAACTTGATATTAATTTTAAATTTCAGAATTATTTTCTTAGCTGGTGGCTGGTTTATATGTATCGTAATTAAAAACTTAATATTCCTATATAGTATTTAGTCAACTATATTACTACACTTTATTTCCAAAATTAATAAAAATAAAATTATCTCCAATTTGAGACACGAAATTTTATGTTGATATTTAAAAAAAGTTTAAAACCCACAAATTTTACGTTAGGATAGGTTTTCTGGTGTGAAGTTAAACTTCCAACCCTCACCCAGAGCCCAGTCAGTATGGTAAATTTTGATGCCTTAGGTGACACATTTTAAAACTTTATCCGAAATAAAAATTCACTTCGAGTTCAAATTAAACACAAATTAAATCATAATACACATATTGATACAAAGAAGTTTTTCAATATCTAAATATTTAACTAAAAGGTTCAAACTTCTTGAACTTGAACCAAAGCAAAAAAATAAATATGCTACAAACACTTTTTTGCAAATTAAAGTACCCGATATTTCAATTAATTATAAAACTTGTACTTCACAAATCTTTGCCACATTGAACCTAAAAATCTAAAATAACTCAATTGGTTTGATTTAAGTTTAATCGCTTTTTATTCATAATAATAATAAAACACACTTCAATTTTTATTCGCATTTAACGAATTACTTTATTTCATATTTGTATTCGATAATTGTTTGAGTTTTCTAGTTACTTTTTTTATCGTCTAACATTTATACATTTTTAGTTTAAAGAACAGTTTTTTCTAATTAACAACGACTTTAAAAATGAATTATTTAGTTTTTTAGATTTATTAAATTTACAATAATTCAAAAATATATCGATTTATTTGAAAAAAAAAAAAAATAATTGATCCATCTGTTTTATTTTTCATAAATTCTTTTGTTCGAATTAATTTCTTTATTAAAAACTTATTCAAATTTTTTTTAGTTTTAAAAACCCCATTCATAGTTAAAATCTTTCTAGGAAAAAATTCTTGGTCCTTTCGTAAATTTAATTTGCATTAGATAGGAATTAATGTTATTTTATTAAAAATAATATTTTTTATTCGTTTTAATTTAAAGCTTAAATTGTAATGATTTCTAAGAAGTTTTGATTAATTCACTAAATTCTTATAAAATATTTCGAGTTTTGGAATTTACTTAATAATTTGTTTTTAATAAATAAGAATGTAAGTGAATTTAAAAACTAATTGCGTTTAAAGTTAGTTCTAAGATCTTTTTTCCATCTCACTTTTTATTTGTTTATTTATTTACAGAATTTAAAAAGGAGTTTATGTTGAATAACATTTCTTTTTTAATTAAATGTAAGCGCCTTAAAATATGCTTTAAATTTGTTTCCGTTGTAAATAATATAATTTTATGTCAAATTCGACAGTTAGTGCCGGTTCACACACGTCAAGTTTGCCTCGTCAAGTCTTGAGTTTTTAGGGGAGAGGGGAAAGGAAATGGCATTCTCTTTTCCTTTCTCTCCTAAAAGATCAATACTTGAAGAGTCAAACTTGACGTGGGTGAAGCAGCACTTAAAGAACAGCAAAAGTAATTAGAAATATATGACAATGATAAAATTAGAAAATCTTTATGATTGTTGGTGATTTTGCTTTCAAATTCGATACACATGTGAAATATAAAATGTATTTTAATATACACTGTAAAATAAAAACGAAAGTCTTACAGAGCTTACATATGTACATAACTGGTTCAGACTATACTTATTATTCTAAAGATCTAATCGATTTATTCTAAACAAGTAAAGCAAATTTTCGAAAGTGTACCTTATTTGGGACCCATGGGCAATCATGGACCCGTGGTTACGATTCATGTAAAAGTGCTTTTTGCCGAATATTATTTAGATATCTACATATGTACATTTATGGATTTGTTTTGCATTTAAAGGCTACTTACCACTTTTATACTTTGTATTAGTACATGTCAAAAATTCGGATGTGAAGTGTGAATGCAATGTGTTATGAAACTGACAAGTATTGCGAAAAAAAAATTTGACAACCCATAAGACTTGATCGTTTTTTGCAATTTTTTCTTAACTTTTTAATACTTTTCATTTGATCAATGTTGTATTTTAACGAAAGCATGTTCACGTGTAATAGTTGAATACAAACTGTAATGTAAACTTGGATTTTTTGACAATCGCAACAAAATTCATTTGATTTCTATTTTACAAAGAATTATGTAATTCGTAAGACTTGCGTGATAGTGTAAAGTACGTTTAAGTGATTTAAGGATGATTTAAGGGTTTTATGGGACCTATGGTTACTTTGGTTAAGTTTTCCAATTTTTGTTTCCTTATGCTCCGTCGGGATTTAGGGGTAAACACACATAAGTATATGGTTAATTTTGGACCTAACAGCACAACATTTTTATAGTTATTGACGCCAATTTTTATGTAAAAAGGAAGTAATCAGGGGTATGCTGAAGATTGAAAACGTAAATCACAAGAATTTTAAAAGTCGTTTTTAATAAGCATTTTGTAATAAAATAATTTTATGATAAATATTATACAAATATATAAAAATACATTAAAAGTGTATAAAAAACAACTTCGAAATTTTTAGAGAATATAAAAACGTTTTCATTTTCACTTTAGTATAAATTTGGTTTGTATGTCACATTTGTATGTACCAAATCTCCAAAATTGCGACCTGTGATTCTGAGTCGATCGGTATGCTTAAAGGTGCTTCTAGTACCAATATTTTAAGTTGTTACAAACATTAGCACAAACGCATAATACCTTTGGTACAAAATTTTTTTTAGAATTATACTTCGTTGTATAAAACATCTTTGTACGAGATTTCAGTAAGAACATTTTTTTAATGTTTTGAATTTCTATTAAACGACTAAAACTAAAATGTTCTCCAGACCTTTTGCAGAAAACCATCTTAAAAATTCCTTAGTTGTTAATACAGTATAAATGTTTAAGTTGCTTTGGTGTTAAAATTTACTAAAGTTATGTTTAGCTGCTGTTTCACAAACATACTGGTACCTTAAACTTTAATTCTTTGAAGTTAGGCAAAATGTCAGAAACACATTTTTCGTAATGACTTATTTACTGAAGAGTAAATGATTGCGATTAAAAGCAGTTTGACGTAAGCTATTTATACCAAACGAAAGAGTTAAAAAAATGAGTTAAACCTAATCAAAAACTCAAAATGCACTTTTTTGACTTAACAATTTTTTGCCAAACGTCAAAAAATGTATATATTAGCGCGTCTTTAGTTATAATAAATAAAACAGGGGCCTAATTACCGCATTCGATATCTAGAAAGCTATCGTATCGAGTAAACTATCGTATTTTTCTGCATTCGATAAACAGTGACGTATCGAATGAAAACTAGAGAGTTGTAATGGCTTTGGTTACTCGATATCGAATGCTATCATCTCAAATTACGATACATTTCATTCGATATCGAAAGTCATAATACCAAAATAAAAAATTTCGATCAATTTTGCTCGATATCGTATGCGGTAATTAGACCCCTGGTTTATCAATTTTCTATTACAATTTTAACTTTAGTTAGTATTTCCTTATGAAACAAAACATTTTTTCTCGGAATAGGGAAAACATGGACTATAATGCTAACGTTATAGAAGAACAATGTAATAATTAAAAAACGGTGGTCAGTGCTTTGTAAACAAAAGTCTCTATTGTGAGTAACTTATCAGTGCTTGTATTTTAAAAGAAAAATATACAAAGTAAAATACTAATAAAAATGTAATAAAATAAATAATGAATAGTGTTAATCATCATTTTCTTTATGTACACTCCTTCAATAAAAGATAAAAATAATTTAATTTAGTCCTACTTTAGAATACAAATTAAAATTTACATGTCCCCTTCTCGTTTACATCAACACTTGTTGGGAATTTATTTACTAAAAAAAATTTGCGGGAGTAAACATTGGCGATGCCATACTTTTTAAGTTTGGGAATTCATTCCCAAAAAATTTGTTATGGAATAAGAAACATGGGAATATTTTCATGGGAGTAGTTGTTTTCGATAGGAGTGGATGCAACACTTCAAATTCACAATAAATGAGAAATATTCCATGCTGACTTTTATGTTATCAATATTAAAGAAAAAGGGGAGGTGATTAAAATGCATAAAGATGCTTTTCAAAGTTATGTGAATATTTTTGAAATGGAACTGAAAATAATTCGAAGCGAGTTCTGGAAAAATTTGGATAAATTGCTATATTCTGAACTTAGAAAAAATATTTATCGTTTTGTCCCCTCTACTTATCTCTGCTAGCAAATATTTTCTAACCTAAAATTCATTTGTTCAAAGCAACGGAATACGTTATTTTCGACACATTTTTTTAATTAGATACTGTTATAAGAGTATAAAACGAACAATTTTGCATTGTTGAAGAAGATATTTGTGCCAAGTTTGAATACTCTTACTGTTACCATTTACCAGTTACACAGAAATTTATATGGTATATATTTGCTTCGCCTTTTTCTACAATAAGACCCACTTTTTTACATATATTGTTAATTTATAACCAAGCTATTTCTTCCAAATTTGTAAATTGTAGCTGTGACAGATGTTTCGTATTGATAACCCAGCTATTTGTACCAAATTTGGACAATTTTTCTTTTACCGTTTTTTAGATATAAATAAATCTATTTTGTGCCACGCCCAATTCCTCAATAGCAGTATATTTTGTCGGATGTTTTGTATTGATAACCAAGATGCTTGTACCTAATTTGGAAACTTGCTCTTGTCCTTAGAGCTGGCAAACTATCGATAGTCGCAACATTCGGTACTATCGGTAGTATCGAATTCTTTGTAGAATTCCTTAATTTAATTTTTAATTAATTTCAAAATTTTGAATAAGTTTAATCTTTCTTTCATTTTCTTATCACAAGCTATAATTTTTTCAAATATACATATATTAAAATATACACACAGTATGTAATAATTCTGATTAATATCATTTTTATAACAATCTTCGGATCTTCACTAAAAAAGTTGTAATTTTTCAATTTATTTTCGAATGCATTTTCAAAATTTTAGGAATAATATTGTGCACTGGGTTATTATTTAAAAAAATTGAAAGTACATCACTTTTTCAAAATATTTCCTTTATTTTATTTTTAAAGTATTGTGCAGAGTTTGACTTGATTTTTCAACGAAATAAAATAATTTATAAGTATTACTTAGAATATTTTTTTAATTTTTCGAATTTATTCTATGAGCTAAATTTCAGTAATGTATTTTATAAAGCTTTTTTTTAATAGTTCTATTCTATAATTCCCAGTTTCTATTACTTAGAATATTTTAAAAAAAATAAAATATTCACTTATCACTTTGGTAATAGATTAAAGAGAACGTGAACTTATTTCCTTTAATCAATTACCAAACAGTCGTAGGCGTATTTTAAATACGCCAAACACAATTAGAGTGATTGATTTTAAAACGTTAAAAATATGAGAATACATATAAAAGCACTACTAGAAAAAGGCTAACTGCCTGTTTTTCAAAATAATATAAAAATTTTCGTTTGGGAAATATCCTGAAATAACAATCAAACAACTCAACTATGTTTTTGCTTTCAATATAAATTGAAAAACAGCTAGTTAATATGGAAAACTTTAACTATTTATATTAACTCGTGTTTGGCGAATCTTTTTTACCTAAAATCTAAAAATATTAAATGTTGGCGATTTTTGATATACTATTTGGCGATTCAGGTGAAAAATAATTTGAGAACCCTGGTACATACATTTGTAAAATTTTTTGCTTTGACATTAGGATAAGCAAGGTTATACAAATATGGTTACACAAATATGCTGGCTGACGGCTGGCTTGTTATAGCTGGAAGAAACAAAAATTATTGATAAAATTCTTAAAAAAGATTTCAACGATAGTATCGCTATCAAAAAAAAAACTATCGATAGTCCAATGGAAAGAGAACTATCGATAGTACTATCGATTGTTTGCCAGCTCTACTTGTCCTTCTGCAGATATAAATAAATCTAAAACATTGATGTCCATTCAAGCAAACAATTGTTTGTAAGCCCCACCCCTTTGTTTTTTACGCTCTTTAATTTAGTTGCACACGTACGGAAGATGAGTTGATCTTATTTCAAATACAGTGTGTAAGATAAGTAATAAAATTAAAAAAATATTTGAATGTTTTTACGAAATTGTCATAAAAGCATAAATGTAGAAGAATTAAGTGGAGTTTTTTTATGGCGATTTCTTTTCTGAGAAAAATGTTGCATTAATGTTACATGTTCTACATTTTTGTGTTCGTTTGTACATAAAATACAACTGTGGGAAAAATTTTCAAGTTCTTTTGTGAATATGTTGATAAAAAACATGCAAAACATGTTGCATGTTTTACCCTTACTTTTACTTAAGGTGTTCATACTGCCCTGTCTTACAACTTTGGTACTTACTACTTTGTTTGTACAACCAATGTTTTATTTTGCTTGTCATAACTCATAAGCTCATAATTTTGTAAAAAAAATTATTTTAAAAGAAAATATATATATATTTACACATTAAAATCAAAAAAAGTCTATTTATATTATAATCGTTTAAATTTTTCTAAGCCATTAGTGATGTCAATATTTGTTTTCAAGCCATAATTGCGTTCAGAAACCGCTCAAATAGCATTAAAAATCGCTCATGAAGTACATTAATTATGAAAGTGTAATAGTTGTAAATAAAAGCAGCTAATTGTGTTCTATTAAAATTGCACAACATGTAACACTTCCAGTGATTATAGGTAACATTAGAAAATGTTACATGTATATACTGTAGCATATTGTTTTCAGAAAAGAAATCGCCATTAGATATAATTCTTAATTTTAATTTCTAAACATGCTCGCACTTCACATTGAATTTTTTTAATGGTAATAGGTATTTAAAAATTTCCAATTCTTACTGTTTGTTAAAAATTTTTAAAAGTTTACATTTTAAAAGACAATTTAAAAAATAGAAAATTTCGTTGGACGGTATTATTATAAATATTTAACAATCAAAACAATTTATTTCTATTAAATTTAAATAAAATTTGTGCGATTAGTTTTGTGTATCGCTGTATTTTTAAACTGTATTATACATATGCAAAACATTTTTGAACATCAATGATCTAAAATGTCTTTGTATAGCAGATGCCACGCCCACCATTCAATCCCGACGCTTTTTTTAGAGAGGTTGTGTTTTGATAAACCAGTTATGTGTACCAAATTTGGACAATTTTTCTTTAACCATTCTTTAGATATAAAAAATCTTTTTTTTGCCACGCCCACTTATCTAATTCCGCTCAATTTTTTTTCAAATGTTGTTAATCAAGGTGATTCGGAAACTTTAGCTCTTTTCGTTCTCCAGATATACAGAAATTTATATTGTCTTTTTATGGGAGGTGCCACTCCCACTTCAAAAAAATATATATAGCCTATAGATCCTTCCAGAGCATCAGTAATATACAATATTACTGATATGAAAGTTTCATAAAGATCGGTTCAGCGGATAAGGCGGCTATAAGGTATTAACAAACAAACAAATAAACATACATACTTTCATTTTTATATATGGGCATTTCCTGGGGTCACGAACGTACGTTCGTACGCTTTTGATGGAGAAATAATATAGAAAACAAAACTTCTCCTAGCATTTTTGTTGCGATTCGATAGCATTTGGGTAGCTCTATGTTTAGTAGGTGGCATGTCATAACGTCCAGTGTCATAGTGTCCATGGACGTTATGACACTTTGCAAATGGACATTATGACACTTTCAAAAGTGTCATTAGGTCCATAATTACTAAAGAAGTTAAATACAAAAAAATGATCTGCATACACGCAGAGAAAAACATGTTTCATTATGGTCCCAACCAACAAAGCTATTTTTAAAGAAACTAATTTAACCATAATATGGTTAAATGTCGGTGACATTGATTTGGTTAAATGAAACATAATATGGTAAAAAAATGTTTAATGCCCCTATTGCGGTTCTCCACTTTTGTAAAAGTTTGGTTGTCTTTGTTAAATTCATATTGCCATTCTCAACTCAACTGGCAGTTGGCTATTCAGTTGTGTATCTGTTTGTTTCGTGGTATTGCCGTTTTCAACTTTGTAAAAGTTTGGTCGACAAAAATGTTAAATATACACAATTGCTAAAAAGTAGTTGTGTTATTGGCAGTTAAGTTTATTTTTTTAAAATTTGGTTAAAATAAAAACAAAATGGAGAAATCGTATGTATAATTTTTTGTAATAACTTTTTCGGTTTTTTTTTTAAATTTTATTAGTTTGAAAATAAAAACGAGAGCTCAATTTGAGCGGCTCGTCCAGCTTATTTAGAGAAACTTAGAAATGGTTCGCGGAAAACACTAAAGTTTGGTATGATGAAAAATTCATGTAAGGAGTTATAAGAAGAGTTTATAGTGGAGTTAAATGGTTTGGGACCGCGACAAGAACTTGTTTAAAACACTTTTAATCTTCTTAATCTAATTATAATATTATTGGCACAGGTTTGGATACACTACAAGGCAAGTATAAAGAAAAACTTGCCAAAAACAATAGAAACACTCAAGCGACAGGGGGAGGGCTATCAAAGAAGTTCAATTAAATAGCATTGCGGATAGCGTTTCGCAGCTCTTGAATTGCAAGTCCGGCCAAGTATTTGGTGTTGAAAATATTTCAAGTGAAAATTTTACTGAGTCAGTTGAACCAATAATACAACCAGCCGATTGGCCAACAGCTACCCCAACCAGAAGAAGAACTTATCAGGCACAAGAAAGTTTTGTTACTTATTATATGTTCTTACTTGGCACTGGGAACTTTAAGAGGGTTGGAATCATCACGAATTTGTTTTCTTTTACGTAGCGCATCTATACAAGAGTTTTCCTTTTCATCATCATAAAATAAATCAACACTGATATCAATTATAAATACTTTTTATTCAATACAACAATTAATAACCTTTTAGTTTAAAAAATTATACAATTTTATAAAATTTTCACTTGTCAAGCGTAATATTTAAAGTTGGCAAATCGATATTTTAATTTGGCAACTTTATAGCAAACTCAACTAAAAACAGTTGGGTATCACAATACCTAAAATCAGTTTGGTTGTGCATTAGTTGGGTTGACTTCAACACGACCAAACTGAGTTGAGTGGAGAACCGCAATAGGGGCATAAAAATTGTTTTGCGGTTTTTTTCTGGGTGTATATACTAAATATATAACGAAAACAAAAATACAGGAAATTATAAAATTGTCAAGTTTCCAGCCCAATTGTCCCAAGTTAAACAGCTCAGATATGCTAGGAAACCATTCTTTTATAAGAACATAGACTTTTTTTCTAATAAAAAACAATAAAAGGCGATGATAATCAACATTTTATTTTTTCATCCTGGTAGACCTTTCTGTGGAAATGCCCATATGTATGTAAATAATAAAAAATAAATATATAGAAATAAAAAAAAAAGAAAATAAATTGTGCTTGCCGGGCTCACTTACACAACTTTATTTTAAGCTGTGGCTGCCTATCTATGTACATATTAAAGTCACAGCTCCATATTTCTTTGTATGCAAAAAATATTTTCGAATTTTTTTAATATTTTTATAGGTTAAAAAGATTTGTTAATGAACATTGATGCCGAAATAGGGAAAAGAAATGAGTAGCGCCCTTTTTGTATAAAGAATGTTTAAATTTGTAAAAAGAAAATAACGTACATGATTTTCTGTCAAAAGCGTATCGTCAAAAGGCAAAAATATACCATTTTTTATGAAGTTTAATCAATTAAAATTAACAGGGGTGTGCTGGAAATCGCAAACGCAAAACGCAAGAATTTTAAAAGTCGTTTTTTAGTAAGATTTCTGTAATAAAAGAATTTTATGACAAATATTATACAAACATTTATCTATTAAACATAAATAATTAGTATTGTAGTTATTTTGTTGAACTATTTATGGTTTTTAATCCAAATTTTTAATATTTTTAATTAGGCTTAAGTTCATGAAATTTAATTTTTATTATTATTATTATTTTTATGAAGAAAGGAATTTTACAACATGAAAATTAATCAAAATTGTTATTGATAATCTTTCATTCTTGACGTGGCTCGGGCTCGAACCCTGGCCGGCAGGTTACCATGACATGTTTCGATCGCAACCACTCGATCTCCTCAGATGGATTTGCCGTCTTACACTCGCAGCCATCGACGACTGCTGACGTCAATAGTCAAACATCAATCCTTAAACCAAATTGTATTTTAACATTTGGTAGATCGAAATTTGCTTTCCTGAATGATTATCCATTTTAATTGATTTTACATGTTTTTTCCTTACTTCTGTTTTTTCGTACTTTTGTCAAGAATTTTTCTTGAAGTCCAAGTACATTTTTTGTTTTTTCATTTTGTCTTTCTCTTTTCTGTTGACCTTTTTCAGCACAACTTGAAGGACAAATGTATACATTTGCGATCGAAACATGTCATGGTAACCTGCCGGCCAGGGTTCGAGCCCGAGCCACGTCAAGAATGAAAGATTATCAATAACAATTTTGATTAATTTTCATGTTGTAAAATTCCTTTCTTCATAAAAATAATTTAATAAAAATTAAATTTCATGAACTTTAGCCTAATTAAAAATATTAAAAATTTTGATATTAAACAGAATTTTATAACAAAAATTATAAAAATTTGATTAAAAGTGTATTATAAACAGCCTCCAAATTCTTGCGTTTTGCGTTTGCGATTTCCAGCACACCCCCTAAGTTATATAAAGTAAAATGAGATATGATCAATAAAACGGAAATTATTTTTTACAATCCAATAATTTTGCAGCACTAATTCAGGTATGCGATGAAAAACGTTAGTTTTTAAAACGATCGTTTTTAGCAGGTGTGATGATTTTTGACAGATTTTAAAATCCATTTCTGAAGTAAAGTCTTAATTTTTTGTTCACATCACAGTCTAATTAACATATACATATAATAAAAAAATTAAAAGAATATACACAGGAAAACAGAGGAATATGTATTAGAAATAATTTTTTAAAGATACTGAAAACGATATTATCGTTTTGTTTTCAAAATCGTTTTCATCACATACCTGATTACCTAGACAATTAAAAAAAAAAAGAAAAATAAAAAATTTCTAAAAACACAAAGTTTTAATGGAATGCTAATTTTATTTATATTATTTATAAATTTTTTATATAAAAACATTTCAAAATGTTTTTATTTAAGGATAAAGAAAATTTAAAGCCATTATAAAATAAAAATTATTAAAAAAAAAAAACGAAAAAAGATCACATAAATTTATAAAAAATTTATAATTATTTTTTTTTTTTTTTAATATTAAAATGTGTTTTTTTTTTTTTTTGTTGTAAACTTTAGGTAATAAATATTGGACCATTTTGTTATAAATAGTTAAAGTTTATATTCATTAAAAAATTCCGTAATTAATTACATATTTTTCTCTTTAATAAAGATACAACTTTTTAAAATTGTTCATTTAAAATTTTGTTTAATTTTCGTGTTTTTTTTTCTTTTTCTTTTTTCTTATTTTTATATTAATATTTTGTTTTTAACATATTAAATATTAAAATACATATTTAAGAAATCAATGATTTACAAAATTATTTATAAACTTAAAATATAAATTTATTTATGCTAGAAAGAAAATATTCATTTAAATTTTAATTAAAAAAAAAATAATGAAAAAAGAAGTAAGTTTGCTATTTATTACATTTTTAAAAATAATAAAAAATAAAATAGTGCATTAAATTTCATTTTTTTTTTTATTATCGCATTTTTATTTAATTTTTTTTTATTTAAATTATTGTTTATATTTCAGTTTTTCTATACACTTTCTTAAATAACATTTAATCATTAAAAAATCATTAATTAGTTTATAAAATAATAATGAAAATAAAATATAATTAATAATTATTGCCTTTTTGAAGCAAATTCGTTAAAGGTTTTTCTCTTTTCGTATTGTAATAGTTGTAAATTTTTTAATTTATGTTGGAAACGTTGTTTTTTCATATTTAATATTTGTTGTAAGTGTTATTTTATTTATTAAATTGTTTTAAAACTAATTTTATTTTGTTGATGCTTGTTTTTTAAGTGTAAAATGTGGTGTTTTTTTCTATGTACGATTTGTTTAATGCACTGCATCAATGTCTCTTTGTGCCCTGGAAATTTTTAATTTATCTTTAGGAGTATTATCTTCGCCCGATTCTAAGGCAAACATTTTCATTTTCTCTTTAAACGATAGTTTTTCTGGTACAGCTTCAGTACTACGTTGTTGTTGCTGTTGTTGTTTTTCCGCCAAGCGTCTTGTACGAGGATCTCTGTAATGGGATTAAATAAATTTTTATTATAAATATGTATAAATTTGTTTTTAAAATCCTTCATCGCAGGTGGAAAGGATATATATTTCTAAGTATGTAATTTCTACAATAATGATCTTAGATCCTATAAAGCCTATATATTATGGGTCCTTATGAGGAGCGTAGTTGACCCAGATATGATGGGGAGGAGTTGGTTGGTTTATATTTATGTCACATAAGCTCCGTTAAATTTTGTTAATGTTAATGTCAGCTTAATTTATCCACAAATAGCTGAGATATGAGCAAAAAACCAAGGCTGCCTCTAATTTTAACCATAAATCCTTTGTTTTTTCGTACACCGAGAACGAGAAGTTTCGAAATGGGGAGTGTAAGATGAGATAAACCCACTTTTTTATTGTTGATGTATTTTGTTCAAGCTTTGATATTGTTACAAGTAAAACTGTTGCTATAAGTCTTATACGTTTAACAGTTTTATTTGGTTTAATATCTTTAGTTTGTCTAAAATCTTTATGGATGAAGTTTCCTGATGATCTGGCCTAAGCAACCAGTGAAATGCATAGGAATAGCTTATCCCATCAACAATAAATTTCAAGTGTTTTTATCAAGAATAAAAACTGGGAATTAAGCACGAATAACAAAATCTTTTGAAAGTTTCGAAATAAGTTACAAGCATCTAGGTTATCAATACATGACATCCGATAAATTGCGGGCAGGATTGAAGAAGTGGACATGGCACAAAATAGATTTATTTATATCTTTAGAACGGTATTTATATAACTTTCTGTCTTTATCGCACCCTGGCGAAGGGCATATAAGATGGCGAAGGGCATATAAGATTCGGCATAGCCAAATACAGCACTCTTTCTTGTTTTATTTAAAATAGTTTGCATGTTAATTACCTATACACTTCTTGAGCTCCGATGACACCAGGCGTTGATTGTACTGAGGTATTCCAAGCTGCTGTATCAGGTGTTGAAGGCATGGACGGCAACATAGAGGCATCTATATTTTGAGGAAGGAACTAAAGGGAAAAAAATTTTAGTATTTTTTTTTTTTTTTTTTGTATAAATCAAATTCTGTTAGCTTAAAAATGTACAACCGTATTTATACAAAATAAAAGAGCTTTATAAAAGATTTATTAAACAAATCAAACTTTTATAAATCTGTTTTTTTATTATTTGTAAATAAGGCCGTAACGCTTTAACTTTAAAACTGTAAATCAAGGTATTCGGGGTTGAATATTACGGTAATCGGGGTTGTATCAATTACAAAAATCCTAACATTTTTATTTAACCGGAACGTGTAAATCGTGTTATAAAGTGGTTAAAGATGTCGGCATATACCGACGAAACGTTGGGAAAATTGTAATTGACAAATTTTGTTTTAATTACAAAGAAATTTTAGGCCTTATTAGCTTAAAAACAACAAAATATATAATGTTGATAATAATGTTTGAAATGTATATAGTATCCTTATCTAATTATCACTAAGATTCTACTTTTTTAAAGGTCAAAGGATACAGAAATATATAATGGATGTCGATCACTAAGAACAACTTTTAAAGTTGGTCTTAAATTATCCATTTTTAGGTTCACGTAAGACCCGTAGACGAATTACAACAATTCGTTTACCTTAAATTTAGAACTCTGAAAGTATTTTATTTCGAATTAAACAATAATGCCACCACATCAGAATACAGGTTTGATTACATTTTTATTTAAACCTTCTACATAAACTTTTAATATTCCCACTCCTTTACTTTAAAACACTAATTCATCAAAAAAAAAACAAAAAAACGTTAGATCACACAAACACAAATTATCAAATAAATTAATGCTCCTATACTTACATTTGTATCCTCTCTTATGGTATTTAAATCGGTCGGCGCCATATGCTGTTCCATGGTAACATTATATTCCATATTGGTAAAGGCGCTACCAACATAATTATTTTCATCATCATGGAATGAGACACGTTTATTGTCACGCAACAACATCATAGACGATGATGGACTGGCACTATTGCTGTGATTGACAGAAGCTGTAGCTGCTGTATTATACATATCCATGGTGGAAGATGATGGTGATGATTGTAGAGAAGCATTTGCTGAATTTATGTTCAATAGATTATTTTGTATATTATTATTGTTATTGTTCATTAGAATACTTGAAGCAGATGATTTCTTTTGTAGATCGGCCGAATTGATGGTGGCTGTCTTGAGAAGACCAATGGAAGAATTTCGTAACTTTTGTTGAGACATAATCAAATAAGAGCTATTACGTTCTGGTGGTGGAGGTGGCGGTACTTGCGCCAGATTGTTGCCGGAGCCTGTTAATGGAGAATTTTCCGAGTTCATATTATTGTCGTAGGAATTGTGAGTGTTTGAGGTTGTAGTATTAGAGTTTGTATTCGATAAAGAGAGATGATGGATGTCGCGTGCCAGTGAAGAAATAGGATGTTCAGTCTGCAAATGTTTGTCATCGGCAAATGAAGTGGATTTTTGTGCTTTGGAGGGTGATGAAGGGGCCGTATTGTTACCATCATAACGATTATTTTTCAATATAGACTTCGGTTGTATTGTTGAAGTGTTGCTATTTGTTGTAACTATTGTAGTAGTGGCTGTGGGAGGAGGTGGTTGATTAGGTATGGGCGGTAGGGCAGGTTCGGCAGCCGAGTTTCTATTCGAATTCAAAGGTGATGTTTCATTGGAATTGTTGTTGGCTCTTTGACTATCCATGACTGAGGCTAATTTTATTTCCGTTTGTCTAAAACTGGTCACTGGAGTTTGTATGACATTTTGTTGTTGATTTAAGCGGAATACTTCTTGAACATTCTCCTTTTCATAGGAGGGCTCACTTTCGTCTTCCTGTTCTTCCATTTCTTGGGCTCTTCTTTCGAAATCTCTTTCTAGTATGAGAGTTTTTAATTGTTCCTCTTGTTGTGGTGTTCTTTGAGCCAAAGAGGAAACTTCATTGATTTGTTGTTCACGCCAATGGCGTATGTGTTCTCTGCGCACTTCCAAGTCTTTTTCGCGTTCTTCCCTTTCCCAAGGATTGCTGCCATGTATATTTTTATGTTGTTGCAAAGCAGACGCCGAAACTGGTAGGTAACCCCCTTTAGGAGGGTCTATAGTACTGGCCACATAATTCATGCCTGGTGTAATTTGTTGAGTGGCCTTGTACAGTGGATGGGTGGTAGTAGGCGGCAAAGGGGGTTTATCCTCGCCAGGTTTTTGTGTTATTTGTTGTTGGTACATATTTGCATTATGAGCTTGTTGCTGTTGCAGGGACAATCTATTTTGTTGCAAAGGTTTAGGTGCTGTAGGTGGCAACTGTTGCTGTTGTTTGGGGGGTGTCAATTGTTGTTGAGACATTGTTCCTGGTTTAGGTGGCAAGGTCATAAAATTTGCCTGCTGCTGTTGTTGGATAAAGTTAGGCGAATGCTGAGCACTTTCTATACCCCCGGCTCCACTAGCCTGCTGTTGTATATATTCGGCTCTCATATTTCTTCTCAATGTCTGGGCTCCGGATGGCGGTTGTTGCTGGTAGCCATTAGCTTGTTCTATTAACGAACTATTAGCAGATTGTGGATATCTATTGTCATCAGCCATTGAGGAAACATTTTGCATACTTTGACTGGCCGCTATGCTAGACATTGACATATTATGTTGATGCAACGAAGAATTATGTTGCTGTTGTTGCTGCTGTTGATACATGTTGCTGATGTTGGGCATTGAGGGTGCCATCATTTGTTGTATACGCAAACTTTGTTGTGTCTGCATGTCACGTTGGAAATTTTGTGAACTCTTCGAGCGATTACCTAAAGTTAAACTTTGTTGTTGTTGCTGAAATTGTTGCTGTTGTTGGGGTGTCATGTGTTGCAACTGTTGCTGCATTTGTTGTTGTTGCATACCACTTAAATTAGTTGTGCTTGCACTAAAAGCATGGGCATGTTGTGGAAATTGTTGTGATTGTTGATGTGGATTTAAATGTTGATGTTGTGTCGTTGTGGCGGGCGTTGCCTGATGTTGATAGTATGCTGATTGTGGACGACTGGGTGGCATATTAGATGTATGTGGTGCTGTCATTAATGTATGTTGTTGCTGCTGTTGGTATGATGGCTGTTGTTGGGACATGTTTGATGCTTGGTTTGTACCATTTATTGGCGATAGAATTGGATTTTGTAAATTTTGTTGGGAACTTCCATTGTATGCGCTCATTGCGGAATGTGATGGCATTGCTGGTCTGAAAAATAAAGAACTTTAGTTTATTTAACTTGAAATAGAAGGTTTAAATAACACAGTATATGTATATAACAAAAACTATGATCAATGATTGGTTTTTAAAACTTTTAAAATAAAATTTTGTGAATGTTGATTTTTTAACCAAATTTTATACTGCTAACCCACATATATTTATGTATAGCCGTTGGATTACTTTCAAGGATATTGTGAATAAAAAAAAAAAAAAAAAAAAATGTTTACCAACTTCATATTTTGATTTATTACTCTCTAAAACAACAACAATATTTTTGATAAAAGTAAACTCAACTGAACACAAACTTTGACTTTTAACATAAATATGCCAGAGGAACATACTTTGGTAATATTTTTTTGGGGTATGTGTACTTATTTGAAATGCAAAAACTTTTTTTGGTTTTTCATTTAACATTTCGTATGTTAAAAAAAAATTAAATATTTATTTTGTTAACAAAGACTTCGTTGTGGGAATAAAGCTGTGTAGTTTGTGCAAATTGTAGTGTTTAAAGTATCATTGTTGTAATAATAAAAAACTTATTTCATAAACATGGTGATGTTAGATACAATAAACAAAATATAATAGTGACATTACTTTTGTTTATATTAAACTCAATTTAAATCACTTACGTTAGTCATTTCTAAAACTTGTACTTCTTTTTTAATTGGAATAAAACCATAAAGTAATTTTTTTAAATGTATTATAATCCTAAACGGAATGTGAGCAGTATTAAAAAAAATAAAGGGGAAAAGAATTGAAAGAAATAGAAAAAAATAATAAAAAAAGTTTCAGTTTTTTTGTTGGCACCAGAAAAATTTACAATAACAAATGATCTGTAAACACTACAAGATGTTAAGAGTCAAACAATGATTTGGGTTATAAGGTTAAAATGTATTAAAAGACTTTTAAAAGCACTATGGTTTTGAGAGGTGAATATCTTAATTGTTAAAAAAATTTTTAATTATGCATAACCTTTATGTCAACAACCACATACCCGGGTATGTTTTGAATTTTAAAAACTCTGTATCTTTAAAAGTGGGTATCATCGCTCTCTGAAATTTCATGATATCCTCACTTAAAGTGTTTTATATTATATCCTAAAGACCATGGATGTGGTAATTTTTTCATTCCTTCCCCTTACAACATGATGTGGTTGGTTATGTGGAGCGGGTATTGCGAAACAAGGAATACACCTTGGCGGCATTCCTGGACATAAAGGGCGCCTTTAATAATTTGAGGATAGAGGCTATCTGGCAGCAGAGTTCCCAGTTTTATTTTAAGCCTCATCCCCAATTTTAGATTTTTCATCCCCAAAAATCCCCAAAATATCCATTTTCTTTTCCCCAAACTAGGGAATCCATAATCTTCTAATTTTTAAGCCAATGTAAATTTATTTTACATGTTGTTTGTTTAAAAAGTGCATTTAAGATTATTGAATAAATTTGTCACAGCAAGCTGCATTATTTTAAAGTGTGTATTTATTCTAAGAAGAGCTCCTAATAACTCATATTGTATTCTGTTGCAAATATTGATTTTGGTTGTATTATACGGAAGAAACGCTAGTTGGTACAAAAACATATTTGAACCTATTTCAGCAAGTTCTTGAAATAGTTTAAAACCGCAAAAAAGACTAACATTTTTACCCACATCTTGTCAAATCGGTCTTGACAAAAATGAAATTTATGATAATATATTCAGGGGTGTCATAGAAACCGATCTTATCGGTATTGGATTTGAAACCGACAAAAATAATACGTTGGTGTCATGAAATCCAATGTTGTCGGTTTTTTGTTCGAACTAAAATTTGTGTCGGTTTTAGGTGTCACAGAAACCAATGTTATCGGTTTTTTATTGAAAATAAACCAAGCAGCTTACAGCTCTTGTTTTTTTATTGGAAATAAATAAAGTTGTTAACAGCATAATTTTTTATTTTATTTTTTTTCAAAAGTTAGGTTTTTTCCGAAAATAGAAGTAAATAAAATTGATAATTTGGTAAAATAGTACTTTTTTGCATGTTTCCGGTATTCTCCGGCAGCGGGCTGCTGCAAATTCGCAAGTCTTCTTCTCACTTTTTCTGCAAATATGCAACAACAGCAGAGGTCATTTTACTTATTTATAAAGTTAAACAACAAATTTGTTTATATTTTTAATAATTCGCTTTATACCTACATACATATTTTTACAAAACAATAAAATTACACAAATGTAAACAACAAATGCAATGCAAGTATGTACATACATATGTAATACAACGATGGCATTTATTTCATATGTTTACTGTATGTATTACCACTTCTTATTTTCTTTTCCATAATTTTCCTTCAATAAAAACACAGGTTTTACAATATTTTAGCGCAAAACTCATAATTTACAAAATTGTTAAAACAAAAATTGCATTTAACGCTGTAAACACATGAGCCAAAACATTAAACAGCTGATTCGAATATCGGTTTTATTTGTATTCGAAAATAACAAATCCGACTTGTTTTCATGACACCAAATGAAACCAATATTGGTTTGCAAAACCGACAATGAGCAAAACCGACTTGGATTCTATGACACCCCTGATTATCCCCAAAAATCCCCAGCGAAAAAAGTGCTTTTCCTCAAAAAATCCCCTGGGGTTTTTATCCCCAATTACAAAAAATCCCCAATTTGGGGATAAATCCCCAAAACTGGGAACACTGTCTGGCAGGCACTGGTTGATCTAGGGGTGCCGTTGTTCTTGGGGAAACGAACGTTTAAGGAAATCGGTGACTAGGGGGACTGTTAATGTCGTTCTGAGACTTTTTGACAGAATGGGTCAGAAAGTCGTGGCCTACGCGGATGATGTAGTGATATTAGTGTCGGGCAAGTTTCTGCCGACAATAAGCGAAATCATGCAAGGACGCTGATAAGGGATGATAAGGGACTGGAAGTTAATCTGGAGTTGGTTCTTTTTACTAGGAGGTACGATGTGGAAAATTTTAGGCTATCGGTACTAGGAGGAGCTTAGACTATCTGATAGTGCAAAATATCTGGGAGTTTTTCTGGACAGCAAGCTGTCATGGGAAAGGAATACTCAGAAGATTCTCTATGCCTACTATGCTTGTAGATCATCGATAGGTAGGAGCTGGGGACTACGGCCGTCAGTAGTGGGATGGCTGTACACTTCGGTGGTTAGCCCCATTCTTACGTATGGATGTTGTGTTTGGTGGGAGCCATTAAGATTGGCGTAGGAACCTTCTTTCTATCGGAATGACAGGTGTCATGAGAAGTACTCCTCAAGCGGCCCTGGATGTCATTTTACATCTTCTGCCTATTGAGCAGTATTTGATGGGAATGGCAGCCAGGAGCATTCTTAGACTGAGGGAGTTAGCATTGATGGGGTATGTCACGCAGGGTCACTCATCACGGATCCTAAGTGAGATTGAGGCTGGTGGCTAGGGTGGATTTTGGGCGGTTGCCGGAGGTAATAGTACCTTCTAAGGAGAGCTGAGATGGTTCGAAGATGAGGGGCACAGGTTCGGGGGTCTACATTGAGGATCTGGACATCAGAAGGTCATATAGGCTTCCTAACGGCTGCAGTGTTTTTCAGGCGGAGGTTAGAAACAAAATAAGCGATGTGTGCAAAAAATCGTACGGGTTGTTCCCGAGATATTTGGGTGCATCCAAAATGGTCAGTAAAAAGCGTTGCTGATTTATCCCATGGAACACAGGCTTTTGCACGCTATAAACTGTATGTATTCTGAAAGTAAATCGTTTTCTGCACAAAATAAGCGATGCGTGCAAAAAATCGTTCGGTTAGTTCCAGAGATATTTGGGTGCATCCAAAATGGTCAGTAAAAAGAGTTGCTGATTTATCCCATGGAACACAGGCTTTGGCACGGTATAAACTGTATATATTCTGAAAGTAAATCGTTTTCCGCACAAAATAAGCGATGCGTGCAAAAAATCGTTCGGTTAGTTCCAGAGATATTTGGGTGCATCCAAAATGGTCAGTAAAAAGAGTTGCTGATTTATCCCATGGAACACAGGCTTTTGCACGGTATAAACTGTATATATTCTGAAAGTAAATCGTTTTCCGCACAAAATAAGCGATGCGTGCAAAAAATCGTTCGGTTAGTTCCAGAGATATTTGGGTGCATCCAAAATGGTCAGTAAAAAGAGTTGCTGATTTATCCCATGGAACACAGGCTTTTGCACGGTATAAACTGTATGTATTCTGAAAGTTATATCTCTGGAACTAACCGAACGATTTTTTGCACGCATCGCTTATTTTGTGCGGAAAACGATTTACTTTCAGAATATATACAGTTTATACCGTGCCAAAGCCTGTGTTCCATGGGATAAATCAGCAACTCTTTTTACTGACCATTTTGGATGCACCCAAATATCTCTGGAACGAACCGAACGATTTTTTGCACGCATCGCTTATTTTGTGCGGAAAACGATTTACTTTCAGAATATATACAGTTTTTACCGTGCCAAAGCCTGTGTTCCATGGGATAAATCAGCAACTCTTTTTACTGACCATTTTGGATGCACCCAAATATCTCTGGAACTAACCGAACGATTTTTTGCACGCATCGCTTATTTTGTGCAGAAAACGATTTACTTTCAGAATACATACAGTTTATACCGTGCAAAACCCTGTGTTCCATGGGATAAATCAGCAACGCTTTTTACTGACCATTTTGGATGCACCAAAATATCTCTGGAACTAACCGAACGATTTTTTGCACGCATCGCTTATTTTGTGCGGAAAACGATTTACTTTCAGAATATATACAGTTTATACCGTGCAAAAGCCTGTGTTCCATGGGATAAATCAGCAACTCTTTTTACTGACCATTTTGGATGCACCCAAATATCTCTGGAACTAACCGAACGATTTTTTGCACGCATCGCTTATTTTGTGCGGAAAACGATTTACTTTCAGAATATATACAGTTTATACCGTGCCAAAGCCTGTGTTCCATGGGATAAATCAGCAGCTCTTTTTACTGACCATTTTGGATGCACCCAAATATCTCTGGAACTAACCGAACGATTTTTTGCACGCATCGCTTATTTTGTGCGGAAAACGATTTACTTTCAGAATATATACAGTTTATACCGTACCAAAGCCTGTGTTCCATGGGATAAATCAGCAACTCTTTTTACTGACCATTTTGGATGCACCCAAATGTCTCTGGAACTAACCGAACGATTTTTTGCACGCATCGCTTATTTTGTGCGGAAAACGATTTACTTTCAGAATATATACAGTTTATACCGTGCCAAAGCCTGTGTTCCATGGGATAAATCAGCAACTCTTTTTACTGACCATTTTGGATGCACCCAAATATCTCTGGAACTAACCGAACGATTTTTTGCACGCATCGCTTATTTTGTGCAGAAAACGATTTACTTTCAGAATACATACAGTTTATACCGTGCAAAAGCCTGTGTTCCATGGGATAAATCAGCAACGCTTTTTACTGACCATTTTGGATGCACCCAAATATCTCTGGAACTAACCAAACGATTTTTTGCACGCATCGCTTATTTTGTGCAGAAAACGATTTACTTTCAGAATACATACAGTTTATACCGTGCAAAAGCCTGTGTTCCATGGGATAAATCAGCAACGCTTTTTACTGACCATTTTGGATGCACCCAAATATCTCGGGAACTAACCGAACGATTTTTTGCACGCATCGCTTATTTTGTGCGGAAAACGATTTACTTTCAGAATACATACAGTTTATACCGTGCAAAAGCCTGTGTTCCATGGGATAAATCAGCAACGCTTTTTACTGACCATTTTGGATGCACCCAAATATCTCGGGAACTAACCGAACGATTTTTTGCACGCATCGCTTATTTTGTGCAGAAAACGATTTACTTTCAGAATACATACAGTTTATACCGTGCAAAAGCCTGTGTTCCATGGGATAAATCAGCAACGCTTTTTACTGACCATTTTGGATGCACCCAAATATCTCGGGAACTAACCGAACGATTTTTTGCACGCATCGCTTTTTTTGTGCGGAAAACGATTTACTTTCAGAATACATACAGTTTATACCGTGCAAAAGCCTGTGTTCCATGGGATAAATCAGCAACGCTTTTTACTGACCATTTTGGATGCACCCAAATATCTCTGGAACTAACCGAACGATTTTTTGCACGCATCGCTTATTTTGTGCGGAAAACGATTTACTTTCAGAATACATACAGTTTATACCGTGCAAAAGCCTGTGTTCCATGGGATAAATCAGCAACGCGTTTTACTGACCATTTTGGATGCACCCAAATATCTCTGGAACTAACCGAAAGATTTTTTGCACGCATCGCTTATTTTGTGCGGAAAACGATTTACTTTCACAATATATACAGTTTATACCGTGCCAAAGCCTGTGTTCCATGGGATAAATCAGCAACTCTTTTTACTGACCATTTTGGATGCACCCAAATATATCTGGAACTAACCGAACGATTTTTTGCACGCATCGCTTATTTTGTGCAGAAAACGATTTACTTTCAGAATACATACAGTTTATACCGTGCAAAAGCCTGTGTTCCATGGGATAAATCAGCAACGCTTTTTACTGACCATTTTGGATGCACCCAAATATCTCGGGAACTAACCGAACGATTTTTTGCACGCATCGCGATGCGACGTGGGCCAAGATAGCGTCGACGAAATAGCGTCGAAAATGGGAATTTAAAAACCGGGAAAATAAAATTCCCAAATTAGGGTCTTTTGCAGAATAAAAACAAAAAGTTAGCGACGAATTTAGGAATTTATTGGGATTTCCAAAAGTAAAAAAAAGTTTGCGTCGAATTTAGGAATTTAAAAAGGGGAAGTTAAAATAACTAATATTTTTAATAAAAATACAAAAAATAGTTAACACAAATTAAAAAATACACATTTAGAAACAAAATAAGCGATGCGTGCAAAATATCGTACGGTCTGTTCCAGAGATATTTCATGGGATAAATCAGCAACGCTTTTTACTGACCATTTTGGATGCACCCAAATATCTCTGGATCTAACCGAACGATTTTTTGCACGCATCGCTTATTTTGTGCGGAAAACGATTTACTTTCAGAATATATACAGTTTATAGCGTGCAAAAGCCTGTGTTCCATGGGATAAATCAACAACGCTTTTTACTGACCATTTTGGATGCACCCAAATATCTCTGGAACTAACCGAACGATTTTTTGCACGCATCGCTTATTTTGTGCAGAAAAAGATTTACTTTCAGAATACATACAGTTTATACCGTGCAAAAGTCTGTGTTCCATGGGATAAATCAGCAACGCTTTTTACTGACCATTTTGGATGCACCCAAATATCTCTGGAACTAACCGAACGATTTTTTGCACGCATCGCTTATTTTGTGCAGAAAACGATTTACTTTCAGAATACATACAGTTTATACCGTGCAAAAGCCTGTGTTCCATGGGATAAATCAGCAACGCTTTTTACTGACCATTTTGGATGCACCCAAATATCTCTGGAACTAACCGAACGATTTTTTTGCACGCATCGCTTATTTTGTGCGGAAAACGATTTACTTTCAGAATATATACAGTTTATAGCGTGCAAAAGCCTGTGTTCCATGGGATAAATCAACAACGCTTTTTACTGACCATTTTGGATGCACCCAAATATCTCGGGAACAACCCGTACGATTTTTTGCACGCATCGCTTATTTTGTTTCTAAATGTTTATTTTTTAATTTGTGTTAACTATTTTTTGTATTTTTATTAAAAATATTAGATATTTTTACTTCCCCTTTTTAAATTCCCAAATTCGACGCTAACTTTTTTTTTTACTTTGGAAATCCCCATAAATTCCTAAATTCGACGCTAACTTTTTGTTCTTATTCTGAAAAACACCATAATTTGGGTATTTTGTTTTCCCGGTTTTTAAATTCGACGCTATTTCGTCGACGCTATCTTGGCCCACGTCTTTTTTGTATGAAAGTGAAAATTGACTTTTTCAATTCGTACCGTTTTTGGTTTGCTTCTTTAGCTTTCGTACGTTTTCATAAATCCGAAAAAAATCTAAACATTGTTTGTTTGTTATTAAATATGATATTATCAAACTTTCAAGCTTCTTTGTAAACATTAAATTTTTAAATAATTGTGGGTACTTCGAAAATAAATTCAAAAACTTGTTAAAAGCTTAATTTTATCCTTGAAAAATTGCTAAATATCAATGTGCCCGGTGCATCAATAATTCCGGTAATGATAGAAAACAGAAAAAAACAAAAAAAAATAAGTCAATTCTTTTTTTATTTTCACATTTTTTTCTTGTTAAGTTTGTTGCCTGTAAGAAATTTAAAAAATTTGTAATCTAAACATTTTAAGGGTATTCAATTCAATTTTTTTTGGTTGGAAAAATGGAAAAAAGAAAAATTACACTCTTATTGACGTGAAGGGATTTTTTTTTTTTTTACAAACTGTCAAAAAAATTTGTCAAATAATTCGTGGAAGTAATTGATATTTTTCAAGATGTCGAACAAAAGTGTTAAAATTTAATTAATTGATTATTAAATTTAAAACGAAGTGATTATTGTTATTTTCATCATAATATTCGAGAATATTTCTTCTTTTTAATTCTTTTTAAATAACTTTTTTCATTGAACACATATTTAATATAAATTGTTCTTTTTGAAAGATTAAATGAAAAATAAGTTATCTTTGAAATGTTGTAACTATAAAAAATAATTTTTAAAATCAGAGTTGTTCAATTCAAGAGTTTATAAAAAGAGATGCAATTTTTCGTACTTTGTATTAAAAATTAGCAATTTTTTATGAATGGCAACATCATTTCGTTTGACGTTTAAAGCGGAAAATTACATCTTTTTATCCTGACTTTTTTACACTTGGTTATAGTCTGATAAAAATTTAACTTTTGGTGGAATTTTTTTTCTTGTGGTTGTTGTAACAAAAATTACATTTTTCCACTTTTCCATTTTTCCAACAAATAAAAAAACTGAAATGAATACCCTTTTTGTCTATTTTTCAAGACACAACTTAAAAAACCACAGGGTTCTCTATCATTTGAAATATGTTTTGACCGTTTCTTATATGTAAGTTCTCTCAAATTAGTTATTACACCTCACTATTTTGAAACGATTTGCAAAAAGTTTTGCATTTTACGTTTTCTAGAGAACGTGATAACGTTTTTATTTTGACTTTCGTACGAATTTGGTTGCTGTTCCACACCTGTATATATGAAATATTTTAAATACACTTAGGGCCTATTTCACGAATTCTATTTTAGTATAAATCTATGTTTTAAATTCGTTTTTCATGTCAAATAAAATTAAAATCTATATATAAATCGGCAAAGGCAAAACAGTTAAGAACGCTTTCCTCCCTCCTCTGTATGGCCGATTTGAACAAAATTTACACCATTTGAAAGATATTTACTTACAGAAGTGCACAATATTATTTTAATGAAATTTGTTCAATACTTTCAGAGTTATAAGCGTTATAAATCTCATATATAAACCGACACAGGCAAACCAGTTAGATATATTATATTTTCTTCATATTAAAAAAAAATTATGGCCGAATTTCGACCATCAGGCAAACACCTGTTATGTGAAATATATTTAAATAGAATTGGTAAAATGAGCACTAACTTGTTTGTCTTGTTTTTATCGACAAACATGCAGTTCGAAAATTTTAAAATCAAATCGAAAATAAACGGAGTTTGCATTAAACTATTTTTGAAATTATCAGGTGTTATATAAATCGAAATAAAGTGGACTTAAAATCGAACAAATTTTGTAAAACGAGCCTGTTAGGAAAGTTCATACAAATGTTCCTTTTTATATTTTTCATACCAATTATAAGTGTCCGACCGAACGTTCGGGTTCGGTTACGGAGTTTATCAAAAAATGATGTTCGGTCAAAGTTCGGTATTTGGCGAAATTTTTACCGAACTTAACCGAACACCGAAATTTTTTATGAAATAACATATTAATTATAATTTCAAATTATAATTTGGCATCATTGTTTTTGAAAATAATACGAAATCAAAACAACTATTTTTCACTATGATTATTAGTTCGAAAAAATACAGCGATGACTTAATAAAATGCTCAAGTGTACAAAAATGTCTTTATATGTGTTATTATTAGAAGACGGTAAAAAATACAACAAAAAAAACGGTTAAATTTTATTTGGCAAAAAAATACTCTATTTATCTGGGAATGGTAAGATAATCTATAGTTTTGGGTGAACCACAAACCAAACTTTATAGTATATGTACATATTTCCAGATAAAAATGTCATCCATTTTGGAGTTTTTTTTGAAAAAAATTGAGCAAGCGCTCAATGCAAATGTTGCGCCAAAAAATTTCAATGGGGAGTTCATTGCCAAGGAAACAAACTACCGCCAATTAGAGAAAATACACCCCAACAAATTCAAAAAATACATTGTAGAGGTTTGAGTACTAATTAGGCTTGCCAACCGTACTTTATAATAAAAGTATTGTACGTTATTTCGAGTAATTGTACTCTTTACTTTAGAATAATAAAGTACGCGAAAATACTTTATTTCGCATGATTAGATTTATCTAGAACTCAAAATAGATTCAGGTTATATTAGTCAGAGTTTTATTAGTCATAAAATTATAATACTTATTGTACAAGTTTTTTTTTAAAAAACTAAAGAACAACTAATTAATATTAGTCAGGGCCATTTGTTCATGTTTTTTATATTGGCAGGACGATTTTTCGAAAAAAAAAATAATCTGAAAGCACTATTTCACTTCTTTGTTTTGTTTGAGTACAATAGCTGCCTATTTTTAAAACACGAGTGCAAAACTCTTTCAAATTACTGCCTGCCATTTCTTAAGGGGGCTCCCATACAAAATGTTTAATACAGACCAGAAATATATTGAATAAAACGTACCATAACAGCCGAGGAGTGGCCTTAACAATTTCTGGAGACATAATTGCCCTTTATCACAACTTCTTAAGGGGGCTCTTATACAAATATTGCGTTTTATGAAATTTGTAAATTAATTAAAATTTTTCGTCTTTTGTGAATACATAAAATCAAAAGTTGTTAACAGATTTTAATCATTTATAGCATGTTTTGTTTGAAGCTTTGTTTTTTATATGTATGGACAAATTTCGAAATGTTGCAAACAATTATTTTTGTTGCCAAAAAAAAAAAAAAAAAAAATGATGTTTCTAAAACGACTGTGCAAGTTAGAAATTTTATTGCGGATTTTCGTTTTTTCTTTAGTAATTTCACTAAACTGAACCGTTTTTGAACCGGTATTGGATTCAGCGTACCCGAATTGGGTTAAAGCGCCAGTTGCCCGGCTTGTCTCAAGAAACAAGTGTCAAATTCTAGCACAGTGTAGTTGTTTGATAAAACTCGCGAAAAGCAGTAAACAACCGTTTTTAAATATAAAAATAAAAAAAAATTAATTGTACTTTATAGTTATACTGTGTACTTTTTTTTCTTAATCTTAATAATCAATGTACTTTTTTTGCAACAAAAAAAGTTGGGAACCCTAGTACTAATATGTATACATACTAGACTGGTCGCATCTTGTATGGGATTTTTTTTTTTTTTTTTTAATTTAATTGTTTGCGCTGCTTAAAATATGAGGTTTGGTGTAAGAAATCATGACCTAATTTTTCAGGTCAATCCGACGGTGCCTAGCCGTGCCAAGTTGGGCCCAAAGTTCCCCATTTTATAAAAAAAAACATCTTTTCTATCAGATCGTTATAGTTATACTAGTTGAAAAGCCGAAAATCAAAAATATGACTACGCTACGATTTTCGGCAGAGAAAGTACTTCAAGTGTGCCAAATTTCAGCTTCCTATGTCATCAGATGGCTTCAGAAAGTTGCGGAAAGAATAGGACATACATGCAAACATCCTGACATACTAAGAAATTATATATTGTATATATAGATTAAAGTATTTGCAGTTTAATATTTTAGTATGATACGAACGAAAGATTTTTAACTAATTTTAACTAATTCGGGGTCGCTGAATCCAGTGGTGCTAGCCGTTTTTTTAGGTTAGCTTTGGTTTTCGAGATATACCGTTATTTCGAAAATTAAGGATGTTGCACAACATATGTTCGCGCAACTCAAAAACGCTTTAGCTTATTGAAAAACTAAAAAAAACCGAAATTCCGTAATAAAATTTACTTTAAGAAAGGTAAAACGTTTTTCTTATATGCGCAGTCGTTTTAGAAACATAATTTTTTTTTCTGGAAAAAAAATAATTTTTTTATTAAAATTTCGGAATTTTTGTTTTTAAAAATTCATAAAAAATTCACAACTTTTGATTTTATGTATTCACAAAAGACGAAAAATTTTAATTAATTTAAGAATTTTATTAAACCGCCATATTTGTATAATTGAAATTCTTATATTTGGCCCTAGTAGTGCCTAGGATGCCTCAAGATGAGACAGATAAGCAGTACCTACTCCAAGTTGTTGAGCACTATCGTCATTTATATCCGTCCCACAACAAATCTTCTCTTTTAAATTTATCAACTTAATAAAATCAATCAAATAAATTTACACTTTTTTTGAAATTTCGAAATTTTCATTAAAAAAATTATTGTAGAAGCATAGCTGCATTTTCCAATTTTAAATGAATTTGTATGAGAGCCCCCCTAAAAAGAAAAGGTAAAGGGCAAGTATGTCTCGAGAAAATGTTTAGGACAAAAAACTAATTGAGGTCGGTCATACATTCTATTCCCCTAGGTCTGACTCCTTGGCAGTTATGGAGCTTTTTCTTCAATATATTTCTAGTCTGTAGTTAAAATTTTGAAAGGGAGCCCCTTAATGAATGGAGATAGCAGGTAGGTATTTTAGAAATAAATGATGGAGATGAAAAATAAAGTGGAGTTGGTCATACATTTGACCCTTCTTGAGGCATCCTAGGCACTACACGGGCCAAATATAAGAATTTCAATTATACAAATATGGCGGTTTAATAAAATTCTTATATTAATTAAAATTTTTCGTCTTTTGTGAATACATAAAATCAAAATTTGTGAACAGATTTTAATCATTTATAGCTTGTTTTGTTTGCAATATTGTTTTTTATATGACTCTATAAAATAGCTCCATTTTTCAATTTTTTATGAATTTTTAAAAACAAAAATTCCGAAATTTTAATAAAAAAATTATTTTTTTTTCCAGAAAAAAAATTATGTTTCTAAAACGACTGCGCATATAAGAAAAACGTTTTACCTTTCTTAAAGTAAATTTTATTACGGAATTTCGGTTTTTTTTAGTTTTTCAATAAGCTAAAGCGTTTTTGAGTTGCGCGAACATATGTTGTGCAACATCCTTAATTTTCGAAATAACGGTATATCTCGAAAACCAAAGCCAATATGAAGAAAAAAGTTTTAACTTTCTTAAAGTAAATTTAATTGCGGAATTTCGGTTTTTTTTGTTTTTCAATAAACTAAAGCGTTTTTGAGTTACGCGAATATATGTTGTGCAACCTCCCTAATTTTCGAAATAACGGTATATCTCGAAAACCAAAGCCAATATGAAGAAAAAAGTTTTTACTTTCTTAAAGTAAATTTTATTGCGGAATTTCGGTTTTTTTTTGTTTTTCAATAAACTAAAGCGTTTTTGAGTTACGCGAATATATGTTGTGCAACCTCCCTAATTTTCGAAATAACGGTATATCTCGAAAACCAAAGCCAATATGAAGAAAAAAGTTTTTACTTTCTTAAAGTAAATTTTATTGCCGAATTTCGGTTTTTTTAGTTTTTCAATAAGCTAAAGCGTTTTTGAGTTGCGCGAACATATGTTGTGCAACATCCTTAATTTTCGAAATAACGGTATATCTCGAAAACCAAAGCTAACCTAAAAAAACGACTAGCACCACTGGATTCAGCGACCCCGAATTAGTTAAAATTAGTTAAAAATCTTTCGTTCGTATCATACTAAAATATTAAACTGCAAATACTTTAATCTATCTATACAATATATAATTTCTTAGTATGTCAGGATGTTTGCATGTATGTCCTATTCTTTCCGCAACTTTCTGAAGCCATCTGATGACATATGAAACTGAAATTTGGCACACTAGAAGTACTTTCTCTGCGGAAGATCGTAACGAAGCCATATTTTTGATTTTCGGCTTTTCAACTAGTATAACTACATATAAAGATCTGATAGAAAAGATGTTTTTTTTTTATAAAATGGGGAACTTTGGGCCCCACTTGGCACGGCTAGGCACCGTCGGATTGACCTGAAAAATTAGGTCATGATTTCTTACACCAAACCTCATATTTTAAGCAGCGCAAACAATTAAATTTAAAAAAAAAAAAATTGCGACCAGTCTAATACATACTAGGGCTATAACCAAATTATGGGCAAAGTACGACAGAGTGGCCAAGAATGTTTTTGTAATGAAAACACCTGTCTCCCGTCGTTTTGCGAAAAAAACCTCACGCAGGGAAGCAAATTTCTAAAACCTTCTAAGAAATTTTGAATCGCGATGAATTGTAAACCGTAGGAAAATTTTTAAATCTAAAGCCGTGGATGTAACTTGTAACTTGAAACTTGAAATTTATTTTTCACTTTTTGTCTTAAAAAAAAGCAGTTACTAATTATTTTTTAACTGTAAAATAGTTTTGACTACTATAAAGTCCAATTTATCTTTTCATGTTGCATCCTTCCAAAAGTGTAAATGTAATAATTTCCCGAAATTTTATTATGTTTTGAATAAATACATTAAAAAAAGTACAATTGTTCAGATTTATTAACAATAAGTTCGGGTTCGGGTTCGGCCGAACTTGTCAAAATTTACCGAAGTTCGGGATCGGACACTACCAATTATCTTTACAAGATTAATTCTTAATATGCGTCAGTTTCAGTTAAAATGGACATATGGAGGAAAAAAATCGATTTTTACTTTTTTGGTGAGTCATAAAAAAGACAATATGCTCTTTCTAGTTGAGCAAACCGCAGTTTACTACCTGCATTACTTTTTTCATAAGTAAGCTTTAAAATACACCTTTGATTAGAAAAAAATAATTTGTTAACTTTAAAATCGTTTTTCTCCAAAACTCATTTTGCCCATAGGTCCATTTTAACTGAAACTGACACATAGTAACATGAAAAACTACAGTCGTTTTGTAAAAAATTTAAACAGAAATCTCGTTCGATTTTAATCCCACTTCATTTCGATTTCTTAAACATTCCCTTCCCTTAGAACTTTTTAGTTTTAAAATTTAATTTTGATACACTTAAACCATAATGCCAATATTGTCTAGTATTTAATATCGAGTTAGGATTAAGGATTAAAAAAGTTTTTAACTTACCTTTCACTTAAAATGGGCTGTGATTGATTTTGATTGCGATAAACACTTAAATTTTGATAGAAACCTTGTTCGTTGTTGTTGTTATTTAAATTTGGATTAGTATTGGCCAAACTGTGAGTACTGCGGGATTTTGTATTGGCCATGGCTAAACATATAAAACAAACATTATTTTAAAAAACTATTAAAATAAATATTAAAATAAGGAGGTTTTTCGTATTTCGATTTAAAACGAATTTGTATGGCTGATACATTGGCTCATACTCATAGTTAAAATAAAGTATTCCTTAAACTTAAACTTAAACAGCTTTAAATACATGTGAACAAAATTGTTTTAAAGTATACTTTAGAAAAAGTCGACTTTATTTTTGACTTCGATTATGGGCCATTGTGTTTCGAAAACGTTTATTAAATCGAAATACGCAATAATCTCTCAGTATTTAAATATGGTAAAAACTTACAAATAGTACCGCTGCCTGTGTGATGATGTAGTGCTGGTACTGATTTACTATTGGGTAAATGATTATTTGTTAATAGAGGACCACCACTCATACTTTTATTACTATCAGTTCCCATGCGTGTTAGATCACGTTCAGACATGCGACGATTACCTGTGATTTAGATTTAGTGTTTTTGTTTTTTGGTTTCGTTTTTATTTGATTAAATTAAGCATTTTTTTAGAAGTGTTGTTGCCGATTTGATTGTGATTGTTTAGGCGCAAAGTTTTGTCAATTCATTTTAGGTGATTTGCATAAAAAGATGAGAAAAATGCAGAAAATAAGTGCATTAGTTACTATTTATTTTTTTTTTTAATTGAATGTTTTTAACAGTTAAAAAGTAAATAATATAAACATAAGTGCTTAAAATAAGTAAATCAAATATCAAATAAAACGTATAGAAGTGAAATTTAAAACTATAATCAAAGAAAATAACCGTAAACAATATCAGAGGGGTTTTAATAAAAAGTCTCCCAAACAATAACTTCATAAAATTATCTTTAAAATTGCGACCTGTACTTTGCGCACAAGGTTACATGGACAGCCTGCCAGCCAGCCGGACGGACTCAGAAAGTGATTCTGAGTCGATCGGTATACTTTAAGGCGGGTCTGTGACCAACATTTTAAGGTGTTACACACATCAGCACAAATGCATAATACCCTCTCCACTATTGTGGTGTGGGTATAATGACGTTTAAATTTCTTGCGTTTTCGATTTCCAGAACACCCCTGATATACTTGAAGACCAGTCGAAATAAAAAAACGAATTGTTTTACTTTGCAAAAAGAAGATAATATACGTAAAAATTTAACCTTATATGTAGTTCACCTTTTGCTCTATAACCCTAAAGACTTATTTTGGGGTGACTTTATGTGAGAGCCAATTGAAAAGTAATGGATTTACGAATTTCTATTACAATACTAATATACGGTGTGATCGTGCCTGGTCGCTCGGTGTAGAAATGCTCTTAGGAAACTCATGGAGGCATTCAATGTAAGGCTGTGTTGGGTACCTGGACACTGCATGGTTGAAGGAAATGAGGTGGTGGACGAACTCGCGATAGGGGGTTCGAAACGGAATTAAGTGGTAAGGGACAGAGGCCCAGATTGGACGCGGGGGCAACTAGGGTTCTACTGGGATTGGATAGGGGTGGTCTTAGAACACTTATAGGGTTCTTGACGGGCAAATGGGACAATACCATACCGGCCTTCTGCAGATTGTGCGATGATTCTGAAGAGCTGGAGACGATCGAGCATGTACTGTGCCACTGTCCTAGGATGCAGGGTCTCAGACAGAAATGGCTAGGAGATAGATTTCACGACGAACTGGGGTGCATCGCTGGTTTTAATCCGGCTAATCTACTGGGGTTTGTCAGGGAATTAGTGCGGTTGTTTCTGTTTAGTGGGCTGTAGAGAGGGTAATAGTTCTATCCACCTCTTACTTCTTTTCTTTACTTTAATCTTTCTCTACCTTTGTCATTGAAGGGATTCACAATGGACCGCATTGGTCTCCGAGTGGAAGTGTACCCTTGGGCACATAACCCTTCTTAACCTAACCTAATCTATTACAATACTAAACAAAATATCGTTACTCTATATCACCTTATAATAATCTATTATAGTTTTGTAAGAATTTTTTATTGGGCAGTATGAAATTTGGACAAATCGTCAGTTCATTATTGGTTTGACTTACCGACCATTTAAAAAAAAAAAGATAGGTAAGGGGTATATATGTACATCAATTTGAATAGCCTTTTTTGGAATCCAAAAACAGTTACACGAAATTTGTTATGGTTTCTGAGATATTAAGCATTAGTTTTGCTCTATATCAACTATTTTAAAGTTTTTTAAGAAAAATTTTGCTCTACACGAACTGTTTGGCGAAATTCCTCAGCCATACACAAACGTATAAAATAAATTTCACTCTTGCTTCGCTTCATTGCCGTAAGAAAAAAAGTAGTTGAAGCAAAATCAAAACAAATGTCAACAACTCAATACACAGCAGTAAGTGTACGTATGCAGCACAAAGAGCTACTTTTTAAAAATAAATTAAGAAAAGTGGCGTATCCGGCACATACAACAATTGTACGCACCACTTATTGGCAAATATATATATTGCAAGTAGAGAATATTGCCACATAAACCGTGAATTAAATTTTTATTTGCGAATAGCTAACTCCTGAAAACAATTCCTGATTAACTACACTATTTGCAAATAAGATTTTAAGCATTGCCACACTTTTACCCGTTTTTATTTCGATGTGGCACATTCATATGACAACAAAAGTGAAATCAAATAAAAAACGTGCAAAAAAAATTTAAAAATACACAATAATTTTTGATACAGTGCTACTAAATGAATAAATTTTCCATCTGGCATCATTTTAAAATAAGAATTTTCATTATGAAAATTGACACATAAACAGTAAGTTAGTTAATGGCAAATAATTTTTATTCGCGAATATGCTACGTATAAACGTAGTAACAAAAAACAATTTTCTCTTAAAATAAAATACTATTAACCTTTAAGTTCGTTCATGAACATTCACAAAAATTTTAAATTTTCTTCAAAACATATGTCAGAAAAGAAGTGTGGAAATTCTATCGGGTATATTTTCAGAAAACTTCCATGTTAACTTCAATTGTCTGGTTTCTCCACTAAGACTTTTTGGCATATGCGCCAAACCAATAATGAGCTGACGATATAATTTCGATTCATAATCTCATTTCAGTACATTTAAAAAAATAGTTTCTGATGGGAAAATAATTGAAGCGAATTTATAATTGGTAGTATCTTCACTTCCAAATCCCTTTTTTAGGCACCGACAAGAACAGATTGTTTTACTTTTCTAAAAATTTTTGTGCATATGTATGTGGTTTTTCTAGAGCCCCTAGACATTTGTTCAAATAACATTGTATAAGTTAGAATTTAAAATTTTTAGTTTTTTGGATAATAAATTATACAACTTTGTGAAATAAACAAAAATGTTATTTACAATTATCTTAATTAAAAAAATATAACATCGATAGATTAAATTATACCAAAAAGCATTTAAATACAAAAGCATAAGCATTATTTATTTTTTTTTAAATCAACCTCTTAATGACGGTAGCAATATCAACTTGTTTTATTTAGATCTAGATCACGATGAACATTTTTATCGTTTACTGAAATATCCTCATTGATGTTACCAGCTTCGAGCTCATCATATTCGACAAGGTTATCATCATCTGTATCATTATCCTTAATCGAATCATTATAATCTTTGTGATTTTCAAATTCCGAACAACAATGAGGACAAGTTGATGAACATAAGTTCGACGAATTTGATGTAGAAGATTGCGAAGATGTTGTCAGAGAATCACTAGAGGCTAAAGATAATAAAACTTGACAACTAGGTGAGGATGAATTAAAAGGTTTATAATTATTTTCTGCCGGATTTTGATGATTGTTATGCTGCTGTTGCTTACGTTTTATACTGCGTACAGTTTTAGCTTTTGAACTTAATTTAAGGGTGCCACAACGTTGAAGGGTTTTCGCTGTTGTTGTAGGTTTCGGTTGGATTTGATTACATGAAGGGAAAGTGGAGGCGGTGTAATTACAGTTGGACTTATGAATATAACATTTACAACAATCATTGGTTTTTATACAAGTTTCATGTTGGTGTTGAGGTTCATGTTGCTTAAGGAGAGTGCAGGCTTCCAAGCTACAACGGTTTTTTGTTTCAATGCAGGAACAAGGATCACAGTTAACATTTAATTTGGTGCATAAAGACAATTTACAAGGTGTTGAGGAAGTTTTAATTACTGAATTTGTACATTGCTTTAGGTAAGTATCATTATTATTATTGTTGTGGCTACAATTGTTATTAATATTATTGTTTAAATTGGCATTAAAACTAATTCGTTGTTGGGTTTCATGTTTAGATGATTGTTGTTCTTCTGGTATTTGTGAGGTTTTCAAATTAATATCAAAATCTCTGCCTTCCAAACCAAAAATACTCCACTCCTTTAATTGTTTCAAAATGTCGGTTTGTTCTGGTTCTGTTAGCAAAGGTTTTTTAGGCTCTGCCTTTTTTGTTTCCATTAAATCAGAAGTAGATTTACTAAAAAATTTTAGATTTTTAAATGGGTGTAATTTAAAATCTTTATTTTTAGCGAAAAAATCAGCCATTTCTTTGACCTTCCCTTCACCCCAGGATTTAGAAAATTCAGGCAGTTCATTCGAGCAATCGGAACTTAGGAGATTATTTTGTGATAATGATTTTGGTTTTTGTAAACTAGTAGGAACATATTCAGGTTGATTTTGTATGGGGTTTAAACTGTGTTTGCGTTCATTTTTTAGATTTGAAAAAATATTTACATTTTGTGTTTTTACAATGGAATGGTGCATTTGCGGCAGCAGTAGCGGCTTGCTAAAATCACGTTTAAATTGTGAATGATTCAAAAACCTGTTTTGATGCAGCTGGTATTTAAAACTTTGCTGTCCTGCGGTTATACCACCACCAGAAGTTGATCTTATGCTATTTAGCTCTCGTTTGGGCTTTATTGTAACTTCCCTAAAACGTTGCGTCAGTAGGGGCATTCTCTCTATGGATTCCGAGGAGGAACGTTGTGAATTTGAGTTGCTACCACCAGAGTCAGCTTCTTCCGCATTGTTAGCCCCATTTCCTGAGGCAGGACGATATGAATTTAATTCCCGCCTAATTTTTTGTATTAGTGACATTTTCCCTTGTTTATCTAGTGAAGAATTTGAATCCTGTTTTAGAGATTCATTTGAATTGTGATTAGAGGAGGAAGAGGTGATTAAACAATATTTACTTAAAGCATCATGCGTATGAAATTTTCTATTTGTTAATGTTTCTACTGCAGGCTCTTTGCTGGCTATTTCTTCCAAATCAAAGCTTACAGTTTTGCGTTGTGTATTCATGTGCAGCGGTTTTTTATTGCCGATAATTCCGCGGTTAAGTTGCTGCAATTGTTCTGTTGGTACATAAGGCTTCTCCTCTTCCGTGGGAGAGCCATCATCAATATAGGGTATTTCTTCGGCATTTGATACAGAGGCTATGCCCTCCTCATTAAGCGGCTGATGAACTTCAGTGTATACAAAATTTGTAAATGATTCTTGGGAGTTAGTTTTATTAGCACTAGATTGTTCTCCTGGTTCCATATATTCTTCAATATATATGGAAGGTGGTGGTGTGTTGGTTATATTTGTATTACTTATACTTCTCGCACGACTTCGAATCGGACTAAATGGTTCGGGCTGTTGTAGTTGCTGTGGGATTTCTTGCATCATTGTATGGAACATCATACCCCCTCCCTGAGTATTCGTTAAATTATGCGTACTCAACGATACCTCTTTACTCATATTATACAAACTGCTGGCCGATCTAGCTATAGGCCTAGTATCACGATATCTGGGATCAATGGGTATTTGATAGCCCATTAAACATCTTTCCTCAAGCAGAGAAGAAGCCGATAATCTTCGTATAGGTGGCGATGATGGGGTTGTGTACATACCCGAATACGACTCACGACGACTACGATTTAAACTATCATCGGATACCGAAGCAAAATAACGATTACTTGTAGTATGAGAACTATGTCTTCGTTGTTGCTGATAATGGTTTTGTGGAAATTGCAAAGTGTTACTGTCTTCTTTAAATTGTTAGTTTAAAGTTTATTTAAAAAGTTTAGTACAATTTGTAGTTTTTTTTTAATATGGCAGCATGTAGGAAGGAGTATGATAAATTGATATTTAGTTAAACTAATTAGCATTATAAAGTTTCTATAAGATCTAGGTATACGTGTTAAAATAATGATTTTGGTACTAAGTGTAAATGTAAATTAAATACTTGTTGAGTGTTTTATGCCTAAACTAAAATTTTTAAACGAGTTCGGAGAGAATTGAGTAAATAAATTTTGAAATATTTGACAAAATTGTGATGCTCTGCAAAATCAACAATTAAGCTTAAAAATTTCTGGCTCAACGAACCAATTTATTTACTTTTCTTAAACTCCTTGTATTGTAAATCATATTTATATCTGTAGTTGTAAGAGTGTTTTAAGAGAAAAACTGTACTTACCACGTTGTATAACAGGACTGGGCTGTTGCAATAAAGTTGCCAAGCCATGATAAATTGCTCCTTGTTTGGCTACTTCCAAGGTAACAACAGGTCCTGTACGTACCAAATAATCGGCAGCTCTAAATGTGTACAAAAAATTATTATCAAACAATTCCTTACCCCAAAATGATTAAAAAAAAACAAACAAACAAACCTTTCTTGTGTTATGCCTATTAAACTTTGACCATCAACACGCAGTAGCTGATCACCAGCCTGTAAACGACCATCAGCATCTGCTGCCCCTCCTGGTACTACACTTTTAATATAAATACCCAAACGCTCTTGACCAGCACCTTTAGCGGCCACTATAGACAAACCCATTCCATTGGAATTTTTGTGCAGCTTAATAACTTGTACTTCGGGTTGGGGAAGTTTATTGGACATAGCACTCGAAGAACGAGCCTAAAGAAAAAAATTATTAGACTTCTTTTTCAAAAACGTTATATTTTTAACTCACATTAAACTGATGCATATACACTGTCCATAAACCAATTGAAGTGGGTTGTGCGGCCAAACGACACATACCCTGTTGCTGCAAGGGGTTTATAAAATCGACCAAGCCTGAGGGTATGCCACGCACAACGTCGCAACTGAAACCATCATCGGGTAATAGTAAAGCCAAATGAAGTTCAGGTGATTCTTCTAAGCGCACTTCACGTCCGTCGGCACGTGTTAGTTCGTCGGCCACTGATTCAGCCATACGAATTGCTGTGTCCACAAGATTTCGAGGAATCTTCTCTTGCTGTAATAAAGCAGCCATTTGCAAAGAGTTCAAACGGAAACAAGAGCAAGCCAATTGCTGTATTTCCTCAACGGATGTTTTGGGTGCTTGGAGAAATTGGGCACATTGATTTATTTTAGCCAAATGACAATCTGCCGCTAATTCTAAGCCCTGGCGTTCGGCCCAAAGTTCTAGAAGCTGTAAACGTTCGGTCATAACTTTACCCCAGTCGGCAGTGCACATATGGGAATTGGCCACAATCTATAGGATATACAAAATAATCATAAATCGAAGATCTAAAATTTTATATAAGCGAAGTATCGATAATTATCTTTATAAAAGTTAAGGAAAAAAAGTTTACTTTAACTTAAAAAATAATTCTTTGCTAAAAAATATTATATGAAATCTTTTTTAGTTATTTTAAACAAACTCGTTTAATAAATTTCTTCAAACATCAAATAACTTGTACGAGTAGTAACGATTTACAAAATATACTATTTCCAAAAAAATTCACTTATCGATAATTCGCTATATTCTCAAATATTATTAAAACAAATTCGATTTGATTAAGAATAAAAAATTATAAAAATTATAAACACAAAATCGTCCACCAACTTTTCTTGCTCACCGTATTAAAACAAATCACATTAATATAATGAAATAATTGCGAAAATAATTGTATGGTTAGGGCAGCATTAACACGACATCTTCTTAACAATGCCATGGCCGAACCGAGCACAGTCAACACTAAACCAGCCGCCGAATCATGATCTATGGTCTCCGATAGGAATTGATTTAACGTTTGCGATAATTCAACTCTAAAACAATTAACTAGATTGCGAAAAGCCGTTTGCACACTTTCCGCTAACACTTCTTGGGCTTGCACCGAGAAAGCACTTATGTGACGATCCGATTTTAGGAAATGTAAAAATTCTGATGAATTTGCCATCCAAAATGCCAAGATACGCGGATCTGAATATTGTTCTTGAACAACGTTGTAAATAAGATTAGCAACATGATGTAAGAATATGGTTAGTTTGTGAGCACGCTCTGTGGGCTGTAGCTCTGGACGGTAGTGTGTTGAAGCACGATATCTGAAATTTAAATTAAAAGTCGAATGAAAGAAATTAAAATTGCAAATGTTTAAAGACATAATTAAAAAGTTAAAGGAATGTTTATTTTGTCATCCAGTTCGTAACAAATTGTTCTAATACGCCATTGAGTTTTGAATATGTACATTGTTTAGAAAATTTTGAAATGATCTCGCTATGTCCGTCTTTTTGCCTGCTATTAACACAACAGGACCGACACGAAAACAGCAAGTATGTTTTCGACAAAAATCGCTGTAAAAAAGTTTATATCTTTCAGCATGATTGCCAACTGATAATTGATCAGTTAACGCAAATCCTGTCCAATGCATGATAATAGTACGCCAAATCATTAAAGTCGCTGTGTAGTTGTGATCTTTTCCCCCTATTTCCTTGTCAATAAGGTGGAGTTTGTATGCGATAAGTTGTTTCCTCTTGTAAGAGAATCATCAATGGGACAGTCGAATTTATCTTATGAATATTTCACCTTCTGGTGTTACAACCTATGGGGAAATCAGGTGAAGTCAATACCTGGGATTCGGTAAAAATTTAAAATTGACAGATCTTAAGAGATCTAGTAGGATATCTTGTGATGGCGGCTGACCAGGAGGATGTAATTTCAATACGAAAGCTAAATGTCAATTTGCTACTCTCCATCTTTTTTGCAACATTTTTTTGGAAATGAAGCATCACTGGCAATAAAAATTAAAGATGCCACATATTGGCAGTAATGAAATATCAAAATATGTTAAATAAATTAAAAGTTTGAGAATTTAAATAAAATAAATAGTAATGATTTGCGAAAAGAAAAAAATGCCTTTTGTCTTTCAGGAAGATTATCTTAAGGTGGAGTTTTACTTTTCTGTTTAAAAGATACTGGTTTGGTAATTATGGTTCAAAGTCGTGAACAGGGAGATCCTGAAAAACGCACTTAACGGGCGGATTTTCAACCACTTATAGGAGAATTTGGACAGAGGGATGGATCATCGCCAAAAGCTGTAGCCACTCAACATATTCTGTTGGCATATATTAAATAGCAACGGAGGTAGATAGCTAGCTCCAGCTCCTAAACAAGCGGCGAATATATCATCTTGCCGGTTAATGCACTAAAATTGCTCTCACACTCAGGGGCTGTTGGTTAACGCATTCTTTGTCACCAAGTAGTTAAGATCCACCGTATTCTTTAACAATTCTCAAAGTGTTGGCCTTAATAGATCTATACAAGTTTTTGTTATCAATGAAACCTCGGTATTTAAATTTTCTTATTATATTCCTAGGTGTTAAACAAAGTATAAATAAAACAAGATAAAACTTTTGTTCTCTATCAAAAATCGGTAAAATAAGTTGTTAATCATGGACCATTTTTTCATTCTGTCATCTCAAGAATATTGGCCCCAAATGATATAAAGCAGGATGCAAAGTACGTAACTTGGCATTAATAGTCTTGTTTACGCTTAAAGCTGTCTAGATCGGTCCATTATTTTAATAACACGATATAACATTTAATTAAATATAGAAATTTATATACATAATAAGGATAATAATATTTTTTGAATTATTTACAACATTAAAACAGCAGCAGTTTCGAAATTAACAATAAAGAAAAAACGATATAAGACATGCTCAAGACAATCTGTTGCTATTAATATTTAAAAATTCTTACCTGGCACATAAATATAATGAATATACAGGAGCTAATTTAAAATGTGGAGCATTTACATCCAATTCACTTATAATATGTCTTAGAAATAATTCCTGATGGGTTTCAGGAAATTCCAAAACAGCTGGAAGAATTGGTTCTTGGCCCTGGGATTCGATATGGGCAGCTGCTGAGGTCGATGAAGAAGGCATTTTTGGAGATCTGAGAACAAAATAAATAATACATACTTATAAAAAATTGAATAAAAACTTGCCTGAATATACTTTATTAAAAACTTATTAATTACTATGAAAAACTTAGATTTTATTACAGGACAACACACAAATTATGATTAAAAATTATTAAAAAAAAAAAAAATTTTCTTTTTTAAATAAATTTTATGAAATAAATGATTTAATTAACAAATTAGCAACAATTTTTACAAACAAAAAAAAAATAAAGTGAGTTTTTGTTTTAGGGACATTTTGAATATTATTTCTTTCTTTGTTGTGTGTAAATTTGTGAAAGCTGCAAACAAATTTTTCAATAAAAAATATTGAAGATTATTAAAGTTTTTTTTTTAATTTAAAAAATTATTTGTAATTTTGAAAAGTTTTCAATTACCTCTCTTGACTATTTGAACCTCCGGATTTTAAGCTGGATATTGATTTTGTTTCATTCTCCAGATTACCTTCTAAACTTTGTGTATCGCCACTATTAACAGCGCCTCCGGAAGCGCTATTAAAATTTCCACCGATTGTTGCATTTGTATGATTATTATGGTCTGAACCATTTGAACGTAATTTACCATCGATTTCTGTATGCTCCGTTGGATTACTGTTATGGGGATCGTATTCACTTTTATGCGTCTGTGAAGGAAGATAAATATTTTTATATATTTTCTTTTTATAGCAAAAGGATATTGTATTTTAAAATAATTTTTAACTCGAACACATTATTTGATTTTAATTATATTTGATCGGCTTCGATCTGTGATAACAATATCCGATATTTATGGCAGAGTAGACAAGTTAAGCCTAAAATACATTATAATCCAATAAAATATTAAAATTTTAACAACTCAAAAACAAAAAAGAGACTAGAAAAGTGATATACGAAGGCTGGCCATGAGTCCCTGACTTTTTGAATTTCCCGCATCTTAATTTAAATGGAAAAAGTGAATTTTGTGTGCAAATGCGATAATCCATGAATTACACTACAAATTGCTTGCTAACTCATCTGCCCTATTCGCCCAGGATTTAGCCCCTAGTGACTTTTGTTTCAAAACCTTTAGAAATGGCTGGGCTGAAAAAGATTTGAATCCAACGAGGAAATCATTACACTAGCAGATACCTATTTTTATGACCTGACATACATAAATATGTATGTATATTAGGGTGGCAGCTAAATGTATGGAGCAATTTTTTTGTATTAATATTGATGTCTCCCGGGCGGAACATTGTGCCACATGGTCTAAAACTGATGTGGAAAAATTTTCAGCCAAATCGGATAACTTTTACCCCTGCCCCTTTGAGGTCAAAGTTCAAATGATAAAAAAAAAAATTTCCATACAAGCAAAAAATTTTTTTTTCGATTTTTTTTTTTTTTTTTTTTTAATATTAGTAAGCTTTATAAGCTTATTAACAACAAAAAATTTCATTTCGATCGGACAAGATTTTCAGTTTCAAAAGTTACTTTGAAAAAAAAATTTGAGGCTTGTTAGGGGCTTACTCTAAAAAATTTAAAAAAAAATTTTTTTTTTAGTTTTGATAAGCACACATTAAAGATTTTTTGTTGCTCTTAATACCAGGTTTTTTAAATTTTTTTTAAAAAAATTTTTTCGACATCGCATTTTTGGGTAAAAAACTGGAAAAATGCAGTTTTTGGCCCTATTTAAGAGCATGATTACTAGGGTGCCAGCTAAATTTCAACTTTGGATTTTCAACATCTCCCGGGCGGAATATTGTGCCACATGGTCTAAAACTGATGTGGAAAAAATTTCAGCCAAATCCGATAACTTTTACCCCTGCCCCTTTGAGGTCAAAGTTCAAATGATAAAAAAAAAATTCCATACAAGCAAAAAATTTTTTTTTCGAATTTTTTTTTTATCATTTGAACTTTGACCTCAAAGGGGCAGGCGTAAAAGTTATCGGATTTGGCTGAAATTTTTTCCACATCAGTTTTAGACCATGTGGCACAATATTCCGCCCGGGAGATGTTGAAAATCCAAAGTTGAAATTTAGCTGGCACCCTAGTAATCATGCTCTTAAATAAGGCGAAAAACTGCATTTTTCCAGTTTTTTACCCCAATTTAGAACAAAAATGCGATGTCGAAAAAAATTTTTTAAAAAAAATTTAAAAAACCTGGTATTAAGAGCAACAAAAAATCTTTAATGTGTGCTTATCAAAACTAAAAAAAATTTTTTTTTTTAAATTTTTTAGAGTAAGCCCCTAACAAGCCTCAAAATTTTTTTTCAGAGTAGCTTTTGAAACTGAAAATCTTGTCCGATCGAAATGAAATTTTTTGTTGTTAATAAGCTTATAAAGCTTACTAATATTAAAAAAAAAAAAAAAAAATCGAAAAAAAAATTTTTTGCTTGTATTGAAATTTTTTTTTTTTTATCATTTGAACTTTGACCTCAAAGGGGCAGTGGTAAAAGTTATCCGATTTGGCTGAAATTTTTTCCACATCAGTTTTAGACCATGTGGCACAATATTCCGCCCGGGAGATGTTGAAAATCCAAAGTTGAAATTTAGCTGCCACCCTAATGTATATCAAAATAATCTATTAAGAAGGATATTTGCTTTGTTCTATAATTTTTTTTTTACATTTCAATAAATAAAATAGAAGATTTATCGTCAGCTCATTTTTGGTTTGACCTAACGAATATTTAAAAAAAATTGAGTTAGGTATAGGGTCACATATATATTTTGAATACCCCCTTTCTAAAATTGAAACCCTTCTCACGAAATGTTATAGTTTCTGAGATATTAAACATTTTAAAGTTTTTTAAGTATTGTTTTGCTCTACATGCCACTGTTTGGCCAATACAGCAAATTCCTTTTACAAAATCGTACAAAATAACAATCAAACTTACTTTGCTTTATTGCCGTATGTAGTTAAAGCAAAAGCAAAATAAAATGTAAACAACTCAATACACAGCAGTTAGTATATGTATGCAGCACAAAACAATAACTTTCACTTTCAACAAATAGCTTTTAACTTCTAAAATCGCTCATGACCGTTCACAAAAATTTTAATTTTTCTTCAAAACATACAAACAATTTCTATCGGATATATTTTTTTTAGAAAATTTTATGAAAGCCTGCATTATAGTTTTTCTTCACTACGACTTTTTGGCATATGCGCCAAACCAATAATGAGCTGACGATATGATAAAACCTTACACAGATTAAGAAAACTTAAATTGAACATTTTATATATTTTTTTTGTTTGTAAAGAACAAACTTTAAAGAACTTTATTTGTTTAATATTTTTGGCTTTTCTAAAATCTTTGGAAAAGGTTTCCTGATGAGCTGGTCTAAGCAACCGGCGAAATGCGCATAGAGGCTAGCTTTCCCTCAACAATAAATTTCAGTGTATTTATCAAGTATGAAAAACTGGAAATTTAGCACGTCATACGGAAATCGTATTAATAATAAACTTTGTATTCCCGAAAATAACTTTGAAAGTAAAACAAGTTTAAGTACTATTTTTGCCTGTACCGAATCTAATATAATAATTTAAAAGAATGTTATTGCTTTCTTTAAATTTTATTGATTTTAATAACACGAGATAATCTGGGTTTTTTTTTAAATTTTGCTAAACAATAATTAGTATTGTGGTAATTTTGTTGAACTATTTATGGTTTTTAATCCAAATTTTCAATATTTCTAATCAGGCTTAAGTTCATCATATTTAATTTTCATTAAATTATTTTTATGAAGAAAGGAATTTTACAACATGAAAATTAATTAAAATTGTTATTGATAATCATTCATTCTTGACTGACCTGAGATTCGAACCCAGGTGGCTAGTTACCCTGGCATGTTTCGATCGCTACCACTCGATCTCCTCAGAGGGATTTGCCGTCTTACACTTTCTTCATAAAAATAATTTAATGAAAATTAAATTGGATGAACTAAAGCCTGATTAAAACAAGTAAGAAAGTATAGTCGAGCAAGCCCGACTTTATGATACCCTACACCACAGTATTAAAAAACACATCATGCTAATATGTCCATATAAATATGGATTTATCTATGTTTATAAACTTCATTAAAATGGGTTTGAAAGTTTGTGAGAGGCAGAAATTGCCCCCTACCTCCCCTTGTGGTCCTATTTTTGAAAAACTGTATAGCTTATGTGTACATATAGATTTGGATCTATCTATGTTTTTAATTTCATTAAAATCGGTTTGAGAAGCAAAAATTGCCCCTATCTCCCCTCGTGGTCCTATTTTTTAAAAAAATGCATCCCTTTTGGGTCCATAAAGATATGGATTTATCTATGTTTTAAATTTCATTAAAATCGGTTTGATAGTTTCTGAGAGGAAGAAATTTCCCCCTATCTTCCCTTGTGGTCCTACGATTTGGCACATTTTCAATAGGCTTGGTCCTTGTGCCAATAAAAAAGTATGTCCCAAATTTGATCAAATTATCTCCAAAATTACGACCTGTACTTTGCGCACAAGGTTACATGGACAGCCAGCCAGCCTGCCAGCCAGCCGGACGGACATCGTTAGTTCGGCGTTACACACATCAGCACAAATGCATAATACCCTCTCAACTATTGTGGTGTGGGTATAAATATTGAAAATTTTGTTAAACTGTGGTTTTAGACATTGATGAAATCAGAAACTGGTTTGAACCGTAATCTCAGACTGGTAGATCTTAGACATTCTGTTTGATTTTTTCCGTAAGGAATTTCTTTTTGCCATTCATTAGAGAAGCTGCTTATTAATATACATAAGATAGCCCCAGGTCCTAAGGGGTAAGAATAAAATTGCTATTGTACAAATGCTAATTTGCAATTTCTATTAATTTTTTATTTTATGGTAATTGATAAGGTAAAAGCTTAAATTAGACTTGACATAACCATAGCCCAACAAAAGAGTTGTTTGAACCAACCTTTTGGACAACACGGTATTTAATTGTATGTTACTTACCATTACGCCATTACCATAACCATACAAACCAATTGCATTTTGGTTTCTATGGTCATGGTAACGGCAATGGCATTATGGTTATGTCACGTCTAATTGGTAGCTCATCAATTTGTTGTATAGGGATCTGTACATGGTCAAGCATTTCTCATCAAGCGCTATGGTAGTATTAGTGAAAATGTGTTTGATGTGTGACATCGACGATGCTGGATGGAAAATTAAAAAATTTTGATATGACGGCACACATACACGAGTAAATTTGCAAGCATTTTGGCCGTGTACAGACTACTTTTATTCTTTTAATCAAACTTTCATATCTTATATTTGTCCATTGCCTTTTATACTATTCTTAAAGTTTACTTATGCAAAATTATAAAGTTTCCCTAAAACTTCAAATTTCTTGGCAAAAATGTTTAATAAAATAAACTCCGAAATTTAATTAAACAAAGTTTTCTTTTTAATTAAACTTAACTAAACTGATGGCTTAATTCAATTGAGGAGAAATTAAACACACAATAGTTTCAATTTACATATCTAATGACTAAAAACTAATAAAATGAAAAAGTTTTATAAACGTTTTGAAAACTTACCGAACTTAAGGCTCCATCTTCATCATTCCACGAACCAGGTGAAGTGGGTGAACGACTGTGATGTTGTAATGATTTTTATATAGATCCAGTTTTAAATCCATTTGTTTTTGTAGTTTTTTGGTTTTACAGAACCAAAATTTTTGTTGTTTAGTTTTGTGTGTGTAATTTTTTTTTTGTTTTTTTTTTTTATTCCGGAAAGGGGTTTACGAGGGAGTTTGTGTGTGTAATTTTGGTAAAGTTGGTTGGGTTTATTTGTGTATTTTTGGTTGTGGTTGGTTTGTGTGTATGAGGTGCAGTTTTTTTTTATTTTTAAAAATTTATTAACAAAACAAATAAACAACATAAAAAAATGTTTTCGTTTTTTATGCAACACAAAATACAACATAAAATGAAAAGAATGTTAAAAAAATATGAATAAGTAAATAAATTAATAAAAAAAACACAAGCGTAAAAATGAAATTTAAAACATAAACAAATTAAAGAAAAAAATGCTTTTGAAATTTCTAGATTTTTGACAAAAATTTTATTGAAATTGTGGTGGTTTAAAAATACATAAATAATTTCGAATAACGAAATGTCATAGTACAACTAATTATTTGGACAGTAATAAAATTAAAAATAGTTGGCTTTAGTTACTCCTTTAACAGCATTTAATTAAGGCAATATAAATTACGGCTTACGCCTGTTGATCCTCCTCCACAAGCTATCGAACGACCTTCACCTTCATTTAGGAAGCCGAAATTTGCTCAGCCCCTTATTTAAATTTAAAAAGTGAGTTTTTGATGGTACTCCACCAGCACCAAGCAAAAAGTTGCGTTAAAAACAAATGGTTGATGTCGAACCCCGATAAACTGTAACCCAGTACAATTATGCGACGCCAAACCACTAACCATTGCGGACGTGAAAAGGCAGACAAACATGGATGGCCCGATTGCCCTAAAAAAATTAATTACAATGACACGCGGAGCTACTTTCCCATTCAGAGCAGTTTTACGAATGATTTTTATTTTAAAAATAACTATTTTATTTCAAAAGCATTTTTCTTTTCTTAGCAGCTTTCAAATTTAATAAATTTTACAACATAAAATGTTACAAACAAATTAATTTTCTTTAAACTTATTTGAAGTAAGCATACATTTAGGTTTTACACAAAAATTTTTACTTCGAATTTCATTCGAAAATAAATTCGAAATGATCAATAGTTGACATGACTTACCTTTCATAGAGGCACGCTGAGTCCAATTGTGATTGTGACAAGGCCAAATTGTAACGGCCATCAGTTGGTGAATCGACAAAGCGATACGATGCCACACGACCAAACATAACAACCGAACCGTTCTAAAACACAAAAATTAAATTAAAAAAAATTAATTTGCTTATATTGAATTGTTAATTTATTATATAATTGAATTTCGTACAAATTTTATAATAATTACATTATTTAATTAAAATAAAAAAACTAAACGTAAAACGACCGCAATGAACTAATAAATGAAAATTATGTTTATATCGAATGTGGAACACACACGTCTAACATTGACTAATTTTAAAAATGAACTGAAAACAAGGGGCGTTTGTTCTAATGGACGCCTTCAACTCGTCATTCTTTTCACAATTTTAATTCATTCATTCAGAGTTCTTTTGTTATTTTTTTTTTGGTGTTATTATTTAATTTTGGGAGAGCAAAATTTAAATATAAAATACTGTAATTTAAATGGGTAAATGGCGATTGAATGGTACTCTAAAGCGAAATAAGGAGAAATGCCACTTGTTATGCCAACAACAGAAATTATCTTACAATAAATTTCAAACAAATTAAGAAAATACATAATCCTAATTATATTGAAGTTAGCAAAGTTTTGATTTCCAAGTTTATCTCGTCGTTAAAAACCCGTGTCTAGCGTACAGAACACAAGTTTCATAATGTTATCAAACAACCACCCGATTTTTTATGGTCAGTTAGATATTCTACTATTTTGCGATTCTCTAACATGCTCCAGCCCGTGTGATGAGATTTCTCATAACAACCGTCTCATAATGTTTATTAGAATACTAATTAAGAGTCCAAACTTTAGATAATAAGATCTGCGAATGAATTGAGCTTTTGCTGATGCAAAAATTTTATATTTCATCTTTCGTTTTGACCGCAAGTAAGGGAATTTAAACGACATAAACAAGATGCCAAAACATTCTTATTTATGGAAATATTACTACGAAACAACTAGCTAGATGAATCCCGGACATTATTTGTTCTCAGCTCTCTAACTAGTGTTGAACCATCCCAAATAATTCCTTCATTAGCATTTTCAAAAGATTACAAAATCATTTTTTAATCCAATCAAATGAAATTTATCTTAGTAAACTAAAGAGAATATCACCATCGTTATTAGTTTGGTTCAAATATAAAGCCGATTTAGATCTCTGAACCGTCTGTGCATAATTTCGTGCAGTCCCCATAGTAAACTATGACTGAATTGGGTCTTATTGGATTTATTGTTGTGTTTCATAGTTCTTATTTAGTTTATGAAACTAGACAAGCCTTTGGTACGCTAAATAAATTTTGTAATAATCTCCAATGTCAAACTGTGGAAACAAACTTGTCAAACTTTATTAGAGCTCGATAAACGCTCCCGCAAATTTGAATGGTTGGGGCCTACGACTAGATATCACTAGACAGTCCATTGAATACAAACCTCAAGACGCAAGAAGATCCGACAGATCAGCCAACACCTGGATAAGCCAGATCGAGAACAAGCTACAGAAAATAGATGTATCATGGTGCGAAATGAAAAAAATGGCAAATGATAATATAAACTAATGAAAGTGTTTGTAACGGCCCTCGTTTACACCTATGAATTCAATGACTAAATATTAAGTGCCGTATTTATAAAAAATAAAATGGATTTCAAATGTATTTTGAGAAAAAATACACCAAACACAATAAGGGTGATTATTTAAGAAATTACTCAAAAATATTACGTTTCGCAAATTATCCAAATTAGTAAATTTTTTTAATAATCATTTGAAAAGTCGCAACGCTGCTCTCTTCAGCTGTCAAAACGGGGAGGAGGGACTAAGAGGACACCTCAGTCAATGACATGTATTCGGTGTGCTTAATACTGTTTTATGCTTTAAATTACAAGCATCCTGATATAGAAAACGACTAGAACAGAAAGAGAGAGAGAGAGAGAGAAACAAAACCTTTCTCAGCTGTTAAAACAACCTGAATTTAAGATTTTGTTAGTGTTTATCAAGGTTGATAAAGTTGGTACAATTGTACTCTTTTTGGTACCATTCAAAGCTAAAAAGTACGTTGGTACCCCCGTGACCCTTTTGGTACTATTTTCAAATTTTTCAAACCTACTTGTTTATATTTGATATGAAATGATATTTTGCATTTGGTCTATTGCAAGACCATTTGCACCAAACACTGCACTCCGCTATTTTGAATAGATTTTTGCACTTGCTCATAGAACGATTGCTTTTACCACATTCTAAATTTAGTATCAGCGGCAGCATATAAGCGTGCATTTTCTGATGATATTGACAAGTTTTTTTAAGATATAGGAAACCACTTCTGCAAAAGTTCTACTTAGTAGAAGAGACGACTTCCTCTCAATTCAAGATTATTTAGCAACGAACTCATAATATTTTCAAATATTCGTCAACAAGATGATTGTCACGGCAAGAAGTAATCAACAGAATTTTGGAACAGTGGGAGCCCACTCCATTATTATTTTACTCCGAATTAGTTTGATGGAGATTTTACAATCGATTAATTAAAAGATAAGATTAATTAAAATAACAATACAGTCCATATGAATTTGGCAAGATTTATCGTAGTTCTGCCACATGTTATTTTTTAACTACATATAATACATGGGACACTGATTTATAGTTGTTGCGTTTAAACAACATATAAATTTAAGTTTAGTTCATCTAAACCAGCGTTAAAACATTCACTAATTTATTTTCCATAAAAAGTGTACGAAAACGCTCTCTGGCGGCAATCAAAAATAAATGGATATCTCGACCCTAAATGCAGGTCTGGCTAGACCAAATACAATTTTTTTGCCTCCATTCTTTAATATTTTAAAAAACAAATTATTTTGAAAAATCTGGGGTTCGATATTCATTTTTGACCTATGGTTGCTTTGGCACAGTTTTTTTGTAATGACTTATAGAACAAGAATCGCGATGTACATCTTTCGACACGAAAAAATTTTACCCACCCATTTATTATGTATAATTAGTGATCATTTTTTTTTTTTTTTTTGTTATCTATACTTTACATGTACAAATAAATTTTAAGTTCATTCTGTTTTCGTTGTATTAAATTGTTGTTTTAAAAATAAAAAAAAATTTATAAAAAAAATGATTTAGTACTATTGGACCCGAAAAAGTACGATTTTAAAAGTTTGTTGGTACGATATGGGTTTTCTCATTTATAATCCCTGGTGTTTATTTTATTGTTGCAACTTCTCACGCATAAAATTTTGAAAGATTTTTCTATCTAGTCGTTTCCCTATGCATCTGGGTATCTCGTTAGTATAACTTTTTTATATTTTGTAATATAATTGTTTTTTTCTTCTCTTTGCAGGTTATAACTCTTAATTCTTGGGAACTAATAATGAATACATGCAGTACACAACAACGCGTTAAAATAATCAAAGTTTTCTATTTTTGAAATCAAAGTTTTCTATTTTTGAAACGCAGCAAAAATATCACTTATGGATAGCAATTTCGTCATGTAAAAGGTGCTCATCGAAATATCTTGACACTAAAGGCAACGTGGAAGCTGTGCGGCAGAGTAATGAAAATATCCCATCTGCCTCAACTCGTCATCGTTCTGGTCACTTGTGCAATTTTTTTAGATCAACAGCAAAAGTTGAATCTTAAGATCCATCCCTACAAAGTTCAAATTGTGCAAGCTGTTTTACCGCAAGTCTTATTTGGGCCACCCGTTATCTATATCAAAATAAAAAAATCGTCTGTTTGCGAGTTTCCTATAGAGTTTCCTATACTTCTAAGCCGATATTCCTAAAATTTTCATAACAATTTTGTGACTACGCGGCTAAAGGTTATATATTTTTGCAAAATTGCTAGTAGGTATGTCACATCCCATACAAAGATAATCAGCCTGATTACAGTTGTCGTTGGCGTAAACGCCTAAGACATTTATTGTAGTAGATTAAAGAATACAGGTATTGCGTTATTTTAATCTGTTACAAAAAACAACAAAGGCGTTTACGCCAACGCCAACCGTAATCAGGCTGAATAACGATTATTGTTCATCTTGACGTGGCACATAGGGGTTTTTTGCCAAAGCAAAAAATAAAATTTAAGAAATGGAAAAATTTAAGTACGCAGCTCGACAGACAACAAAGTTCTGCATCGTATAGGGAAGTCTTTTGCTTGAGATTTGTGGTTTTGGGACACTGTTAAAACCAGGAAAGTTGATTAAATTGCATGTGTGTTCATTGACTTTTTACGGTTTTGGGAGGTTTACAATATATTTTTTTGTAGATAAACGAATAAAGATTTTACATTGATTTTTATGATAAAAAAATTAGTTCGAAATTAAAAAAAACGATTTTTTTGTTCACTTTTTTGTAAAAAAAAAAAAAAATTTTAAGGTTTTTGAAGATGAAGACCGCTGAGTTCTTAAAAATGTTATACATCACGATGAAATTTTAAATCTCTACTTTTAAGTTAAAAAAAAAATGTTGCGCGTTGTTGCGCCATTATTTTTTATGATTTTTTGAAAATTTCACCTTTTTTCTGTTTTTGCTCATCTTGCATAGGTACATATGATAGAAACCCTTTCGTCAGTCATAAAATGTTTTGGTTGTACGTAGATGTTTTTTATTTAAATTATTACATGTAAGACTAATATTACCTGTGTAAAAAAGGGATGTGCGAAACAGTAAGTAACGGGTTTTAACCACCTGTACGACCGCTAAATGACGTTATTTTATGGAGAAAAATAAATGTTTCTGTTTTGCATAACTTTTAAAATCATTAACAACAAAAATAATATATAATAAAAAATCAAATCTGGGCTCTAGGTACTTAGTTTTTTTCTAATATATATTGTGGTTATAGCATAAAATTGTTATCAGAACCATTTTGAAGCTTTGAGAGTAAAATGGAAAAAGTGTATAATACATGGCACGAAATAAACATTTTCGGCTTTACAGGCAGAATTTTGCTAGAAAGTTTTCGAGGGTTCAGTGTAACAAAGATATTATAAATAGACTTTTGCTGAGTTCTAACCCACTGATTACTAGTATAAGACCAACTCCAAAAAAAAAGTCATTACCCTTTACGAAAGAAGCAATTTCTTTTATGCTTCCAACTGTACTTGGCTCTGAAGAGAATTCAGATACAGAAGAGGATTTTGAAGAAGCAGACGAAGAAGAACCATGGCACTCATCATCATCTTAGTGCAAAAGAGAAGTTATTTTAAATAAAATTTGCTGTTACTATTTTAAATAAGTTATAATTACGAATATATTAATTATTTTCAGATAAATTAAATACTGTAAAATACATAAAAGTCACATTAAATCTTAAAAATTAATATGTTTTAAAAATTAGCAAAAATAAAAATTTTTTTTTACAGGGTCGTTCCGGGGGAGGGGGGGGGGTTTTGGAGGTATCCTACCCATAAAAGTTCAAAAATTTAATTTTTATAGTATTAAGGCGTTAGTAATCTATTTCTTTTAATATTTAAATATTATTTTATGTAACCGCCCTTAAAAGGGGGCGGGGGCGAAAAGTGTAATTTTACGATCTCATGGGTCTAAGTTTAGGTTTTTTCACTTTCGCCGACGTTAAAAGTTGCATTTTCCAAACAAAAGTATGGGAAAACTTAAAAAAATTGCATTTTTCAGAGGTTGGATTAGTTCTTCTAGGGGGAACCTTTTCCTTGTTGGTCCGATTTTATTTATTTTTTAGGTTTACCTGCCTATGACAATATCACATATTTCTGCCAAGTTTCATCGATCTAGGGGCACTCGATAACTTTTAAGAAGCAATATAAGCTAAAACAAAAAGTAATGTCCGGCTAGATTGGCAAAAACCCCTATTACGTAAATGTAACCAAATAAGGTACAAAAAAATTGATTATCAAAAAAAAAAAAATGAGCTAGATGGAAGAAGAAGACATGGCACCGCCCATTCTTAGGCAGTATAAATTTCTGTATACCTGCAGAACGGCTACAGTAAAAGCTTCCAAAGAAATAGTTTAGTTTTCAATGCAAAGATCTGGCAAAAAGTGTCTTTACAAAGACAACATAGATTTCTTTATATTCAAATTTTATATAAATTGCTACGTTATCAACACACGATATCTGTATTATACAAATTCTACTTATTTAATCTCAGAGCAGGTCACGATGCGCACTAGCTTAAACTAGTTGCTCATTAAATCTTCATACCGAGCACCATTTGACAACATTACAAGGTAATGCAGGGTAAAACAATTTAAGTAACAAATGGTGTTTTCTTTTCTACAAAAAATGTGACATTTTATTTTAAAAAAAAATGCAATTTGGAGTATGTTTCTTAAAAATTTTGCTCCCGTAAAGGGTGGCTTGCTTTATTCTCTAAACTCACCCTTTTCGGGAGTAAAATTTTTAAGAAACAGACACCAAATTGCATTTTTTTAAATAAAATGTCACATTTTTTTGTAGAAAAGAAAACACCAAAAGTAATGCATGCCAAAACATGCCAAAATTGGAGATGAAATTTAAATACAAATTTGCTAAAATGAAATTTCTGAAAAATATCGTTACAAACTAGACGATAAATCTTTACCACCCTTCATTTTACTAACAATTCTATGTACACTCATCTGTACGTAGATGACATTCTACAAATTGGTTAGTAGAATTATTTGTTTTTATTTTAAATTTTTTTAATTTAAGTTTTTTGCTCTTGATGATTATGTTGTACATCCAATGTCTCATTCATCCGTAAGTGGCATCATTTAGAATTTAGAAAAAAAATACTGTAAACGCTTTAACTAATTTACAGATTTTTTGTTTTATTTTTGTTTATTTGAAAATTTTTTCTATTATTATACGCCCCTTAATGTCAAACTTTTGTTTTCATTTTTTTCTAATTAATTTGTTCATAAAATTGGTGGTCTACCTCAAAAGCAAAAGTTCACACAATTATTTTTTACTGTAAAACTTTTGTCTCAAAAGTTTAGCCAATTTTTTTGTAATAACAAATTATTTTACACACAGACAATACACACATACATACTTGCATATGTACGTATAGTATATTTTATATAAATTTTACGCATTATTGAAATTAGAACAATTTTGATTTTTTTACTTAAAAAATATTCAAGTAGTCTTTGTCTTGTTTTTTTTTATTGTTACAAAGATCGATGAACCATAAACATATGTGGCAAAATATAAACAAATAATTTGAAATTATTGCATATTTGTCATGATTTGTAAAGAAAATTTAAAGGGAACTTATGGAAATTTTATATTTTATTTGCATCAAATTATGGTTTGTGTGTCAAATCAAAGGCGGAGACAAAAAATAGCAATCTGTCTATATATTTTCAAATTTCCGGTAAAGATTTTTCAGTTGTAAACAATTATTAGGGGAAGCATTATACTTTTATAAGTTTTGTTGAAAAAACTAAAGGACAGAGATGGAAATAGAGAATAATAAAACAAGTAAGAGTGCTATATTCGGCTATGCCGAATCTTATATACCCTTCACCATGATGAGATAAGAACAAAAAGTTATATAATAAAGATCTTTAGATCTTTAAGCGACTTTAGGATGGGGGTTTTTATGGCACATATGGTTAATTTTTGACTTACCAGCACATGTCATTACATAGAAGCTTATCATAAAACTTATTGTTGCCAATTTTCATGTTAAAACCATAATTTTTAAGGAAGTTATGGCATTAAAAGCTTTTTTCGGAGTAGTATTTGTATGGGAACTATAGTCAAATATAGACCAATTCCAATCAAATTTTCTCAGATCATATAGTGTTTTTTTTTTAGAGTGTCACAACTTTGTGTTGGAATCTGCTTTATATGAGCACCCATTTTACAGCTGATATTTAATTTTTGTTTAGTTTGCTGTGAAATTTCATTATGAATCGACCTTCACCAGAGCAACATTATTGAAATTTTTAATCAAAATAATTGTTCTAATCGTCAAACTCATCGTGCACTTCTTCCATTTTATGGCGTACATGATCGTCCTTCAGAGCGGCTTATTCGAAGAATAATATACCGTTTTCGGACCACATTTACTGTTACTGATAGTGCGCACTGTACAGGAAATCATTGAAGATGATCCTAATCAATCAATTCGTCGCCGTTCTCAGCAACTGGGGTTGTGTCCTTCCGTGTTATTGAATATTTTACAAAAGGATCTTGGCTTAAAAGCTTTCAAGATTCAACTTGTTCCAACACGACGGAGCCACATGCCACACAGCGGGCGCTACAATTGATTACCTCAAATAAACTTTTGATGAAAAATAATTTCACGTAATGGCCCAATTAATTGACCACCAAGATCGTGTGATTTAACCCTATTGGATTATTTTCTTTGGGGTTATGTTAAGTCACTATTCTACGTCGACAAACCACGTGGAAATCAACATTCGAAATACGGCCGCAAATGCTGCGAAAAGTTGTTGAAAATTGGTGTTCTATATTGCGCTTTTTACGCGCCAGCCGTTGAGGCCACATGGCGGAATTCATATTTAAACATATATTTCATAAAATTTTCTTTCTAATAAAGCCCGTTTCGTTGATATTAGAAATATATTGCCTTTTTTTATTATTATTTAAACTTGTGTCACTCTTTAAAAAACAGCCTTTAGATTGCAATAAAAAAAGTTTGGAACAAATTTAATCTAAATACCAACATAATAAGATATGACTCTATTCCGAAAAGAAGCTTGTATGAAGTGCTATGATAAATTATGGACCGGTTGTCACCACTTCCAACAGGCTTGGCCCTTGTAACAATTAGAACCTATGCACCGAATTCTGCCTAATTATCCGAAAATTGCGACCTGACGGTCGTGATTCTGTTGTACAGTGTACAAAAAGGTTAAAATGGAAACAGATAATTATGTACTCAGTCTGACAGACATGTTAAGATTCAGATTCAGTGACCAGAAGATATGTTTAACACCATAATATTCAAATGCGTTACAATTTCAGCACAAACGCATAATACCCAGCCCACCTATATTAGTATATTGTATAAATAGTTCCCACCAAACAATTTTCGGAGCGCTCCTAAATATGACTCTTAAAAGATTCCTTTTCTTGAGGGTTTTATGATTACCCTCCTAATTTATGAGCAATTCTGATTGATTTCGGAGCCTGTAGAATTCAGGACTCCGAAAAGACTCATTTTTATGAGCAATTAAGGAGCACACTCCTTGAAAACTCTTATTTATGAGGGTTTTCTGAGGGGCAACGGTAGCTTGTTTTCTTTTTCTTGATAATTTCAATATTTTGCGTTTGTCTGTCATTATTGTGATAATTTTGCGCTGTTCGGTTGTGGTTTTGATAAAATCTTTAAGAAATTGTGCAAAAAGTAGGTTTATTTTGTCCGCTGAATTTCGTTTAAAATGATTATGATTTCCATGCGCAAAACATATATTAATAAAACTTTTCCATTAAAAGCTAAAAAGCACAAATTAACATATAAAATGACTACCCTAATTTCAAGAAAAAGAAACACTCTTATAAAACTCTTTTTTGTCTCCAAAATCCCTCTTTTATGACTCTTTTAAGAGGCTGTTATGATTGATTTGTGACCAAAAAGGCTCACAATTTACCATACAAATCGTTAAATTTAGGAGTCCTAAAACGTTCATATTCAGTACAAAATTTTTTGACGGTTTCATAGGAAAACACGCTCATATCTGAAGGTTTTAGGAGCTTTTTTATGAGCGTTTTGTTCATAAAAAGGAGTCCTAAAATACTCTTTTAGGACTCATATTGTTTGCTGGGTTAAAACATAATATTGGATAGCATAGTTTTGTTGTGGGAGAAAATTTAAAAAACGACAGCCGCTATTGTTTAATTATACAATCAATTACCTTTTTAATTAACTTTACAGTATTTTTTGATATGTTTAACTAAAATTTAAATTGTTTTTACTTAAAAACTCCTTTTTGTTTGCCACTTCATTTAAAGGACTTTAATACAGTAGGCATACTACTCGTAATCATAAGAGTGTCTATTTAATTTTATTACCATAATAAATCAACTTTATCGATTCAAAGTAATCATAATCAAATGTTAAATGTCAATACCACAAATAAATAAATGATTTTTTTTTTAGATAAAGTATACATAAATAGATATATAAAAATGTTCTTGTGTGTAGAGGATAAAAATAAAATTATTATAAAAAATATTACATACACTTATGTAAGTAATAAAACTTTATTCAAATACATAATAATACACGGAAAAGAAAAATCGATCCGTCCTTAAATCAAACCAAAGCAGTGTCAATAGTACGGAAGGTATGGATTTTCTTAAACCAAGTACAAAATGCTTGATTCAAGTATGGATAACACAAGTGAACAAGGTTATTATTGATAAAGAACTCAAGTTAGTTAGTTTTTTTCTATCAGCTCGACAAAATTAAGGTACACATAAAAAAAAAGACTGTAATTCCAAAAGATTCAAGAAGAATTTACATTCGGATTGTGCCCAACAACATTTTGCATTTGTAGCAACAAGTTTGTTTCTTCTGTCCCAAAGTATAAGTTGATTGTTCAAGTACAATTTTTTTCGCGACAACAGTACTATTATTTGTTTCAAAAAATAAATATTTTATGGCAACAAAAATTGTTATTTTTTGCAAATGCAAATCATTTACGTCAACAGCAATTTTCCATGTGCTGTTCTTTCAAGGAAAACCTTTAACGACAAAAGTTATTTTATTTGCAACAAATAATTTTGCTGTTAAAAAACTTCAAGTACTTTCATGTGGTTGCGGTAAAACAAAAATTTTGTTGGAAACTTTCTTGCGCCAAAAGGTTTTCATTTACGCTAACAAGTTTTTGTTTACCCCAACAGCATAATCGTCAAATACTGAAATTATTTGGCATCACAATATTTTTTTTTCGTGTACTTCCGCTTCATATATTTGAATAAGTTGATAACGGTTCCCCATAAATATTCTTTAAAAAAAAATTTAAAATTTGTCAACGATATTCACCCTTATTGTGTTTGGCGTATTTAAAAAGTTCACGTTCTCTTTAATCTATTACCAAACAGTCGTAGGCGTATTTTAAATACGCCAAACACAATAGTTTCAGATATATCGTTAAAGTTTTGAATAAAAGAACAGTTAAAAAAAAATAATTTTTTGTTCTTTAAAACTTCATAAAAAATAAAAATGCGAGAAAAAATCACAGTTTTGAGCTAAAAACATTTAGACCGCATTTAGATCTATGCAATTAACGCCGAGTTTTTTTTATATTTTCTTTTAAAGTAGTTTCTACGAAACTCTTTTCACATTTACATTTAAATTTTTTTCAAGCATTTTTTCAACTTTTTCAACCCTGTTTTCTTCCCTACACCTCTTGCTAACAAACAAAAAGTTGCATGCGAAAGTTGCGGCGTTAATTGCATAATGTAAATATGGTCTTAGTTAAACATATTTTAAATCAAATGAGCTTAACTTCACTGCAATCGGTGCACAACTTTTGATGTTGTTCACAATTTACTGAGAAAATTGATAAAGATCGCGATTTCCATACAAAAATAACATTTTTTAACATTTATGTGTGTGTTTGCTTCTGTTCTATTTATGGACGTTTTTTGCTTCACTTAAAAATGAGGTACTACCTTCAATTAATTGTGGGATAAAAGCGAAATGCGTTCATCGATTATGATCAATGTCTAATTTTGTTCACAGGTTATGTGACTTTACGTGAAAGTAATAAGATTTAAAATTTTTCGTGTTTTGGATTTTTCATGGTTTTTTAACATTCAAATTTTTTTATTTTTTTTACTGCGGGATTGGTTTTCTAAAGTAGTCCAATTTCGGATCGTTTTTAGTACTTTCGTACTAAAATTTTTAAGTAAGATTCGTACTAAAAGTAGGCGAAAAAAACTTAAATTTAGTAAGAGTTTTTTCTTTATGTGTAAGAAAAAACTCTCAATAAATGATTTGCACGCATAAGTACACATTACCGCAATTGGACAATAAACTATTTTCATCATCCTGCCAAACTTTATTTAAATGTCAAACCACTAGAATGATCACCATTGATAGACACTAAAGAGAAAGAAAAAAACAAAAATTTTATTGCAGGCATATAAAAACATTTTGACATGGCAAAAACAAACATTGAGTTGGAAGTTTATCAAAAGATTAAAGCTTCCTTTTTGCGGCAACAAACTCTGACGTTTTCGGGATGCATTCGCTTTTGGATCTCAGGTGGATTGGTATCGTCCCAAAATTCGACAATTTTGTTTGTTGACGTACCCATTCGACAAAAAGCCTATTTGCCGCACATATCGCTGAAGAAAGTTTTTCGATGGAAATTAAGACACCCATTTTTTAAAAATATTTTATCATTTGAACGTGTTAATTGACCGCTATATTTGTTAATGGTTATTTTACAAACAGACTAAATAAATTACAGCCCATTCGAGTAGCTTCAAAAATTTGGCGCTATCAACTGTCAGAGTTTGGGAGTACCTATTGGACGATCCTTTAATTTGCTGTACCGAATTATTAATCACCCTTATTGTGTTTGGCGTATTTTAAATAAGGATAACTTACGACAGTTAGTAGTCGTAAGTTATTCGAATACATCAAAAAGAGAGGTTTTGTGAAAAATTAAAAAGTAAACAATGCAGACGATCATGTTATGTTTATAGTATCAATTTTATTGATCTATTCTCTTATAATCCGATAGCATCATTTCGTGTCGCATATTTATTACATATGTGAGCCAAACAATTACGTCTATAAGTTATTCAGAGACACCAAAAAATAATTTTTGTGGGAACTATTTAAAAAAAATTTTAACAATCGCTTTGTTTATTTAAATTTAAAAATTGTGTTTGATGCATTTCAGTGCATGTAACAATTTTTTCCCGAATAAAGAAAAAAATGGAGAATAAAGGTTAACCCGGCTAAATGTGCTCACTTAACGCTCAGAAGACAAACGTGACCAGCTGTAAAAATAAATAACATCACTGTTCCGGTAGAAAACCATGTTAAGTACTTGGGAATTCATATAGATAGACGCTTGACCTGGTCGCGTCGTATTGAAGCGAAAATAACGGCTATGAAACTTAAAGCAGCTTAACTACATTGGCTTCTCGGTCGAAACTCAAACTTGTCCTTAGACAACAAAATTCTCTTATACAAGTCCATCATAAAACCAATATGGACATATGGCATCCAATTATGGGGTACTGCATGCGCATCTAACATCCAAAAGCATCAAAGAAGACAGTCTAGAATATTACGACAAATTGTCTGCGCCCCATGGTATATACGTAATGATATTATCCACAGAGATCTCAACGTCCCCACTATCCAGGAGGAAATTAAAAAATATTCAATAAGTTACATCGATAAACTAATGGCCCACCCTAACTACCTCGCTCGGGGTCTGCTTCAGTTCGAAGGTCACCAGAGGCTAAAAAGAACCGATACTTTGAGCCTAACTAGAAGATATTTTTAAAATTTGAATACAGCAGTTAGTGGTTACACTGGTAACAACTAATAAACAACAAGTAGAATTAAGATTTGAATACATATTGTAAATTTCGATAAGAAAGATTCAATAATAAAAATAAATTAAAAAAAAAAAAAAAAAATTGTAGAAGGAAAAAAAGTAAGTTTTTGTAAAAAATTTTAAGGCTAAATAGAGAAAATAGATATTTTCTGCTGGTCTTAAATATTTACGGATCGATCTTATTGACGGTTCTTAATCAGTCATTGATTCTCGAAGCTAATATACGACATCGTGATTTGTATTGCTCATATTACTATCCATCTGAACGGGTTTGTTAATAAGCAAAAGAGGGTAGTGACCCCAATCCACAACAGACCCTACAGATTCTATCACATTCAGACGAATTCCTTATTTCTTCAAAAATTAAGCCGGATCTCGCGTTATGGTTAAAGAAGATCGTTTTTGCACCATGATCACTGATTTTTTTTTTGCAAATATGGCTGACACTGATTCGAGCAAGATGTGGTTTCAACAGGCTAGCGCTACGTGCCATGCGGCGACCGCAACCATCGACTTATTGAAATCAAATTTGGCGATAAGTTAATTTTGATAAATGGTACTGTAGATTGAATTGTTTAAATAAAAAACCAGTCAAGCAACAAACAATCCAAAATTGAGTTAATTTGCGGTTACTGGTTTTTAAAGGTAAATACATCGTTTAATGTTATGATGAAGGAACTTCGAGAAATCCTTGTTTAGTGCAAAAAGAAGTCAAGTGACGGCGCTTGACTGGTTTCAGCTAGGCTCTAATCAATATGTTTTCGTGAATGTTGTAGGTCCCAATACATGTGAAAAAAATAACAGATTAACAAGCTCTAAAACCCGACTTAGTTTTATATATGTAAATAGTATTATGAGAGTATTTTTAATGACCTACAACGGAAGCAGAATGCCTAGTAGAACGAGTGTATGATGGCGAATAGTCATATATCTACGACAGGGATGGAAAATGGCTTTTATAATTTTGACTAACTATGAAAACCAAACGTTTTAGGACATTATGGTACCATTTTTGTACTCACAACACAATAGTGGAGAGAGTATTATGCTTTTGTGCTGATGTGTGTAACGCCTTAAAGTATACCGACCGACTTAGAATCACCTTCTGAGTGGAACTAACGATGTCCGTCCGGTTGGCTGGCTGTCCATGTAACCTTGTGCGCAAAGTACAGGTCGAAATTTTGGAGATAATTTGATAAAATTTGGGAACAAAGGTTCTTGTTGGCAGAAGGACCAAGTAAAATGGGCGGAATCGTAGGACCACGAGGGTAGATAGGGGGAAATTTCTCCCTCTCAGAAGCTATCAAACCGATTTTAATTGAATTTAAAACATAGATAGCACCATATCTACATATATGGACACATAAGCTTTACAGTTTTTAAAAAATAGGACCACAAAGGGAGGTAGGGGGCGATTTCTGCCTCTCACAAACTTTCAAACCGATTTTAATGAAGTTTATAAGCATAGACAAATCCATATTAATATGGACACATAAGCATGATGTATTTTAAAATACTGTGGTGTAGGGTATCATATCTTCGCAGGAATTAAAGAACGCTGTAACTGACAAAAAATCGAAAATACGTTTTTTTGCATCATTTTTATCAGAACAAAAATACTGCGTCGATTGGTCCCGGTCCCATATTTGTATGATGAAAAATAATTTACTTACGCAACAAAAAAAAAATCGTTTGCTGAAAGCCGCAGAATCACCGGGAATAATAGGCTTGAGAAGAAATTTTTAGACCCAATATATAATGCGAGAAAAAAAAAGTTTTTAAAATCATGCTCCTAAGTTGTATAGTTTTTGTGATATGAACTTTTTTCTACTTTCTTTCATACAGGTTTTTGGCTCTGGTTAACATTTAATGTTTTGTCAGTTACAGCGTTCTTTAATTCCTGCGACGAAATGGTCGGGGCTGACCGACTATACTTTCTTAATTATTTAACATTTATTTAAAAACGAACTTAACAAAAATGTGTATAAAAATTAAGAAGTGCACAAAAAATATAACATAAAAATAATACATATTACATACCTAAAGGTTATATATCAAATTGGAATCAATAGGATCGTGTTGTCCATTTCGTTAATTTGTTTTTGAATGAACGACGTTGGCCGACAAATCGTCAGCTCAGAATTGGTTTGACCTACCGACCATTTTAAAAAAAATTGAGTTTTGTATGGGGTATATATATTTTGAATACCCCCTTATTGAATCCAAAACCAGTTTAGCGAAATTTTTTGTGGTTTCTGAGATATAAAGCATTCATTTTGCTGCATATCAACTGTTTTAAAATTTCAAGTTCTGTTTTGCTCTACAAGCCACTGTTTGGCGATTGCAGCAAAATCTTCATACAAAAAAAAACAAAATAAATTTTACTGTTGCTTTGCGCAGTCGTTTTAGAAACATTATTTTTTTTTTTTCTGGAAAAAAAAATAATTTTTTTATTAAAATTTCGGAATTTTTATTTTTAAAAATTCATAAAAAATTGAAAAATGTAGCTATGCTTCTAACATATAAAAAACAACATTGCAAACAAAACAAGCTATAAATGACTAAAATCTGTTAACAACTTTTGATTTTATGTATTCACAAAAGATGTGGCGGTTTAATAAAATTCTTAAATTAATTAAAATTTTTCGTCTTTTGTGAATACATAAAATCAAAAGTTGTTAACAGATTTTAATCATTTATAATGTTGTTTTTTATATGTCTGCATAAAATTAAAAGCATAGCTGCATTTTTCAATTTTTTATGAATTTTTAAAAATAAAAATTCCGAAATTTTAATAAAAAAATTATTTTTTTTTCCAGAAAAAAAAAATAATGTTTCTAAAACGACTGCGCATATAAGAAAAACGTTTTACCTTTCTTAAAGTAAATTTTATTGCGGAATTTAGATTTTTTTAGTTTTTCAATAAACTAAAGCGTTTTTGAGTTACGCGAACATATGTTGTGCAACGTCCCTAATTTTCGAAATAACGGTATATCTCGAAAACCAAAGCCAACATAAAGAAAAAAATAAATTTTACTGTTGCTTTGCTGCATTGCCGTAAGAAAAAAAAGTAGTTAAAGCAAAAGCAAAGTAAAATGACAACAAGAAAATAAATTTGTGAAAAATAGTTTTATAATGGACCCAACCAAGTGTACGGTTTGCTATTGTTTGTGTTTTTAGCCTACCTAAGGGAAATGCTTCAAAATTTTACTACAAACGAAAGTTAAATATGTTTTATCTTACAGCAACCATTATTATGTCATATATGTATACCAGCTTTTACTTATTGTTCCTTTTTGACGGAAGCTTATAGTGGTCGGAGTGGTAACAATATTGCTAGTGCTTAAATTAAAATTTTAAATGAATTAATAAAAGATTATCCACTTATTAAAACTTTGGCATTATGGAGCGATTCTTGCGTACCTCAAAATAAAAATCAAATTAACGCAACCGCAATCAAAATGTTCTTTAAACAAAATAATATTAATGCCGTAATACAAAAGTCTTCAGAACCAGAACATTCTTTAATTCAAGAAGTAGACTGTGTCCATGGCGTTATTGACCGGTACTTAAAGAATATTGAAATTCATGGTCCTCTTCATTTACTAAATTTGCTTAAAACAATGCCAAATAATGAAACAAAACGTAAAGTTATGGAAATGCTTCCGGAAAATTTTCGCACATTCTCGTTGGAAGCAAATAAAATGGACTTTCGAAAAGTCCCTTTTGCAAAAATTAAAGTACTTCTATACAGTTAAAATAATGATTTATGTATATATTATAAAACTTCTGCCAGAGAGGAAAAATATAAAAATGCAATTTTGGTTAAGTCTGCATCAAAAAATTGTTTGAAAACTCCTGAGAATTTGTTGACGAATGTTTTGAAAATATCGATTATTTCCAGCGATAAAAATAGAGACATACAAGACTTGCTTATATTTCTTCCACGTGTTGATAAAGCTTATTATAAAAATTTACTCAATATTAAGTTTTAAATTTTCTTTTTACTTTTGTATTATTTAAGTTGTTTAATTTGTGGCTTTTTATGTAACTTTTCATAACAGTAGAACTGTTTTTTCTGTTTTTGTAAAGTAAAATCAAATAAAAAACTATAAAAAAAAATTCATCTCAACAACAAGTAACTCAATACACAGCAATTAGTATACGTATGTAGCACAAAAAGCCACTTTTTTATTTTTTTTAGAAAAGTGGCGTATGCGGCACAAAACAATCACCCCTATTATGTAAGGCGTTGTCGACGTCAACATTAATTTTTAATTGTTGTCACATCAAGGCGACGACTACATCACTTCGACGTTAGTTTGGTATTTTATAAGAATGTTGTGTCGACGTCGACTAGTTATCGAAAATTTGACAAAAAAAAAATCCCATCTCCAATTATTTTTTTTTTGTTCTTCACTTACTTTTTAACGCTATTTATGCTATTTTCCGACATGTTTTTTTTACCGATTTAGCTTTTTAAAGTAAAGTGTAGAGTTTGTTTCCAATTTTGTATTTTTTCGCGAATTTTTGGCATGTTTTTGATAAAAGATATTTTTACTGTAAGTTTTCTAAATCTTTATAGCTTTAACGTTTATTAATAAATATAAGACTTTTCTTTTATGCCGCTGGTAGCAAATTTTTGCGAATTTCCGTTAATTGAGCAATTTTCACCGAATTTTTGCCATTCGTTACAGTTTAAGGGACTTTAATCAATTTTATGGCTTTTTTATATGTTAAAAATGTTCGAGAATTTTCGCTATTTTTGCAAATATTTCCGAATTTTCGCAATTTTGGCTCTTTGAGGAAGTTTTTCCGAACTTTCGCAATTTTCGCGTTAAATTTGTGCCCATAACTTCTTTTAAATTTGCATTTTGTTATTTTAAACGTTTTCAATAAATATGTTTACATTTCATTTAAAACTTCTTTAACTTTCATTTGAGTCGTCGCAAAATTTCCTGTCGACTAAAACGGGGATAATACTACTCGACGTCGACTTAAAAGCGCCTTAGAAAATATCAATTGACTGTCAATAGTCATCGATAATTGTCAACAACGACTCAGAAAATACCATTACTGTTCAGGTGCCGTCGACTTTCATAATAGGGGTGAATATTTTTCATTTTCAAAAAAATACTATTAAATTCTAACTTTATTCATGAAAGTGCGCAAAAATTTGCATTTTTCTTCAAAACATATACCGGAAGCAGTGGTAAAAATATAAAAAAATTCTATCAGGTACAATTTGAGAAATCTTCATGTAAATCTTCTTTGTCGTTTTTCTCCACTCCGACTTTTTGGCATATGCGCCAAACCAATTCTGAGCTGACGAAATGTGGAATAGATATAAATTCTGTTACAACTCTTGAATTAATTGGGAACATTTCATTTAATTCATTTTTCTTCTGTGATACTTTAGTTCGTAAAGCATGTATTTTGATATGAGCGAGTCCACCCGTTATTGACATTTTGTTTTGCAATCCTATTTCCTTTTCTTACCATGAAAATTGTTTTATCCACTTCTTACCGAAATGGTTCCACATACGACTTCAATTGCTTACTTATCCCGCATTATAGATAATTTGAAATTTAAAGAAACTACTTTGTGTTTGCAAGAATTTAATAATGTTAGGCCTGTTTTCACAACTTACCGATAGCTTAAGTTTGGATTTCATCGGCCATATAAAAAATGTTCGATTATTACAAATTTACTTAAACCTAAAGTGAGTGATATGTTAAAAATGTTCATTATAGCTGGTAGGTTAAAGTTTTTAACGTTTTGTTTTGAACGTTTTTTAAACGGCCAATAAAATTCTACCTTTAGCTATCGGTAAGTTTCACCACATAAAATCATAACAAACGCGAAGTTGGCAACAAGTGTTAACGAACGTTACGTTGGAACAAAATAAAAAATGGTCAAAAAATTAATGAGAAAAAAAATCAAGTCGCCATATTGCAAAACGTTGAGATTTTTAAATTGTAGCAAGTAAGCCGCGGTAGTACAACGGTACCAACAAGGTTCAAAATGTACCAAAGAAATGTACAATTGTACCATGATTTTCAACCGTGATCTATGACAATAATATTAAACTTTTTAAGAGTTCATTTTTCTTTTTTGTTTTGAAGCCCTAATAAAATTAAATATTTCGTATGAAATTACCAATAGTGATGGTTGCTTGCTTCAGAAACCAGTCAAGTGTAAACTTTTTATTTCTAAAAAAAAAACTGTTTTATATTTATCAAACACTTACAGAAATAGATAACATTCACAGGAATAAATATCAGTTTTGTAAAAGAATTTTTTTTGAGATTTCTAGAAAGGTTTCTTTGATTTACTCAAATTAAAAATTGTTCGCTTGATTGGAACTGGAAGTAAGCGATTCAATTACTCTCGAAGGTCGTACGATTTGACCTGTGTCCTGTGGACCTTCTTGAAGTCACTGGTTTATGCTGATAAGCCAGCAATAATAAACGCTTTAGAGGACAACATTGCTTGTGACAAACGGCCAGCAATGCTCGCAAAATTGGCCTAAAATTGGACGTTCAGAATTCGAGCACTGTCGCGGTGCCCATATGGCCAAAATCATTTTCAAATGTTAATGACATGTATTTTGCTTTGATTTTTTGATTGAAATTTAATTTTTTTTTTGTTATTTTTTACAATTCCAAGTTCTATGGGGTTAGAACAAACATTTTTTCAACTTTTCCTAAAAATCATCACCCATTTTTTATGTAGCCGTAACATTTTCCAGTCATTTGGGTTGTTCACGTAAGGCTGGTTATCAGGTTATATGGTTATTTAGTTATAATTACAAGAACAAAATATATTTATTAACATTTTTTTTAAATTTATGTTGTTGCTGTTAACATAACCATATAAACTGATAGTCCGCACTTCGTGACCAACCCAATTTTGTTCGTCTTTTCGGGTGTACGAGCGCACATATTAATGAATTTTCATTATTAATATGTAAATTTTTAGAAACATTTTTCATAAATTTCACACACGAAGTTTCTTACGCATATTTCATACACTAATTGTAATAATGTCTGGTGCTTCGCTATATCTGTATTCACACGCAACATATTGTATTTTGCACAGTTATTAAGACAAAAATAATTGAAACAATTTGTGACTACATTGAAATTTACTCACATGCAAAATTGTTGGCTGCGTTATGTGATGGCCATTGACAAAGGTCAAGGCATCCGTGTGTAGAGGTGTTACTGTACAAACACCCTCAACTAAAGATATTAAACAGTGCCGAGGTTGTATGGATGGTCCGAAAAGCTGTAAGCAATTTGTATTTGCTGACCCGACCTATAGTGAGGATGATTTAAATGAAATGTTATAAATACAAAATTGTTACGGAATAAAGTTTTTTTTATTGTTTGGTGGATTCACAAGGTGTGCTATCAAGTCATATCATCATAATGTCCTAAATAATATTTTACAATTGTTTAAAAAAAAATATTGTTGTGTTTCAAGCAAAATAAAAATTTTAATGCTGTGTTCATTGATTCGTCGTAGCTGTACAGTAGAAATCTAAATTATAAGCGGTTGCCCACAGCAGTCATATTTATTTCATGTAATTATTTTAAGACATATGACTTTATGACTACCTTGTGAATCCCCCAATTATTTAAATTTCCAAACTTTTTTTATATTCTCTTACCTCAATTGGATCATTTCCTAATTTAATACGTCTACCGCCATCTCCACTATGCGTTACTTCAACTAACATTGGTCCCTCGCGGTCTTGTGACATATTATTGGTCCCATTGGCAGCACCCAAAGGTTTTTTCTTACGTCTACGAGGCTGTGAATCAGCTGGACGCCTTCTCACGTGAAACATGATAGAACCTGCAAGTAAAAAAGGGAAATTATTAAAAATTGTATTTGAAAATACATCAACAAAATTTTATTTAAACATTTTACTAGGTAAATTCATTTTCTCCGGCAATCCAAACTCAGTTTTTATGTTTCTTTATTATTTTTTTTACTAAGAAAAGAGACTTTCTAACGAGAGCTTTTAAAATCGACTAATAATTTTAAGTGCAATTTGTGTGAAATTTGTTTCATTATTTTTGTTGAAAACTTGCACAAATTGCCAAACAAACTTTTGCTACTTTTTCAGAAGTTTGCTCGTTTTATTTTTTGTTGTATGGAAATTTGAAAAATACAATAAAAACAATAACAACACCAATAGAGTAGTAGTAGTAGCAGCAATAAGAAAAAATTGAATCACATCCAATTTACTTTAAGTTTGAGATACAAAACACAGTGGTGGACATAGAAAAAGTAACCCAATAAAATTTTTTTTTTGCGAAGCACTAATGGTACATTTAAAAAAAATTATGCGCTACGCAATAAGACATACAGAAATGCAGTAAAGTAAGTGAAAGAACTATCAACAACTTTTATAAAAAAAAAACATTTTAAGTGCTACGTTATTCCCTTACTACGAAGCAGGTTTGTAAGGGAGAATACTAAAAAAATAATTCAGTGTAAAGCTGATCGTTACATCCAACAATTTTTATTTGGAAACTCGCCATATAAAATTCATGTCTTCCGTAACATGCTTCGTTGGAAGCTCCATTTTTTATTGGGAATGTACTATTACACAGTGTTACAGTAGAAAAAAGTCTAGACCAGAGGTTTGCAAAACACAGTACATGTGCGAATGCTCTCACACTAATAGAGCTTGAGAAAATAACTTGTATTTTTACTAGATGACACTGAAGTTCAGTGATGCCATTGGGATACGATAGATACATTTTTCGTATCTTTTGATGACTTCAGGTACCATGTATAATCCCCACACTTTTCGTATCTTTTTAATCTGTACGCAAAATGTACAGAAATAAAATATTAGAGAATTTTTATCCAACTTATTGCCCACTCAATACTAATAAAATAGAAGCTTTAATAATGAAGAAAGAAAAAATTAAGGAAGTTTCAACATACGATCCACCTAAATCTAAGATTACTAGTGTAGTGCGAAGTTGTTCTGAGGAAAAATGAACATATTTTTTATTTCAGGAAATTTATATGTTTTTTTGATATAATCGCCTTAACTCGTATATTAATTTTTACAAAAGTTAATTTGTTTTGATAAAATCAAAAGAAAGTTACATACATAAAAGGTATTTATGCCTTAAATTAATATAAAAAGGAATTTATATGATATCCGGGTATTATCTAAAATCCGAATCCTCTAGAAAGTGGATTACTTCTAGGCTTGCCAACCGTACTTTGTAATAAAGTATTGTACGTTATTTCGAGTAATTGTACTCTATACTTTATGAGAATAATAAAGTACGCGAAAATACTTTATTTCGCATGATTAGATTTATCTAGAATTTAAAAAGATTCAGGTTATATTAGTCAGGGTTTTATTAGTCATAAAAGTATAATACTTATTGTACAAGTTTTTTTTTTTAGAAAAACTAAAGAACAACTAATTAATATTAGTCAGGGCCATTTGTTCATGTTTTTTTTATATTGGCAGGACGATTTTTCGAAAAAAAAATAATCTGACAGCACTATTTCACTTCTTTGTTTTGTTTGAGTACAATAGCTGCCTATTTTTAAAACACGAGTGCAAAACTCTTTCAAATTACTGCCTGCCATTTCTTAAGGGGGCTCCCATACAAAATGTTTAATAAAGACCAGAAATATAGGTGCCTATTATGAACTAAATTCGATTTTCGACAGCAGTCGAATTAGCTGATCGAACGAATTTTCATTTGGTATTATGGCGCGCATTCGATAAAAATTAACTATTGTGATTTTGTTAATTCACAGTAGTACATTTTCGATCAGCTGTCACTTAAAATAAAAAATTTTTGTTTACAAATTTAAAAAATAAAATTAAAGTTAAACGTGATTACGGCGAATTATGGTTGTTTTCAAATAATTTAGCTTCAGTGGGGTTTCATCCCATTTTTTTACATGCTGAACTTTGCTGCAAATCATTTGGTGAAAAAAGAATTTTGTTCCATAAGGAATATGAGCGCTTCCAATTGCTGTTAACGACGTTGGACTTGCATAAAATGAACAAAACAGATTAAGAATATTGCATTTGGTATACGAACACCAAAAAATTTACAAATAGTTAAATTTTCAACAAGTTTTTTACATTTATTTGCACAGTCGAAAGCGAATTTGTTTTCGTTGAAAAATTCGATGCACAACGAAACTTTCGACAGTGCTGCCAACTCATAATACCAAATTAAGATTCGATAGTCGATGTTCGATAGCCAGCGAAAATCGTTTGTCGAATGTAACTCATAATAGGGGCCATATTGAATAAAACGTACCATAACAGCCGAGGAGTGGCCTTAACAATTTCTGGAGACATAATTGCCCCTTATCACCACTTCTTAAGGGGGCTCGCATACAAATATTGTGTTTTATGAAATTTGTAAATTAATTAAAATTTTTAGATTTTTGTGTATAAAATCAAAAGTTGTTAACAGATTTTAATCATTTTTAGCTTGTTTTGTTTGAAGCTTTGTTTTTAATACTTATGTCTGGAAAAAATTACAAGCATAGCTGTAATTTTTTATACATTTTTAACAAACAAAAATTTCGAAATGTTGCAAACAATTATTTTTGTTGCCAAAAAAAAATTATGTTTCCAAAACGACTGCGCAAGTTAGAAACAAATTTAACGCTTTAAGAAAATTTTATTGCGGGTTTTCGTTTTTTCTTTAGGTTTTTCAATAAACTGAACCGTTTTTGAACCGGTATTGGATTCAGCGTACCCGAATTGGGTTATAGCGCCAGTTGCCCGGCTTGTCTCAAGAAAAAAGTGTCAAATTCTAGTGTAATTGTTTGATAAAACTCGCGAAAAGCAGTAAAAAACATTTTTAAATACAACAATAAAAAGAAATTAATTGTAGTTTATATTTATACTGTGTACTTGTTTTTCTTAACCTTTAAATAAAGTTGGGAACCCTAATTACTTCAGCATTTTTGGTGTTCTGCTTTTCACATCCACATGTTTTTATTCGTTTTCAATTAGTGGAGTGAGGGTTTGGTGAAAGTAAAACGAATCGACTCTTATTCTAATATGTGAGATAACATTTTTAACAAGCAAATAAAAATTTGTTATTAGTTTTTAGTTTTTATAAACGAAATATATCGTTACCTAAAACGCAAAAGGCCCTAACTAATTCAAAAATTTTAAATCGACTTTTTCATTGATTTTGATGTAATTAAAGCTTTTTATCTTATTTTCCAAAATTTTTTTTTTTTTAATCGATTTGTAATTTTTCGCGAATTTCAGCCATGTTTGCGATAAAAGCGATTTGTTTCTGTAAGTTTTCTGATTCCTTACATCTTAAACGATTAATAATAAGTAGCATACTTTGCTATCATGCCGCTGCTAGCATATTTTTGCGAGTTTCCGCTAATTTAGCAATTTTTGCCATTCCTTATAGTTTTAGGGACTTTAAATAAATTTTTTGGCTTGTTTGAACTATTAAAAATTTTCGCGAATTTTCACTATTTTGGATTTTTTTTTTTTTGTTATTTTCCGACATTTTGTTTTTTTTAGCACATTTAGCGATTTCAAATAAATTTTAGTGTTTGTTTAAAAGTTTGCAATTTTTCGCGAATTTTAGCCATGTTCGCGATAGAAGTGATTTTTTCCTTTGATTCTCTACAGCTTTCACAATTTTTAATAAATATTAGACTTTGTTATCATGCTGCGGTTAGCAAATTAGCGATCTTTAGCTCAACTCAAGTTTTTTCAAACAAAAACTTCGAATACATAAAACATGTGTATGTATTTGAGAACACCAATTTATGAATTATGCCCTATCGTGAATAATTTTTCCCTCGTAATTATTCCCCTTTTCACATATTTGCGATCATGAAAAACTCCCATAAAAAAAAGTAATTTAAATTAGAAAAATAACGTGAAAAAATGCTCACGGGAAAAAATTCCCCTTATCGTGAAAAGTTGTTTCCCTCGTTATTTGTTCACGTTTCCCTTAGATTTTCTCACTTTATTTTTGCTAGGGAACAGAACATGTATCTAAGTAGTTCCTTCTATAAATCGAATATTAAGGGTTAATAAAGTTAATAGGGCACAAACAGATATATTGCTCAACAAAATGCAAAACAACAGGTCGATTGCCTGCGGATTTGTGAAGCTTTCGATTGACTTGGTGGCAGAATTTTCGAAAATATTTCACTACATTAAATTTAAAAAGTGCAAAAAACTAACGTTGTAATCAAAATATCCCTCCAATACTAAATATTTTCCTTTTTTTTTAAATTTTTTTTAAAATATATACGTGTATATTTTTGAACAAAATTTCATTGATTTTTAATTTTTTTTTTTTAATCTTTCTTCTTTTTTACATTCACTGGAACTGATAGCGTGAAAAATTTTCACATGAGATTCACGATTGCTTTTTTCCTTTCGAGGGGAATGAAAATTTAATGGGAACAAAAATTTAACTTGTTAGTCACGATAGGGGTGAATGTATATTTTTGGAAACTTAAATGTATCTTTCTCGAAATTTCACTGGCAACACTGCACTGAACAAACAAAAACAATTACGCTCAAAAATAAACAACCAACCCAACAAACACGAAGTCAAACCTTTGATATAAAATGACTATCATTTGACATCAAACACAATTCTCAAACGTTTTGCAATTGTTTGATTTAACATTTAAATTCAATTTGATAATGATTTGAAAATAAGCATTTGATATCAAATGTTTTATTAATTTGATGTCAAATGTAAAATTCAAATCAAAAATAAACTTGGCAATACTAAAGCGAAAAATAAATGTAATCATTAAAAATGGCGATTAAAGTTACATATTTTACTTTGTGGTTACATGTGTTTACTATTAAAAATTAATTTTAATATAAAGTGAACAGCATATTTCTTGTGAAAAATAAAAACTATTTGTGAGTAATTACAATGATTAAAAATACGAAAAAAGGAAAACAAAACGGGAAAGTGAAGATAGTTTGTTGAACGATCGCGGTGCTACAATCCTCAAAATAAAAGGCAGCCAAGTAATTTGTCTTTCCAAGAATTAGAGGACTGAAAGAACATTATTTCATCTTTTAGCGGTATGGTGCCGAATGATTATCTCACAGTTTATTTAAATAAATAATAAAATTAAATTAAAAAAAAAAATAATATACTTTTATTTATATTCCACATTGTTTTATAATCCACATTTAAAATACATTTGAGAATTACGTTTGAAAGCAAGTTGAAAATAAAGGCATTTTTCAATTTGAAAATAATTTCCCCTTTTTGTTGAGAATGCTAAGATTTTCAAATGATTTTCAAATCTTTATCAAACGTTTGTCGTTTGAGAAAACGTTTGATTTCAAATCATTTTCAATTTGAAATCAAACCTCCGTGTTCGTTGGGAAGAGAAAGAAGAAATGTGAATGTATGAGTGTGAAGGACTCTGATTTAGACGCTGGATGGCAGATTTATCCCTTGAAATTTTACTTTTACTGATATTTATTTTTTTAAGGGGAAAATGAAACAAATTTCGAGGGATAAGGGTAAATGATTTGATTGCCTAGAGCAGTGATAACCAAGCCCCAAACTAACCAAGCCCCGAACGCACGCACAGAAAGATATTATGTACTTGTGTGCGGTCGCAGAGACTGATGATAGGCTGATGTTTTGAAACTAACAAAGTTGTTGTATACATGTGAATTGCCGACCGTGTCTGTGTGAAAAATACGATTATTGACTGACTCGCGAGCCTATGGAGTGGCTATCACTGGCCTAGAGGGATCATTTATGACTTTAAATTTTTGTAGACGAAGTCTGAAGGAAGCCCTGCGAGGTAGATAAGTCTTTCCACACCTCTTGTCTACAATACTCACTTTATTGTTTTATATTTGATTTAAAAAAACTGCTTAAATATGATCATGTCTTTTACAAATCGTTCCCATTATCAATTAACAATTTAAAGTATTTTTGGAAAATGTTTAATTATTCCTTTTTTCATAAGTCAGATAATTTCAGTTATTTTTTTTTTTATTCATATTTTTTTGAACAAAAATAAAAGTTATTTTTTTGATTTTTATTTTTTCGAGTAAAAATAACAGTTTTATAGTGTTAATTTAATAACTATTTTAAATTTTTAAAATCAACTTGATTTCTTATCTTAAGAAGTTTCCAATTTCAAATTTAAAGTTTTTAATAACCTTTTAGAATTTTCAATTCTATTAAAAAAGTTTTTGGTAATAGTATTAATTTCAACACTCTACTTATTTAGTTTCCCTCTTACTGTTCTCTATGAAACAAAAAAAAATTTATAAAATTTTTTGCCAAAAACACTTTATATTGCCATAAATACTATGACAATATATGCAGCATCATCAATTTTTAGTTTTATATTCGTTAGACTTTTTGCAAAAAAACTAATGTCAATATAAACCACATTTATACACACGTATTTATTAAAAATTCAGACGTTTGCAAATTATGAATGATAGAGTTTGACACAGGAAACTTAACTGAGTTCAAACTCTTAACCCGAGTTTAAAAAAAATTTTGTATACAAAATATTTCACTAAGACATAGTTTGACACCATTTTTTAATGCAAGACATAGTGGGATCGTAAGGCTTTGAAACCCATGAAAAGATAATGTAAACAGGCTCATAGGATTTTGTGCAACGCATTCTATGTATGTTCATTGGGGCACTTAATTCTCTCATAATAGACCATGTTCTCATTGCAAGGAAATAACTGAGGATTATGGAAGACGTAAGAAGCAATGTGGGTTCAGAAATTTTCAGCGACAACTTGCTTGTTGCCAGCAAAATCTCTATATCATTAAATTTTGTCAGAAGAAGAAACCGAAAGAAAGGACTTGAATTCAACCTGCCACGATTTGAAGAAAACAACACAGCATCAGCTTATAGAACAGTGCGACAAACCCTACAGGAAACCCAGCACTTGTACACTTGTATCAGCATGGAATAATGTCGAAAATGCAGTGATAAGCGGATTGATGTGTTTTGAACGAAAGGAATGTATCTTAAATAGGACATACAGTGGACTCCCGATCATTCGTAATCGCAAGGGACCTGCCATTTCTAACGAATTTAGGGGTAAAATAAAATAAATATGAATTAATGAAGTTTTTCAATTTATTTACTAAAACGATTAAAAACAATTGTTAAAACTAAAATACAAATGCATAAAAAAATAGCAAATTCTTTTTTTAAGCGTAAAATACGTTTAATTTTAATCAGGGACCGTAACAGTTATGGCTTTTTTCATAAAAGTCAGATGAAAACAGTTATTTTTTGATTTTTATTTTTTTGAACAAAAATAACAGTTATATATTATTTAGATTTTTGTATTACGTGCTAAATTCCCAATTTTTCATATTTGATAAATGCACTGAAATTTATTGTTGAGGGAAAGCTAACTTCTATGTCACTGGTTGCTTAGGCCAGATAATCAGGAAACCTTTTCCAAAGATTTTAGAAAAGCTTAAAATATAATACAAATAAAACCCTTAAGCGAATAAGAATTTTAAACACTCAAAGTCTTACTTGTAACAATATCAAAGCTTAAACAAAACACCAACAATAAACAGTGAGTTTATATTTTCTTACAATTATTAAATCACGTAAATTTATGTAGAGAATAACTTTTATTTTTGCTCGAAAAAATAAAAATCAAAAAATAGCTGTTATTTTTGTTCAAAAAAATAAAAAATAAAAAAATAACTGTTATTTTTTATCGAAAAAATAAAAATCAAAAAATATCAGTTATTTTTGTTCAAAAAAATAAAAATCAAAAAATAACTGTTAAGCTTGATCGAAAATATAAAAATCAATATATTTAATCATTTACAAGTGCATGAGGAACAATATGGTATACTTTAATCAGTTTTTCGACATTTACTTCTATATGCTTTTTTTGTTTAAAAATTCCAATATAACTGTTATTTTCGGTCCCTGATTTTAATAGCAAACAAAAAACAATAAAATAAAAATAAAACTGACAAAATCCTTCTTTCCATGTTTCTGTTGTTTTTATTACGAATTATAAGTGGTAGTTCGCAAACAATTACGATTTATTAGAGGTAATGAAGATTTTATTTGAAAAAAAAAAAAAAAAAATAATACGAATAAGCGATGGGACCAAAATGTATGAAAATTTTACGAATTACCAAGATTTTTTCAAGGGACCGACAGTTTATTCCGAATTATCGGGATTTGACTGTATATGGAATAATTTCATATAGCGCAAAGATATTCATCATAATCTGTATAAAAAAAAATTGTGAAGTTAAACGTTCTGCCACAGCCGATAAAAGAAGGTTAATTTTTACAAATATTGTAAAAGTTGAAAAGGCAGCTCATCAAACAATCCTCGGAAAACATAAAAATGCATTTTAATAGTCAACACTCCTATTTGACTTACAAGGAAGCATCCTCACAAACATCGAACAACTCGCCAGATGAGAACAAAATTTCAGAGTTAGTGGCGAGAAAATGAACTTGAAAATTTCAAAGCTTATATTCCACCACCAAAACGCGCAACCATCTTCGATGCTCCCCCCTCCGTAAGGATGATAACGAATTCTATAACATGTGTAAAAAGCGGAAAAACTATAGTGTTCCTGCGGAAATATTCAAAATGAATGCTTTTGGCTCACTTACTTGCAATCTTATTAACTGAGCATGGACTAGCCAATCAATTCCCAGCCCCTGGCATAAAGGTTTATTAATTATCGCTGTCCCGAAGAAAGTAGACCTCCGTGATTGTAAGAATTGGCGTCGAATATCGCTACCGAACATCAATCAATGATTATATAAGAGCGACTTTCACCACTGTATCAGACCCTTAGACAACAGAGGGGCGGTATTTCGAGATGTCCGATCATGTCTCGACCATGTTTCGTCACTCATAAGCGTACGAAAACAAGTCATCAACATACCTGCTGTTTGTGGACTTCGAACGCGCTTTCGACACCATAATAAGACCTCACATATGGAAATGCCTAGAAAGTTGAGGAGTCCCGAGCATAATAAACAAGAAAACAAGTTGCTACTAAAACGACGAACCTAACACTCATTCCAGATCGATCTGGAAGTTCGGCATTGGTGTGTATTTTCCCCTCTTTTAATCCTTTTTGGTACCCGATAAAGTAGTGGTGGCAACAAACGCAGAAGCTCCAAAGGGTGTACAGTAAACTGCATTTATTAAAAAAATTACCTGGATTACGTAGAAGCCTATGATTACTTGCCCATAGTTTCGAGCACAGAAAGAAAAATTACAAGCACTTTATCGAAACGCTTTAAAAGTCGCTTTGAACGAAAATTATGGGAATTACTACTAACAACACATACGCTCTTTTTTTCAGTGAAGTAGTCATAGAGGATGTCTAACCTTTTTATTACGTGGGATGTACAATTTCAAATAAGAGTGGTGCGGATAAAGATGTTTCAACTCGAATAGACATGGCTCGTAAGGCCGTGTACTCCTTAGAAACAAAGTGGATGTTCAATGACTTATCTTGTGATTTGAAATTAAGAATTTACAATACCTGCTTTAAGCCAATCCTTCTTTATGGTTGTGAAACATAAGGTTTAAACCAAAAAATTTCCAGACAATTTCAGCCTATTACTAACCCTTGCCTACGCCATATAATAAGATGTTTTTGGCCAGAGTCTATTAGTAACACCGACCTATTCATCAATCCCCGATTGATCAAGACATCGTACGAAGGAAATGGATCGATTGGTCACAAGTTGAGGAACACTATCGCTAAAACTCCTCTAACATACAACCCACAGGACAGTCGACGACGTGGTCGTCCTATAACCACTTGGCGGGCATCAGGGGTCTAATCACCGCATTCGATACTAACGTATCGAATAAACTATCGAATTTGTTTGCATACGATAGACACTGACGTATCGAATGAAAACTCGATAAATGTAATGTTTAGTTACTCGATATCGAATGCTATTACTTCAAATTCAATACATTTGATTCGATATCGAGTTTCATGATACCAAAATAAATAATTTCGATCAATTTTGCTCGATATCGTATGTGGTGATTAGACCCCAGCTGTAAAACAGCTAACCACGTCACAGGATTTACGTGGGATGATGAGGTAAGGACAGCACAAGACAGAACCAGATGGAAATTTTAACTGAGGCCGTTTGCTCCAAAGACGGAGAATAGCGGATCATCATTATATAATATAGAGAAAAGCCAGACTTTTTTCTGATGTTAAATATTTAGTTAAAAGAAAGTTAATACCTTAAACTGCAAATGTTTAAACTTTCACTAAAAATTCAAAGTTTTTGAAATATTACTAATCTGTTGCATAAAAATTAAACATAAAAATCATGAAATGTTAATAACGTTAGATTAAATAAAGCTTAAACCAAGATTTTGTGACAGTTTAAGTTAAGCCACCAATGTAAAACCGGTGTGTTATTGATCAATTTGTATTCTGTTTACAATTTTTATCAAATTAAACCTCTACGAGAGATTTTCATTCATTCATTCATTTATCTTTTTTTTTAAGTTTTGTTTAAATATAAAACAATGAAATGCCGTTTAAGAAAAAAAAAAACAATGAAATACCGTTTAAAGCTTTAAACAATTGAATTAAAAATGTATTAAAACCAGTAATTATACTAAATTCGGCCGTAACGAATGATTGATACCCTTTAACAAGAATAAGAACATTTCGAAAGTGGACTTAATAAATGGGATGTGTGATAAACTATGCACCAATTTTTGTTATGTTTTTGTTCACCGCAATTAAGCAAAGTTGTAAGCCATAATACAAAAATTACAACTCAACTCAGTTGAGTTGTGAACCGTAATAGGGGCCTTAATAAAACCGGACATTAGAATTTCCAGGATTTTTATTCGCTACGGTTTTCGGCGTATTAAAGTGTTATTTGGGATAGGACTTTATTTGGAAACCATCGGAAATTACGGTGTTATTTATAATTAGTATTGTGGTTATTTTTTTGAACTGCTTATGGTTTTTATTAAAAATTTTGATATTTCATCAAATTTAATTTTCGTTAAATTAGTTTTATGAAGTAAGGAGTTTTACAACATGAAATTAATTTAAATTTATTGATCATTCTTAGCTGCCGCGGGAATCGAACCCAGGCTTTCACGGACATGTTACCCTTATATGTTTCAATTTTCATCTAAAACTAAATGAGATAAAATTTTATTAAAATATGGGTTTTCTTGCGGTTTTAAGTGTATAAAAGTGCTTTTAAAATAGGGACCGATGGTTAGTTATGGACAAAATTCAGTTGCCTAATTTCTAGTTGTTAAAACTTAATTGGACGAAAAAAAATATGTTAACGGTTAAAGTGTTTTAAAGTAATTTTCCGAAGGGAGCTTTATATGAAACATTTGGTTAATTAAGGACCGGTCATTATGAAAGTTGGTAAAATTTCTAATAATAAGGGTGAGTTCCAAAACATCAGTTGCAAAGCAACTCGCTTTTTTAAGTGTATTCTCCCAAGCAACCGTGAAAAATTTTACAATGTTATCTGTACCAAAGTTCACTAAAAACAATATCGATGCGTCCACAATAATCAAACTAGATATAGTACTCTATGATACTTTTTTGACTTTGACTGCAAAGTATTATGATGTTTAGGAACTCAGCCTAACTATTTAACAAATAAACTCCAAATCACATGACAATACTTTAATTTTGATACAATTATATGCTTATCAGCCATATTCTGAAAATCAAGTTCCAGTGAAATTGAAATCGAAACTGTCTTGTGTTAAAAATTCTTAAAAATATTTCCTATTATTTTCCTTATGACTGTGAGAACCAGTTATCTTTTGCTAGAACTATTTTTGATATTAAAAAAAGCTGCGTTAATTTTTAAAATACATCTATTAGTTGAGTATTTCTTGGTGTTACACACAAAATGACACACCAAATATACTCTCAAGGTGGTAGGGAAAACAAAAGTATACAATACAAACAAGAAATTTGTGTTCATTTTGCAAATCAAATTATGATAAAAAATGTGTAATAACAAGAAAAACGTCATCAATATTAAACGAAGCGTAAAAAATTCTATGAAAAAATAGAAAATTGTGAGACAATTTTTATTTTTCCTTTTAAGCAGCAATAAAAAGTGTGGAAACAAATTATTGATTTGATTTTTAATGAAGTATGCAAAGATGAAAATAATAAAATTGTTTGAAGAATGAAAAAAATAAAGAAAAAAATGTTTAAAATTAAATTTTTAATTAAAAGATTTTCCATAGAACAAAAATTACGCCTAACTAAATATTTTTTCAATTACAAATCTGTAGAGTTTTAATAACTCAAGGCAAATTTTGTTAAAAAAAACAAATCATTCCAATTTAAGTTACATTCTTTAAAGAAAATTCAATCGAATTGGTGGTTAAATTCTTTTATAAAAACTAAGCTAAATTTTAAGTACAAATTTATCCGAATTCAAAGCGAAATTTTTGTATAAATTTCGGAATTAATTTATTTTAAAAAAAACTTTCAGACACATTTTCACCGTAAAAGTTTTATTAAAAAACCTTTGCCGGAAATCGGTTTTGTTTTCTATAAAAATTTTGCCGGAAATCAGATATTTATCGGAAAAGTCTACCGAAAATCGGACTTTTTTCAATAAAAACTATTGCGAAAAGTCGGACTTATTTTCTATTGAAAATCTAGCGAAATATCTGAATTATTTTCTAAAAGAATTTCGGTTAAAATTTTTTCTAGAACATCGAATAAATTTAAGAGGATATATTTCCTTTAGAAAATTTCTTCGGCCAGGTTTTTAGGAAATCTTCCCCTACAAGCAGAGAAAAAATATGGTTGGGCATGGTTAAGGAACTACACTATGTTAATTGTTGTCGTTGTTGTTAATTCCCTTCAACCCTTCAAAAATAAATTTCAAATTAGAAAATTAAGCACGACTAACGAAATCTTTTAAATTGTATTCCCAAAAATTACTTTGATAATGAACTCGCAAAGGCACTGCTTAAGAAAACTAAACTGGCAACCGAAAAGATGAAGTTTTTTCATAAAAATTTAGGTTTTTTTTAAATCCAGCAGAAATTTTAATAATAATTTTCTGATTATGTATGGTGGCATGTCATAACGTCCAGTGTCATAGTGTTCATGGACTTTATGACACTTTTAAAAGTGTCATAGTGTCCATGGAAACTATGACACTTTTATAAGTGTCATAATGTCCATCGGAGAAGTGTCATAATGTCCACAACTTTACTTATAATCAAAAATGTGTAAATTTTTTTTTAAAATACCGTTAAAATTTTAAGTGATTTTTTTAAAGAAACTAATTTAACCATAATATGGTTGTCGGTGACAATGATTTGGTTAAATTAAACATAATATGGATAAAAATTTTTTAAATATGGTTTTGTAGCTTTTTCTCTGGGTGTATATATTAAATATATATCGAAAATAAGCATTTTCTCTTCTATGGTATAACAAATACTGGCTTCGCTAACTAAAGCTTCTCTGTATAGCAGGCCTTCGGCCGGGCGCAAGGATTTTCTCCTCTATGGTATAACAAACACCGACTTCCCTAACTAAAGCTTCACTGTATAGCCGGCCTTCGGCCGCGCGCAAGGATTTTCTCCTCTATGCTATAACAAACACCGGCTTCGCTAACTAAAGCTTATATATATTAAATATATATCGAAAATACAATACTAAGAAACCATTTTTAAAAAAAATTTACCCATATTATGTTTAATTTAACACAGTGTCCATGGACACTATGACACTGGACGTTATGACATGCCACCATTATGTATATGTATTAATTACAGAAGTTTGACGATTTGTATTAAGTATTTTATTATACCGACACCACAATATTGGAGAGCGTATCATGCGTTTCTGTTTGTGACACGATTTTTTTCCGTCCGTCCGTCGGGCTGGCTGGCTCTCCATGTAAACTTTTGCGCAAAGTTCACGTTGCAATTTTGGAAATAATTTGATAAAATTTGATCCAAACTAATTTTATTGCAGTTGGTTCCAGAGACGTATTGAATATGTAAAAAATTGTTTCTCAGACGCTGCATCACAATATCGAAGTTGGACTAGGCTGTTTACTCTCGAGGTCCTCATGAACTGTAGATGGTCAAATAGATATTTTGGTTTCATTGTCGTAATAATTTTGTGTAAATACCAAAGGTTTTTTAATTTTAAATAGTCTTCGAAGCTAACGTTGATCACACGACAGGAGTATTAAAATACGTGATAAAATTTTTTTAACTATGAATATAGCGTACAATGTTATTAAATAAATTTAAATCCTAATAAATTTTATTGGAATTGGTCCTTTTTTGGCCATAGCTCCCATACAAATACTACTCCCGAAGACTTAATGCCATAGGTCATATAAACCCCCTCCCTAAAATCACTTTTAGACAAAAAAAAATTCATATAGATGAAGAAATGTATCGAAAAGGAAATCGGTACAAAGCACTTTAAAATGAATATTAAAATAACATTGAGCTTGAAGATTTATTACGAAGAAATAATATTAAAAAGGTCGAAAAAATTTAACTAAATAATTTATTACATTGTTAAACATAAAGCAGTAAAAGACCAACCTTAATCAGCGCGTTAGGCATAACGTTTTCTAGCGCCAAGCTTTTTCTGATTGTCAGTAAAGTTATTTAATCACATGGGATTTTAACTTAAAAAGTTTAAGGAATTAAATGTAAATAAGTCTAAAAATAACTAATATTGATTTTTGTATTTAAAATTTGTTTTCAGATTAATATTAAATACAAACATAATAACAATTTAAGGCAGGATAAACACTAAAGACATATAAACATTTTCCAAATAATAAAAAAAAATTACATTTTGTTAGTTGAAAATGTTTTTTTTCCGCTGTTAACCCCAGAGATTTACCAGCATGAACTATTATTTGCTAAAAAAAAATCATGTTTTTCATTTAAACAAAAAACTTTTTAACCCCAAAAAATAAAATACAAGAAAACACTACAATTTATTTGAATAAGGAAATAATACCGTGTTCAGATATGCACCTTAATTGAGTTTTACGCAATAAATGCCATTATTGAGCTCAATTATCCATACAAAATTGCAATTTAGTTATTGCTCAATTAATACGAAATTGTTATTAATATTGAGTAAAATTAGAATGCAACAGTGCAATGCACTGTCACAAGTGTGTTTAGTGAAACAAACCCAACTCACTAAAGTCATTTGACATTTTTGCCAACAACATAACAACAAAAACAAAGGTCCATTAGATCTGCGCAAAATCCAGATGTTTATTTTGTTTTTCTTTAAAGATGTCAAATGTTGTTTACATTTTGCTAAGTTAATTGCCAATTGCTAATTGAGTAAGCTAAATTGTGTATGTGTGAACAGAAAGATAATTATGTCAATAAACCGAATATTGACTCAATAAAAAAGGTATGTCTGAACACGGTATAAGGTAGAAATGTTCAAAGTTATTGTGTATTTCAATTTGAAAAATAAAAAATCATCCGAATTGTTATAGTTGATACATTTAAATTCAGTAGTTTATTTTAAATCAAAATTACCCATACTCTCCTCTTTCCCAAGTTTTCCCTTTAACTGTATTTTTATTTAACCATATCCAGCTTTACCAGAAAAAAAAAATCAAACAAAAAACCTTAAATGAAATCCTTGATAGTTGACATTTTTCTACCAGGTAAAACAAACACATACCCAACAAAACCAAATTTCACAGAGTCAACGTGTGTTTTTGATGGAGTGCAATATAACAATACATACCATGACATAACACTCACTTACTCTTTCATTCACCCCATCTCTCATTCACTCGCACACCCATACACACACACACACACACACACATTACCCTTTAAAAGTTTTTAATTGTTTTTACAATAGACAGACGGAGGGACGTTCAAGTGCATGTTTGTATGACGTATAGATTGAATTAATGGACATACGGACGGACGGAAATAGATTTATGCCAGCTACAATCAGTGTTCCCAGTTTTGGGGATTTATCCCCAAATTGGGGATTTTTTTGTAATTGGGGATAAAAATTTCGTAAAAATCCCCAGGGGATTTTTGGGGAAAAGCACTTTTTTCGCTGGGGATTTTTTGGGATAAAATATTATTATAAATTCCTTTTTTGCAATGGCAAGACCGATTTGGTCAAGATTTGGGCTCAAATTTTAGTATTTTTTGCGGTTTAAACTATTTCAACAAGTTCTTGAAAAAGTTTAAACAGCAAAAAAGACTAAAATTTGAGCCCAAATCTTGACCAAATCGGTCTTGTGATTGCAAAAAATATGGTTTTGTACCAACTAGCGTTACTTCTGTTGAACTGGTCTTTTTCTGTAATGAATACAACCAAAATCAAAATTTGTAACAGAATGCAATATAAGTTATTAGAATTAATAAGAATAAATACACTCTTTAAAATAATGCAGCTTGCTGTGACAAATTTCTTCAATCATCTCAAATGCACTTTTTAAACAAACAACATGTTAAACAAAATTGCACTGGCTGATGAATAAGAGGATTTTGATTCCCTAGTTTTGGAAATGTTAAATATGTACTGATGCATCATTATTTTTCTTTTCCGCTTTTACGTTACCCTTGTTACATACTATACATGTGTACATAGATACGTAGAACTCAAAGAATAAATAACATTAGTTTTAATTATATTACACAAATGGATTTATTTATATAAATCGATGTATGCATATTTTTCCATTGACATAATATTATGTATTTTATTTTTAAGAAAATGTGGGGAATTTTGGGGATGAAAAATCGAAAATTGGGGATAAGGCTTAAAAAAAAACTGGGAACCCTGGCTACAATTGTTGACCCTACACTATGAACCAAAGAGTGGAAACGACGAAGGAGCAGTGAGTAAAATTCAAAATTTAAACAATAATGGGAAAAGTACACAATACCCACAACAATAATGTTGAACATTTTAAACTTTTACTAAAGTAAGTAATAAATTCTTGTCGAGATTTTTTTGTTTAACAACGGATATTTCCAGAGTTAGAAAAAAAATTTTCTGGCCTTAAATCAGATACATAAAATACAAAAGTCTTAAATATAAAAGGTATTTCATAAGCAAAAGGGATTTTTTCTATTTAAAATGTTATTAAATTTAAACACAAACATTTTAAAATAAAAATATTGCATATGCAAGGGATGGCATTACATTTTAAAATGCTCCAGAATATCCCCAGGACAAATGAGGCTTCCTGATTTTAAGAATATTTTCTATAGGAAACTTTGAAGAACAGCTTTTGATGAAAAAATTTATAAATTAAAAATTTTCGTTTACAAGTTTTTCTATATAAAACAACTTAAGGTTCAAATCTTTTTGATCAAACCATTCTATAGAAAGCAATCATTCCACAAGCATCTTTGATCAAAATTTTGCTAAAAAGAATATTTTATTTTCGCTCAAAAGCTTTCTCACCATAAAAATTTCATAACCAAAAATTTTCGATCAAAACTTTTCTACATAAAAAATTGTATTATCGAAAATTTTTGTTAAAAATGTTTCTCTATAGAAAAATTCCAGGGAAATTTTTAATCAAATGTTTTCTAAAGTGTCCAAACAAAACGCAAGATGTAAATTGTATATAAAACAAAAAGTTTTCTGAAAATGATCTCAAATTTTTTTTTATTTAAGAAGGAAGAAGGAGGACAACTATGCGAGAAACAAAATATCGGCCAAATGCTCGCCAGGGCTTCGGTGGCAAACCTCTATCCGATTGTCCAGATTTTCAACGACTCTGAGACATTATTGTGGTTCAATGTCGTAAATGTGAGGAATTATTTTATACTTTAGCTCGTGAATTGTTCTTGGCTAATTGAAGTTCAATAAGTCCAACGGAGCGCCCCGTTGTCAAATTACATGACCGTGGCGACCAAATAACATCGCTACGACGTGAGATAACACGGCCACAGGAAGTCCATTGTCTTCTCGCTATAGCAAACACCATTCACGGTACCTGCCTGGACGAACTCATTTTCGAAGAAGACGCCGCCATCCAAAAAACCGCATTAAACAGGCACTCTTTGTGGATGCATCGGCTTTTCAACAATCACTCGTGGATTCTAATTTGCCCAAATGCGGCAATTCTGCTTGTAAACGAATCCAGTAGTGCCGACCAAAAAAAATCACATTGCACGAAATGCATTTGGATTTGAACGCTCATTTTCGAAAAAGGCTTCAACAATCTTAACGCGCTGCTCAACTGTTTACCTCTTCATGATTGAATTTGTCAAACACTAAAACTAACTAAAACTAATTAAGCTGAGCAAAAAACTTGACATTAGAGTGTGACTCACAATTAGCATCGTGCATTATGATTGGATCACCTTTTATATAGAAAATCAAATAATCGAAAAATTTTAATCAACAATTTTTTGTACAATTACATAAACTTTGTTGTGAATGTTCTATTAAAGGGTGTTTTTTTAGGGCGATACAACTTATGAACATTTTGAGCAGGGCTGTGGAGTCGTCAAAAAATAGTTCTAACTCCGACTCTATCCGCTGAAATTTTTTAAGTTCGACTCCAACTCCGACTCCTACTCTAACCTTGATGCTAAATATATATTAGACTGGTCATTATTTGACTTTAAACTCTGTTTTTATTGATTCTGTAGAAATCGATATTTTAATTCTAACACGTGCAGCTTGTAATAGTAATAGTTGTTTACTTATCGTCGGCTTAATATGCAAACCTGCTAAATCCACTTTTTAAGTAAATTGAGATTTTGATACCGTGTGGCAGAGAAAGATACGCCTCGTCGTACAGCATGTAGTTTTGCTTCAATTAAAGTCTTAAAGTGCGTAAAACCTGTTAAATTTTTCGTTTTCCTCGCCAGCTGCAAATATGAAATACAAAAAGTTTTTTGCCTCTCCTGTAAAATGTGCTGAAAGGGAGTAAGCTGGTTTTCATATAAAGCTGACGATGTGTAAATTATACTGGTATTTATTTTCTAACTTAAATTTTTTTTTTTTGGAAAATATTTAACAATTTTTTATGCTTAACTCCGGTACAAAAACCGCAACTTCGACTACAACTCCGAATCCACAGCCCTGATTTTGACATTTATGATCACTTTAACCTGCCAGTCATCATAAATAGATTAACTCTTGAACATCTAAACCAAATTTACTGCCCATTTCACGATGTCGAAAGAACACTTTCTTTCGCACAAATACATTTGAAACCAAAAACAAAGTGTTTCGAATTTCTTTTTTTTTTCAAATGTAGTTGTGCGAAAGACTTCTTTGGCAATTAGTGAAATAGGCAGTTACTTTGAAAAGGTGTCGCTACTTATATCGGGTGTTTTTTAGCTATTATCTTTTTGGAACACTTTTTGGCAGCTGACGGGCGTTTCATGTTTTGTTTCACTGTCAAACATCTTAACTTTGGTCTATAATTTAACCATGAATCGTCTTACAAACGAACAACGGTTGCAAATTATTGAATTTTATTCTCAAAATGCGTGCACTGTTAAGAAAGTTCATCGCGCGCTTCTTGTGTTCAGCGACGAAGCTCATTTTTGGCTCAATGGGTACGTTAATAAGCAGAATTGTCGATTTTGGAGTGAAGATCAGCCAGAAGCATTGCAAGAGCTACCAATGCATCCAGAAAAAGTCACAGTTTGGTGCGGTTTATGGGCTGGTGGCATCATTGGACCGTACTTCTTCAAAGATGATGCGAATCGTAACGTAACTGTGAATGGTGAGCGCTACCGTGAGTTGATATCCAACTTTTTTTTGCCCAAAATGCCAGAGCTTGACTTGCACGACATGTTGTTTCAACAAGACGGTGCCACATGCACGCTTAACAATGGACTTATTGAGAGGCGAGTTCGGTGAACATTTTATTTCACGTTCGGGACCGGTCAAGATCGTGCGATTTAACGCCTTTAGACTATTTTTTGTGGGGCTATGTTAAAGCTCATGTCTATTCACACATGCCCGCTTCAACTGACGCATTGGAAGACAACATTGAAGCATTTATTCCTGAGATACCGGCCGAAATGTTGGAAAGAGTATGCCAAATTTGGACTAAGCTGATGGACCATTTGAGGCGCAGTCACGGTCAACATTTGCATGAAATAATCTTCAAACATTAAATTATATGGACCGTACTATCGATTCAAATAAAGATTTCATGCATTTTTCTGAATTTTATGTGTTTTTTTTTAACTTTCCTATAGCTCTTAAAAAATCACCCAATAGAAGATGCACAATACTCCGGTGGAAGGCGGTTAATTGATTTTTCGACGATTTTTTGTCTGAAGATATTGATCTTCAGGCGTAATCTGGTCTTAACAGGATGGCGCTACGGAAACAGCAAATATCGACTTCTTAAAATTTGGCGATAAGTTAATTTCGAGAAATTTACTTGTTAATTAATTCCTTTGGGGCTACTTGAAGTCTCTGGTTAATTCTGATAAACCAGCATACATTGAACATTAGGAGGCAAACATTGTTCGTGCTTTTCGTGACGGCCAGCAATGTTCGACAAAAGGGACACAATTGGAGAAAATGGTACAATAGGAGAAAATGGTACAATTGGACATAATTTTCAAGTGTTAATGATCTTTAAAAAAAAGGTTTTTTTAAATTATTTTTTTGTTTTTTTTTTTAAATAATCAAGTTCTATCGGGTTAATTAAAACATCCCATAAAAAGTTGTGTCTTCAAAATTTCTGTATACAGTATTTATCGCTTATCTGCACACCGGTTATAAGCATTTTACGCTTTTATCCATGCAAACTTGTGCAATTACAGTTTGTTATTTAAAAAAATCGAAATTGTTTCGTGTACAAGCATTTGCCTTTATGCATATCCCGCGTTTATGCATCAGAATATAATACAATTTTAATAAATTGCATTAAAAAATTCTCATATAAGCATCGTTTCAAACTTGAGTCAAATATTATCCAAATTTAATTTACGTTCATCCTTATCGTGGTTGGCGAATTTCAAATACGCCTACGACTATTTAGTAATAGATTAAAGAAAATAAGTTCACGTTATCTGTAATCTATTACCATACAGTCGCAGGCGTATTTTAAATTCGGCAACCACGACAAGGGTGATAATTTTGATCACACTATGTATTCTTGCACTTTTGGTACAAGCCAAATAGGTTTTTTTCATGATATGAACTGACTAAAACAATCGAGTAATTTTTAGAAGCCCAGTATATGCATATAAGCGAGTTTTTATAAATGCATTTCTCGTTTTTTGTTTTAAAATTTTTTTATATAGATACTTTCTATCCTTAAAACTTTATGATCACAAATTTTTGAATACAATTTTTTATATGGAAAATTTCATTATTGAAAATTTTTATAATTAAAAGCTTCAGCCAAAATATTTCTACAAATACAGCATACATACATATATATTTTTTTGCTATAAGACTATAAAAATATATCCTTTTTACCAGCTGTTTCTTAGTTTCTAATAGGAAGATTAATAAATTCCAGACCAGAGTTAAAAGCAATTTAATCCTTAAAATATTTTCCATGTTTTTTCTATTTAACTTCCTTTTACAATAACAAAAAAAAAAACGAAAAGCTTTTTAAAAATCATTCTTCTCCTTTACGAACAATCAACGAAGTAGTCAGTCAAGCATTCATCGAAAAAATATTTTCAACATAAAAAAATACTCTTATGCATAATAGAAGCGGAAAGGACGAAATGACGGAGGCAACAACATTAAAGCCATAAAATTGAATTAATTTTTACGTTAATGATGACAACAAACCAATAAAAATGTTGATCAACGTTAAGTCGCAAACGATGACAGCTATTGAAAATATTGTCATGGCTGTCTCTTCTATTTTGTTTTGTGAATGTTTAAAAAGCTGTAAAATGATTGCAGCCAGCACCTCGCCATAATGGAGAATAAAGCGATAATATATTGCCTCTGGGGCAAAAAAAAAGATACAATGGGAGTAGTTTTTCTTTATTTCTTTAATTTCCTTTTAATCCTCACCAGCAAATGGAATAAATGAATGAATTTATTGCGAATTAAAAAAAAAAATAGTCATGACATCATCAGCAGGATTTTTTTTAATTCGTATTTGAAATGAAAGTGACTTTGTCTGTGAGTGTAAAATAACAATAACAAAGTAAAACAGTATCATGCTTAAGGGTTGTAAAAATAAAAAAGTAGTGCATATTTTAAGGCTATAAAAAAAATCTGAATAACTAATTTAAAAGCACGGCATACTTAAGTTGATGATTAAATAAACAGATTTATTTGTCAAACCTTATTCATAAAAATATATTTCAGTTTTATTAAAGGTTAATTTAACAAATTTTCATATAAAATTCGTCTTATAAACCTGTTATAAGGATAGAATATTGTTTATGTCTAAGGCCTTAAGACTATTATAGCAAATTATATGTCATAGATTTTTTTTCTTTTACAAATTTATTATAGCCTTTTTAACTTTTAAGAATATTTTTTTTTTATATTAACATCGCCATCTAAAAATTAATGAAGCATATTTGAAACTATTTAACATTTATTTAATATAAACCGTTTATAATTTGCTTGAATTCTTGAGAAGAGATGCCAGTAATGGCTGCTGTAACAGGGATCGATCGTCCATCATAAATGCTTTAAAGTTTTCCATATAAGTAGATTGGTATGAATATAAGCTTTTCTAAATGTGATTGACTTGATTTTCAACAAAACTTTTTAATTTAATTTATTGGAAATTTAATTTTATACTACATGCTTTTCCCTGAAGTGATGATGAAAACTTAATTTCAAATCAAGAAGGAACAAAGTTTTTTTTCTTGTTTCCTTGAACTAAAGTTTTTCCAAAAATATCCTTTAGATATTTAAAACTATGTAAGGCAAAAAGTTTAAAGAAATACATATTTATTGCCATAGAGTTTAGAAAATAACTTAAGGAGAAGGTTTGAATAAGAAAAAAAAAAGAATGCAACATTTGAAATAAAACTGAAACATATTTTTTCAAGAACTGAGTTAAGTTGGTGTTTTACTCGAAGAAAGGAGTGATCTAAGGCAAAGTAACAAATAAGTCACGACCATAGAGCATAGAAAACAAAATCAAGGAGAAAACTTTATTTTAATAAAGCTGTGAAAAATGATTAACATCAATACCTGCCCTAGGGACTACTCCATGACGTATCTTAACCAATAGGTCACAAGCAATGCCTTTACCAACCGCCACCAAGTGTAAGCGCAATCAGACACCCAGGTACTATACACTTGCCCCTTGTTAAGGATCAGGAGCTATTTAACCTTCGCTGCTTTTCGAAAAACGCCAATAGGGTCTGGTAAGTTGCAACAGCACCTTGGGATAATCCTTTCTCAGGGCGAACTCTCTCACAAGTGGTGAAAAAACAGTAATTTAGTGATATTTTCAGGATATCCCTTCCCGCGACTTTGGATAGTAAACCACAACCACCATGTGATTCACGTTGTCAGGAAGAAAGCATTCCCCGAAATAAGCATACTAACGGAGGCCTCAACAAATAGTCAGTCCAGTGCTGTGTCATCGGGGGCTAGTACCAGATAGGATCTTAGGTCAGCCAGGGTTTCAAGATCTTTTGAGATCTATCATTTTCGGATTTTTACCGAATCTCAGGTACTGCCTTCACATGATTTCCCCGGAGGCTGTAACACCAAAAGGTGAAATATCCTTAAGATGATCACTACAAACCCCCGAAGAAAACCCAATACAACATGTCTGTCTAAGCGGATTCAAACATGCATGCAAACCATTTTTTTGGCAGTGATTTTAAATTTCAAGTTAGCTTGCTACGCCATCGAGAGGGATTAAAACTATGTAAATCATTAATTCGCTGGCCCTATGTTCCACTGGGAATTGATGCACTAAATATGTTTATAAATCATTCATTCGCTAAAACTAGTTAAAGCCATTTTCGGGAGTCGTACTAATGTGTATGGAAGCTTTGGTCAAATACGGAAAGATTCCCATACACACAGACAGCCTGCCAGCCGACCAGACCATGCTCTTATCGACCTTAAAATTCTAACTTGGACGCTGTATTAAAATGTGAGTTTAGGTTTAATATTTTTGTGCGTTCCAAACTTTAGCACAAACGCATAATACTTTCCCCATCTACGGTGGTTGAGCCTTACGTCATTCATATTAATTATGTTTTACACATATTAACAATCATATTAATAGCATAACCATTAGGAGCTTTAATAATAATTTGAAAAACTAATATATCGTCGGTCTCATGTAAAAAGGCCATAACAGATACTTCTATACTTGGGCTGCGTAAAAGATTCTTTGGGTCGCGGTGTTTTTGGCCTTTACATAATAATATTATTAATATAAGTGCAAAAATTTGCAGTAGTGGCATTCAGATACCAAGATGATCATTTCTAATTTAGTCATCGGAATGTCGTAATAACGTGAAATACATTAAGTAGTGTCACAGTTTTTTTTCACAATTTGTTGTTATTAACGCAAGCGGGAGAATTTTTTGAATTAAATTTAAAATATCGAGTGGCGCTAAAGTTCAGATTGCATATTAGTGTTCGCGAATATTAAAGATTGATATTCGTAACTTCACTAGTAAATATCGTTACCTTAAATGCAAACGGACGTAACAACACAGGAGAAGCAAAAATCATTACCTAATCCCACGACAATCGGTTCTACGCACCCGAACGACTCGGAGTTCAACGAACACCGACCAAGGATTGTCAACTCAGCAACGCCTGTTCTTCAGGTCTCGCTGCTACAACAACAACAACAACATAATCAATAACAATAGTGTTCTTGGAGTATGCATTTCTTTAATCAGGCCGCCATTTTTATCGCAGGGATCTAAAAATTTGCGTCAGCATGAAGATTGATAAAACGAACCACAATCAATTAAAAACTCGATTTTGAATTTTTGTGTAGTTACGTCTGTTTGCATTTAAGGTGACGATATGTATGCAGTACATACTAAAGAATTTACTGTTAACATATATAATTAACTATATTGCCAATTCAATTTATCAAAATACATTTACATTTATTAATATGTCGTAAAAAAATAATACGCATAAAAAAAACTTAATCATACATTGAACATCATCATCTAAAGCCAATTTAAGACAAATTTATCAATAAATTTTATTTCATGCAGACAGCACATTGGGAAATAAAAACAAAATTGAAGTGACAATAAAAGTTTGAGGGTTTAACAAGTCAAGAAACAAACATAAGAAAGGTTGAGTGAGGTAAAAAACTTTTTGGCTTAAAGATTTCTTAAGTTTACTACATATATGTATATATATATGTATATGTATATATATTTTTTTTTTTTTTTGAAAAACACACAAGAAAATGAAGTTTGCAGAGAGATAAAAAATGTCAGTGTCATATTTATGTATACAGTAATATCTATAACCCAGCAAACATACAGATTTTACTTTGAAAAAAAAATTTTTTTTTTTTTTTTTAGTTTTTTCAGAAAGTCCTTAAATTCATTTATTTACCCGTGATTCCAGTAGCGAATGGCTGGATTTAAATTGAGCCCCTGTTTTAGGCAGATGTTTATTTTTCTGATTTTAGGTTCATAAATCTGCCAAAAAGCATGTAATTTCTGGATTTCAATTACTACCAACAGCTTGAAAAACGAGACAAGCTAAATCATTATCTCTAAAAATCTTAACTTTGGGTTGCCTAGCGCCTGAACAATTAAAATGTCCATGGATTTGATGAGGTTTGTAAAGAGTACAGAACAATTCTAGTAGCACGAGGGATTTCGCATGATTATGCGAGCACTCCATCAAACTAAACCTCACCTATTTCCAGAATAGCTTATATGAAAAAGGACCAAATATTATTAATTAGTAAAGGGAACTTTACACTATCACAATGGTCTTACGAATTATTTGTATTGTTTTTTGAAAATTTCCAAACAAAATTAAGATCAGAGATGCATTTTCTTCAAAATACGTAAGACTTGTCCCAACGATGTCAAACCTTTGATGAAATGAGTTTAACATTTAACATCAAACATCAAACACAATTCTTAAACCTTTTTCAATTGTTTGATTTTGACATTCGAATTCAAATTGATAATGATTTGAAAATAAACATTTGACATACAATGTTTTTTTAATTTGATATCAAATTGTATCAAATCCAAGATAAACTTGGTAACACTAAAGCGACAATCCTCAAAATAAAAAATACTTTGTCTTTCCATGTATTTGAGGACGGAAAGAATACAATTTCATCTTTTAGCTATTTTGTTAAGCTCCGTTTATTTAAATAAATAATGAATTTGAATAAAAAAAATATTTTTCATTTTTTCCACATTGTATGGATTTTACATTTGAAAAACATTCGTTAAAAACGTTTGTAAGCAAGTCAGAGATCAGCAATGAATCACTTTTTCGCTACTCATACTGACTCATGCAATTGTAAGTATAAGTGCGTAGAAGTCATTTAAACTAAACTACTCTGATTCACTCATACTCACAAGAGAAATATTTATGAGTGCGACGTCGACATTATGCGCATACTCATAAATGACCTCAGCTTGATTTATAATTTCAAGAAAATACTAACAATATTCACAATGATTCTATATCATTTAGCTCAGGCATTTACCGTTTTAACACAACAGACAAAACACACAACTTAATAATCAGCGCTGCCGAAAAATCGTTCACTTCATACATGTAACTTTAGTAAACTGTAATTGCCAAATCGTCACTTTGCTATTTCGGGGACAAATCTGGCAGCCTCGCATTTTTTCTTTGCCTTTACACATTGATTTGAGTAGATTCTAAGTCAAACACTACAAATGTTGCTAAGTATGAGTACGATGAATCAAATGAAACTTTTGAGTGAATATGAGTTGGAATAACATTGCAATTAGTATGAGTGCGTATAAGTACAAGACTTTATGAGTCATGATTTAGCTCTACTCACTTTTTCACTACTCATTGCTGATCTCTGAAGCAAGTTGTTCAATTTGACAATAATTTCCCCTTTTTGTTGAGATTGCTTTGATTTTCAAATTATCTTCAAATCATTTCTAAACGTTTGTCGTGTGTGAAAAGGTTTGATTTCAAATCATTTTAAATTTGAAATTAAACCTTCTTGTTTGTTGGGGTGTAATAGTGTCAAAACGGCCTTTACTATAGTAAAGGCCTATATAGTTATAAGATAAAATATATTTTCTCCAAAAAAATAACTCAATACTCTACAATATTATTCACCGGTAGACACAAATGTAACTAATTTATCTCCATTTTATTGTTTGCTGGTTTAAATGCTTCTAATGGCTGTCTGTGTTTGTAAGCATGAAATCGTGTAAATGTGTTAGTAATTGCGTAAATGTTGAACAATAACATTTTTGTTATAAATGTCTTATGAAAGCGTTGGAAAAGAAAAATAATAAGACAATTTCATGAAACACAATTATATAGTATGTTTTACTTTTATATATGGCTGTATAGCAAAACAGATTCACCTTAAACTTTGCAAAAGAAATTTTGAGGAAAAAATTTCAAATGAAAAAAAAGATTCAAAATTTAAAAAAGTCAAGGTCATTTTCAAAACAAGTCGAATTTGGTTATTTTACGTTAATTTCTCCAAGAATTGATTTTAAGTATATCTTCCTGATTATTATACCCACATAACAATAGTGGAGAGGGTATTATGCATTTGTGCTGATGTGTGTAACGCCTTAAAACATTGGTCCTAGACCCACCTTAAAGTATACCGATCGTCTATGAATCACTTTCTGAGTCGAACTAACGATGTCCGTCCAGCTGGCTGGCAGGCTGGCTGTCCATGTAACCTTGTGCGCAAAGTACAGGTCGCAATTTTGGAGATAATTTGATAAAATTTAGGACATAGGTTCCTCTTGGCACAGGGACCAAGCCTATTGAAAATGGGCCAAATTGTAGCACCACGAAGGAAGATAGGGGAAAATTTATTCCTCTCAGAAACAATCAAACCGATTTTAATGAAACTTAAAACATAGATAGAACCATATCTTTATCAACACATAAGGGATGCATTTTTTAAAAAACAGGACCACGAGGGGAGATAGTGGCAATTTCTGCCTCTCAAACCCATTTTAATGAAATTTAAAACATAGATAGATCCATATCTGTATGGACACATTAGCTATACAGTTTTTCAAAAATAGGACCACAAGGGGAGGTAGAGGGCAATTTCTGCCTCTCACAAACTTTCAAACCGATTTTCATGAAGTTTATAAACATAGATAAACCCATACTTATATGGACACATAAGCATGATGTGTTTTTAAATACTGTGGTGTAGGGTATTATATGGTCGGGCTTGCCCGACTATACTTTTTTACAGTCGCCAATAGAAAGTCCAGCACCAGGGTTGCCTGCTGTAATTAAAACCACAGTGGAATTAGGCCCTAATGCTAGGTGTTAAGGCCCAACTATAATATACATAAGCTTGCTTAAGCTTCTGTTAAAAGTTTACAAAAATCCTCTCAAATGCATTTAAAAATACAAAAACAAAACCAAAAAACATTTGATTTCATACGGAAAGTGCTTAAGCAAATGACATATTCATAAAACTTAACAAAACGTTTCCTTAAGTTCAATATGGTTTGGCACATATGATTTACATGTATTCGTCCATTTGCTTAAGCTTACTTAAGCATATGGGTAAATCCAAAGTGTTGAACGTGACAGTCGTACGCATCAAAAATGCAATAACATTTTAAACAACAAATATTTTTACGTTCTTTTAACCCTTAAATTATAGCACTAAGAAAGCACTGTTTCTATACCTAAGTTTATGGAGGGCGCGATCCTTGGCCAAAGATAATGGTAAAAGAAGTAGCGGTTCGAACGTGAAAAAATAGAAGTAGTTTTTGTGGCCATGTATAAAAAGGCGTAATAAAGCGAAACCTGGCACAATTTTTTAGTCAAACTACTTTGAGAATTTTACGTAGCAATGTAACATTAAAATGTCTTTGATTAGATTCCAAAATCTTCTGTATTTTCTTATTTTTAAGCCAAAATCTGGGTCGATACGTGACATTTCGAACGTGAAATTTTTTCCGCAATAATTTAACTGAATAATGATCAAAATAAAATAAAAATTTGCCGTTAAACCGAATAACATATTGCTCTTTGAACTCTTCTTTAGATTTCATCAAATATAACCTCTTTTGAGGAAGATAATATTAAAGAAAACATACAATAAAAAATTCTCACAAATAAGAAATTGTTCATCTAAGTGGACAAATTTATGGGTAAATTTATAAAATTAGTAAAATCTAAATATTTTTCTATAAAAATATCGTAAAATAATCAGCTTATTAACTTTTAAATTTCCGGTCACGGTGGACCTTTTGAAGGATATGCCCATATACATAATAGTTGGGCATTTATTCTTATAAACATCTGTCTCATTTCTTAATATTTAATTTGAACTAACCTCATTATTAATCAAAAATAGCAAAATTTTAATGTAGCTCCTACTGCAAAAAGCAAAGTTTAAAGACACGCTTATGACACCTCAAGTTTGTTTGGTAATTACCCAGTTGGCCAAATTAAAGAAAAAAAAAGTCAACAAATTTCTCAAAAAACGTGAGACAAAATTAACACCACATTCCATAGTCTTCCAAAGTTTTTTAAACTTTTAAGAGCTGGTCAACTGGGTAAACGTAAGACACAAAATTTTTTCGTGTAAATATATAAACATTAATGTAGTATGTGTGTGAATTATTGTTGTTTTCAATTGCTTTACGTGCTTGTGAATAGAATTGTTTGGATAAGTATGAGTAGGTATAATAAATGTGTTTTATTGTTTTAATAAAGGATGGAAAATTCGGTACAAATGTACTTTTTTCAGTACTTTTTTGTTAGCTACAAAATATTGCAGTACTCCCATGACATAAAAAGTACATACGTTTTTAAAACTGTAAATTTTTGATCAAGCTTTGCCAAATGTATCGTTTATTTTACGATATTATTGTCACCTGCAACTATATTATAATTAAATCATTCCTTTATAAGAAACCTAAACCATATTTTGGTTGACTCCAATGATGGTTTAGCACTTACCAGAGTAACTTGCCATCTGGCGCCACAAAAGTCAGTAAGGTGAGGTCCACGTAAGTATGCTACTTGCTAGAAACGCTTCCTGTCTTTTAGAAGGATAGTCTTTGCGTAAGCTTAACTTTTCTGACATAAGGTTTCTTTCCATAAGATCTTCTCTGTCCGATGAGGGAGTTCCTTTTTTAAGGCATCTCAAAAGGGTGCAATGATAGGCGTCTACTTCGGGGATCACTCGGTGGCTGTGGTTTGTACCCAAATTGACGGGAAGGGATAGTACTGAAAATCCTAATAAAAGGTGGAGCTTTCACCACTTGTGGAAAAGTTTGGCCCGAGGGAGTGCAATCTCTAGGTGCTGTTTCAATTTAACAGAAGATGCTCGATTTCAAATAGCAGCGGAGGTTAGATAGCTCCGGCTAAACTAGTAGTGAATGTCGTATTATACACTTAAAATTGCTACCTGTGTGAAGAAAACGAGCTCACACGGGGGGCGATTGGTAAACATCAACCATGAGATTAGACCAAATGGCAGTTGCTTATGTTAATCTGTTTCCACATACCCTTCCACCTGTGGTGAAGGGTATAATAATATGTTTGTTATTGATTTGCAGAAGTTAAACCCAATAAATGTTCAAGAGATTTTTAGGATTTTTAGGCAGAAAATTTACGAAATGTTAAAGATAATTAGACAATTCACAAAGTGTTCTATTGTTTCATATTGGTTGTATTTGCTTTAGTTTTAAGAAATCATAAAATTATAGCAAATACAACCAATATGACACAATAGAACACTTTGTGAATTGCTTAAATAAAACATAAAAAAAAAAAATTGGTATTGTGGTTAATTTATTGAACTGTTTATGGTTTTTAATTCCAATTTTAATGTTTTAAATAAAGTTCATTGAATTTAATTTTCAATACAGTATTTTTATGAAGAAAGGAATTTAACAACATGAAATGAATTAAAAGTTATTGATAATTTTTCATTCTTGACTGACCTGGGAATCGAACCCAGGTTTTCACGGATAGGTTCCCCTGACATCTTTCGACAGTAACCACACTATATCTTCAGAGGAGTTTGCCGTTTAACACTCACCGCTACTGACGATGGCTGGCAGTCAACAGACCACTTGGTGGATCGAAATTTGTTGTGAATCTATTTTAATTTATTAACATGTTCTTCCCCACATCTGTTTTTTTGTACTTTTTGTCAAGAATTCTTCTCTAAGTCCAAAGTACATTTTTCAGTTTTTGTCTTTCTTTTTCTTTGTGACCTTTTTAAGCACAACTTGCAGGAAAATTGTAAACATAGAGCTTGTGCCAAGAATAGTTTAAAACTTTCTTTATTCAGGTTTCTCAGAAATTTTAAAACAATATTTTAAGCGACAACTGAAAGATGCGAGTTCAAATATCTCTTTAAATTAATTATCTTCATTTCTTGTGTGACGTAAGTAACGATGATAAAAATTAAAAAGAAACAAATTTGGTTTATGTCTATCTATACAGATCCTAAGTACTTTTTTTGTTAATCAAGCACATTTTATTGCTTAAAAATGGATTTTATTTTCAAAAATATAGTAAGTCTTTAATTTTGTTACATTATTCTTGAAAAAACTATAAATTTCCGTACGTTTTCAGCAGTAAGAAAGACTGGAATTGTTTTTTTTTTTTTGCGAAAGCGCCCTTCAAGCGCTGTTCATTGCTAACATAACACTGTTAACCATTTTTGAATAAATGGACTAGAAAAAAATCTAACGGTTAACCCGTTTCCCGCTTATCATAAATTATTATTCGCTTAGAAATAATTTTATCAATTTATAATATATTTGCAAGATTGATCTTAATTTATGAGAAACGGTAGAAGATGGACAATTGAAATTTGATGGAATTTAAAGGAAAACTGTTTTTTTTTTCAGAAATTAAATAGTCAGAATCTTAAAGAGTGCTTTAAAAAAAAAGGTTGCTTTCATTCTGAACGCTCAGTAAAAATGATGCTATCATTGTGAATATGGTTTAAATATTGGCCGATACTTTGAAATTTTGTTAATTTTTTCCCCCCAAAAGGTACTCTTTTTTGTGGGCTTTTATAATTTAAATTTTCCATTCCTGGCAAACATTGTATGCCGAGTAATTGTCACAACACACAGGTGCAGTTAAATATAATATGTAAAATAACAACAATTTTCTAGTTCAAATATATAGCACACTTTTAGGTGTCTATTATTTAAATGAAAATAAAAAGCACGTAAAGCACATACACAATGTTAACCACACATATTTTTTTTGTACACTTTCATACGTTATGCACGTAAATGTATATTTGTAAAGATCGTATATTATCTTATTTATTTAGCTGCTTTTTTCAGGTGAGAGAGATGGAGTAACTTACAATTTATTTTATATGTATGTACATTAATTTTCACATGAAATAAAATTAATTAAAATATTGATTTTTATTTGACACGATTTCCTCTGCTCCTGTGTTTGTCCTGTTTTTTCTGTAGCCGAACTACTTTTCAACAAAAGATACATTTTCAAACCTTGAAGTTTATTACAGAAAATAAATTTACATTTTTCTTTTCGATAAAAATTTCATGCATTTTAACAAAAGAAATTAACCTTAAAATAAAAAAAATAAACTGATTTCATCTTTATTGTGGTTATACCTTTAATTGTTAAGTTAAATAAAGAAACGCTGCTGCTGCTTGCTGTCACTGATGGTGGTAAGAGTACTTCAACAGTCTAGGATAGACAAAAAAAAAATACATTTTTCATTTTTCCCAAACAGCTACATTTAAATGGAAAAATGTCGAAATGTTAATACAACCAACACAATGAAAAATTTACTGATAACTAAATCAAACCACAGTTGTAGTTAAACGAGTTTGTATGTGAACGCAGTATATCCTGCGGCAGGATATCAAACCGTCGTTACCCGTTTCGCTGCGAAAATGTGACTGAACAAAAACATGAAAAGACAGTGCAAGACAGAAACGTTTTGTATAAAAACAGCACTAGTAAGTCAACATAATAATAAACGTACAAAATGAAAAATAGCAAAAAAATAATACTCGAAAAACAAACTACAATGATAATGTTAAAAAAAATGAATGAAATAAAAAAAAGAATGAATGTACTGTCTCCACTTTTGAACTTAAACCTCCTGTGCTTTAACCCACTTAAAACACTCCCCCTTGATAACGGGTGATTTCCAAACCGAACAAACACAAAAAGAATAAAAAAAAAACGCAAATGAAAAAACACACAAAAAGTAAAAATAAATAATATGAAACAAAAACAAAAAATACTAAACTAAATTTGTTAAAATAATCAGTTTCAAGTTTTTGTTAACAAACCCAAACTGAGTGACAAAAATGGGGCAAATAGAAGACAAAAGATAAAAGAATTAAATTGTTTCAGCTTGTTTATTTTTATTAATGGCCAACTCGTGTCTTTTTATGATTACATTTGTATTTTAGGTTTCTCAGGAAGTTATCATTAATCCATATGGAAATTGGAAGATAAAGAAATCCGGAATCTAAGTAAACTAACAATACAACATTCGCCTTAAGATTGACAATGAGCTATTCAAATAAATAAAAGGATTCTAATACTTCCTAAATATATGCAATACTGAACAATGACTCTACAGCTACTACTAAAATACCTTAACATACAGGATCAATTGATTAAGGGAATATTTAGTATTAGGGACAATTTGTAATAGAATTTTTAATTGAAATATGAATTATTTAATAATGTATGATGGCCATAAGGTTAATATAATATTAATGAAAATGCAGTTATTAATTGTTCAAAGTTTATGAAATAGTTTAAATAATTTTATAATTTTATGCTTTATCATGCATGTTCGACGTTTTTGTAGTCTTTAATATAAAGGGTGGTCCAACCAAAACGCACAATGTTAATTGTAAATAACAACAAAAAGTTTTCAGAGGATTATCTCAGTTAATAATTTTTATTATGATGGAAGGATCTATGATAATTATGTGTAAAACAAAATAACTGCCCTATGCTCGCCAAGGCTTCGCTAGCATACCTCTATCCGATGGACCATGTTTTCAATGACACTGAATAGTATTAAGGTTCAACGTCGTTAATGTGCCGAATTATCTCATCCTTTAGCTCTTAAATTGTTCTTGGCTTATTGACGTTTGCTTTTTCTTTTAAATATCCCCAAAGAAAGAAGTCCAAAGGTGTCAAATCACATGATTGTGGCGGCTAATTAACGTCGCCACGGCGTGAGATAACACGGCCATTGAATTTCTCGCGCAAAAGAGCCATTGTTTCCTTGGCTGCGTGGCAAGGTGCCACTTTGTTGTTGAAACCACATTTCGTCCAGGTCCATATGCTCAATTTCTGGCCAAAAGTAGTCCGTTATCATCTCGCGATAGCACGGCCCGTTGACGCCGCCAAACCACACCCAGAGAAAAACATGTTAACATGTAACACCTCCAACAATAATATTTTCAAAGAAAATTTTAACATGATGGAGGACTAATAAAACAATAATTTGGTTGTCTATGAAAATAATATGGTTAAAAGTATTATATGTTATATGTTGACCATTTTCTTTAAAAAAGTTTTGTTGGAGTTGACCCTATTGAAACATATGTTTTCTCTGCGTGCATAAACCGCACCTAACAATCACTCTTTGTCGATCCACTAACGTGAAAGTGTACCTCTTCGCTGAAGATGAAGTGTACAAAATGCATTTTGATTTGAACGCCCATTTTTGTGAAAGGCTTCAATATCTTAACGCCCTGCTGTTCAATTGTATACCTCTCTACTAAACAAAGAAATGTCAAATTAAGATTGGCAAAAAACTTGACGTTAAGGTGTGACCCACAATTAACATCGTGTATTATGGTTAGGCCACTCTTTAAAGCAATGCTTGCAAGAACTATTGTTTTAAAATTTATTGTATTCTACAAAACAGAAAAAGGAAATTGTCCAAACTAAAAAGTGTGCCATATGAATTGATAATAAAAACAGTGTTTTAAGGTTTTTTGAAATAGAACTTTAAGAGATAATTTTGTGAGAAATATTCCTTATAATTCAAAGAAAGTTTATTTAGAGATCAATCTGAGTTCAGCGCATCATTAGCTCTAGGTAAGTTCTGTTCTAGTTTACTTCAGCTCTAGTTTAAGTTTAAGTAAAGTACTAGTTCAGTTCTATTTCAGTTTTATTTCATTTCTTGTTTAGTAATGTTCTACACAGAAAGAAAAACAATCGGTATAAATCCATTTTTTTGATTACTTTAAGTACGAGCCGTACTCAAAAATTCAAGTACGAATAAAACTAAATCGTACTCATAACAATCCTAAATGGGATTACTTTCGAAAATCAATCCCGGAAATTCTTGAAATAAGTATAAAATTCTTAAATCAAGTGACAAAAGATAAACATATATTATTTTCATTTCTAAATCTCCGGCTTACGCATGTTTTGATTTTCTATACACATTGAAAAAAGGTCTGGCCAGACTCATGTGCACCACGAAGGTTTAAAAAGTAAATTTGAACTCTTGCTTCTCATTTAGTTTATATATTTTTGGATAAATATGTACATAAGATTTCTAATGTAAAAACCATATCGGGCATGATGTTGGTGTTTTATCATTCTGTAAGGTGTAAAACGGGTAAGTAAATCAATCATAAAGGCAGAATTAAAGACTAATTCTGCCTTTAGTCTTTACTTTCTGTTGCTGTTCCGTGCCGTTCTGTTACGGAATTGTTATAGTTACTTTTTCTGTAGTAACTTATCAGTCATTCATGACAAATTCATTAGTTTTGCACCATCCATTGTTTTATTTCAATAAGTTTAATGCACATAAATTTGAAGAAATTAAATTTTATGAATTCTTAAAATCAATTAACAGTTTATTTTAATATAAATAAGTATTTTTTATTATTTCTTTTGCTGTCACTTACAATTACTCAACAAGTTTTTGATTTTAACAAACCGAAAAACTAATCAATTTCACAGGTTTTTTTAATAACAAGAGAAATCAGCTGATTCGTAGCAGAACAGAAAGTAAAGACTAATTCTGCCTTAATAATTTTTTCTTTGTAAAATCAACTTTTTAATACTTTAATCAAGCGCATTTTGAGATTGATTCAATCTTAGTTTCACTTAAATCAATCTTATTTACGGATTATTTCAAATACGAAATCGGGATTGAATATGGATAATTTAAGTATTTTGCGATTGAAAATCCGTACTTGAATCAATATTTCTGTACTTGATTCAAGATAATCCGTACTTACCGTACTATTAATACTGCTTCGGATTGATTTGAGTATGTATGGATTGATTTTTCTTTTGAGTGCAGTTAAATACTAATTCGGTTCTAGTTTAGTTCTTGTTCTGGTTCAATTCTAGTTTAGTTTTTTTTTTTAAGTTATAGTTTTATTGAAAAATTTTAAAATACTGGCTGATTGTTAAGTTTGAACTGCTTACCAACTGATGTTTAAGATAATTTTATATGCTTATTAAAAAAAATAAAAATAACGATAATAATCCTTCAAAAAAAATTTTTATATTGCCTTCCCTTCAGTCGTAAATGAGACATAAATTAAAAAAATAATAACCTGAAATCCCCACGGTACAAACAGAAACAAATATTTACAAACTGAAGTCCTTAACTAAATCTTTTTTTATTTACTTACGCCTGTAAATAACAACTACGTGATTTACAAGAAAAATACCTGTCTGTGTTTAAAAGAATCCTTAAACAAACTACAACATCATTGAAATTAATTATGTAATGCTATTTAACATTCCAAAGGGTATAATAAATTCTATTTTAAGTTCGTTCTAACTATAATTTTAAATAAATTTTTATAAGCCAACCTTCTTACAGAATACTAGATGTTAAGAAAATTGTAGCTCTTCTTGAATCCTTTAATCTAGTTGTTTTACAAAAAATACATAGTACACAAACCTTTTTTTCTACTTTTCAATTCCATGTGCGATTTGGTATTCAATTTCTTTTTTCATGTTACATTTTTATTTTTAATTTTGAATGAATGAATTTTAAACGTGTTAAACTCTGCAAAACTGCACTGCACAAACAAAACGAACAACTTTTACTGGATTTCACTTTTATTCTTTTACACTAAAGTTTGTTTAGCATGCATTTAGGGATACATACTCGTGTATTTGAGTAGTGGAGTAGAAGATGAAAGGAAAAAACTATTTGCTTAATAAATATATAAACAGTTTTAATATGTTTACTGAAGTATACATTTAAAAAAAAAGAAACATAAGAAAGAAGAAAATATAAACTTGTAACGAAACTTAATGCAACTGCAAGTTAAAAGCAAATAAAATTTTATATAGCATACTTTAGGGAAATTATATATGTGTATGTAAAATGATGTTTAAATCTTAATAATGCTGTTGGGGGAAGTTTCTAAAATAAAAAAAAAGAGTTTAAAGTTCTTATTTTTTAAATTTCTACTTTTAGAAGAAAAATAATAATTTAAAGAGCAGAACAATTTATACAACGAAAAATTTATTTGCAAGGAAATCTTCGCCCTTGAATTGTCCCAAATTGGAAACACCCAAATGAGTAACCATTTAAATAGACAATAGGAATGGGCAAAAAATATTGATATATAAAAATATCGATATTAAAAAAAATAATCGATATATATCGCCGATATTTAAAATACCGATATATCTATATTGAAATACTACTATCGAATTCGATATTTTTTAAAGTCAGTCTTCATTAAAAACTCAACATTTTTTTGCAGTTCTTCAAACAATATGTTTTTTTAAGAATTGGCATCACTGCACTCATCATATAATTTTTTAAACTAATATGAAGATCTTAAATGACTGGCATTTATAAGAAGAATTAAGAAAAAAGCGGGGTTTTCACATTGCAGATTTCTACTTCAAACAGTAAAGTCAAACGAACTTAAAAAGATTTAATTTATGCGGTTTTGGAACAATATATGTGCCTATATATATTTTGAATAATAATAGTTATAGTAGTAATAGTTTCAGCAAAATACGTTAGATATATCGATATTTTTGAAATAATAAATATCGATACTCTTAAAAAATATCGATTCGATATGTATCGAAATATTTTTAAATTTTCCCATCCCTATTAGACATTGATTCGACCTTAATCGTTGCCTAAAGATCAGAGAATTTAGTGATTAGAATAAAATGAACTTAAACAAATTTTTAGTTTATGATTACTTTTGCTAAATATTGGGTGTATAGCGTAAAAATGCGGAGATCACAACAAACGACTTTTCTTATACACATGATTTCTGTCTTTTATAACTTAAATGGCTTTCGAGGAGGTATGAACTAAGTCCGCAATGAACTAACTCCCCAAACCCAAAATGAACTAAGTCCCCAAACAACTGTATGTGAAAAAAAACAACGATATTTGGGGACTTCGTTCACGTTTTTGGGGGCATCGTTCATTTTATTTTTTGGGGAGTTAGTACATGTGAACGAAGTCCCCAAAAAGGACTAGTAAACTAAACCCCTAAATTAATTTCTGGGGACTTAGTTCATTTCTTAAATGTTTTTAAATTTTGCAATGAGAAATAATGTTATTGCAAAGGACCGTTACAAACAAAAAATTTGTGTACTCAACTTCTATTGAGTGAAACGCGGGAGCGCGTCCGGCGGGCGATCGTGGGCCGTGCGGCGGGCCCGTCACAACATATTTACAAACTCCAAAGCAAAGCCGGTCTTCGGCAGGGCGCAACGATTTTTTCCAATATGGTATAACATAGATCGGCTTCGCTTACTAAAGCTTCTCTGTATAGCCGGCCTTTGGGCGGGCGCAAGAATTTTCTCCTTTATGTTATAACAAGTACCGATTTCGCTAAGTAAATCTGCTAAAATCTGCCTTGTTTCCGAACGAAGGCCGAATACGCAGAGAAGCTTTAATTAGCAAAGTCGGTCTTTGTTATACCATATAGGAGAAAATCCTTGCGTCGGGCCGAAGGCCGGCTATGCAGAGAATCTTTAGTTAGCGAAGCCGGTTTTTTTATACCATAGAGGAGAAAAAAAAAGTATGAGGATAATGAATTGAAGGCACTACAATGGCCCAAAAAAAAAATGAAAAATCGCCCAAAAAAATTCCATTTAAAATTGGGCTTAAATTCATATGAAAAGTGACCCAAAATTGTTGGGCTATTTTTCGTTACTATTGGGTGATTTTTCGTTTTTTAAATTTGGTGATTTTTCATTATGAAAAATCACCCAAAAATATTGCATGAAAAATAGCCCATTTTTTCGGCCATACTATTTGTCTAAATCATTCATTATTACTATACGACGAATTCCTAAATGTTATTTATAAAAATAACGGGACATATTGCAAAAAGGTGGCATGTCATAACGTCCAGTGTCATAGTGTCCGTGGACAAACTCGAAGGCATAGCTTAGAAACTTGAAAGCATAGCCGGCCTATGGCCGGGCGCAAGGATTTTCTCCTCTTTGATAAAAACAAGTACCGGCTTCGCTAACTAAAGCTTCCCTGCACAGCCGGCCTTCGGCCGGGGCAAGGATTTTCTCCTCTATGGTATAACAAAAACCGGCTTCGCTAACTAAAGCTTCTCTGCCCAGCCGGCCTTCTGCCAGGCGCAAGGATTTTCTCCTCTTTGGTATAACAAATACTGGCTTCGATAACTAGAGCTTCTCTGCGAAGTCGGCCTTCGTTCGGAATATTTTAGAAGCTTTACTTAGCGAAACCGGAAAAAACCTTGCGCCCGCCCATAGGCCGTCTGCGCAGAGAAGCTTTAGTTAGCGAAGCCGGTCTTTGTTATATCATAGAGGAGAAAATCCTTGCGCCCGGCCGAAGGCCGGCTATGCAGGGAAGCTTTAGTTAGCGAAGCCGGTTTTTGTTATACCATAGAGTAGAAAATCCTTGCGCACGGCCGAAGGCCGGCTATGCCGAGACGCTTTAGTAAGCGCTGCCGGTATTTGTTACACCATAGGGGAGAAAATCATTGCGCCCAAAAGTGTTTTCGTTATATGTTTAATATATGCACCCAGAGAAAAAACAACAAAACCATTTTTAAAAAAATGTTGACCATATTATGTTTAATTTAACCAAATCATTGCCATCGACAACCACATTATGGTAAAATAAGTTTCTTTAAAAATAGTTTTGTTGGTTGTGACCATAATAAAACATGTTTTTCTCTTACATTTGTAAGTTACTAAATTTATATGAAAATAAACACTGTTTAATTTTTAATTTTTTTTTTTTGGGAAAAAATATGTGTGTGAAGATAAATATGCCGAGTTAAATATGTTTCGACGTAACGGCTAACGCACAACATATTTAACTCTGAATGAAATGACGTAACGAAATAATTAAATATGACATATTTAGCTATTGCATATTTAAATATGCCATATTTAACTATCGTATCAGATATTTTTAAATATAATAAAAAGTACTTTAAAAAATGCAGAAAAAATATCCAATTAATTTATTCATTATTTCCTAATCATTTTTATGGACAATTTAAAAAAATCAAACAAAAATAAATTGGAGTTGTCACATCCTTCTGTGTCACACATCCAGAACATATGGAAAATAAGGACTAGGGACCACACTATCCTTCTATGGTACCCACATGCCCGAATTGTATTTGTGATTTTTTTTTAAAATTTTCAAAAATTTAACTTTGAAATTTTTTTGGTGTTCATTATGGGATTTTGGCCATATTTGGACAGATCCTTCGTTGTCACTCATCCAGACCATATGGAAAATGAGGACTAGGGACCACACTATCCTTCTATGGTACCCACATGCCCGAATTGTATTTGTGATTTTTTTAAAAAATTTTCAAAAATTGAACTTTGAAATTTTTTTGGTGTTCATTATGGGATTTTGGCCATATTTGGACAGATCCTTCGTTGTCACTCATCCAGACCATATGGAAAATGAGGACTAGGGACCACACTATCCTTCTATGGTACCCACATGCCCGAATTGTATTTGTGATTTTTTTAAAAAAATTTCAAAAATTGAACTTTGAAATTTTTTTGGTGTTTCATTATGGGATTTTGGCCATATTTGGACAGATCCTTCGTTGTCACTCATCCAGACCATATGGAAAATGAGGACTAGGGACCACACTTTCCTTCTATGGTACCCACATGCCCGAATTGTATTTGTGATTTTTTTAAAAAATTTTCAAAAATTGAACTTTTAAATTTTTTTGGTGTTCATTATGGGATTTTGGCCATATTTGGACAGATCCTTCGTTGTCACTCATCCAGACCTTATGGAAAATGAGGACCAGGGACCACACTATCCTTCTATGGTACCCACATGCCCGAATTGTATTTGTGATTTTTTTAAAAAATTTTCAAAAATTGAACTTTGAAATTTTTTTGGTGTTCATTATGGGATTTTGGCCATATTTGGACAGATCCTTCGTTGTCACTCATCCAGACCATATGGAAAATGAGGACTATGGAAAAAATTTAAAAAAAATCACAAATACAATTCGGACATGTGGGTACCATAGAAGGATAGTGTGGTCCCTAGTCCTCATTTTCCATATGGTCTGGATGAGTGACAACGAAGGATCTGTCCAAATATGGCCAAAATCCCATAATGAACACCAAAAAAATTTCAAAGTTCAATTTTTGAAAATTTTTTAAAAAAATCACAAATACAATTCGGGCATGTGGGTACCATAGAAGGATAGTGTGGTCCCTAGTCCTCATTTTCCATATGGTCTGGATGAGTGACAACGAAGGATCTGTCCAAATATGGCCAAAATCCCATAATGAACACCAAAAAAATTTCAAAGTTCAATTTTTGAAAATTTTTAAAAAAAATCACAAATACAATTCGGACATGTGGGTACCATAGAAGGGTAGTGTGGTCCCTAGTCCTTATTTTCCATATGTTCTGGATGTGTGACACAGAAGGATGTGACAACTCCAATTTATTTTTGTTTGATTTTTTTAAATTGTCCATAAAAATGATTAGGAAATAATGAATAAATTAATTGGATATTTTTTCTGCATTTTTTAAAGTACTTTTTATTATATTTAAAAATATCTGATACGATAGTTAAATATGGCATATTTAAATATGCGATAGTTAAATATGTCATATTTAATTATTTCGTTACGTCATTTCATTCAGAGTTAAATATGTTGTGCGTTAGCCGTTACGTCGAAACATATTTAACTCGGCATATTTATCTTCACACACATGAAAAAATTCGTTTTTTCTTTTTGGGTCATTTTTCCTTTTTTATTTTGGGTTTCTTTTTCGTTTCTTTTGGGCAAAATTTCATATATAAGTTTTTGGGTAATTTTTCATGTTCTTTTGGGCGATTCTTCATTTGGGCGATTTTTAATTTTTTTTTTTTTTGCCATTTTTCTTTGGGCGATATTTCCTACAGCCTGCTAGAAAAGTGGAAAAAGGTCATTGCAAATTTGTTTGAGTTAACGCTCAAAATTTGCCAAAAACCTTGCAATTTTAATTTAATGCATTTAATATTTATACCCACACAACTATTCATATTATATGGTCGGGTTTGACCGACTATACTTTCTTAAATGTTCTATTTATTTTAATTTTAAAACAAAAATAAGTTCAAACATGTTCTTCTTTTAAAATTTCACATTGTTGGTAAAGCATTAATTTGAAACTTTACTGCTTCGGAAGTTGTCACCAGACAAAACATAAAAAAATTAAAAAGTTGTAGCCAAATTTCTTTCTTTAAAGTAACCCTGAAAAGCTTACATTTGGGAAAAGGGTTATTATTTTTTTAACATAAAAAAATAAAAATCTGCCCCTAAAGATTTTGAATTTCTTAAAAAGGCGCTTGGTACAATTAAAAAATATATACTAAATGTACTTCTGAGTTAAAAACTATTTGAGATGACTTCAGTAGACTCGTATGGCGATTCTTTTCTTCGAACTTATTAACCCTCTTACTCTCGTTTTAAGGGGTAATTTTTGTCCTTTTTCCTAACTCTTACACAAAAGTATAATACTAAATAAAGTATATTATGATTTTTATGATAATCAAAAAAAAAACACGACCTAATAAAATTTAACATATCCAAGAGGCTCTTTGATGATTTTAAAATAAATATTAATTTAATTCCGTTTCTGTTATAGAAAGCCTTGCAAAATTAAATATACCTTACTAATATTTCTAATGAATTCCCTAGAAACCCAAACATTTCGATGTTAGGGTTTATTCTTTGCTATACAAAATCATATTTAACTTTTTTTCAATATACTTTTATATATTTTTTGTATTTTAAACATCATATTATTTTATATTATATTTTGTTGTATTTTAAACATCAAAGTAAAATATTTACTTTAGTAAAAAAGTTATAATAACATCTTAAGAATGAAAGTAGATTATTTGTATACATTTAGTATTGCATACTTACTGGCGTATATGAGTATTTATAAACAAGCTTTAACGAATAGACATTCACTTTTATAAATAACAAATGCGAAAGTAAATAATACAATAAAACGGAAAAATAACCTTTAACCAATACTCATAACGAGATGTACATACATACATACATACATACTTATATATATGTATAAGAGGGTTAATAAAATCCAATCAAAAGAAATACCTAGCCGAATAAATCAATAGAAAATATTTTCAATTCCTTTTATAACCAAGCAGAATATGATAAGAAATTCAAAGACTTTTATGTAAAATAAATCCCCGAGCTTATGTTTACACAAAATCAAGGCTTTATCAACCTTAAAGACCGAAAACAATGAGGAACAACTGAAAGAAATCACGGCAAATCTAGAGTTAACCCTATTTAAACCTCTTAGAGTATGACCTAATAATATGTAATTATTTATGACTCATTTTTTACAAAAAATTCACCACGAGATAGTCAATACAAAATTAGTAATAAAAATCGTGTTTGCCGGTCATTTTGGCAGAAAAAAAAGTTCAGATATTTTTATTACATTAACTAAAGAGAAAATGAAAAAATCGTTGCTCTTCTGCTAAATAAAATAAAAAATTACACGGAGCTGCTGTATTCTTTAATAATTTAATATTTGTTAATATAGACCAATTTTCAACTCGTTTGAAGTGGGAACTATTTTTAAAAACCGCAAAAAATAAAGATGGCGTTTTTTAATTTTTTTTTTTGTGGCAATTTTGGCTAGAGCATGTCAAATTTTATATGTATTTGGAAAATTATTTCAAAAATCATAACCCTGATGTGCATACATGTGTAGCAAACAATAATGTTTATGAGTCATTCTACGATAAGAGGTTATCTGATATTATGAATGGCGGCGTGATAAAAATATTTAAAATAATGATTTTTTTCAACATAATCGTATATAATCAGGAAGTTTGAATGCATGTTTAATAATGGCCAATCAAGTTATCTACTTTTTCCGGTATTTTAAATGACCAGGGGAGATACTCTACACAGGGTAAAGACATGACGGCCAGGACAAGATACCTTACTTTAAGCGGAAAGATAAATTGAAAACAAACCTTATTTTCGTAAGAATCAACTTTAATTATTCAATATTTGATGATAGTTTAAAACAAAAAAAAAACTAGACTAACTCCATAGTCTTCTTTTATTTAACTTAGAAAACAAAAATACTTAGTATCTGCTTACATAAACGTAGTCGAAAAAAGCTAAGTATTTCATTTCCTTCGTTTACAAGCTGGCATGGCTTCTCGGTAACTGCTTGAGAACAAAACTGAGAAGTTACTTTATCAGTGGTTCGTCGATAGATCCACTTTCAGGCCAATATACATAATCAACATTAAGGCGTGGTTTGGTTTAATGAAAGCAAAATCCAAAGTGCCGACTACAAAATGATTGGATACTTCACGATCACAGATCACAGAAACAGCTTAAGCTCTTCTTTGTCAAGTTATTGAGGCAAAATATACTCAGTAATTTGACGAACCTTCATAGTGGCGGAGAAACTTTTAAAACATTTTTTATTAAGTCCCTCTTCTTTCTTTAAAATGTCTTCGTCATCAATGGTGAACACTTTTACATTAGGACAGCGATTAATTGTCATTTCCAGCTCCAACAAGTCTATCAGTAGTCCTTTTGCACGTCGCACCTATTCCATCAGGCGCGCCCTTGCCGTGACCAACTTCGTGGTAATTCCACGTGAATTTTACTTAATTTAGGTAAAGTTCTTGCAATTTTGTTGCCAGTGCATAAAACATAAAAAACGAATATTGGATTTGATTAAAAAGTTGGTTAGCGCGATTTTTTATAACTCTTGAATGTCAGAACGTTAATATGGCAACGAAAGAAAGAACTTGACTACCTTCTATTATTGTATAATGCTACATATGTATGTTAAGGCTAGGTAACACTATTATACTTTGTATTAATACATGTCAAAAACTCAAGTAATATGACAAAGTGTGATAGTGTGAATGCAATGTGTCACGAAAATGACAAGTATTATGAAAAAAGTTTGACATCCCATACGACTTCATTGTTTTTTGAAAAATTTCTAAACAATAATACTTTTCATTGGATCAGGGTTGCATTTTATTTCATGTGTGAGTGTTTATACTTTGTGTGATGGTGTGAACACAAACTGTCATGCTACAATTGATTTTTTGACAGTCGCAACAAAACTCATTAGATTTCTATCTCACAAAGTATTATGGAAAACGTAAGACTTGTGAGATAGTGTAATCCAGCCTTTAGTAGTATGACTAACTTAAAACAAAATTCACATTAAATAAGGCATACATACATTTTTGAAGCGTTTAAACACGTATAACGTATATAGTGGAAATGTGATGGTTTAACGTAAAATACCAAGAAAGAAGTAATTTCTCACTTCCTTATCTACCCTGGACGCAAAATCTCTACTCTGGCATCTGATGAAGCAGGGGAAATACGGCAGGGGAGAGATGTTTTCATTAAAAAACTAGCATAATCGCAAAAATATGTATTGTAACGAAAAATCAAACTAACACAGTAAATTATACTGAAATTAAAATAAATAAATATTACAAACAAACTAAAACCACAAATAACAAGGGAATTAAACTCTCCAGTGGAGATACATTAATCACTGCCAGGTGCGAGCAACCCGAGTGGTTTGGTCGAATTATTGGCCCAATAAGAACACGCTAGTGGCTCGCACGACTTTTATTGTTAAATTCACTTCGAAACAAATGTTCTGATATTTAAATTTGCAGCGTCAACGCATTTTAGTGGCATTTTTAAACGATCGAAAAATGTGCAGGGGAAGATACTTAAAATACGAGGGACAAAAATTATGTAATTTTTTTCAATAAAATTTGAAAGTTTTTTTAAATGATTTCCATTGTTATTTATACCCTCTTAAGACCCGAGCATTAACCCATTGCATTTTTACATTTCTTATATATTGTTTACACCTTTTGGGGAGGAAATAAGAAAACTGTATATTTTTTTTTAAACATTTTATTTGAATTCTTAGAAATTAAGGGGGCACATATGTGTACCTCAGGTCTTAAAATATGAAAAATTTCAACGTAAATTCTTAATTTTTTAAGATCAGAACTGAACCGATTAAGTAAAGGGCTTATTAACTATTTGTTTTATCTTATGAGGTGTAATTTAAATTTCGGTTTTTTAATTTTTTTATTTAAACTGGTAGAAAAAGAGGTGCACATATGTGTACTTCAGGTCTTAGCGATTAGTTATTGAGGAAAAATATCCCAACAGTGTGGTTTTTTCAAACAGTTAAGTTCAGATGTAAAAATAATGGCTAAAACTTCTAAACCCTGCCATCTTTTGATATTGTTTTGAAGCGTAGTAGCTTAAAGCAAGTAATTAAACTGTTTCTATTGGTCACACGATGTCGCTAGTCTTTAAAACTTGTAATATTTTAAGGTGCACATATGTGTACCCATGGTCTGAAGAGGATACTACTTTTGTAATAACTAACGATTAAATGTTTTATGAATTAGTAATGTGTTAAATTTCAAAGATTTTGTTACAGAATACTAAAGGGACAGGCCAGGGTAGATACTTTTTTCTAGGTAAACATGAAGTTATGACTAAACTAAGGTAATTTAGGTATTGCAATTAATGGGTAAAAAAGTATACTGTATTTATTATTTAACACGTTTGATATTTCCACAAATTTAAAAATTATACATATATGCTTTTTAAATGTAGCCGTCGATAGTACCTATTAACGTAGAAACATCCTTATATGTTTTTGTCTTTTAAAATGGATTTGGTATTAATAAAAAAAAAAATGTTCAGTATATTACATAAATAGACAAACACTCTTATGCTACACAAGAGTGCAAAAAACACTTAACATGTTCTTGTATATGTTAGTAGTCGTAGAGCTCGTACCTTATAAAAACATATCGCACTTGTTCAACAATAGTGGATTAACTAAAAAAATTTTATTTTTTCACTTTTTGGAAAAAATCGATGGTTAAATATCCATAATTGAGGCTATCAGCGCAGAAGAGGTGTAACCCCAGACTACTTGTTATGAGATAATGAGGCGCTGATAGCCTCAATTAGTATGTGGCTATTTTACTAAACTGTTGTTCATGGTTTTTAATCCGAATTTTAATATTTTTTTATCAGGCTAAAGTTCATCACTATCGAAACATGTTAGGGCAACCCGACCGTGAAAACCTGGGTTCGATTCCCAGGTCAGTAGAGAATGAAAAATAGTCAATAAATTTTAATTAATTTCATGTTGTAAAATTCCTTTCTTCATATAAAAAAATATTAAAATTTGGATTAAAAACCATGAACAGTTTAATAAAATAACCACATACTAATTATTGTTAACAGCTCAGGCACGCGCTCTATGTTTACATTTGTCCCTCAAGTTTAGCTGAAAAAAGGTCAACGGAAAACAGAAAGAAAGAAAAAGAAACAACATAAAAAGCAGAAAAAATGTGCTACAATTAAAGTATACTACTAGTAGAGCAAATCTGGCAAGGGTTTTGAAAAGTTAGCTCTTCAGTAGAATCGTATGGCGATTCTTTTCTTCGAATTTATTAACCCTCTAACTCTCATTTTAACCCTTTCGGTCCTATTGGGATAATACATCCCAGACAATGTTTGAATGATCCGATTTGTTCTTAAAAGTAAAAAAATAACGTTTGCAATTGTCCCAGTCGAACTTTTTTGTTATTTATTCGAAGAAGTAACGGTTGCCAATTTTGAGCACATTTTTATAAGATTTGTACATAGTTTCGATACAAGTGGGACATATTGTCCCATTTGTATTAAAAACCCGGTTGGGACAATAGTCCAAAAAATCCGATTGGGACAATATCTCAGAATTATGAAAGGACTTACGGAAAACTAATAATGCAAAACATAATAACTTTTTAAGCTTTTTCAATATGTGTTAACAAATTTTTTATTTACATTGTTGTTTCTCAAATAAAAAGTCGAACCGAAAAGGTTAAGGGGTAATTTTTTTCCTTTTTCCTAACTCTTACACAAAAGTATACTAAAACGGCGCTTTTAAGGGTTAAAATGTTCCACGAATATTTTCTGCATCAAATTTCACTAGGGGTCTTTCTTCTAAGAACAAAAGTTCGTATGATGTATTTAAAACGGATTTTCGAAATTTCGGGCATTGAAATTTTTGAATTTCTTAAAAAAGCGTTTGGTACAAGTAAAAAAAAAATATACTAAATGTACTTCTGAGCTAAAAGACTATTTCAGATGTCTGCAGTAGAATTGTATGGGAATTGTTTTCTAAAAAAATATAAATCCTCTAACACTCATTTTAAGGTGTCATTTTTTAACTTCCACACAAAAATTTCACTAGGGGTCTTTAGTAGATTAATATTCATATCAGAGTTCTTTGTGCCGATTATTTTTTAGATATCTTCATCTATATGAATTTGTTTGTCTTAACTAAAGTGATTCTATAAATCGAAATGAAGTGAATATGAAATCGAACAAGATTTTAAGTTCAACTATTTAAAAAATGACCGTAGTTTTTCCCAGTTTTAAGAGATGTTCTTGTAAAACTAATTCGAGCGCAAAAAAAAATTAAGTAGATAAAGTTTAAAAATTTGTCCGATTTTATATCCACTTCATTTCGAATTCTAGAACATGTCCGTATATGAGATTTTTTTTACTTAAAGTAATTTTAAAAAGGTGTTTAATATGGGACATATGGCCCAACATGCACCTACCAATAACAACATGGCATTAAAAGCTATTTTAGGGAGCGGTATTTTTATGGAAGAATTATGGACCGATTCCAATAAAATTTGAAAGGATGATAGAAATGTTAATACAATTTTTTTGGTTCGACTTTTTTGATTAAATACCAACATAATGATACGGTTTATGGGCACAAAAACTTATTTTTAGCCATATGCTTGATCCTTAGGACATCTAAACATATAAACCAAATTTGATGGAATAATTTTTAAAATTGCGTATATATTATATTCAGAAAGTGATACTGAGCTGATCTATCTACTAAAATATATAGGAAAAAAATTTTTTATATGTTACCATCAATGCATAAAACCCTCCTACCTAAGGTGAAGGTTTGAGTATAAAAAGTAGCAGTAACACACTAAATGATTATTTAAAATATTTTCACCTATTTAAAATACCTTTTTTGCCCACCCTCGTAAGATAAAAACACATAGGACATAATTGCTGTTTCTCCAACATAATTACATACATACATACGTGTGTAAAACTGCGTATGACCTCAAACATTTTCATTTCAAGTGATTGACATTAAGATACATAAAAACAACTTTTGTATTTTATGACATAAAACAAACTCTTGCTTTTTACAGGATAAGAAACAAAAACATGCTTACAAACATTTCTCTAATGTGTTGTTGTATTCATGTCAATAAAAATGTCTACAATATCATAATGTTGTTGCTGTTGGGACTACATACGAACAGTACACCAAAGTGTTGTATTCATACCAATAACCTTGTCTTTGATGATGGCGTTGTTGTGTTGAAATGGCGAAACCCATAATGGGAGTATAAGTGTGTTTATAAGCCCCTGAATGTAGGCAATGGTCATGTGTAAAAGGAGAACAAGTTCATGTTCTAAAACGTAATGACCCAAAAATTGTTTTTCTGATAAAACTTTAATCAAGAACAGTTTAGACAGCAGACTAAAAGATGAAGAAAATAATAAAGAAAATAAATAAGTAGAACAAAATATTTGGATAATATTAAAAAAAAAAAAGTAAAACGAAAAAGGAGAGTGAAAAACAAATTAATAACAATTTTAGGGCAACATTAAATATTTATTGTTTAAAAAAAATTCTGTTGTAAATAAAATGACGTAATATTACTTTTTTTTTATTATTAAATCTAGTGAAAAGATAATGTGTTTTTTTTAGCCTTGAACTTTTATTAAAAACTTTTATCAGTGTTTTGATGTTCTTTATTTAAACTTTTTCAATATGGGATGTACTTTGAGGGGTGGTTTTTCTGAAAGTTAAGGAAACATGCATCAAAGAATTTTTTAAATCGCCATATTTGTATGGTACAGCGCGTAGGATGCTCCTAGATGGGTCAAATGTATGACGAACCCCACTTTATTATTTATTGCGGAAATTCGTCGTTAGCACCACTGGATTCAGTGTGCCCCAATTAGGGTAAAATGCCAGGTGCGCTGCTGGTCTGTTTTTTGCAACTAGCACAGTGTACTTATTGCTCAAAATTACAATATTAAAATTCTATTTTAAGATTATTTTTTAAAGCTTGCGAAAGAAAAAAAAAATCATATCTTAAAAAAGAAAAAAAAAACACCTCCTTCAAAGTTTCAGGATTTTTAAAGAACAGTTTGAGGTATTATATAAAAAAACAGCCAAATAAAAAAAATAAGTTTTTGACTTAGTCCATTTTTAAAATTTAATATTTTGCAAATAATACATTTTGCAAAAAAAAATTTTTTTTCAATATATGGGCGATTCTATTCTGACGGGTGGAACATTTAGACGCTTTAAACGTCTATTACTAATAGAAAGTAACATTTTTTTATATACTATTGTTATCCATTTACAAGAATTTATATGAAACGATCAAATACCCCTGAGAGAGCTTTAAAGTGCATGACGGGTGCAACCAAATTGGCCAACTTTCATAAGATCATACTACAAAAACACAAAACTCTGTTAATTTTTAAACTTTTATTCTATTATTCTTTTTTATTGTGAAAGATGACATATAAGACGATGATTATCAAATCAAACATCGTATAGAAATATAATCCAATACAGTGAACTCGCGAAAACGTGAACACTCAAAAGGGTGAACGTCTCAGAAACGTGAACAAATTTTTTTTCACACAGACTATTCTAAAACGTGAACAAAATCTGGAAGCTCTAAAACGTGAACACATTTTTTTTATTTTTGTTTACTTTTTAAAAAGTTTATTTTTTTAATTTGAAAATCTCCGAATTGAGTTCACTTATTGGTTTATGTCACAGCGTTCTTTTTTCTTAATTGTATCCATGTATGTATACGCTGACATGTTAGCTGTTTTTAACATCGATACGTTATTCGTGTTATTTGTGAAAGTGAAAAATGTCATTAAAAAAACCGAAAGTGTTAATTTTGAAAGATAAAATAAATATTTTTGAATAATTGCAAAAACGTTATAGTGGCAGTGGCTTGGCTAGAAAATATGGTGTTGCTAAATCAACCGTTTGTTCCATTAAGTAGAAAAAATAGGAAATAACAAATCGTGTAAAGAAAACTGTTTATGGTACCGGAAAGCATAAAACATTACGTTCTTCTCAGCTTCCGAAAATGGAAAAAATTCTTTACAAATGGTTTCTTAGCATGCGAAATAAAAAATAACCGGTAAGCGGACTAATGCTAAAAGCAAGTGCTTTAGAAATCCATCAACAAATTAAAGAGAGTTATTGTGGTTTTCGTGCCGGCGAAGCTGGCTTTTAAAAATTGAGCAGAAGTTTATTGCTTTTTGATCAGCCACAACTTGTTGACCCGTTTAAAGAAAAGTTAAGATAAAAAATGGAGGAACTCTCTTTATGTGCAAAGCAGCTTGTAATGGAAGCAGCAGGTAACCCATACTTTCCATCATTGGAGAAAAGTGCTGAAAAAAAGCTTTGTTAAACATGATCAAACAAAACTACTTTTAAAAAAAGATGACCGATTTTTTCCTGAGAAATTTTTTATCCCTTATAAACATTCCTTAAACAAAAAAATCTTTCTATGCGTTTTTGTTTATTTTATGTTTATTTTTTTTATGGTACAATTCATAAGAAATTAATTTTTTAATGTATCATATGCAACGTCAACTGAATTATTGCGTATACATATATTTTTTGTTATAAAAAATGAATAAAATATGTTTTTTAAAATACTTGTTTATCTATTTATTTGAAAACAGGGGTGTTATTTTTTTTAAATCTTGGCATTCGATAACGTGAACAAACTCGAAAACGTGAAACGCCATGGTAAAAATTAGTTCACGTTATCGCGAGTTGACTGTAATAAGAAATTTGCTCTTTAAGCCATGACGGGTGCAACATGCAATGAATTTTCTATTCGCACCAAATCTTTGAATCTTAATGCTTCGAAGTGCACAAAAAATTTATATTTAAGCTTACGTCTAAAAAAAATGATATTATTATAAAATATAGATATTTTACTTTAAATTGGCATCAAAAAAGTATCGAATAGTGTGATTTGAAAATTGATATTACACAAGTTGTCTGGAATATGGTTTATAGCCCCAAGTATTCTGTTTAAAATGACATTAAAATCATCTTCGTATGTCAAGTAGCTTTCGAGATATTGAAAAAAAAAAGCTCAAAACTTGGCCAATTCAGCGAAATTATGACATTTTTAATATGACATAACTTTTGAAAAAAAATTTTTTTAATTTTTTTTCGTTCATATATCGACCCCTTTGCGCGAAATTATCGTATGTTACAAAAACCAAATTTTACAGGAGAGCCATTTTTATACTTTTCTCTGCTATCACTTGCAATATAAATATGAAAATATACATTCACTTTTTGGAGCAACGAATTGGAATTCGCCTACAATATTTTGTCAGGCGACGTATCATTAATTGTAGAACAAGATTGCATCAAAAACTCAATTTCAAAACAATTGGCATATACGATCATTTCGCGCAAATGGGTCGATATGTTCCTTATAAGATAAAAGGAACCTTCTCACCAAATTTCATTAAAATCAAAAAGGGTCGTGTCCCACTCTTGGTCGTATTAGACATAGAATTACCCAGATATAATACACTAATTTACATTAAAATTCAACCTATGTAACCCGTCATTGAATTAATGAAGGATTAATAAAATCAATGACAAAATTTTCATTGATTTTATGAATCCTCATTGAAAAAATAACCATTTGTCATTAAACTAATGCAAAATTTTCATTGATTTTATGAAACATTTCATTAATCCCTTGAAGGATTACATAGAGTGAATTTTAATGTAAATTTCATTGGATCTGTGAAGAAAATTTTTTCAGTGTAGAGTACGTGATTTGTGATTATTGTTTTAAAAAAATTGTTTTTTGCTTATCTAAAATAAATAAAATTTTCTTCTTTGCTAAAGGGCACAATTTTCCTAAATTAACTTTGGTTGGAGTAATGAATGCAGATTTAAGTTTCGAAAATTCTGATTTAAGAGCAGCAGAAAAGACGTATCAATTGTTGCACCAAGTATAAATTTTAATAATATAGTGTAATCTCTGTTAACGGACACGACTTCGGTGTCCCATCATAAGAGATTCATTCCACTGTAATAGAAAAATGCCAACATTTTGTAATTGATACTTATTAAATTATTAAAAATTTAAAAAAAAAACCGTTTAACAAGCATTGAGCAGTTAAGTGATTCTATGTCTGGACTCACACTATAAAAGTTTTCTTTTAGAAATTCTGGGTCAGGGTTACCGTTGGAAAATTTCGAAAAGGGTCACAAAAAGGGGATTTTCCAGAAAAAGGGGTCAAAAAAAGGGTATTTCAATAAAAAAAGGGTCAACATTTTTAAAAGCATTATTTCCCAGACCAAGTTTTTTTATAAACAAACAAAAAATATTTATTTCAGGTAGGCAGTGCTTAAAAAACTTAATTTGTTTATGGAACGCCCTTTCCTGTTTTTAACACTTGACCAAAAGTATGTTCTTCATGATTATAGCAAATTTTTTTTAATACTTTTTATGTTATATTCCGAAAATTTTTTTTACCTATTTAGCGATTTAAAATAAGTTTTTGGCTTTGTTTCCAATTTTGCAATCGTTGGCGAATTTTTTCCTGCAAGCTTTGTGATTCTTTAAAGCTTACCGCTGTTACCAAATATTTGTGAATTTCAGCAATTTTTACTGAATTTTTTTCATTCCTGTTAGTTTTAGGGATTTTTAATCAATTTAATGGCGCTATTTTTGCAAAATTTTTCGAGTTTCTAAATTTTTGCGAAGCTTTCTTGCTCTTTGAGGCAATCCTCGCCGTTTTAAAAATGGTCCCATACATAAACCGATGTCACCTTTTTTACAGGGCACTCTTAATATTGTCGATTTTAAAGGGGGCAAAAAGTTCAATGCCTTATGACATTATTAAGGATGAAGTTTTTAGCATAAAACTTGCTACTCTATAAGAGAGCAAAACATTTATAAGAAACGAACACCTAATTGCATTTTTTAAATAAAATGTCACATTGTTTTTGAAAAAAAAATCACCACAAGTTATTCAATAAATAAAACTTAACAAATATGTATATGAGTTATTTTTGCTATAAGGGAAATCGTACTTTAATTTGTACTTTACTATCGAAAATCTAATTTAGAAGTCGTACAAAATCTCTTAACACAAATCTATTTACGAATACTAACTGGTTTTTTGGAATTTGCGTTCTATATTTTGGTATTAAATCTTCACTTGAAGTCCATTTCTCCATCTCCGCTTATTTCGAAAACATTTTTGAGCACTAACGTCCAGCGTTGTTGACAAAAAACAAAATGTGAGTGCTATTTCCAAAAAAGGGTCAAAAAGTGTCACAAAATAGGTGAAAATGATACAAAAGTATAATTTAAAAAAAGGGTCATAAATGGTATCAAGACCGTCGAAAAAGGGTCAAATTGATACTTTAGTATCACAACGGTAACGCTGTTCTGGGTTATTCAGTGAGAGGGGAGAGAAAAATATCATGTCCAATTTTCCTCTCACCAATAAACTCAGACTATGTGAAAGAAAATTTTAATACTTTCACACGGCCTATATCGTTCCTTTATTTCAACATAGTCATATCTCGAAAAATTAAAAATTTTAAGTTATTTAAGCAAAACCGCTCCTTCATACCTTCTCTATACGTAAAACAAAAATCAGTTTTTTACCTCAAACTGAACCGCAGTTATAGCAAAATATATTTTATTGAATCTGTATAAAAAGGTACATTTTGAAAACTTTAATCACATTTTGCCAAGTTTTTTTTTTTTAAATACGACTATGTTGCAATAAAGGACCGATATGTATAATTTAGAGATATTGAATTCTTCAAATTTCTTTCCACCGTCATATTCTTTTCTAACATGCCATCCTTAGACTTTTTTTTTAAGTAAACATCCGGAGAATATGCAGGCCAATTTTAAAATTCTACTTCTCACTTACGAATCCACTAATTTTTAGCTATGGCAGTGTGGAATATAGAGCATTGTCTTGTCGATCGCTCCTCAGTATGCATCCAAATAAGTTTTTAAACTGTGGAAACACGCCTTCTAAAATCCTTTTGTAGGATGTTCCAGTTATTTTTCCCAATTCGATAGTGCCATAGTTGGAAATGGCAAGCTATCGCATAACTCCGCTTTCTATTCCCTGTACTTGTTGAAAATAAAAGATGAATTTATCTTGCCCATCGATATTAAACTTTTTCTTTCAGAAAATACAACTTTGAACCACCGTTTTGACCACGTCATTGTATTCTTTGTCAATTGAAGGCGCTTAACTTTAAGGTTTTCATTGAGTAGTGGTTGCTTCTGAAATTTTCCACGAACTATAGACATACAGGACGACACATTTTCTTATTAACTTTATTTACTCCTGCCTACGCAAAGTTTGATTTGGCGAAATTAAGATTTCTTTTGTTGTTGTTGGTCAAACTAAACATGCAACCTAATACAATAATAGATAAATGAAGAGCAGAGCAACTTTGCGGCTACATCAAATTCTTCTTTCCGTTCTCTTCCACCAACCCAAGACTTCGCAAAGAATATTTTGCCTGTGGTCAATTTAACATTAATCAATTAACTTTAAAATCAATTAACAACTAAAAGCATGCTATGATTTTTATATATAGACAATATGTGTTCTACTATAAATAACTAAAAATAGATTTTAATTATGTTTGAGTTGGCTTTGTTTCTAATTGAATTATTATCTTTCTAAATGCCCTAAATATTTTAACTTAAGGCAAGTGACAGCTACACGCAGAGAAAAACATGGTTAAAGCCTGGTACTCTGTTCAAAATTTCACGTGAAATGCTATCAAAACGCATATGAAAAAAACTTGTGCGAAATATCTATGAAATAATGTTGATAGAGTTGTACTCTGTTCATTTTGTGAAAAAGTTCCGAAATGTTTCTGGCAACATTTTTTTACAACTGCGGAATAAAGTAATCTGCACTTATTTCACTTGGAATTTTAAACAAAGGCAAAAAAGGTTGAACTGATTATTTAATAAGAAATTAAAACTTAATATAACACAACCGGTAACAGTTCTTTTTATCCATATTTACTTTCATTTTTATTAAGTTTTTTATTAAAAAAAATTATTTTTAGTAAAATACATGTGGGGTTTGTTTACATACGCAAAAAATGTCACATACTTTGCAGGAATAAAATCGGCAAATTGTACAAACTCGCATGATAGGTAACATCGATACATGTCAAAATTTTTGTGTGAAATAATAAACGTTGCTCAACATTTTTCAAAAATTTTAACAGAGTACTAGGCTTAAAGTGTGGTTAAAAGAAATATATTACGGTCCGCGCAATGGCAATAAACAAACTTTTGTTGTTTTAACTTTTTTTTACGATTAATAAAATTTTGTTTCTTACATTAATGGCTAATAAAACAATAATGGTTTAAGCGCTGGTTTAGTTGAACTTAACTTTAATTTATATGTAGTTGAAACTCAACAACTTTAAATAAGTGTCCCATGTATTATATGCAGTGTGACTAGAGTTGTCAGCCGATTAAGAATAATTCGATTAATCGATCAAACAAAACCAAACTCTTACTCGATTAATTTTAAAATGGCGATTTTCGAATAACGAATAAATCGATTAATTAATGTCGATTAATCGAACAAGAATTTGATTTATTCTGATACGTTTTTAATGGTTTTATAAAGGGCGGTCTAACCAAAACGCATGATGTTAATTGTAAATGAAACATTAAGTTTTCAGAGAATATTTTTTATTGTTATAGAAAGATCTATGATAACTATGTTTGAAACAAAATATCGGCCAAATGCTCGCCACGGCTACAGTGGCATACCGCTTTTCGATGGCCCATATTTTCAATGATTCTGAGACAAAATTAAGGTTCTATATCGATAATGTGCTGAATTATCTTATCCTTTAGCTCTTGAATTGTTCTTGGCTTATTGACGTACAATTTTTCATTTAACACGACCATTGAATTTGTCACGCAAAAGAGCCAAAAGAGCGCAAAAGAGTTGGAACCACATATCCTCCATGTTCATATCCTCTATTTCTGGCTACAAGAAGTCCGTTGACATGTCGTGATACCGAACACCATTGTCGAAGATATGCGGCCCGATGACGCCACCAGCCCATCAACGAGCTGCGCGAGCATGCACAGCTGTTTTCACATTTCCTACAAACCCGGTTTGCTGAAATTAACGCACAATTCTCCCGATTGTGGACACATTTAGTCGATTATGCTGACCAATAAAACCACGAAGTGGCCGAAATGCATTTGGATTTGAACGCCCATTTTCGTAAAAGGCTTCAACAATCATAACGCGCTGCTCAATTGCGTACCTTTCCATGGTTGAATTTGTCAAACACTAAAACAGAGACATGTCAAATTAAGGTTGTCAAAAAAATTGAAAATAAAGTGCGACTCACAATTAACATCGTGCATTATAGTTGGACCACCCTTTAAAAAAAATGTAAAAGAGTTAAAAAATATTGTAGCCATAGCCCTGATTGTAATTAAACCTTGTTAAGTACTCATAGTATTTCAAAAATGTATTTTATGTTCTTATTAAACAAATATTTGACAAGCAATCATACAAATAAAGAAGATAGTTGTAGATTAATGGAATGGAATATAATAATAATAATAATATTTTTTATTCGTTATTCTCATCGATTAATCGAATAATTTTTTAGATTTAATCGTTTGATCGAACGAACAAAAACAATTATTTGAATTATTCGAACAAAGTTGAAAGGCGAATAATTGACAACTCTAAGTGTGACCCTTTTAGCATTTTCACTGCTAAATTTAGCATTATTTATTTAGATTTAGCAGCTTTGAAATAGCATTTAGCATTATTTTCAGCATTTTTGAAAATTTTTTTAGCATTTTTTAGTCTTAAAAATTTTATATATTGCTATTTCACACTATGACTTATAACTTCTGTCAATATCTATAATTGTATTTTGTAATTTATACGTCTATACAAATGTATAATAATAGCAACCCTGTAAACACCAAAAAAAAAATTAAAGCAGAAATGGTAGATTTTACTACAGAAGAAATAACGGTTTTAGAACGGCAATGGCAAAAGCTGAATGCATACGAATTGATGAACCAAAGTTCAACTATTGAATATTGGAAAGGTGTTTAGAATATGATGTAAACAGGTCATATTCTAATGGTATTTTGACCAACACTTTGGAAATTAAGGAAAACTATTCATATAATGGTGTGTTTAATGTGTAATTAAACTTACTGATAATTTTTGTTTTTACTTATATTTTGTATTTAATAATATATATCTGTGGCAATAAATAATAATGCCTTAAGTTGACTTAAGTTTTTTTAATTTTATTACATATTCTTATTACCTTCTTCAAGATCTATGACGCAGCTAAATTTCAAGTATAAAATGTCATTATTAATAAAACTATACGCATTAATATTTTAACTTTCACAATACAACACACAATTCATGTTAGACAAAACCCTTAATATCTCAAAACACGAACTTTCGACTTAAGCCATTATTATTTATTGCCACAGATATGTATGTTTATCGTTACCTAAAACGCAAAAAACCCTATCTAACATTTTGAAAATTTTACAAAAAAATATTTAAAATAATAAATTTATTAATCGCCTTAAACTGTTTATAATTTATTTGTCTTCTACTTTTCTTGTTAAACCTAAAGGCCCAACCATAATATGCATAGCTTTGCTTAACCTACTGTCAAAAATTAACAAAAAGTCTCTCAAAAGTATTAGAAAGAAAACAAAATCAAAAAACATTTGATTCCGTACGGAATGTGCAATCAGTTTCGCACTTTGCTTAAGCAAATGCCAGTTTCATAAAACTTAACAAAAATGGTCTTTAAGTTCAATATAGTTTGCCTCATATGATTTACATGTATTCTCACATTTGCTTTAGCCAACTTAAGCACATTATGGTTGCACCTTAACAGTTTTTTTGACAGTTGACAATGTTACATATTTTGCAAACTGTAGGTTAGGGCTTTAAGCGTTTGTCATGTCATTTTTTGTGGATAGGTCCTTTTGTTTTTTTGGTTAAAAAATCGCTAACTTTTGTCAAACTACTAAATTGTAAAATGTTTTAGTATATAAACTTCATTTTATTTTAAAGAAATATAATATTTTCAGGTAAATTAATGTATAATTCATTCATTAAAATGATGCAATCATTTAAGAAAATTTAGCATTTTTTTTAGCATTTTCAAATTTTATTTTTAGCATTTTTAGCATTGTTTTAATCCCCATTTAGCATCCAATTTTTTTTAGTAGTGGTCACACCGATTATATGTTGTTAAAAAATAACTACGATAAATCTTATCAAGTTTATATGGTCTGTATTGGTAGTTTAAACGCCCAATGTTATGCGTTTATTGATTTATAGATATGTTGGTTAGATTTTTTAGCCCTAACATTGTTAAAATCCAACCATAGTATATGTTACTCTAAGAATATGGTTACGTCCAAACATATCTTTTTTGTGCCTTATAGTCTTTTTACACTTGAGCACATCTTAGAGGAAAGCGTGGAAGATGTTAAAAATGAAAACAAAACTTGTTTACATTTGTAACGTCTTTCATCTTTCATCATAAAAAGATTTATTTTCACGTGTAAGAGCGAACAAAAACAAAATAAATGATATTGCTATCCTGCTCTTTTGTATTTTTTTCTAGTGATGGTATATACTTTTTAGAAAATTATTTGTTTTTTCTAGTGATGACACTAAAATAATCGAAAGATGTTGAAGGAAACAACATGAGATAGGAACATCTTTTAAAGATGAAGAAAGATGTTGAGTTTAAGCCCTTTACAATTCTTATGGGAAGATGTTATCATCTTTGCGATAAGATGAAAGATGTGAGCAAGTGTAAAAAGCCTATTAAGGTTTAGTAAAAGTTCAACCTTTTTTTGATATGCATATGAGGCAAATTTAGCAATACAGGTTACTTAAAATCTGTAACGTCACTGAATATTTACTGCCATATTCATAAAAAATAAAACAAGTTTAAAATGTATTTTTTGGCAAAATTTTCATACAAATTTTTCTTAAAATACATTTCAAATCTATTTTAATTTTTTATAAATACGGCTGTTAAAATTGATTTTTTAATTAAAACTTCCTACAGTAAGGATACCAAGTGTTTTTATTAACAACAACAAACATTAAATTCCAAATAAGTTTTTATCAATACGGTTTAATCGATATCTAATTAATGAGTGTGACGGTACTTATGTCTCAAAGTACTACAGAAAGAACCACAACAGATAAAGAGAAAGATAACATATATTAACTTTGACATAAATATATTTTTGTTTGAAATTTTACAACAATATATCAAGCTAAATTTATAACTATTAACTTAAATCCCTGAATGTAGACAATGTTTTTGCATTCTACCGAAATTGTTGTACATATTATGAAATAAGCCCAACGTGTTAGATAACATAAAACACAGCTACTTCTCGGATAAATTGAAACAAAATCATTAAAATATTTATTAGGGCAAAACATTATTTACATATGTATTTAAAGGGATTTTGGACTTAACAATTGATGCGTAAAGTCCCTTAGTAGGCAACGCTTTTAATTAGTTTTTAGTATTTCAAAATACATACAGTGTAAAATTTCATTATGCTCATCTGTCGGCGTATAATAAAATAGGAGTGATTAATGATATTTAAGTTTTTATAATTAATCTTTGGAATTATATGGTTTATTATCTTTAGTCAGCTCCTGAAAGTATATATCGTTACTTTAATATAGAAAAGCCCTAACTAATGTTGTTCCTAATTTACAGGAGAAGGAAAAAACTTAATAAAAATGATAGTCTTGTAGCCCCGATTTTTTTTAAACGCACTTCTTTTATTAAATTCTCTCAGCAATTTAATAAAAAACTGGCTTTAAAAAAAAATCTGGACTTCAAGACTATAATTTTTATTAAGTTTTTTCCTTCTCCTATAAATTAAGAACAACATTAGTTAGGGCGTTTCTATATTAAGGTAACGATATGTTAATTAACATATTTTAAGGAGGGCCGAAAAATATGGTGAATAAATAAAGGGGTTTTCAACCAGAACTTTGTTTTTTAATTGTGGCAACACCAACAATATGATAGTTTTGACATTTTGTTTTTTCACATATTCGTAGTAGATGCATTTTCAATTGTTACAATGAATTCAATTTCGCTCGAAAATCGCATTTAAAGATTTAAAATCCACTATGAAAATGGTGGTTCTGTTAAAGTTACATTACACACAGCCAATGAAACGATCAATTTACTATTGCAAACAAAATTTCCCGATCGCATAATTTTACGAAATTTTTTTTTTTTGTGAGTCTATACGGAGCTAATCGGATCGATTGCAGCCTTAAAACTCAAAATCCGTGATGAGATTAACAAAATAGACCCGCCATTTTGCCAAAATTGATTAAAAACTTTGATGAAAGAATCAACATCTGGCAACGTGTTCGTGGTGGACATTTGCCAGACATAAATTTACATTCATAATTGCCGAACTTTTCTCTTCGTAATACTATAAAAATTTGAATCTTCTTCATCTAAATTTTTCGTGTTATTTTGTTTTAAAAAAAAAACAAAGTTCTTGTTGCAAAACCCGATAGAATGCGAAACAAACAATTTGTAAGCATTAGCATATTAAAGAGCGTGAAGTAAAAAAATTTCAAATAATGATGACATTTTCAAGGCTTTAGAATAAAACAAACTATTTTTAATAACATTTAAAGAAACAAGAAAAATGAATTTAAATTAAGACTCTGCTTAAACTAAAACTGTTTAATCATAAATACTTATGCTATGTTCACACTCGGGTTCTTAAACGCGTTTAAGCAGCTCGAACGTGATTAAGCTCTAATCACTTCAAAATTGAGATGATTACCCATACATTGAAGTGATTTGTTAATCACTTCAAATTGACATGATTACAACTAAATCACTTTATAAATCACGTAGAATCCACTGAACATACCTCAAATGTAGAATCGCCAACATGATCGTGTACAACCGGCCAAGATTTCTGCTTAATGTTTTTATTTTTTTCCTTAAATAATTTATAAATTTTCACAATTTCATCATTAAAATGATTAAAAAAAATCTTCTGATAACTTTATAAAAGTGTTTTTATCCATTTTTAATACTTTAAAGAATTATAAATTTGTTTGTTGTTTTTTTGTGTGTTTGTTGTGTTTTTTTTTTCTTAATCATCTCAAATGTAATGTGAACGGCTTTGATTAGCTTAATCAACATTTTGCTTAAACGCGTTTTAAAACCCAAGTGTGAACTTAGCATTACAGTAATGATGAGTTATTAAATTTTGACTCTAAGGTTAGTTTTTGCCGATTATTACAAATTTACTAAAATTAATCGAAAAATATTCACGATAGCTTTAGTCTGAGCCTTACGGAAATAAGTGTGTTTTAAACAGACGGGCATGTTAGTGTAATTTTTGCCTCCAAATGCCAAATGTGTATGAAAAATTATTTTATACAGGATATTAAATAATTTAAAAACTGCAATTAAAATGATTTAAAATTGACATTTTCATGTAAAAATCTAATAAAATTATTTGCATTAAGGGTATTCAGTAGCTCGTTTCTGTATTTCTCGCATCGTAAAATTTCTTACATGAAGTGTGAAACAAAAAATTCCATCGTTTCTCGATTTATGAGATAAAAGTGTTTCTGTATTTGAATGCGAAAACAGACACAACAAATTCTGTTTATACTGGAATATTTCCAGTAATTACCCTGCAAATAAAATTGGACCACCTGATCCATTTTGATAAAATGGACTACTCAATGGACTGGTGCGATGTAATGCAAGCATGGACCATGTCATTGTTAAAAAGTGTTTGTAGTGAGACGACATGTCTTCGTTTTTTAACGACATGCTTTCGTTTTTTAACGACTTCAAAACTAATCCTCTTGTGTATACCATGGAGTAGTTTTAAAACTACTCCTTAGTTGTCCAGAGGTGGGTTATATGATCCTCTCCTAGGACATCGTAATGTTAAATAGACCAGGTTTTTTCCATACGTTTGGGTTACTTTTGGACTAGTCTTGGTCCCTTGTGGACTACTCTTTACACGCGTGTTTGGACTGGTCCTATTATTTGCAGGGTAAGTGTCAAATAAAAGCGAAACGTCAACAAAGATTTGACGAGTTATCGTCATCTTGACGATTTTTTGTTCCGATATTAACAAAGTGACGTTTTGATGATTTTTTCTAAAAAAGTGACGAAAGCAAAAACAAAATCAAAAATATTTTATAATTTTGTTGTTACTTTCTATAGAAATTCATCTTGAATTTTTAAATTTCAAACACTTCTATTTTGTGGCGTTGAAAATTGAAAAAAAAAAATAGTATGAATGTCTGTAGAAAGCAACAACAAATTTATAAAATATTTTTGATTTTGTTTTTTCTTTTAATGAAATTGTTGGCGTTGCGTTTTACACTATAAGCCCCTTATAGGGCCCATACACAATACCATCATGATTGTACAATCAAGTGATTGTGCCAGCTGATGGACCGTGTATGAGCTTGTGGTGTGATTGTACCAGCTGATGGTGCTTTATCAAAAATAGTTTGATATTTTTTTGATTGTACCAGCATGATTGTATCGTGTGCTGTAAAGTTAGCTCATAAATGTTAAATCGTTAAGGCATAAAAATCAAAAAATTCAAAATTTAAAACAAAATTTAAATTAAAACACGTTTTTTTTTTAATCCTTATTCGTTTTTGTTTTAGGATAATAGCAATAATAACAGCAGCACAAATTTGATTGTTATTCATTACAACCTTTTCCACACACATTTTGGTAAAAAATGAATTTTGTACCAGCATGCTGGTGTGTTGTGTGCTTCAAGCTTAATTGCACAATCACTTGATTGTACAATCATGATGGTATTGTGTATGGGCCCTATTAGTCTTCGAAATAAGATAATAGTAAATATTTTTATGTTTGTTTATTAGAAAAAAAAAAAAACTTTAGAAACAAGGATTAAATTGTTATATTTATCCCTATGGACCGACTTGGCTTATTTTGAAGATTTAATACTTCTTATATACATATACAAAATATGATTGATATTTGATATTCCTATCTTACTTGTACACTTTTGTGCCAAAACCATTATTCCGGCAAGAAAGAAATTTGTTTGTCTCCCAGTAAAAACTTTTTCAAAATGGATAGCTTCTTTCACTCGTTATTTAGTAGCTTTCTTCCATAAGAACTTCGATAACTCCTTTTTTCTGGATGTATTTAGATAAAAAAAAATTACTTACTTTTGAATCTGTTCATTTTGGCACAACCCTTGTAAAATTCATTAGTTTTTCAGTAGAATTGTATGTAGTGCTTTTATGTGTTTCTGATTACAAAACATATTATTTTGTAGGCGAAGTTTTTACTGGGTCTTTAACCCGTTCATTTATGAACCGATTTTTTAATTTTAACTACCAGGTATTCTACTTAGTCTATTTCAGGTAAAAAAGAAAAAGATTATAGGAATAGGTAAATTAAAGTTTTATATCTCAGCTATTTGTAAGCCGATATAGTTAAATTTCAATAATATACTATTTCGGACTACATACGATATTAATATAAAACAACGTTGTCACTATCAATTTCATAAAAACCCAAAATATTTATAATACTGTTATCAAAGCTGATTTAATTTAAAACTTTTCCATTTTGATCTCGGTTTTTGTAAATATGTATATATGGGCACTTCCACCGAAAAGCTCTCTTTTTGTCACGTCACCTAGCAATTATTCTTGTATTTAAGAACCACGTTGTTCAAATTTTTCCTCTCTTTCACTAAATGAAAACCTAGTTGAGCTCTAAACCCAAATGCAAAAAAGTTAATAATATTTTCATTATTCTTTCAGAAACAATTAAAAATGGTTGGTGACGTTACGTGACAAAAAGTAGACATTTCTGTGGAAATATCTATTTTAAAAAAGGATGTATGTTTATTTTATTAAGCTTGGTTTCTTTTTGCTTTTGTAAAAAATTTTATTTTATTTTTTGCTTAAAATGATATAATGCCTTTGTGTAACTTCTCCAGGGAAAAATAAAAATTTTAAATTTTTATCGGATTAAAGAAAATAAATAATTTTTTAAAAAATAATCCTCCAGCTTAACAAAATAAATATAAATTTAATGAAATTATTAAATACCCATGTACTTTAACTTTGTTTTTTTTTTTTTTGATTATTTTTTAATAAAAGTCGAAACAAATTTGTTTAAAATTGATTTTAAATTGCACGATTTTTAAAACAAAAAAAGACGATCTTTTTTTATTTTTTTCTCAGGAAATTGACGATTTTTACACAAATTTATCTGGCAGTTCTAATTAAAACCAAAACAAGAAAAGGCTAAAAAAAATTAAAATGACAAAATATAACAATTGTTTTTGGTTTATTTTCATCATATAAATTATGCATTCATCATTTATATTCCTTCTATTTTTTTTATTTATTTTAAAAAAATAGTATATACAGGGGTGTCATAGAAACCGATCTCATCGGTATTGGATTTGAAACCGACAAAAAAAATACGTTGGTGTCATGAAATCCAATGTTGTCGGTTTTTTGTTCGAACTAAAATTTGTGTCGGTTTTAGGTGTCACAGAAACCAATGTTATCGGTTTTTTATTGAAAATAAACCAAGCAGCTTACAGCTCTTGTTTTTTTATTGGAAATAAATAAAGTTGTTAAAAGCATAATTTTTTTTCAAAAGTTAGGTTTTTTCCGAAAATAGAAGTAAATAAAATTGATAATTTGGTAAAATAGTACTTTTTTGCATGTTTCCGGTATTCTCCGGCAGCGGGCTGCTGCAAATTCGCAAGTCTTCTTCTCACTTTTTCTGCAAACAGCAAATATGCAACAACAGCAGAGATCATTTTACTTATTTATAACGTTAAACAACAAATTTGTTTATATTTTTAATAATTCGCTTTATACCTACATACATATTTTTACAAAACAATAAAATTACACAAATGTAAACAACAAATGCAATGCAAGTATGTACATACATATGTATGTAATACAACGATGGCATTTATTTCATATGTTTACTGTATGTATTACCACTTCTTATTTTCTTTTCCATAATTTTCCTACAATAAAAACACATGTTTTACAATATTTTAGCGCAAAACTCATAATTTACAAAATTGTTAAAACAAAAATTGCATTTAACGCTGTAAACACTTGAGCCAAAACATTAAACAGCTGATACGAATATCGGTTTTATTTGTATTCGAAAACAACAAATCCGACTTGTTTCATGACACCAAATGAAACCCCTGATAAACATATTTTAAATTCAAAATATCTACATTTTGTTTTTCTCGCCACCAATTTCAAATGTGACTTATTTTGACAGTTGTTGAAAGAAACTTTTCGCAAAATATTGTTTTAGACACACTTTTTCTCGCATCCTTCCAATAATTGCTGGAAAAATATTTAAATGACAGATAATTCTCGCAAAAAAAAAGATACAGAAACACTTGTGTGAGAAAAACCATTTTTTGTTTCATTTCACACAATTTTTGTTGCAATTCACACGTTTCATGCGAAAAGTTTTACGATGTGAGAAATACAGAAACGGGCTACAGTTCAGATTTGTTTTGATTGCAAAAATGGAAAATTGCACCCATTGAAGTGAACATTCTTTATTATAATTTGAAAGTTTAACGTTGTACATATTTGACATGTCAAAAAGAGTAAAACAACTTATTTAATTTTTTAAATCTAAATCGAAATTTCTTTTATCTAACAAACATCCAAACCCACCTTTATCTGTATCTGTCCATTTTTGTCTTTCTTTCTTTTTTGTTCTTACGTTTTTTTTTTTTTAATATCTTTTTGTTTTAAATTCATTTTCAACTTTTTTTAAAAACGACGTTTGAGAAAAATTTTAATTTAGGCCCTAATTATAGATATAAAACACAACGCAACGCCAAAAAACAGCATTGAATGCAAAAACAAAGTCATAAATATTTTGTAATTTTGTTGTTGCTTTCTATGGAAATTCATGTATCGTTTTAAAATTTTCAACGCCACAATTTATGAGGCGTTTGAAATTTTAAAAGGCAATGTGAATGAATTTCTGTAGAAAGCAACAACAAATTAGGGCCTTAAAGCAATTTAAATGGAGTTCAAAGAAGCATAGTTGATTATCTTAAAAAGAGGTGTATGTACATTTTAGTGCTTTTTGTGAAAAACAAAATTTTTTTAGACTGGCAACCACGTTTAATTTGACGTTTACAAATTGCCAATGCTTTAAAAATTGCAATGCTGTAATTTTCCAATCTTATTTTTTTACACTTGGTTAAAGGTTCTTAAAATTGCAACTTTTAGCGTAAAAGGTTTTCCTTGAGTTTGTTCTAAGAAAAAGTTGAATTTTTCCTTCTTTCCATCTTTCCATTCTTTTTTTTTTCAATCAAAGAAATTTGAACTGAATTCCTTTATTAAAAATATATTTTAGCCTAAAAGTATGCACAAATTTTCGTACGTTAATACATTTCACAAACATTATTGTGTATCAGTGGTGGGAGATTTTTGCTTTCAGAAATATCAACAAGTTAATGTTTTTGTAATGTTGTTTGTAAGAGTGGTCAATTTAGACCTTGTTTTTCATTCGGTTTTTTACAGGTCACTCTTAGCTGAGCTACTTTAACAAGAGCGGCAAGCGTGTTTTAAATATGAAATTCTATTGCCAATACTTTTTCAATAAAACAAACCGACCTAGCGATCTGTCAAATAAGATATTCCAGCCGGCTGGTGTTCAATTCGCGATTTAAAGGTTTGTTTCGTTTAAAAATAAGAAGTTTTGCCATAAAAAACGCCTGCCGCTCGTATTTATGTCACCCGTTGACTGGTGTATTATTTTTGTTTAGTATTGTTGAAAAATTTACCATGAACAGACTCACACCGTACCGACATCTAAAAACTATTCATCTCTGTTATGAAAATCAGCGTTTAAAAAAATTTCGTTAACTACGATCAACACATAGTGTGCCTTTATGAGCCTTCGGGACCACTGTTGCCGACACCATCCATAAATTTGAGTGTCAGTGTTGCTTATGATGGCACGCAAACGGGAGTTTGTAGCTGTAGTGGCAATTAGTAGCCGCTAAAGGCAAGTGATATCTAAGAATGATAACGGCCTTTGTTGTTGCCTGAAGTTGAAGCCCGTGATGGGGCAACGTTTGGTTTGAGCATGACGGTGAAACGGCACACAAGACGCGCGTAGCAATGGATTCATAAAGAAATTATTTTGGTTGTTTTCCCAGGAAAGAACTTCCGATGACAGCGAGTTTGTTACAACAACAAAAATTCCTAAAGATTCTTTAAATACGCCCCCTGAGAGGCGCAGCACATCTTCCGGGGGACTGGACTACCTACAGCGTATTCTCGACCAACATTTTAATGAAATTTTTTTTAAAAGGTAAATTTCAAAGATTGTTCTTAATAAAGATTCCGCCAGTACCAGTTCTATTTTAAGTGTTTTATTAAAAACTAAAAAAAGTTAAAAGTGATTAACAGGTTACAAATAAAGAAAGAGCAGAGATAACATTTCATTGTGTACTTTTCTCGACAGAATAAGCAACATTTTTAGTGCCTTAGCATGCGTGCCGCAAATTTCAGAATGTAGACCATCACTGCACTAAATATAACATTTTTAACTCAATAAAAATCCCATTAAAAAGTTATAAAATATTTTCTTAATTAACTAACGTATCCCTTCAAAATTATTTTTTAAATTATAATTATAATAAAAATTTATGAAAATTTTAGTTATGAAAATGTTTAAAACAATTTTACAAAAAATTTATAAATAATTCAATTTAAAATGCAATAACTATAAAGTGACTGTAAACTTTTAATACTTGAAATTATAACCACAATTAGCATTAGCATTTTTATATAAATATAGCATGCACAACCACAATTATAAAGCATACATTACGGCTTGTATAAACAAAATTTGTAACCTTAACATATTGTTAGGATAAATTGCTACGGTTTAACGTTTAACAAGAGCTACCAAAAACCATTAAAATACAATTAAATCATGAGTAGAATATTCTCTAGAAATTTTACAAATGATAAGGGCTTGTGTGTATATATCTACTTAATACATATTTATAATCTTAAACGAATACTTATGTTATTTCTTGATGAGTTTAATGATTAATGTTATTTGCTTAAAACAAATTCAAAGGTTAATTGAGGGGCCAAAATAAGCATTAAGTCAGAAAGACTCAAATCATTTATTTCTAAATATTTGAAAGATCAAATAAGGCTTATGTACTGCTTTATGTGTTTGTATGTTTGTTCTTTTTTTAGAGTTGATTATTTAAATTGATTTTTTTTGTTTTTATTTCCTAACAGAAATGATTGCCCCTTGAAGGATTATGTGATGTAAGTAAATGACAATCGAATTGCTTTTAGTTTATGTAAATGATTTAAATGGGTTCTCACAATTTGCATTGTCTACTTTAAAGACCAAGAGTTACTAATACAGCTGAAACAGTTTCAAAGCATACTTTAAGGCAATTTATGTTTTTTTTTTTTTTATTTTTTTACTAAAAATATGTAAATTTGGGGGAAAAAGTATTTACCAATTTTCAAAAGTTGCATTTAGAAGAAAAGGGATTTTTTGGGGATCGTTATAAAGTATTACTAAGCTTCTTTTAAAAGAGTTAATGAGTCTACCTTGTGTAAATATACCTTGGAAACCGTTTGCAAATTTTGCCCAGAACAATATAACGTATTTATGTTTAATATGAAATACTTTGGGAAGAAATAAAATAGAAGTAAAAACGAAATTGTTGCTCTGGTTGTGAACAAAGCTTAGTGTCTGTACCTTGCTATTAAGTATGAAATACAATTGGGGTATTCACAAGGTGGTGTGATATCATGTTATATTGTCATAACGTTCTAACATTTTATAATGGTTTAACAATATTGTTGGTGCTCTGTAAACAAAAAGTGTCTTAAACAAATTGTGCTGTCGTAATTAATCCGAAGACGATTGGCCTTCTGGAACTGGACTAAAAATTTTTGTCCCTGTTAGAGAGCATCGTCTGCACTTAACGTCATTCAAATTTGTTATATCTTAAGCGTTCCCTTATCCAAGCAGGGGATAATTTTCCTAAGAATGAAGTTCTTACTGCAATAGATGAATATGCTGTAAGACTTTGGTTTTTATGGAAGTCAAATTATGGCCATTTTGAATAATATTTTATTTAATATATTCTTAATTATGAAACAAATAAAATACAGCTAGTTGTTCTAAAAAAAAGCTTTTCATAAAGATTTTATTGTATAAAAACCGTGTACCAGAACTTCTGAAAGTACTATTACATATATAAACAAACGGATCTGCGCCTCTACACTGAAAGAAAAATGCTGCATATATTTAATGAATCATTTTCATAAAAAAATTTCCCTTGGGTAAATGAAAATTTTCACTGTCTAAATGGAATTTCATAGTTAAAATGAAGTATTTTCGTTAAAATCGCTTCATTGGATTTCGCCATGACGTTAAAAATTTTTATTGGATATATGAAAACTTAAGTTTGTCCAAGTTAAACAAAACATATTAATTGGGAACATAAAAAAACAATATACAAACATAACTATATTCATAAATTAATACAAAATTATAGTTTCCTTAAAAAAAAAAAACGTTTAATTTTTAATCAAAAACTGTAAGATTTAATTATTTCATACATCTAATGTAATATTTCATTAAATTTAGGAAATCAAAATTTTTTTTATAAAAGCAACATATTTCAATAATGCTTTCATAAATTTAAATTTTCGTTATGACAATAAAAATGTCATTATAGTAATGAAACAAAAACTTTCAATCCACTTTCAATCAACGTTGTTATTGTTGTTATGGACAATTTAATCTCATATTTACGCTCTTAATTGAGTAAAAAACATGGTTTTTTCATCCAAAAATTATACTGCCCCGGTAGGCTAGCTGGTAGTGAGCTAGTCTATCAGCACCGAGGTTGCGCGATCGTTTCCCGCCAGATACAAAAAAAAAAATAAGAAAAAATTAAAAAAATTAAAAAAAATAAAAAATAAAAATTTAAAAAAAAAATTGTTTAATTTATTGAAAGTATTAATCCAATGAATAATATTAATAGATCTAATGTAATGTTTCATTAAATCCTTTTAATGAAACAGGTTTCATTGATCCAACGAAGCGCTGCATAGGTTATTTTTTAATGCAATTTTTCATGGGATTAATGTCAAAATTCATTGGTATTGCGAAGAAAATTCTTTCAGTGTAGAAATATTAGGAAATCTAAGGTATCTCTCAATTCGTATTTAATGAAAATTATTGAAAATAAACAGCAAAACGATTGAACGTACAAAAAAATACAAGATTTAGCAAAGAGAGAACATTTCACTACTATGCACAGTGGGAGATTTCGGACAAAATAATATAACTTTGTTATTTTTTTTCGTATAAAACTAAGTACGTGGGTGAAGTAACTAAAGGCCGTTTAAGCTGTTATGATACTTGCTATTTTTTGTATTTTTTCTATATTGGAGAACAGTGCAAATATATTTGCATAGGAAAACTGACTAAGTGTAAAGAGTATGATTATAACATAAAAAATCTTGAAATGTCAAACAAATATACATGTGTTATCGATAAATAATCTAAGACTGTCAAAAAAAAATATATAATTTTTTAACTTAAAATTTACATTTCCAGATTAATTGTTAGCACTGTTGGCAATTTTTTTAGTTTTTGATCGAAAGAAACGGGTTTTAACTTTTTTTTGCGATTTTTAGCTTTTATGACGATTTTTTTTTGGGGAAAAAACGTGGGCAGTATTGTTTGTTTTGTTTACATTTTATCAAATTGTATTTCTTGTTCTTTCTCGCATTTGTTGTTTCATTCAGTCAATCCTAAAAATATCCAATACAAAAAATAGCAAGTATCATAATGAAAAAAATGAATCACTCTCCAATGAGTCCATAGTGGCTGTTGTCGTTAGTCGCGTTTCTTTCAGCTTCAACTTTTTTTTCAACGTAAAATAAATTTGCTTCTGTAGAAACAAAAGTTGGTTCCATCTCTTAGAAAAAAAAAATTAAGATTCAATACAAAATCAACGCAACTTCGAAAATCTAACGACGCACAGTGAAAATTAATACTAATTCAGCAGCGACGCAACTTCGAAAAAACTAAACGACGCACAGCAAGGTATTGGTGTATTTCATAAATTTTTGAGTGCTTTCAACACATTTAAAAGTTTTTTATTTGTAAAAAAGGGATCACTTAAAAGTTAATAATCAACAAATCCTGGCTGAACTTGGTTATTTAACTCACAGTACTCACTTAAGAGCCTTTATTCTACTCTGGTGTAAGGCCCTTCAAACTCTAAAACTCCTAAAAAAAACCAAACTTTGTACTTTTTTATAGTTGTTAAATTTTTTTCACAAAATTTTATATACCAAAAATTTTATATGAACGATGCGATGCGGTCAAAATTGTCAAAAATAATGTGGTTGACTTAAAAGAGTGTTAGTTTTTAAGGACACGTAGTATTCATATCTCTATCTCTTTATGATCAAGTGTGATTTATCAGAAATTAGACTACCCAGATATCGATAGTGACAAAGCTGATAACGATTTATCGGCAAACCGTGAATAAAGCCGATTTATCGGTATCAGTTACATCCCTAATTAAAAGTTGCATTAAAATAAGAGATGAATGTGTTCCGGCTATTTTTTAAATCTGTCTAATAAACTGATAGAAACCCCCATAGTGTTTTTAGGGTTTTAACAAAGTTAAGTCAAATTTTCAACATTGTTTTTATACTTAAGCCATTTTTTTCTTTTTTTTTTATATATAAATTCCAGGAGGTTCCATTACTATTTACCTTATTCTAAAACTTTCGAGTGTAACACCTTTAGTATAACGGTTTGCACGTACAACCCAATTGTTTTTAATTGTTTTAATTAAACAACAGGACATTTAGGAGAATTAAGTTATAAAAAAAACAACAACCAAAGATAAAGGAAAAACAACAAGATAAAAAAGAAAAAGTATTAGAGCACACTTACGTCTAATGCCCCAATCCATCATATTGGCAAACAACAAACTGGAAAATAATTTTAATAATGGACACTAAATAAATTGAAAAAAAAAAACACTTAGAAATAAAATAAAATTTCCTTTTGTTGTTGCACAATTTTTTGTAATTTTTCGTATATAAAGAGCGTTGTTGTAGTCAAACTTTTCAAATTTTTTGAAAACATATTTTTTTTTTTTTTTTGCTTTGTACTTTTTTTAAAACACTTTTTGCTTTATTTTTTTAATATAAAAAAAAAATTAATTTTGTTTGTTAATGAAAAGAAACAGAATCAGAAGCATCTTAAACAGCCTGGTCGTCTGTCTGTATCGTATTTTAGAGCGGGTATCTTTATTATTATTTTTATTTATGTTATTGTAACAAGACATTGTGCCACAATGCCAGCAACAAATGCGGCAATTGTGGTATAGACACTGCTGTAGCAAGTACATGTGTTTGTAAGAACGCAGCGGCTCGTAATGAATTAAATTTAAATTTAAAACCATTTTTATAATTCATCATATTTTAACAAAAAAATACACTTGAATTTCTTTATTCAAAATACATAATAAAAATAAAAAAAAAACTCAAAAAAGAAAAGACAGCGGTCTTAAAGCACTTGAACTTTTAAAATTAACAAGACACAACACTCAACAGACCAGAAGAGAACTTTTTTCTTTCTTTTAATTGCCTAAATTAAGAAATTTAAATTTAAAGATAAACTTCATTTTTATTAAAATTGTTAATTGAAATATTTATTAAGACATTCCCGTATTTTTTTAAAATAAAATCATATTTTGAATTAAATTATTTAATTTTTTCGTAATTTTTTTTTAAGTTGTTGATTGTTGTTGTTTGGAGCACAATTAAAACTTGACTGAAAAGACAATTTGGAATTTTGTTGTTTATGAGGGAGAGCGTCTACAAAAACTACAAAAAAAAAAAATCGAACCCGAAAGCCGAATACACGAATCTCCTATGTACATATGTATTAAATCTATATGTAGAAAAAACATAAATACCCGAATACCTTTTTTTACTACAACTTCATCTACCATAAAGACTAACATACTTTTAGGGAGCAAAGGAAAACAAAAGGAAACAAAAACAACAACAAAATGCTTAAAGCGCAATTCCACTATAGAAAAATAACAACAATACAGTTAAAGCAATAAAAATATATTTTTGTTGTATTTTCTACTACAGCCATGAGCAGGATGTCAAACAGATACGAAAATCCTTAATGAAATACTGTGTACACGTACGTTAGTGACATACACTCCAGTTTACTGCATACTTTAAGGTTAGTAGAATAGGAGTTAAGTACACTTATAAGTATTTGTAATAATGTGTGTGTGTAAGTGTATGAGTGTGTTTCTAAAGGTGAAGTATACATGTGTTGGAGTAAGTATGATTTTTGTAATAATAGTATTCTATTAATAAGTAGTGGACAAAATTTTATGCATTTATTATAACAAAATATGTGCATAAAACATGTTGCCATAAAAATTCGAAATCGGCTCTGAAAATGTATATGTAAATTATTAATTATTTAAAATAAAAATCGAATCGATAAACAAGGTGTTTATCTTTAAAATTTTTATATAAAACTAGCTGGCCCGGCAAACGCTGTTTTGCCACATAATTTATTTCTTTCAGATGTAACAGTGTCTGCTAGTCAAATTTTAAGAAAAAATTATAGACTATAGTTCTTTCCAGATGTTACACTATTTGCCTGCCAAATTTCAAGAAAATGAATTGATTAGTTATGAAGATTTAGGGAGGCAGAGCTTTTACTCCTCTTGCCCTATTTAATGTCCTGTCCTCTTTCCGTTGTTACAGTGTATGCATGCCAAATTTAAGGAAAACCGGTTGATTAGTTAATAAGATAGAGGGAGGGGAAGCTTTTAACCCTCTTGCTCTATTTCACGCCCTAAATTATTAAAACTAGGCTATAGTTCTTTCCAACTGTAACACTATTTACCTGCGAAATTTCAAAAAAATCGGTTGATTAGTTACGAAGATATAGGGAGGGGGAGCTTTTAGCCCTCTTACCCTATTGCACACCCTATTCTCTTTCAGTTGATAAGTTTAGAAGATTGGGGAGTGGGGAGTGGGAGCTTTTACCCCTATTGCAATATTTTGCGCGCTCTAGCGATATAAAATATACGACCTATTCTCATACCTAACAAATACACATACAAAATTTCATAAAAATCGGTCAAGCTGTTTCGGAGGAGTTCAAAATGGAGGACATTTTGTTGATATTTGTATGGGAATATAAAAACACGTTTCGAAATGAATGCAGTGTTCACTAAAATGGCTATAATTCCAATATACATTTGAAGACTGTTGATTGACGTCACCTTCCATGGAACTTTGGAGAAACAAAATCGGTTCACGCATTAAAGAGAACATCAATTACTAACACAATGCAACTTATTTTTATGTATGTATATAGATTTTATAAATTATAAATTACTTTCATGCAATGTCCACCTGCTCAAAATGCAGGGCATAAACGGAGAACAAGCTATCTCTCTACTTAGATTCATAACCCCACGTCTCGATGTGCTTTCGATTAGAACATGACATGACCAAAACGCCGGCAGAGCAACGGTATTAATTTGTTCATGTTCTTGTATGTGGCAAATACGTGTTGATGTTTATGTTCTGATTGACCACAATTTTTGTTGTTGTGCGTTTGGTTGTATACAGAAAATACATTGTATGGCCAACATCATGGCGCACATGGATGCTAAGACGAATGTTTAGGCAACGATGGCAGCACATGGACGAAACATGAACATGAACAGTCTACACGAGTAGAATTACTGTGCGACATGATTATCTTACCAAGTTGATGGATGGTGGAGACGGGTAGTAAGGGTCCAGATTAGAACAATGGTATACGAGAAGAATGGCGCCTGGAATTCAGTGACTACTCCAGAAGTTGTCATGCCGGGGAGCAAGAGACAGCTGTGTTTCATTTTATATGTCAATGTCCTGATTTTCGGGACATTAGAGAGAAATATCAGGGAAAACCGGTGTTTGTCTGTTAAGATAAACTAAGATTGATTCTTCTCCTCATTAGAAAAACGAATTGGTTGAATTCTGTAGTGACGCCTATTGAGTAGCTGCTCTGTAGGATGGGCATTTGAGCTTGGTATCACAAAGGGACCACCAGTGAGTTGTCTCCTTTCCATTCTAGTTTCAATATTAAAATTATTTTTCATTGGCTGTTTAATAAATTCTCGAAATTTCAAAATAATATTCAGCAAATTGTCTTTTTTACAAACAACTAAATTTGTTGTATTGCTTTAAAAATTAAGAAATTGGACTAGAAAAGTCTTTGTGTGAGAAAATTTTTATTTCCAGCTGCGTTGCCATATTTTTTTGAAAACAAAAGAACTTCAAATAAAGAAAAAATAAATAATTTATTTTTTTTTACATAATACACAATAAAATTCAGGCCCCTATTACGACTTACAACTCAACTCAGTTGAGTTGTAATTTCTTAATTTTTGTATTATGGTTTACAACTTTGCTAAATTGCTGTGAACAAAAACATAACAAAAATTACAACTGATCACAACCAGTTGTCTTTATTACAAATCAACTGAGTTGAGTTGTTAACCGTAATAGGGGCCTCAATACAATATTTTTAAAGAAAAATCGTTACTTTGTAGGCGATAGTGAAATAAGGAGGGGTACACAAGTGCATGTACTGTTGCGTTCTCTCATTTTTAACAACATTTATTTTAGTTTGGCCGCCACTTCTTTTTATTTGTTTAGCGTAATACTAGGAACGCAATGAGGCCCTATGCTCAAGTAGAGGATGACAGAGACAGAAGAGAAGAAGTAACACAATTGGGTTTACATTCTGTCGTAAACGTATTTTGTTTTATTTTGAAAATTATTGGAGAAAAATCCTAACTTATCAAAAATTTTTTCCTTCTTTTATTTTGTTTCAAATATTTAATTTGAAAACACAAAAATTATTTAATTTTCTATTTTTAATTTTTCTTTTTCTATGACGATACGGCCGCAAACGGCGTATAAAAAAGAATTAGATCTTCATCGCCGTATGACTTAAATACGCTTTAACGTTTGCTCCGGGTATAGTGTGTGACGTATCCACGTCATACGCTTATACGTTTAAACGGTTTCCTACGATTAGTACTTTGAAATATGAAATATCAAATATATTTAAACGCAAACGTTAAGAGCCAAATAAAGGACACAAGCAGTTTCATAACAACATGATGGCTGTGGATTTATAAAAAAAAGTTATAATATTCATACAAACATGCTCCATACTTGCTTTATATGCTTGTGTGGTTTATTTGGCCCTAAACTTTAGAAGAGAAACAACAACAAAAATCAGCAACAAAAATGCAGACAGACATCATTACATTTTCAAAAATAAACATCAAACTAACTTCAAAAACTGCTTGCAAAAATGGCAAAATTGTAAGTTTGTGCAATCACTTTGGGGTGTTTAATTATTTGACAAACGTTTTAAGCATGTTTTGAGAAAAATCAAAAATATTTGATGTTCGTAAAAACATGTTGAATATTTGTCAAACTTTTTTCGCTGCCTTGCCTGGTGGTAAATTAAATCATTCAAGCAACATTTCTTCAAAAGGAAGCAGGAGAAGAAAAGGCGTATAAAAATTGACGAGCATAAAAGTTGTATGTTAGAATTTGCCAAGCCGATAGTGTAGTTCATTTGGCACTTAACCTAAAAAACAGAAAAAAAGTCTATAGTTCTTAGTCTTTTATCTATCTATTTATCTATCTATCTATCTATCTAGCTATCTATCTATATATCTATCTATCTATTTTTTCGTTGATTTTTTTAGTTTTGCGATTTAGCCAACTGAGCTGCCTATAAGTTTTTGCGAATTACTGTGTGAATATCAAAAAAAGTCCTTTATGTATCGTTTTAATGTAATGCTGCGAATAGCGATTATGTATGAAAGATAATGCGTATAGAAGGTTGTTACAAAAGTAGTTGTTAATAAAAATCAAGTAAAGTTTTAGCTGCGTTAAAAAGTGCTGCAAAAATAGAACTTATGGTCGTGGAAATCTTTCATCGAACTCCGACTTTGCTCAACAGAAATTTGTTTCAAGCCTAAAGCTATAGAGCTTTTTTAATTCAATTAAACTTACTCATTTAATAAAAAAAAAAACCTAAGTTTTTGTTTAAATGCTGAAATGAAAATAGTAAAAGTGTGATTATGATCATAAAAAAACTTTTTATTGAAAGTTTTAAGAAAAACCATGCTTTGCATATAAATCCACCCGCCATTTACAGATTGTAATCGTATTTTAAATAAGTGGTTTTAATTTTAATAAAAGAAAATACTAAAGGAAACTTATATTTCAGCTAACTATAATCTGCTAAAACAAATCTAATCGATTTTTAATTTAAAATATAAGTATGTATTTAATAAGGTGGAATATAAGTAAAAAAAAAACTTTTTTTATGATTTTATTAAATTTTAAGCAAAGAAAAGTGTGAAAATTCAAATAAAATAAAGTAACAAAAAAGAATTCAATCAATTAATATTTTCCCCAAAACAAATGTACAACAAAAAAAAATGCTACCCTTTACTGTTAGAATAATATTAGCGATTTGCCTATTTTAAGTACCGAACAAATTTGTGATATTGGTTGTGTCTATATCCCACACCCTGTTAGAGAGGAATCTTGAGAGAGGAGTATTTTAGTAAGAACAGCACACCGATTTTTTAATTCTAATTCTTCTGGTGTTGAGGTATATAATAGGTGTTTTTTGAGAACGAAAGAACTTAAAATTTAAAGGACTAACGCAAAAAACTAAGTTTTAACCAAAAAAAAATTTTATTTTGAACTGCTGCTGTTCTTGATGAAGCGCATTATATACGTCCATTTTTTGAAGAAATAAGAACCGACGATGCCGCCATAGTGTTAAACGAATAAGCGATACATTTTTTTATGTAATGGTGTCTGTAGGGTTTGTTGTGCATTGGTTTCACTCCGTATGCGTTAAAATTTTTTATTTACAAATCAGTTAAGCCAAAAATGAGCCTCATCGCTGATCACGCCATAAAAATCCCGATATCGTCTAAAAGTTGGGCGAATCGATGACTGATTTTCAGAGTAAGTTTGGATATTTTGGCAGCGTCGTCCAAGCGTGAATCTAATCTTAATGATTCGCCAGAGTATAGATATATATATATATTATGTCCTGTGGTTCCTAGTAGGAACAAAGGGCCGCAACGAACTCTTTCCATTCGATCCGGTTTGATGCTAGATGTTTAATTTCCCTCCAGCTTAGCCCACTTTGGTTTACTTCCGATTCAAGTTGACGTCTCCAGGTGTGCGTCGGACGGCCAACTCTTCTTGTATTACCATGGGGGTTCCAGTCAATCGCAGATTTAGTAAGGTCGCCATGTGGTTTACGGAGCGAATGACCTATCCAGCGCCATTTTCGATTAAGGATCTCGATGTTAATTGGCCGTTGGTTTGTCCGTTGCCAAAGGTTAGTGTTGGATATGGCGTTTGGCCAGAATATCTTGAGGATCCTACGCAGGCAGCGATTAACAAACACCTGAATGGCGTTTATTTCTCGTGATGTCGTGTTCCATGATTCGCAGGCGTAAAGAAGCACCGATTTGACGCAAGAATTAAATATGCTAATCTTAGTGTGTTCCGAAATAGAGGCAGATTTCCATACAGGGCGCAACATGCCAAATGATTGCTTGGCCTTTGACATTCGATAGGCCACATCATTGCTGCAGCCGCCAGTATGTGTTAAAATGCTACCAAGTATCAGAGTATAGATACTGATAATGAATTGTAAAAAGAAAGAGCATCACAGTTCGTTTGACAGATAGCGCTTTTGCAAGTTCTAATGGGCTTAAATATTCACCCTTTATTACGTTTTTACTAAATCAGTTCATATACTTTCCATACACCCAGTAAGCTACTTCTTGTTTCTCATATAGACATAAACATTTTCTACACAAAATTAAGTTGTTTTATGGCGTATACGATTCTATGAACTAAAACAAATTTTAGTTGAATAACGCAAAGCTATTTGTTTGTTTGTTTATTCCCTTTTGTTATTGTTCATGTACCTTTTTTATTTTTGTTTTATTTCTTTTCATGTATTTTTTAGTTTACTACTTAACCTAATCAAATATACAAAGTTAAACATAGAAATCTTTTCTCGAGTTTAAAATACAACAAAAGTTAAAAATAAAGTTTGTAAAAGGATCATAAAAGTATAGAAGAAGGAAGTGATTTTGACATTTTGTGTGCTAAACTTGAGAATTTTAAATGCTTTGTTTCTGATCTATTTAAAATGTCTAAAATTGCAAAAAAAAAAAAAAAACAAAAAGGAAAAGGAAAGTTATCAATATTGTATGATAAGCCTATAAATATGCCATTATTTTTAGATATAACTGTATAATACAGGGTTACACATTTAGTGGTTGCAAACCGCTAGATCTGGCAAGGTTGTCAGCTGTTAAGTAGGACCCCTTTAACACTCGACAAGTTACTTGCCGACAACAACAAAGTATGTACAATTTTTTTTCCTTACCCCAACCTTACCGCTGACGACTAAAAACCAAGAGTTGCGCAAGTAACTTTTCGAGTGTGACAGGGGTCTAGCTTTCATCTGAAGTATCATTTATTTAGTGAAAGGTTTGGCATTTACGAATATGATTCTTTTAACAACCTAAGAACGCGTTAAAAAAGTTTAAACTTAATACAAAAGTGGTGGTTCAAGCGTGGCTACTTTTCAAACATTAGGGATGATTATTGATTATAAAGAAATTTGAAGAGTCTGGAAGTGTTGCGTATAATCCGAATTTGTCAATTTCTGCTATGGCCGTATGATAACCGACTTTTTTTGGCCTGCAAGTGAAGATTATGAGCTGAACGATGTGTGATTTAAACAAGGCATTGCCACGAGCCTAGCATGACCGATTTTAGCTTTATTGCATAAGAAGTTTTCAGAACGCGTGATTTCACGTTTCGGCGGCGTCAATTGGCCAAAGGTCATGCGCTTTGGCGCCGTTACTTATTTTGTGTGGCTACGTCAAAGACCGTGTCAACGCGGATAATCCCCTTACGTGGGAGAATTTGAAAACAAAAGGATCGACTGCTGCAGCAAATAAAAATAAATAATGGCAAGGTGCAAGCATTATAATGACATAATAGCTTCATCGAAATCATAACTCTATGTGTGTTTTTTAACTTTAGTGTTCGAACAGAATTGAGTCGAGCCAACATTTTCCATACAATTTGACATGAGGAATTGTCGTCTTGAAATAAAATCTATTTTATTTTGAGAACTTTTTTTCTTAGGCTCTCATATATTCTCCGAACAATGCTACAAAAGAAAATAAAAAAGTAGAACAATAAAATGAGAGCGAATTTGAAGTAACTGCCGACAGTGATGCCAACTTTTTGAAAGCAAAAAGCACTTTAAAATTTAAAAAAAGCACTAAAAAGCACTATTTCCAGCAAAAAAAAACCTAAAAAAGCTCTAAGCCATTTTTACAATTTAATTAAACACAAAGCAAGTTGCATTCGGCTGGGCCGAATATTATATACCTCCAAAATTTAAAAAAAAAAGCGATGGCGTTGATGGGGAACATTTTTATTTAAGATTAAATAATAAATATATACATTTGTATATAAAAATTTTTAAACGTATTAATATTATCTTCAATAAAAAAAATATCATCCAAATCATTTGGAGTTTTAATTGGCCATAAAACAGTTGAAAAGTAATACAGTGCAAATTACTGAAAATTTGCAATGATCGACCATTGTTTATAAAACTTAATGACAGCGCCTGCATATTCCGAAACACTTGCTGCTAAACATCTGAGTTTGATAGTGAAAAGCGAAAGACATATGAAAAAGGGTACTCTGTTCAGTGTACACATGAATGAAATAAACAAGATTACGCATTGCGCAGGTCCGTTATTTTGTGTGTGACGTAAACTTTGTTTTCAAACAAAATCCCATACAGTTTGGTCTTGCGCGTCGACATTTTGACGTCATGCGCAGTATAATTTCATTTTTAAAAGAGGAATGCATCATCTTTGTTTGTTGCTTCTCTCCTTGCACAAGCAGTTTATGTGAGTTTGTTATGGAAAAAAGAGGATAAAAGTGATCAATCAATGCATAGAAATTGTAAACACAGCAAAAAACCTCGGGATTATTTTTAATAACACATTAACATGGTCTGACCATATAAAATATGCATGCGGTCGAACGTTTTCCATGGTAAGAACACTTTGGCGAACTCAATACTGCACACCAATCAAAATTCGAATACTACTTGCTAAAACGTACTTAATACCCATTTTGTTGTATGGTTGTGAACTTTTTGCAAGTTGTGACGCAATAAGTGAAAATAAACTAAGGGCCATTATTATAACTTGGCGTTAGCTGTTATCCGACAGTTAACAGACGCTTTTTGACAGATAACACATTATTTTCTGTCAATTTAATCTTAACTTTAGCTAACTTCAAGTTGTAATAATGGCCCTTAATGTAACATTTAATAATATTATTCGTTATGTCTATGGGTTAAGACGTCGAGCACGAGTTTCAACATTTGCAATGAAATTATATGGCATTTGTTTTAAAGATCTGCTAAAAACGCGTATCTTAATTTTTGTACACAAAATCATCTACATGAAACAGCCTGAACATCTATATGTAAAACTTAAATTCTCAAATATTGAAAGTAGAGGAATAAGACTAATACCATTTAGACATTATAGCCTTATATCATTGTGGCAATTCTTTATCTTTATATTATGCTCAACTTTTATGTAACGCACTTGAGTTCAAAAAGTCTATAATTAATTTGTTTTCCACATTTGATTAATTAATAATAATTACTATTTGATTTTAATAAAATACTATTTGATTTTAATAAAATAATTACTTTTGATTATTATTATTAATTAATTTATTTTTTATAATCTAATTCTTTAATACATATATATTGATGATTTTGTAAATAGTTTTAAGTTTTAACATTACAACATTTTGCAAAAAATTAGTTCCGTACTGCAATATGAGACTCTTATGGCCATTTTCTCAATGTATCGACAAACTGTCTGTTACCTAATGTCAACATAAATTTATTGGACCGATAAACTGTCCGTTAACGTTTTTGGGTTTCTCAATATATCGACAAAAAACAAAGTTTTAAGCTGGCAATGCCACTCAAAATACATGTAAAAGTTGGGAGTCAGCTGATTGAATTTATCTGTACGGCAAATAAAAGGAAAATAAATAATTGGCAGATGAGTGCCGGTTAGCTTTGCGATAAAATCGAAGCAAATGAGACATTGAGAAAACCAAATTTCTTTAATGTGCAGTTTTTCGTTGGGAAAAAAGATAATCGCCTAATGAGAAAATGGCCATTAGTCTTGTGTATGGAACGACAAATAAATAAATAAAAAAAAAAAAAAAAAAAAAAAAAAAAAAATACCTAAATCCTGCAAAGCAAAACAAGTTTTAATTTATAAATACGAATGCGATTTCAAAAGAGAATTGAAGAAATTTTTTGCAGTATATGTTTCCTAATATGGACGAGGACTTAGCGACTAAGTGCTTGTTTACACTCTTCAAGTTTTAGCCGTCAAGTCTTGAGTTTTTAGGAGAGAAGGGAAAAGAGAATGTCATTTCATTTCCTCTCTCTACTAAAAACTCAAGACTTGAAGAGTGTGAACCAGCCCCTAGTGTTACTTCTTTGTCAAAACAATACAATGTCGACATACAGCTTAAAAAAAGCAAAATAAAAAGTGTAGTGTCCTTAAACGGAAAGATTTCTCTATAGACTGTTTCTCAGAATGCTGATCTAAAAACTGGACAGTAAGCGGAATGATGCTAAATTAAAATCAATTACACTTAAAACTTAATTAAACAGAAGTAAACTTCACTGGTTTGATTATGCACTTTAAAAAACGTTATGGTATTCGACTTTTGAAATAGACTGGAGAAAAGCTTTCGTCACAAACTGAGTTAGTGGATGCGTTCAAGATGAAATTAAACAAAAGTTAAGAAATGCAGCTTTCCAGAATTGAGGTTAATAATAATGGAATTTTTTACCGCACAAAACTTATGTGTTAGCTTGAGAAAAGACCGCGCCAGACATTATTATTTATTCACTAGCCTGAACAATTTCTCTATCATGAAAAACCTTTTTTTGAATTAGCTCACATTACCGCAACTGCACTGAAAGGCGTACGTGGAGTAGTGGTAACATTCAAAACTAACAATTGTAGGCGTTTGAGTTTGAATCTCGGCTCTGTCAAATTGTTTGTTTCTTTATTTAAATGTTTCTACTTACAAAAAGGTGCTCAAATAAAACTGAGTAAAAATGGCGACATGCCTTGTAAAAATAATGAGCTATTGCAGTTAAAAGGTAAGTAGTGTTTTACGAGACTTGTCATTACAATTTACGTTATTTGGTAAAATACATTTTTTGCTGGGTATATTATAAATGTGTATGTGTATATTATAAAGGTGTATGTGTATATTATAAAGGTGTATACAAAAGAGGGTCAACTGCGAGTATGGGAAGAACATTATCGCAACATTCTGGATAACGCAATCGAAGACGAAGTGGCTGAACTCTGTCAGCACGCACAACACAGTCAAATAAGTGAAATGAACATCCAACCTCCTAGCCACGTAGAAATAATGGAAGCAATATCATCGCTAAAAGATCACAAGGCAGCAGGGCCCGATAATATCCCTCCAGAATTGTTCAAAGCTGATAAATCCCTTTCGGCAAAAATAATTCAACCATTAGTTGAATACTTCTGGCAAACAGAAACGCTCCCAAGCACCCTTAAGGAAGGACTTATCATCAATATCCCAAAAAAAGGAAACCAGATGGAGTGCAAGGATTGGAGGGGCATTACCCTTTTAAATATGCTTAACAAGATAGTATCCCGTATCTTATTTAACCGCATAGCTGCAGTGACAGAGCCCGAACTAAGAACAGAACAGGCAGGATTCAGGCCAAAAAGATCTTGCTTAGATCACATTAACAGTTAACGCATTATAACTGAGCAGACAGAAGAATGGCAATCGAGTTTGTACCTGATATTTATAGATTTTCAACGTGCATTTGATTCACTTCATCACTCCGCCATATGGAAAGCGATGCGTTGCAAAGGAATACCAGATAAAATTATCAGACTCGTAGAAGGTATATATGCTAATGCAACTTGCTCTGTCCTCCACAGTGGCCAAGTCGGCGATAACTTAAACGTTAAAACTGGTGTGAGACAAGGATGCGCCTTATCCCCCTTACTGTTCAACATCGTACTTGATGTTATAATGAGTCAATCTGTGAATCCTGTTCATGGGATCACAATGGGCGTGACAGGTAGACTTACTGATCTAGATTATGCTGATGACATTTGTTTATTGTCACACAACCAACAAGACATGCAGCAAATGTTAAATAGCATCACTGCAAAAGCCTCAAGCGCAGGTCTAATTATAAACATTTCAAAGACAAAATCTATGCGTTTCAATGTAGCAAGCAATTATCATTTCTCACTGATGGGGAAACAACTGGAAGATGTCACAACTTTTTGTTACTTGGGCAGTATTTTTGCTACTTCCGGTGGATGCAACGATGATATTCAAAACAGACTGGCAAAAGCTAAGCAAGCTTTTGGAATATTGAATAAGTTCTGGAGGTCAGCTAACATCGCAGTGTCTACTAAACTTAAAGTTTAGTCAATGTGAAGTCAGTACTGCTTTATGGCTCGGAGACATGGAACCTAACAAATTCAGATATCCAAAAACTACGTCAACAAATGCCTTCGCCGAATCCTTAAAATTTTCTGGCCCCAAACTATTACAAACTCAGAGCTATGGTTTAGAACGCAACAACCTCCAATTGACCACGAGATCAAAATACGCAAGTATAGATGGTTGGGTAATACTCTACGAAAGCCAACCGATGACATCAATAGAAAATCCCTTGACTACAACCCACAGGGAGCAAGAAGAAGGGGTCGCCCTAAAAACACCTGGAGGCGTCAAGTTCAAGCCGAACTTCAAACTGTTGGTATAACCTGGAATGAAGCCAAAAGAGAAGCACAAGATAGAAATCGATGGAGATCAATTATTGAGGCCCTATGTTCCTTAAAGGAATTCCAAGGATTACATATATATAAATATATATATATATTTTAAATGCCTAAATATGAATCTATATTAAACAAATATTTCTCTTAACAATTATGTTTTCTTTTAATTAAGGATAAGAAAAGTTTGACCATATTGGCTTTTGTGCCTAAAATCATTTGAATATTTATAAATTTAAACATTATTCCCTCCCAAATTTATGCTACATGTATTATACGAGTAAATTAACATATTTGAACTCCACTATGTTCTCTATTATATTTTCAATTTATTATTAAATTTAATTTTTGCCAGAAAATTACTTTATTAGGATAAAAAATATTAAAAAAAAGACAAGGTTTTACATTTTTCTTCCAAAACCAGAAAGGCTGACCTTCTTTGTTTGATAATAATAATAACGTTGTTGTAGAACAATATACAATTCCATTCCTGCAATTTATTTATTTTCCTTTATACCCAAGAGACAACCACAATATGTATGTGAATAGAATAACACAAAAAATGTTTGGTTGTAAAAAAAAAAAAAAAAAAAAATTTGAACATCAGACTTTTATTGTTGTGTATGAAACTTAAACTTCACCGACTTTACCTGACCACACACAACAAGAAATACAGACAAAAGGGAGTAACGGAACAACAAGGTAAATAATAATACAAGAAAAAAGAAAGACAATTATAAAACAAATAAAAAAGTTTATAAGTATCAATTATATTTTGCTCCCTTTTCAGTATGTTACAGCAAAAGCCTAAAGGTATGTAATATTTCTTCTTGAGTTTAAATGAAACTTTAAAAAAGGATTGTTGAAATATAAAGGGCATTGATAAGGAGCGGCTTTTTCTTAAGGGCTTAAAATTAATTGTGTTAAACGAAAAATGATTGATTGCAGAATTATTCTGAATTCCTAAAGGAGAGAAATTGTGAAAAAGATGAGATAAGTAATTTTATTTAAATAAAAGAAAGTAAGCGGTAGAATATTGAGGATTTAATAAAGTGGAAATAAATAACATAATGCTACATTAACTCCCTCACATTGTAAGTTTTTAAGGACACAAGTGAGCCGCCTTCGTGTCTGCTGTCCATTAATTTAGATTTGAAGGAGCAACATTTTTATCGACACACTCTTTCTTTTAACTGCAAAGTGTAGTTTACAGAACTTCCCATAATTTTATTATTATGAAATATATTTTTTGCTCCACTGTGTATTTTTGTTTAGAACTTTTTTTATATTAGCCCGTGTTCATACGGCTCATGTCTTATTGACATGATTGCTACTTTATTAACGAGAGGGACGAGGGGAAAATAAACGAGTACACAGATGCATGTACTGTCAGTACGCTTTGCTTTTTTATTCGCTTAATTTTTAATTTTAATTTTGTTTTTGTTTTTAATATCAAAAAGCACACATGCATACCCACGACTATACAAAATACAAAACATGTCGTCAACATGACATGAATCATTTGAACGCCAATTCATGTTCAAAAGAGAAAAAGGAAGAATCTTGTCAATAAGACATGAGCCGTATGAGCTCAGACTCATACTACATACTAATTTTCCAAGCAACAGAAATTGTTAAGCTTGCAATTATTTCATATTTAAATAAACTAACTCACTTACGAAATAGAATTCGTAGGACCAGTAAACAATTTTTGGGTTTCTGGAAGCACGAAAACTACATAGGAGCTGATATATGCGCTGGCTATTACACACTACTAAGAAGCAGCAGAGAAACGAATACCATTAAGGTGAATTTTTAATTTAAGTTAATAAAAATGATTGAATAACTTCGCGTTATCCCTTGTAAGCAAGAAAAAATTCAAGAACAATGTTCTAAGTGCTTTTGTTATTCTCTTACATGGAAGCAGGTTGTATTGCAATGATTTTACGATCATTCCCGAAATATTTATTACCGAACATAGAAATTACATAACGAAATCAGTCTTCAAATTGTCGTTTAGCAGAGACGAGAAAAGTAGTGCTTCCAAGTGGGAATTCGCCATATAAAAATCATGCCTCTTATAAGTAAGTTTGCAAGGGAGTATTGTGCTTCTCTCCCTTACAAACTTGCTTACCAGTAAGCTCCATTTTTTACTGGGTACTGTACATACTCGGAGCTACTTGCAGAACTTTTGTTACATGTAATTTTTTTTTTCTGACCAACAAATAAAACTTATAAATAACTTTTATTCAAACGGAACTTTATGTTTTAGTCCCAGAAGTATGCTACAGTTTATTTTATTGTATATGGTAAAAAAAAACAGCACACAATAAATGTTAGAGAAAAAAGTTTATTTTTAGCATTCTTATTGAGCATAAATATTTAATTTTCATATTTTTTCTAAAAGCCTTAAAATAGCTCTTTGTTTTAAAATAGATGTTAGTATACTAATTAATTTCAAGTTATTCTTGTACCATAATATTGGGAAGAAAATAAAAAACTTTTTAAACAATGCTTATAACATCAATTGAGGTATTAAGTACAAATATTAACTTTGGTATTGGTTGTGCAGGATATCTTAGATATTTAAAGAAGTCTTAATGTATTTCTAGGAAAAAAGTAAACTAGTATCCTTTAAGTAGGCAATACTTTTCGATCAAAAAATCTTCTTTTTTTATTTCTGTTTTAAAATTGAAAACTTTTGTTTTAAAACAATTTTTCTATTTTTTTTTTTTTTAACTTTTTGTTCAAAAATTTTTTTCTTTAAGGGAAAAATATATTTTTTTTTTATAAAAACAGTATTTGTTTGTTAAAAGCAGTGTTCGAAAATAAACAGAACTTTATTTAGCGTACGGCTCACTTACCCAGAAACGATACCTAATTTTTTTTGGGTTTGTGTATTTATACACAAACTTTAATACCGTTCATAGCTATTTTCAAGAAAATAATGAACATAATATAGTGTTTTGTTCTTCGTTACAAAACAGAACAATTGTAACTGTTCTGTATTGTTTCTTTTAAGCATTGATAAAAGAATGCTTGCGTGTGTTTTGTGTACATGTTTTGTTTGTGTAAATTTTTTTTGCTGGCTTTTTGTTTTTATTTCGTATTTGCATTTTGTTTTTGTAAAAAACTTTTAGTCTGCTTTAGTCCTCGTCCATATTATAAAACATTTGCTGCAGAAACTTTCTTCAATTCTCTTTTGCAACTGCATTCGTGTTCATACAATTATGTTTTTAATATAGACGAGGCTTCCCAGCCAAAAGGGCGCTAAGCACGGGTGCGTTCGTAAATGCATCACTGCGCTGCATCAGAAAAGCAAACTTTTTTAAATGGCGATATAAGAATAATTTTAATTTTTTTTTTTTTATTGTTTGACTATTAATTTTGTGTAGTATTTCACAATATTTTGGTCCGTATTTTCTTCACTGATAAATATATAACCATTTGAAATCACTGATGCAGCGCAGTGATGCATTTACGAACGCACCCCACATCTGAAACAAATGAACATTAATGTGCTGAAACGAGCACAACGAAGTTTGTGGTTTAAAAAACAGACCGCAATTAAATATTCTCATCTTTTGCAATAAAATAATCTCATCTTTTTGTTGAGTTGGATAAGAACAGTATTATTTTTGTGTTCGAAGATCACAAGCCGGGAAACGTTTTTTTTTTTAATGATTTACTACACAAGCACTAGTAGCGTTTGTGTTTTCCACATATCTTCCGAACGGAACACTAAAGAACAATATATTATGTTTATTTACGAACACTGATTAAATTGATTAAAAGTTTACTATTTGTTTTAAATGTTACAGGTTACACAATTTGTACAACTTTTTCTTTAAACTTTGAGCGCAACATAGAAAATTGTGGCAATCAATGGCAGCTCAATAAAATAGCCACATACTAATTATTGTTTACAATTTAGGCACGAGCTCTATGTTTACATTTGTCCTCCAAGTTGAGCTGAAAAGGTCAACGGAAAATAGAACGACAGAAAAAGAAAACAAGGAAGAAAGTATAGTCGGTCATGCCTGACCATATGATACCCTACACCACAGTATTTATGAGAGGCAGAAATTGCCCCTGACTCCCCTTGTGGTCCTATTTTTTAAAAACTGTATAGCTAATGTGTCCCTATAGATATGGATCTATCTATGTTTTAAATTTCATTAAAATCGGTTTGAGAGGCCCCTATCTCCCCTCTTGGTCCGATTTTTTTAAAAATGTATACATTTTGTGTCCATATAGATATGGTTCTATATTTGTTTAAAATTTCATTAAAATCGGTTTGATAGTTTCTGAGAGGAAGAAATTTCCCCCTATCTTCCCTCGTGATCCTACGATTCGGCCCATTTTCAATAGGCTTGGTCCTTGTGCCAATAAGAACCTATGTCCCAAATTTTATCAAATTATCTCCAAAATTGCGACCTGTACTTTGCGCACAAGGTTACATGGACAGCCAGCCAGCCAGCCTGCCAGCCTGCCGGACAGACATCGTTAGTTCGACTCAGAAAGTGATTCTAAGACGATCGGTATACTTTAAGGTGGGTCTAGGATCAACATTTTAAGGCGTTACACATATCAGCACAAATGCATAATACCCTCTCCACTATTGTGGTGTGGGTATAAAAACATAAAGATAAGAAAAATGTACTTTGGACTTCAAGAAGAAATCTTTACAAAAAAAGTATTAAAAACGAAAGTAAGAAAAGAACGTGTTAATCAAATAAAATAGAAAATCATTCACAACAAATTTAGATCCACCAAGTGGACTATTGACTGCCAGCCGTCGTCAATGGCGGTGAGTGTTAAACGGCAAACCCCTCTGAAGAGATAGTGTGGTTACTTTCGACACATCTCAGGGCAACCTGTCCGTGAAAACCTGGGTTCGACTCCCAAGTCAATCAATAATGAAAAATTATCAATAAATTTTAATTAATTTCATGTTGTAAAATACTTTCTTCATAAAAATAGTTAAATGAAAATTAAATTTGATGTACTTTAGCCTGATAAAAAATATTAAAATTTGGATTAGAAACCAATATAAAATAACCACTTAAAAAATTACAATTTAAATATTATTTTTTAATAAAATTCTGTTTAGTTGGAAAAGGTAACTTCAAGAATGTGCTTCAAGTGTGTTAAATTTCAAAGGGTACTTTTTTTAACGTACCTTTTGCTTTTCAATTAGTTAAAGTAAAAAATAGTAATCCTAGTTCATAATCCAAAAAAGAGCTTAACTCAGAAAGTCGCTTTCTGACAAAAAAAAAAGTACAATATATGTATTTGTTTGTAAAGCGTGTTCTCTTAGACGTAAAAAACTCCGATAGGGAGTTTGGTTTTGTTTGAAATGTAATTGTGCAGAAAAAAGAGTCTTTCGACATCGTGAAATAGGCAGTAAAGTTCACAATGTCAAATTTCGTAAAGATCGGTCCATAATAAACCAGAGGTCCCATATAAAGCCCACTCTGAGAAATCATTTAAATACGTCTAAAACCAAAGCAAATATAGATATTGTGGTAAAATTCGGTCTAATTTAGCCTAATGTGGCCCTAATTTTGCGACAATCGGTCCATTGTTTACCATATTACTCACTTTAAAATGTTTAAAACGCTTAAACAAGTTGCATTAATGTATTCAAATTTTGTCTAATTTAGTTATAAGTTTTCAGTTTTGTATTGGGGTTTACAATCCATTTAAAGTGCGGTTAACAAAAACATCAAACATTTACAAATCATCATAGCAGTTGTAAAGATAAGTTGTTCTGTTGAGTTTTAAACCGTAATAGGGGGAAAGGTTTTTTTTAGTACCAGAAATCACAGAATTTTGTGATGATTGTTCAATGTATATTCTCCTTTAAAATACCATATTAGTATGGCTAAAATTATTACCAATCATGAAATTTAATTGAAATTAGTTCAAATTCAACATTTTCTTGATTAAAATATTTTTCAAAATACTTTTTGTAAGAAGTTATTTTTATAAAACGCATTAAAAAAAAGTTAAAACTACACTTTTTCAATGTCTTAAACTTTTTTAATTTTTTCTCAAAACGTCTAGCCGATTTTAATGAAATTTTCAGGGAATCTTCAGAATATTCAGGCGGGTGACTCTGTGAAGTCTGATTTTTGATTTTCGGTCTGCGGGCTGAGGGGCGTGGCAAAATCTAATTTTCATATTGCACCACTAATGACATCTATATAATTTTGACGATTTTTTCTTTAAAAGGATCGCCATGGTCCAACTTAGATTTATACGAAAAGAAAATTTTGCCCCGCCTACTTTTACAACCACTTTTTTCGAATTACCTAAAATCAGAAAATGGCTTCATCGATTTGACAAATTTTTCTTTCAAATGTTCGTATTAATCCATTTTAAGTTTTCATCGAAAGAAAAATTTACCACGCCTACTTTTACGCCCAGTTTTTCTTTTAAGCGCATAACTTGAGAACGGATTGACCGATTTGGACGATTTTTTCTATAAAATCATCGCCATGGTCCAACTTAGGTTTTTACGGAAAGAAAATTTTGCCCCGCCCACTCGAATTACCTAAAATCAGAAAACGGCTTCATCGATTTGACTAATTTTTCTTTCAAATGTTTGTATCTTTTTAACGGATTTTAAAAATCGAAGGCAAACATTTTTTCTAATTTGGACAAGACAACGTCTGTCGGGTCAGCTAGTTGTATATAATACTCGTACTTCATATAAAAAACGTTATGCATAACAGCCCGCAACAATGGCAAGGTATTTCAAAATTATTAAAATTCAAAATAAGTACTAAGAAGAACATATTTTATATTTTTAACTCTTAAGTAGACACATAATTTTAATGGCACAAACTGCCACCTGGGACTGGCTGGCAGGCCTGTCAGACTTGGGGATTTATCCCCAAAGTTGGGGATTTTATGCGAGCAAAAAGGACAAAGAAAGAAAGCAAAACATTTATCTTACTCTTATCAACAACTTATACGGTGTAAAAGGTCCTTATTAAGATTATCATTTTAGTTAAAAGGTAGTGTTAAAGGTACTTTATAAATTTATGTTTTATTTTTCCTTCGGGTACAAACAAAATAAAATAATTGTTTTTACAAAAAATTTTTATTTGGGGATTTTTGGGGATTTCTAATTAAAATTTTTCTTACTATTTTTTCTTTTTTAAAAAAAAAAATTTTTTAATTTGGTCAGAAAAAAACAAACAGAAAAATATTTACTTAAGGTGTTATGATACTTGCTATTTTTTGTATTGGATTTTTTTAGGATTGACTGAATGAAACAACAAATGCGAGAAAGAACCAGAAATACAATTTGATAAAATGTAAACAAAACAAACAATACTGCCCACGTTTTTTCCTTACAAAAAACCGTCATAAAAGCTAAAGATCGCAAAAAAAAAGTTAAAACCCGTTTCTTTCGATCAAAAACTAAAAAAATTGGCAACAGTGCTAACAATTAATCTGGAAATGTCAATTTTAAGTTAAAAAATTTTATATTTTTTTTGACAGTCTTAGATTATTTATCGATAACACATGTATATTTGTTTGACATTTCAAGATTTTTTATGATATAATCATACTCTTTACACTTAGTCAGTTTTCCTATGCAAATATATTTGCACTGTTCTCCAATATAGAAAAAATACAAACAATAGCAAGTATCATAACAGCTTTATTAAGGTTTTTTTCTTAATTTGGGGATTTTTGGGGATATTTCTTTAATTTTTTGGGGACAAGGAAAAAAAGTACCTGGCAGCCCTGCTGGCTGGGACTTCTTTTATATGTATGGAGTTTTATGACAATTTTGTTGCTAAATAGAATAATTCTTCGAAAAAAATAAAGATGAATTTTGTGTTGCGTATGCTTTTTTGATTTTATTTACACCAGTCAATATATAATAGAATATGCACAAAATTTTCATTTGGCTAATTGCCACGCCCACAGTGTTTAAATTAACACTTTTTTTCTCATTTTATTGTAAAAAAAAACTTTGATTGAGAAATACATTATGTTTCGTTTTAATATACTTATAATTATATGAAAAAAAAAACTGGAAAAAATTCAAAAATGCCTGGCCAGGCCCAGATGTACACTTAAGGGCTAATAAAAGTACCCGAATTTAAGCAAATAAAAAAAATTTTATTTCATAAAAAAATATATATGTATATAGTTTAACTTCGATATTTTCAAAACCGAACCGAAACCGACCGGTTGTAATAATTTCAAAACCGAAACCGCGGTTTCACATTTTACGGTTTTTAGCAAACTCTGAACTTTTGAATTTTATTCTTATTAATAGTACTTTTTTTAATTTTAAAATATAGTTTTCTTAAAATTGTTATTTCTCTTACTTGAAAAGTACTTTTTTTTCAACGCATTTTAATCAACTTTTACGTCATAAGCTTAACGAGAAAACGTGTAATCAATTTCTCGTTAAAATTTTCATAGTATTTTCTGTCGACATTTATTCTCCTAAAAGCATGCAACACACACAAACAATTTAACATTAAATTTCGCTTAATTTTATGTTAAACATTTTTGTGAAATAACATTTATGTTGACAATAAGTTTCCAACTCATTACTCATTCTTAAAAATATTCTAAAAAGCAATAAAAAAAAAAAAAATATTTTTATATTTTAAGATTTTCTCATTTAAGTAGCTTAATGTGATTTTTATAACAATCCTATGGCATATGTATGTGTACACAATTTTTCCCAAAAATTCATGCGAAACAACATTGTCTATAATTTTCGAGTTGACATACTTTTAGGAAAGCCAATCTAATCTTTATTATTCATTTACACTTTATTGCTTTATAAGCAATAATCTACTGACTGAATTGCATGAATTTTATCAAAATGATTTTGATAATTTAAATACACATTCTAGATACATACACACAAATTTACGAACAAAAAAAATCATTATATTTTTGTTTTTGGGTCATTTAATTTGAAGAGCAGACAAGTATATAAAAATTATTAAAAATGTGTGGCATAATTTTGGGGGTTATGCAAATGTTAACAGGCGGCAAATGAGAAATTGAAATTTTCTATTAAATTATTAATTATTTTATCTTGTATTATGAAAAAAATTAAGTCTCAATAAAATTTATTAACTAACTAACTTAAATTATTTAAGTATACGCATATATAAAGCATAGCTTAAGGCTGTAGTAAATTAATTAAATGCCTATTTATAGGTACATTTTAATGAAGAATTTTTAAAATGTTTAAAAATAATTTTAAAGTAATCCTCTTAATATAATCTTTGGATTATATGCAGGTGATTTTTTTTTAATATATACGAAAAGCCTACTTATGGGCTCAAAAATATTTTAACACCTGTATAAATGTTATAAATAATTATATAAAACCCGTTAAATATTTTATTATGACCTTTTTGTTAATGTAAAAATACATAAAGAAATGTCATCGTTAATTCAATTATTTCAGCAATTAAATCATTTTAGAGCAGAAACAGGAGAATTTTTGTTCAACATTCTACGAAAACAACTAACTTGATAATTAAATGACACAAAAGTGTCAAGCATTTTAAGTAAAAACTTATAATGAATTTCAGGCATACCTTACAACAGATACGTGCGATGACGGCATAACCAATAGAGATAGTCGAAGTAACGGAAATGAACATTAAAATTAATGTATGTTATAAAATAAAATGCTATAGAGGTATTCAGTACGCAATAGCAAAAAAGTTTGCAAAATTTTTTAATGAAAGTCAATTAGGTTTACTTTAACTGTTTTACAGAATTTTGTTTTTTTTTTTTTTTTTTAACTAACGTGAATACTCTTAATGCATGCAAGACTTATGCACGTTTATAGTAACAAGAACTTAATGGAAAATTAAAAAACAAAAAAAATGTATATGTATGTTTATATGCATATATCTATGTATGTAAACAACACAACCCCTACAGTCCTGAAAAATAGGTCTTCTACTTAAAGTCAGAACTGATTACCAGAACCCTGTCCGAGTAATCAATAGTAGAGGTATTGCACTATAATTCTGAACAAAAAGGACATGTAAGTGTTAGAAAAATGGACATTAAAAAGGGGACCGACAAAATTGGGTGAACAAACTGCAAAGAAATGTAAGTGGCTGTCCTCTTAATAGAGCGCTTCTAAATGGGCATTCGCCTACTTTATATATTACCAGGTAATTATATGTGGTTTGAATTGATCGCACCTTGCATACAAATCATTGATAAGTGTCAATTAAAACCACTACATACTGGTCTAAAATTTTTTATTTTTTCATTATTATTACCTAATAGAATACGAATGGATTGTTCATTTACAGCTTCCAAAGAGATACTAGGAATATATAGTACATAGCTGTAAGAATTGATTCTATCTTGAATAACAAGAAGAAGAAAATAAAAGTCTACTTTATGCAGAACAAAATTTCAGCTTAGTAATAGTTCCTAAAATGAGATGATTGATTACATCATTCAATACCGTTGAATCTATGGTAGTATGAGTGGTTTACTCCATCCTGCATTACAAGTTATAAGTAATTTTTAAATAACATTAATATAAAGGGTGTTTTTTAAGCCCTATAGAACTTGCGAAAGTGTTAGCTGTCGAACAAACTGTAATAATGCTCTCACTTTTATTCGTTTATGAACAGTATACTCTGGCAAATCATCATGTATAGATTCTTAATGCTCGAACAACCCTACCAAATTATCTGAAGGCGATTTGTGCAATGGCTTATTGGCTTATTCAGCATAAGGCTAATTTTTGGCTTAAAAAGTTTTTTTTATAAAAATTTTATTTGCATTTCATGTACAAAAATAAATTCAAAATTATGTTGGTCTCGGGCCATGGAGGCGCTTCGTCAACAACCGCGAAATCATTTTAAAATGTTCATTTTAGGTAGTGGTCTTCCGAATATAATTTTTTTTATTAATATTTTGTGTTGTTTTTTAGAAACTCAAGTTCACTTTATGCAAATTAGTGTCAAACAAGTCCGAATATACTACGAAAGAGATTTTTCGCGGGATTGCCTAGATTCCCATCCCATTTACAAACAAATACACGTTCAAATTGAAATAAAAATGTTACAATCTCATTTTCCTCTCATTTAGGGAGATTAAATAGTAGCAACAAAATATGTACTTTCAAACATTTCATTCAACCAAACTAACTAACCACAATCAACATGTGGCGGTTCTGACAATATTGGTCGAGCTTTTTTCACGTATCTCTATGCAAATGTTTTTTCTAAAAAAAAGTCTACTTAGCATAAATTGTAGTTAGTGATATGGGCATTTCCACCGAAAGGTGCACCGCAACAAAAAAATTATAAGTTCTTGAAAAGACTTTGTTTTATCATATTTTAACAGGAAAACAATCAAATTTAATAAAAGTAAAAAAAATTTTATATTTATTTATAACCCATTTCAAGATTTATGAATACAAAGTGGAACAAGTGCAACTTTTCTTATTTGGATATTTCTATTGCACGTTTTGCTATGATAACAGTTCTTTAAAAGAGACATTATGCATTGACTTTTTCTCTCTAAAACCTTTCGGAAGGTACAAAGAGTCAAAATAGAATGCACAAGAAACTATGCGATTGCAAATAACTGTAATTTTTTTCTTTGTATTATCTCATATTTCGATGTCATGTGCGACATTGAAAAACATCGTTTTCTATCAATGCGTCGAAAGTAAAAGTAGAAAGCTCATCAAATTACCAGGCCAAACAGAGATTTTTTATAATATTAAAATAAAAAAAAAAATTTCTGTAAAATAGCAAGATTTGTGATCTTGGTACTTATATAAAGTGGTTCACGTGCGACATCGTAAGTGTGAAAATTAATAATTTGAAAATAAGTTTTTATATATGTAAATGATTTATTTATGTTAATATATACATTTTAATCACTTAAATCTAGATGAGCAAAAAAAGCACTAAATTCAAAAATAAAGCCATATTCTAGCCATTAATAATGGTATACGATACGATGAGATTAGACTTTAAATGAAGATGCTATATATGTATATAAAACAAAAAGGGCTGTAATTTAGAGCGTGGCAAAAACAAACTTAATATATATACCTTTTATTTTAGGGCGTGACTGATAAAAATATTATTGCTTGTATTGGCTTCTACCTGATTTAATGTAGTATGTGTGTGAAAAAGAAAAAAGGGGCTTTATTTGTAGGCGTGTAACAAAAGTGGGCATATTAAAATCTATACATACGTAGTTTTAGAAGGACTTTCTTGGCACGTAAAAAAAATTGGACATTTAGGGGAAGGATCCGAGATGGCATAAGTGGCGCCCAGAATTTGAGGTCGGATTAAAAAGTCACTAAAGACAAAAATGAAGCCACTATCAAGCCATGGAAAACGATATGCAATGTGATGAGATCGGACTTTAAATGGCAGCGCTAAATATAAAAAACTAAAAGGGCTGTATTTTGGGGCGTGGCAAAAAAATGTTTCCTGTTTTAGAAACTTCATTGACATATCTTTCATTCTAGGGGGTGACAGGCACAACTTTTTTTTTGTATGGAGGTCGACCCGGTCTAATCAACATATGTATATATTAAAGAGATGCACAAGCACAAGAAATATTGCTTACAAGCAATTTCATTGAATTTAGATAGTGTGTGTTTATTACTCTCTCATTTCAAAACACATACTTCCAAAAACAATTGTTTTGTTTTACGATCAAAATATAGAAGAATAGAACAAAACTGCACTAGAACAATGCTGAACTAAAATAAAGCTGAATTAGAACAAAGATGAAGTAGAACATTAAAACAGAAATAGAACATTCCAAGCATGTTTGAATGTTTTGATTGTAAACATATACCAAAGAGAATTGCAAAGTGAGAAACATTTTCGTTTTGTAATGAATATGAAAAAGCTTAAAAAAGTTTATATGTAATATTAATTTTTATTTGCAAAAATTTATTGTTTATTATTTACATACATATAAAGGTACTTAGGTCTAATATTTAAATAAAATTAAGAAGAATTCATTATTTTCATAGATATAAAAAATAAAATCTAATGGTATGTTTCACAATTTTTTGGGAAAATTGATAGCAACAAAATATAAATAATTATTTAACTAGAATTAGAAATATTGGTTAAATAAACGTTTAAAGTTTTATATAAAAATAAAACAAGACTTCAAGCTTGATAATTTAGTTATACATAATATAATAATAAAGGTCGACTAAAATAAAATATATGTACATTTAGGAAATAATTCAAAAATATCAATTTTTTTATTTTTTTTAATGTTCTAGTGCACTCGATGCTTTTACTATAATTTACCGTTTCTTTATTTCATTGTCTGTTTTTCTGTTGATATTCTGTTTGTTTTGATAATACAAGCACTAACAAAGCAGAAGAGAAAAACTTTTCAAGTTATGCTTGTTTTGTTTTGGTGGAAGAAATGTGTTGTTATGTTTGTTTTGCTATGTATGTTTACAGTGAAATAATATAATTGATAGTTGTGTGAAGTAGAACATAGAACATTAAGAATATTTTGCCCTTTAGCCCTTTAGTATATATCATGATGGAAAAAAACGTCATGTGCGACAGATCACGTGCGACAGCGATTAAAGCTAAATAAAAAAAAAAGTATACATTATTTTTATTTAAAATGACAGCCATATTTAAGAGATATGAGTGCATAGAATTCTACAATTTTTTGCATTCAAATATTGCCTCAGGTTTCACTGAAATCGGCATTCGAAAAAATGGTCACAAAAACCCCTTTTGTTTTCGTCACGTGCAAATGCCTTGTTTTTTGCAATTTTCTTGAAAACGAAACAATTTATCAAAATGAACAATAGCACCAATTATAGGGCTAATTAAAAGCTATAACTTGAATCTATTGCCAAAATAAATAAACGTTTTATTTTGACTTTTTTTAACTTTAAATGTGTACGATGGTCACGTTCGACATGATGGAAATGCCCATATTAAACACAAAGTTGAGGGGCAATAGAAAGCAACCTAAACAAATCAAGCAGAAAAAAACTTGGCAAAAAATGTTTGATTTTCATAAAATTTATTGTTTAATTGCTTCTGTAAAAACAAATTGTCATAATTTAGAAAATTTTAATTCGATCACTTGCCCTAAGAGATAAATGATATTACAAAAAAAAAAATTAATCTTAAAGGTAGCCAAAAAGTATGCAACAAAGTTTGATACCAGGGACCGTAACAGTTATGCCTTTTTTCATAAAAGTCAGATGAAAACAGTTATTTTTTGATTTTTATTTTTTTTAACAAAAATAACTGTTATTAAATCACGTACATTTATTTAGAGAATAACTTTTTTTTTTGCTCGAAAAAACAACTGTTATTTTTGATCGAAAAAATAAAAATCAAAAAATAACTGTTATTTTTGATCGAAAAAATAAAAATCAAAAAATAACAGTTGTTTTTGTTCAAAAAAAATAAAAATCAAAAAAATTACTGTTAAAATATATTTAATCATTTACAAGTGCATGAGGAACAATATGGTATACTTGAATCAGTTTTTCGACATTTATTTCTATATGCTTTTTATACCCTCCACCACAATCAGTTGTGAAGAGGGTATATTCAGTTTGTCATTCCGTGTGAAACTTTTTTACTATTCATCTCAGACCCTATAAAGTATATATATTCTGGGTCCTTGAGTAATTTTAAGTCGATTTAGCCATGTCCGTCTGTCTGTCCGTCTGTCCGTCTGTTGAAAACACGCTCACTTTCGAAAAACTCAAAAGAAATCAACAAACTTGGTGTCAAATTGCTTGTAGTTATCCTAAGCAGTTTGGGATTGAAATTCAGCAAAATCGGTTCAATAGGATCTGAGCTATGAATCAAAATGTGGAACCACCACCTAAAAAAAATTGATAATTTTGTTACAAAAACTAACATAAATGGTGGAAAAATACACAGAATGATATAAGATTTCGCAACAATTCGTTTTATTCAACTGGAAATCACGCTGTGAAATTTCGTGAAGATCCGTCAATAATTTACCCTAGGCCCCATATAAGCCCTACTCCCGGAAAACAGTATATTAAGCCTAAAACCCTAACTAACAATGCTATCATTACAAATTTTGGCAAGTCACAGTTACATAGGACTAGAAATTAAACTGTTAAGTTTCGTGAAGATCGGTCTATAATTTACCATAGGCCCCATATAAAACCTACTTCCGGAAAACAACTTAGTACGCCTAAAAACGTAAAAAATAATGCTATCATAACAAAATTTGGTACATCAAAGTTTTATAGAACTAAAAATAAATTTTTGAAATTTCGTGAAGATCGGTTCATAATTTACCATAGGCCCCATATAAACTTTACTCCCGGAAAACAACTTAGTACGCCTAAAAACGTAAAAAATAATGCTATCATAACAAAATTTGGTACATCAAAGTTTTATTGGACAAGAAATAAAATTGTGTTATTTCGTGAAGATCGGTCCATAACTTACCCTGGGCCCCATATAAACCTTACTCCCGGAAAACAGTTTAGTACGCCTAAATCCGTAAAAAATAATGCTATCATAACAAAATTTGGTACATCAAAGTTTTATAGGACAAGAAATAAAACTGTGTAATTTCGTGAAGATCGGTACATAATTTACCCTAGGCCCCATAGAAACCCTACTCCCGGAAAACAGTTCAGTACACCTAAAACCATAATTAATAATGCTATCATAACAGAAATTGGTACGTCACAGTTTTAAAGGACTAGAAATGACGCTGTGAAATTTCGTGATGATCGGTCCATAGTTTACCCTAGGCCCCATATAAACCCTTCTACCGGAAAACAGTTTGGTTGCCTTAAACCATAATTAATAACAAATCGTCACAGTTTAAGATTATAATAACATCATACAGATATAACTCCTTAAACATTCGAACTGTCGGTGGAGGGTATTAAAGATTCGGCACAGCCGAATATAGCACTCTAACTTGTTTTGTTTTAAAATTCCAATATAACTGTTATTTTCGGTCCCTGTTTGTTACTTCTTTTTATACCCGCACCACAATAGCGCGTTTGTGTTGATGTGTGTATCACATAAAAATAAAAGTCCTAGACCAACCTTTTAGTATATCGATCAACTCAAAATCACGTTCTGAGTCGATCCAACAATGTCCATCCGTCCGGCTGGCTGGTTGTCTGTCGATGTATGTACTAAAGGGCTGCGCAAAATATTCTTAATGTTCTATGTTCTACTTCACACAACTATCAATTATATTATTTCACTGTAAACATACATAGCAAAACAAACATAACAACACATTTCTTCCACCAAAACAAAACAAGCATAACTTGAAAAGTTTTTCTCTTCTGCTTTGTTAGTGCTTGTATTATCAAAACAAACAGAATATCAACAGAAAAACAGACAATGAAATAAAGAAACGGTAAATTATAGTAAAAGCATCGAGTGCACTAGAACATTAAAAAAAATAAAAAAATTGATATTTTTGAATTATTTCCTAAATGTACATATATTTTATTTTAGTCGACCTTTATTATTATATTATGTATAACTAAATTATCAAGCTTGAAGTCTTGTTTTATTTTTATATAAAACTTTAAACGTTTATTTAACCAATATTTCTAATTCTAGTTAAATAATTATTTATATTTTGTTGCTATCAATTTTCCCAAAAAATTGTGAAACATACCATTAGATTTTATTTTTTATATCTATGAAAATAATGAATTCTTCTTAATTTTATTTAAATATTAGACCTAAGTACCTTTATATGTATGTAAATAATAAACAATAAATTTTTGCAAATAAAAATTAATATTACATATAAACTTTTTTAAGCTTTTTCATATTCATTACAAAACGAAAATGTTTCTCACTTTGCAATTCTCTTTGGTATATGTTTACAATCAAAACATTCAAACATGCTTGGAATGTTCTATTTCTGTTTTAATGTTCTACTTCATCTTTGTTCTAATTCAGCTTTATTTTAGTTCAGCATTGTTCTAGTGCAGTTTTGTTCTATTCTTCTATATTTTGATCGTAAAACAAAACAATTGTTTTTGGAAGTATGTGTTTTGTAATGAGAGAGTAATAAACACACACTATCTAAATTCAATGAAATTGCTTGTAAGCAATATTTCTTGTGCTTGTGCATCTCTTTAGTATGTACCCAACTTTGTGCGTAAAGAAGCGGTAGCAATTTTGAAGACAATTTGATGGAATTTGGTACAAACGTCTGATTTGTCATAAGGACGAAGACTATTAAAAGTGGTTTGAATTGCACAATACCCCCATCATACAAACTTCTTTCCGGTAAGTCTTTGTGCCATTAAAAAATGTTTTTATGTTGGTTTTACGATTACATTTGGTCCAAAGATATTTTATTGCGACAAAAATCTTCTTACACAATTTTTTTTAAAATCGGTCCATATTTGACCATAGCTGTATTACGAACAAAGCTTTAAGTGCCATAACTTCTTCATAAATATGGTATTGATATAAAATTAAGCAACGGTAACTTTTATAATAGCTTTTATGGAATGGCGAAGTTTTGCACTGGTAGGTCAAAAACTAACTTTAGGTCCTATGTAAACCCCAATTCTAAAATCGATATAAGGCAAACAAATCTCAGATAATATTCGGCAAAAAGAACTCTTATAGGAATCTTAACTTCCTCCATGTTTGCCCATTTGCCCATGGGTTCGCCCATGGGTCCCAAATAGGGTGGTACACTGTCAAAAATGTGTCTATTGGATGTAGGGTATCATATGGTCGAGCTGGTCCGACTATACTTTCTTACTTTTTATTAAAGATAAAGTTTCGCTAAATGATTAAAAACGATAAATATTTTTGGAATGCATTTTATATCTGTGGCATTTTGAGAAAACATCTTAAATCGAGATAAGATAGCAAATAGTTAAAAAAAAAAAAACTCGGTTAAAAAATCTTTTTTATTAAGGGTGTTTCCACAGAAAATGACCCCGTATAACTCAAAAATGAAATTATTATTTTGAATTTATTTTTCCGCTATTATACAAAATAAATGTATCGTGTCATTTTCCGAAAGACTAACTTTAATTTTTTTTATACTAACAAAAATATATTTTTTTACCCTTAATAAATGAATTCAGACACAAAAACCTTGAAATTTTTTATAATGTAACGACCGTTTCTTTAAAAAATAAAATTTTTTTTTTGGTAACTAATTTCTTTGGTGTGAAAATAAATCCATTCCTTAAACAAAACATTTCAAAGAATTTAATTAGATATTTTACTTAACATATCCTGTGCACAATTTAACACTACATGACGTTTGTTTCTGACATTTGAAAACATCACATTTATAAAGTAACGACCGTTTCTTTTTTTATTTTCAAAAAAAGTATTGAAATTAAATTTTTTTATGAATTCTTTCGGTTGCTACCGTTGCTTTAACTTTCATAAGTCCAAAACGGAGCAATTCTCATGGCATATTTGGTTAGGTTGGAATTTTATTTAAAAAATCTCCGAAAATCGGTTTTTATTTATTTTATTTATTTTTATTTATTTAATAATTGAATTGCTCCATACACAAGACTAAGAGTCTTATTTTGCAGTATGGAACTGAGAATATGTTAAACTTTAAATCATTAATTAATTAATAACTTAATAACTAACTACAATTTTTATATAAGTAATTAAAAAACAATTTAATTTAAACAATAAAGAAAAAAAAATTAAGATAATTTAATTTAAATATTTAAAAAAGTATAAAACAATAGATTTTAATAATCAAAAATTTAGATAATTTTATATTTTTTAATCTCAAGTAATTATGTTTCAAAGTGCTATGCCGAAAACAGTTTAAAAATATTTTCCCTGAATTTTCGTGCGTTACTTAAAAGTTGAATGCTATATGGTATAGAATTCCAGAGAGATACTGCGAATATGAAGAAATGCCACTCAGAAATTAAACTTTTATACCCGAACGATCTAATTCTTTTCCCCCTGCTAATGTCAGAAATACAAAGTTTACCGTACAAGTGCTCAGGTTTGTGGGTAAATATTATCTTATGTAAAAAAACTAAAACTCTCATGTTCAGCAAATTTTCTAAGGAAAGGCCATAAAGCCGAGATGAAAACAAAGAAACACTAGAACGCCTTTTAAGTCCATACACGTACCGTACAATATTGTTAAACGCAACGTTCAATTTCGCCTTACTAATCGTATCAGATTTAGCAAATAGCTCACAGCCATACAGTAACAATGGCATAAGATAAGTTTTAGCAAGAAGCATTCTTATTCTTAAAGGTGTACAATGCTGGGTCCGCCAAAGAGTTCTAATCATTGAAAAGGTGCGACCACAAGCATAGTTAATGTGGTTCGACCACGTAAGAGTGTCATTGAAAAATATTCCTAGATTCTTAGCAGATGTTACTATTTCAATCTGCTTATTATTTATAAATATATTAGGTATAATATTAAGTTTATTTAGTCGCCTTTGAATAACAATGCATTTAGATTTTTTTGGATTTATTTCCAAGCCATTTGCCGTTGCCCACGTATAAATACGATGAAGTTGTTGATTAAGAGATATAATACACTGGTCGATTAAAGCATTATTACAACTGGTATAAAGTTGAACGTCATCCGCGTACATTCTTACATTACAATTCATTAGGACGCCTGGGAGGTCATTTGAATACAGTGAGAATAATAGTGGCCCAACAATGGACCCCTGAGGTACCCCTCTTGTTACAGGCAGTGCCCTGGATTTCCGTATTTCAACATACTGATACCTGTTACCCAAGTATGTGGACAATAGCTGAGTAGCGGTTGAAGAGAAATTAAAGAAATGTTTAAGTTTGTTACGACCGTTACTTTGAAAACACCGTTGAATAATAAAATAAACCAAAATTTTAAAACGTAAACAAAAATGTTTTTTGAATAAAAATTCGTATGCCTAACAACATTTTTTTCAACGTTTTAAATTTAACTTCGAAATGCCACAGATATGAATTTTACTAGACGTTCAATCACTTGTGTTGTGGAAACCGCACATAAAGCTTCTTATTATTAAACGAATGTTGTGAATTTAACTGGATTTAGAAAATAAAGATCCGTTAGGTTTTTAAAATAGGTGTTAAGAAAACCTCGCTGTCTACTAAAATTTTTAAATAACCAAAAACTTTTTTTTAAATTGTTTGTAAAATTAAAAATCATTGATTTAAATCTCCTTTCTTTTTTAGTTGTTTTCCCTTTTTACTGCCATTTACTCTTACTTTTATATTCTCATCCTGTAATTATTTTAAATAAAACATTAAATCAATAGTTCAGTTATTAAATTTCTTTCGTCTATAAAAAAACTATTGCCCTCAAGCACTCACTTCTTGTTTGTAAAATTTAAGAAAATACGCGTCTATCTGTGCAATTTAATTTAACGCTTTAAATGTTATTTAAATGTTAAGATATTTTGTATTTCACCATAAAAGCATGTTAAATGGCCCAAGTAACAACGTTTTGCTGTCAATGTAAAATGGTTAAAAATCCTGAGGGAAAAGTTTCTTACTTATACGAGTGGATGGAAGGAGTGAAATGTATGACGTCATTGTTGTTGGCGCATGAGTAGGAATTTTTTTGGCCATTGAAACCGCAAATCTAGTACTGGGATAGAGTGAGTAAAAGGAAGAGAATTTATTGGAAATATAAAACAGCTGTTTAAAGTTCATTCCAATACACAGAGCGAAAGAATTGCCAATATAATTTAAAATTGCCTATATGATAAAAAATTTTCTTTTAAGCTTCGTTCACAATGGGAGAAACAATTTAGTTTTTTCTTTTTTCTTCTCAAAGTATTTCATATATTTTCCTTTCATTTTTTGAACAAAAATTTAACTAAAGGTTTTTAAAAAAGTTGAGTCAACTTCTACTTTAATGAATGTATGAAATACTTTGGAATGAAAGAAGACAGAAGAAAAAACGAAATTGTTTCTCCGGTGTGAACGAAGCTTTAATATATAAATAAATGAAAAATTTCATATAAAATAGAAAATTTTTTCCTATATTAGGGATGGGAAAATTGAAAAAATACATCGATATATATCGAATCGATATTTTTTAAGAGTATGGATATTGATTATTTCAAAAATATCGATTTATCGATATATCGAACGTATTTTGCTGAAACAGTTACCCAATTAAAAAATTTATTATATATGTATTATGCACAAATCTTATTATTATTCCAAATATATAAAGGCACATATCGATGGTTTTCTTCCGCAACCTCGTTACTCAAAAACAACTACTTGTCAGGAGAGACAAAATACTTTTTTTTTACCACTTTTTGCTATATATTTTTTGCTATATATTCTTTTATAATCCAAGAATTGGGAAAACTTCCGATATTCCACCAAACAAAAAAATTGGAAAATTATAAGGCGGTATTTACTGTTTACTTTTCCGGTTAAAACAAAAAATCGGGAAAAATCGAGTTACGTGGTTGCGGAAGAAAACCATCGATAGATTGTTCCAATGCCGCATAAAATAAATCTTTTCAAGTTCGTTTGACTTTACTGTTTTGATTAGTAATCTGCAATGTGAAAACCCCTTCTTCTTTTAAATGCCAATCATTTTAGATCTTCATATTAGTTTAAAAAAAAGCATATGATGCATGCAATGATGCCTATCCTTAAAAAAGCATTTGTTTGAAAAAAGGCTAAAATTTTGAGTTTTTAATGAAGATTGACTTTAAAAAATATCGAATTCGATGGTCGTTTTTTAATATCGATATATCGTTTTATCGGAATTTTAAATATCGAAATTTTGATATATCGATTATTTTTTTAAATATCGATTATTGTTTTTAAATATCGATATTTTGATATATCGATATTTTTTGCCCATTCCTAGCCTATATTGCTAAGCAATATTTTTGAACGACCATTAGAGGATAAGTCCGCTAGATTGATTACCTTTTGGGTTGAGAATGAAAACCAATTTAGAAAATTATCGAAAGTTGCAATAAAATATCTTATAGTCCCTGCAACTTCGGTTCCTTCAGAGAGATACTTATCAATTTTTCAAAAACTGTCATCTTAAATAACGTGCGTACATACATACGTCTCGTACGTTCAATAAAGTGATAAAAACAATGAACTGTAGCCTGATAAAAAAACAGTTAAGTTTTCCTGCACAGGTACAAACATTCAGTCGATAGTAATAGCGATAGTATCGAAAGCGAAATCTGAACTATCGATAGTAGAAAATATCGAAAGCATCCCAGCACTGCCTTACTTACTACTAAAGTAGGATACACTTATTTTCGTAAGAAATAGAAATTTTTTGAAAAATTTCCCATAGAATGTTTTCTTTTAAAAACTTTATTTTTTCCCCCTAAAAACCCCATAAAATAAACAATTTTTACAAAATTAACGACAGAATAGAAAATATTTGACAAAATTTCCGATAGAATAGAAAAACTTTTGTTTTAAAAATTTAATTTTTTTTTAAAAATCACGAATTTTCAGAGATATTCCTATAAATCACAAATTTTTTAAAACTTTCCATTATTCAGACATTTTTAAAATTTTTTTTTAAATCACAAACTTTTCGAAATTATTTATAAACCACAAATTTTTAAAGATTATTAATATCTTCCTTCGAAAATAGCATATTTTTGATTATTTATTTCTTAATTATAAGAGCAATTTTTTTTTTTTTTAATTTTTAATTAAACTGGATTTTTATTATACCACGGTAAGACTTTGGGAACCGGCATGACTTTAAATTTTAGTAGGTAAAATAAAGGCTATACATTCATGCCAGTTTTGTCGAGCAAAAAGATAACATGAAACATTTTTTTTTATTATAAACTAAAAATAAATAATTTCTTTCATTATTAATTTTACTTAAAGAAGTTTTCTTTCAAATATACCAAATAATTTTAGATTTTCACTTTTTTATATAAAATAAACAATTCAAACAAACTCACAGACTTTGTCACAAAATTGTTTAGTATTTTTTGTAGACATTTTTTTAAAGCGGACTATTATCTTAAGTTTTTATTATTTTCAAAATTTTTGAATTTCTTTTCCTACTTTTTTTATTAATTCCTTTTTTCGACTATCAAATATATTTTTTCAAAAATCACTGTAGTGTTTCACTAAAATTACAGTTGACAACTAACAAATTTTTTGGTAGTAACCAAAACAAATAAAACATAAAACTATTTATAAAAACAAACCCTTAATGAAACAATATCAAATTCTTATATTTTCTAGACCTAGTTCCTTTACTTTATTTTCCAAAGGATAATTTTACTACCCACTCTTTGTTACCAACATTACAATACAACATATTTAAAAAAATATTTGGTTACTTTACTGTTCAACTAGTCTAGTCATAATTATTGACAAAACATTGAACAATGAAAAACCAGCCACGACGACGTTAATTGCATGTTAATGTTATGCAGCACTGTTCTACATTATGGCAACATAATGTAGAAATTACTGAAGGTATCTTAAGTATAGTCTTACACAGGTAAGAAATTATAAATTATGGCGCAACTAAGGCGACGTTGTTTTGGCAAATTAGAGGAATTTCCTTTTATTTATTTTTATGGTAAATATAAAGTAATTTGTAGTAAAAGTATTTAGCATAAATGTATACTGTTGGCTAGCATTTTGTATAGCAAAAGAGAAAGAAACAGTAAAATTTTTGCAATTGTTATGGTAATTTTTGCATAATTGTGATATTAAGACAAAAGTTATTTAAAATTTTCGTATAATGATTAGATCTAATTTAATTGGAATAATTATACTTAAGAAGGTAGAGAAAGAGAAGACAAAGAGAGGGCGAGAGGAAGATGTATATCTACAAATTATTAAGAAGCCTAATAAAATTTTAAGAATTATCTAATTTACAGCCTATTAGTTTAAGAAATCGTCAAAAAATCGGAATAATATCAAGATAACATTAAAATGTGTTTTTATCGGGTGATTTTTTAAGAGCTATAGGAAAGTTAAAAAAAACACATAAAATTCAGAAAAATGCATGAAATCTTTATTTGAATCGATAGTACGGTCCATATAATTAAATGTTTGAAGACTATTTCATGCAAATGTTGACCGTGACTACGCCTCAAATGGTCCATCCGCTTAGTCCAATTTTGGCATACTCTTTCCAACATTTCGGCCGGTATCTCATGAATAAATGCTTCAATGTTGTCTTCCAATGCGTCAATTGAAGCGGGCATGTGTGTATAGACATGAGCTCTAACATAGCCCTACAAAAAATAGTCTAAAGGCGTTAAATCGCACGATATAGGCGGCCAATTGACCGGTCCCAAACGTGAAATAAAGTGTTCTCCGAACGCGCCTATCAATAAGTCCATTGTTAAGCGTGCTGTGTGGCACCGTCTTGTTACGGTACGATTCGCATCATCTTTCAGCCCATAAACCGCTCCAAACTGTGACTTTTTCTGGATGCATTGGTAGCTCTTGTAATGCTTCTGGCTGATCTTCACTCCAAAATCAACAATTCTGCTTATTAACGTGCCCATTGAGCCAAAAATGAGCTTCGTCGCTGAACACAAGAAGCGCGCGATGAACTTTCTTAACAGTGCACGCATTTTGAGAATAAAATTCAATAATTTGCAACCGTTGTTCGTTTGTAAGACGATTCATGGTTAAATTATAGACCAAACTGAAGATGTTTGACAGTGAAACAGAACACGAAACGTGCGTCAGCTGTTTAAACCAGTGTTGCCAAAAAGATAATAGCTAAAAAATCACCCGATATATACCAAAAACTCTTGAAAAAAAAAGTAATTTCAGTAGAAGTATAAATTTCAGAAATATGTTCGATTTTCGAACATTAAAAAAACAAATTATTATTTAATGGCAATTTTTTATAACTGCAATACGTCTCTGGAACAATCTTCCCCCCACAATTAAAGAAACCAGCAGCGCCATGCATTTCAAGCAACAGCTATTTAGATTTTATTCATAAATAACTATCGTTATTATTATCGCTCTCAATATTGGTTTCGTATATAAATATGTATTTCTCTGTTCTTTTTTTATATTTTATAATAACACAATAATTGTTAAAATAATATACCTGTTTTATGTTATTAATTTGTATATTTTTATGTTATTGATAAATACTTTTGATCATAACTTCATTAGATTTCTACTCACTTAAACCAATGTTTTGTTGTAGAAGTTCCAAATAAATAAAATAAATAAAAAGTTATAACAAGAATTGAAAAACTGAATTTCTACTAATATTTCTTAAAAATTTTTTGTTGCGAAATATGAAAAATTGCACAATACATAAATTATTGCACATACATACTAGGGTATTCAAACCATTAACTATTGTTTGATTAATCGAATTATTTTGGGCAATTAACTGTTCGAATAATTAAAATTGCTTATTTTCGAAATCGAAATTTTTTTTCACAGCATTAGTTTTTTTTTTATTTAAAAAAAAACAAGCCGGCACGTTTCAAATACACTTTTATTGGTTCTTAACTCAGGAACATTTCCTTCGAGCAAAAATTTTTTAAAATATAGTTCAAAGACTGGGATAAATTTATTTTTAAGAATGTTAAGTACAGACTTTTACCACAATGATAAAGAAGATGATTTTTTGAGACGAATAAAAACAAACTTCTACCAGACCTTAACAGGACTATTAAAATTGTAAAAATCTAAAAGAGATTTAAGTTGCATAACGGAAGACTACCAATTTTTAGAAAAGACAAAAAAAAAACAAAGAAATTGGATATGCTTTAATACGTTTTACTTTCAACAATAGGCGAAAGAATCTTTTCTAAGTCAAGTTTTATCAAAACAAAAGAAAGAAATGATTTGAAACAAAAACATTTAAACTATAAACTCTTTTTGAAAGATCATTTTAGAAGATTATCTTAAATTTTGATGCTATTTTTTATTTAAAAAGTTTTACTCTTTTATTACATATAGAACCTTTTGTTAAATTGTCGTTACTTTTTTAATAATATTTCCATGTTAAAAAATATAATTTAAGGTCTTATTTTTAAACTCCTAAACTAGACAAAATTTAAATTTTTCGATTAACTAAATAATATTAAATTGTTCGACTATAATTCGATTAAATTTTTACCTTGAATAATTATTCGCGTGATTAATCGATTAATAAAATACCTAATACATACTTATGTAAATACATATGGGTAAATCCAAAGTGTTGAACGTGACAGTCGTACGCATCAAAAATGCAATAACATTTTAAACAACAAATATTTTTACGTTCTCTTAAACCTTAAATAATAGCACTAAGAAAGCACTGTTATCTATGCTAAAGTTTATGGAGGGCGCGATTCTAGGCCAAAGATAATGGCAAAAGAAGTAGCGGTTTGAACGTGAAAAAAATAGAAATAGTTTTTGTCACCATGTATAAAAAGGCGTAATTCAGGGAAACCTGCCACAATTTTTTAGTCAGACTACTTTGAGAATTTTACGTAGCAATGTAACATTAAAATGTCTTTGATTTGATTCCAAAATCTTCTGTATTTTCTTTTTTTTTTAAGCCAAAATCTGGGTCGATACGTGACATTTCGAACGTGAAATTTTTTCCATAATAATTGAACTGAATAATGATTAAAACAAAATAAAAATTCACCGTTAATCCGAATAACATATTGCTCTTTGAATTCTACTTTAGATTACAGACCATTTAAGAAAATTTTTTTGGAATAAATTTCATCAAATATCACCTCTTTTTAGGAAGATAATATTAAAGAAAACATACAATTAAAAATGCTCACAAATAAGATATTACGTTTGCACAACTTTGCAGTCTGATTGTTCATCTACATAAGTGGACAAATTTATGTGTAAATTTATAAAATTAGTAAAATCTAAATATTTCTCTATAATATTATCATAAAATAATCAGCTTTTAATAACTTTTAAATTTTCGGTCACGGTGGGTGGACCTTTTGACGGATATTCCCATATTTAACAACGAAATGAAATTTCTTTTAGCCTCGTACACAATGTTGGCAACAATATCACTTGGTGTTCATAAAAGAGCAACCACACACATTTTAAATTAAGAAAACGTTTGCAAAGTTCGCCCAGAACAAGATTACGTATTTATTATTATTTTTTTTTTTTGGACATTTTTAAGCTTTTCATTCAAAACTAAATAAAATTATTTTAAACGTCAGAAATAGGGAACGCTAAATGGCTACTAAAATCGATTTTCAATTTTTCGATCGACTTTTTTTATTACGGTTTTTGAAATCGATTAATCGAACCTCAAAATCGATTTTAAAATCGATTTCAAAATCGTTTAAGATAAATTTGCAAACTCATACCTTATATCACAAAGGGGTTTACACCAGCATTTTTTTTGGAAAACTACTAGATAAATTGAACTAAGATTTTTACAGTGTGTAGATATGACTACTTTTTCTATTCTTCCTGCAAAAAGTGAAAATGTGTAAATTTTGAGATCGCCTTTAGAGGAACACAAGTACATGTAAATTTTACATATTAACTGCCTGTTTTTAGAAAACGTAACCAACTGAGTGAGTGAGAAATTATATTGAAAACAACAATAAAAAACGAAAATTGGTTTTTGTTTTCAATATAATTTCTCACTCACTCACTTGTTTACGTTTTCTAAAAACAGGCAGTTAAATTGTTTTCTTCTGTAGACAATCAGGCCTGTCACATAAACTAATTCCGATCGAAAGTGGAAGTGATTTCGCATCTTGCTTCACATTAAACGATATCACTTTTGATCGGATTTAATTCTGTGACAAGCCTGAATGTATGGATAGTATTTCAAAGGATTATGACAGTAGTTGCTGATCGGTGGCGACTGTTTCTTTGCTAAGTTACTATTAAGTAAGTTTAAAAAAACACGTTTGCATGGCATCGATGCCAGAAAGATGCAGAGACATTTCCTTGTAATGTCGTATTTGTTAGGATAAATACATACTTTTTGTTTTTTCACTCTGCTTATAACTAGATTTAAGTATCGCTCACAGAGCCCTTATATTAAACTTGGAAGTATATTAAGGATACTAATAGAAAAATACGTAAAATTACAACTTTAAACTAGGAAAACTGCATTAGCAAACCTACAGACGTATGTACGCACAAAAAAATGTATACGTTCTATTTTGCATGCCCATAATTTATCGATTTAATTAAGATTAAAATTAAAAACTGCCAAAATTTTTATAAAAATAAAAAAATCGATTTTAAAAGCCCAATAATCGATTTCAGTATAAAATCGCATACGTAAATTCGATTGCAAAAAATCGATTTATTTTACTATAAAATCGATTTTCGATTGGAATCGAAATCGATTTACCATTCCCTAGTCAGAAACAATTTCATACAAATTGTTGCTGAACTTCTAGTTGACTCAACTTTTTAAAAAAAAACTTTAGTTACATTTTTGCTTAAAAAATCGTAGGAAAATATATGAAATAGTTTGGGAAGAAATAAGACAGAAGAAACAACTAAGTTATTGCTCTGATTGTGAACAAAGCTTAAATCTTAAAAATAAATAAAATTATTATAAACGTCATTTTCAATTTCATACAAATTGGTGCTGAAGTAGACTCAACGTCAAAAAAAAAACTTTAGTTGAATTTTTGTTCGAAAAATGAATGATAAATAATTGCCTGTTTAACTATTTCGAACGTCAACGTTCGCATAGAAATTTATATTTAAAACAAAATTCTAAAGTTTGGAATATCTCTAATGTTCTACTTTTGACAGTTCTGACTTCATATTCGGATTCAGCGGAAAATTCTACATAAAGATTAGCCATCAGATTCATTTGGTCACGACTTTGTTGAAATTTTGTCACGTAGTGTAATCAAAATTGAAGGAATTTAATTTTTGAAATTTTTATAAATTTTATGATCAAAAGTAAAAATTCAAGTTTTAATATTTAACCCTTTCGCACCTATTGGGACGTATGTATCCCACTGAATGTTCCCAGAGTCCTAGCATTGAAGTTTTTCACTTTAAATGGTACAAAACTCTCCCATTTAGTTATTTAGACGTTTAAGTACAAAAATTAAACAAAGTCTTGTTTATTATCATAACACGTGTTGCTTGGAGGAGGTTTTTGATCAGTATCCAAAATATATGAACTAGACCGTAAATCACAGAAATGGTGGAATAAAGTTTTTATAGATTGGTGATGTCAGCTGTACATTCGTGGATCATATATATGAATTTAGAACGTAAAAATAAAACAATTTCTTGATTTTGTACACCCTTTTTTCATATGTTTACGACTAATGGGATTTATATGTCCCATGCCAATCTCCTGATGGGACATATATGTCCCACCCCAAGTCTTTTACCTGGGTAGAGGCACAAAAAAAAAGATAAATATTAGTTTAATATGCATATCTTAGTAAAAATAGTCCATTATAAAAGCTTGAAACGAACTAATCGTCTCCCGTACAGAAAGGGTTAAAACTTATAACTTCGCAAGAATAAAAAAATATTGACAATTATAGCCAGCAAACACATACAAGTCACTTAAAACAAACTGAATTTTTCGAAACTATGTTCGAAAATTTGCTAGAAGGCTTTATTTCTTAATAAAAATTTAAAATATATTTGGAAATTTTGATTTTAATTAACTTTCCTGGTAAATTTATTATCTTTACAATTAAAAACTTGAAAAACGTAAGATTAATAAAATTATTTATGTATGTAGTAAAGTAAAACAGAGATTTTGAAAAACAAAATTAGAAATTTTGTTAAAATTTTTTTAAAATTTAAGAAGTTTTAAAGGAAAACAAATTAATTTTTATTTTTATTTACTATAAAATTAAAAAAGAAAAACAGAAATTTAGAATAACATTTCCCAAATTTAGAAAAAAAATTTTCGAAATTCAATAAGACCTGACTTTTTGTTACCAATTTTAAATAAATTTGAAAAATACGGATGTTACTTTTCTCATGAATTTTATGTTTCGAACATTAAAAACTAAGCAACTGGCGAAACAAACTATTTTGAACTTATGTATGCTAGAATTTCGAAATTTACTGTAAGTAATTTTGAGTAAAATAAAAATATTACATTTGGTATATTAAGGTAAATTTAATTCAGAAAAGAGAAAATTAAGCTTTTTAGTAAAAATAATAAATTTCAAAAATAAAACTAAACAAAATGAAAGTAATATTAAATATTTGGTTAATACTAAAAAGCCATTTCGAAAAAAAAAATTTTAAGTAAAATTCAAAATGCAATTAAAAAAAGTTTTGATTTTAAATGAAAAGTAGACATTTTGGATTTATCCTCGAATATCAAAAACAAGTGTTAAAAAACTGCAGTCAAAGTAGAAAAACTGCAATTTCTTCCACTTTTTAATTTGTCATTGGCCAAAAAAAAATCTGTTGCTTTTACTTCTAAGTTATTAAATGTAAAAAGTCGCTGGCAATCCAACTCAAAAAGCGAAAAGTAGTACACAAATTTTCGTTTTTTTTGTTCGACAGTTATCGGTTTCAACTGCAGTTTTTTTAGTCTTGTTAAAAACTATGACTATTCTAAAACTTTAAATATTTATTATCCCATAAAAGAAAAAGAAAATTTCACACTTACCCCTCGATGTAGGATGATTCATTAAAATCGATAAAGGACATTCATCATCATCTAATATATATTCCGAGCCATCACTATTAACCTAAACAAATTCATAGAAACGAAACTCCAATAAATATCAAATTTGAAAACGCTTCTACAAAATCTCTACTAACCTGAACCAAACAGTAATGCATGGGATCTGCTTTTTCCAAACCATATTTCGTTAACATTTCCCTTACCACCGCCTGGGCACAATCGCGTATTGATAGCAGTAACGTCTTATAAGGCACATCTTGACACAAACTTTCCCCATAAATCTTCAGAGTGCCCCCTGTATCAGGTCCACCATCTCTTGAACGAAATTGTTGTAATTTCTTTTCCAATTTTTGTTGTCTACGACGACGCATAACTGCCTCGGGATTTGAGATAGAACGTGTAAAGGAGGTTTCTGGTAATTCTGTATAAAGTTTACCCGCCACTTGGGTTTCTAGCTCATTACCACTGGAGCCATTGAGACCATTTGTATGACTATTGATGGTGGTATTGGTGCCATCAGTATTAAGTTTGGCCAATTTATCTTTCTTTTTCTGTTCTTTTTTCTCACGTTTGGATAGTTTTCTTTTGAAGTTGATGTCGGTTTGTTCGATGGGCTGGAAAAAAATTTAAAAAGTCGATTTTAAAACTTCATAAATTTAGTAACTTTTTCTTATTAATAACTTACGGTGGTCTTCTGATCGATATTTTTTAAAAGGAATCTGCCTTCTCTGTCATCAATATGCCAATTTAATTGTACTAGAAGAGGTTTTTCATCGGGATTTAAACGTCTTTCTTCGCCATTGGCATGTACTTCATATAAGGCATAATTGGGTACGGATAACATACGCATATCTGGACGAAATTTTTCAATAAGTGTTTCTGTAAAAAATAGAAATTAATTTAAAAAAATATTTTTTAAAAGAAAGTTTTAAAAACAAAATTATAAAATTGTAAATAAAACACTGGGTGGGCACAAAGCGGCAACCAACGCCTTCATATATGAGCGCTACTATCACACACATGGGGCGATTTGAGCATAACAAAAATTACACCCGCACTTTGCTTAGGAGCTGGAGCTGGAGCAACAGCACGTAGAAAGATCTGCCAGCAGGCCGAATGTTATCACAATAGGTAGGAAAATAAGACCTTAGAGACGACTTTTTGGAGTAGACCTCCGAAATTTTTAGTGTAAACCACAGCCACTACTACGTGATTACCGAAGGGAACTCACCAAAAACTAATTCAGGACTGAAATCTCATGGGCTTATGTTTTTGTCGTTTTAGATAAGAGATATCAAGTCTGCCTTGATCTACAAATTCATCTTTCAATTTTGTCTCAGTGGGTACTGGTTAATTCACGTTAATTCCAAAAGGGATTGGGCACCAAAAAGTGGTTGAACCGTAACTCATATATGTATGTAAGCCGCTTAAAAAAACATTTATAAACGCAAGAAATATCGCGGTTGCCGAATGTCGCATGAATGACCTGGGGGGCAACTCTCTATTGCGATGCGAATGAAAATTGGTAGCAAATCCAGAGATTTGCGCATTTGTCTGTTGCACTTTTTTATACCCACACCACAATAGTGGAGAGGGTGTTATGCATTTGTGCTGATGTATGTAACGCCTTAAAATATACCGATCGACTCAGAATCACTTTCTGAGTCGAACTAACGATGTCCGTCCGGCTGGCTGGCAGGCTGTCCATGTAACCTTGTGCGCAAAGTACAGGTTTTTTGGAGATAATTTAATAAAATTTGGGACATAAGTTCTTATTGGCACAAGGACTAAGCCTATGGAAAATGGAATCGTAGGACCACGAGGGAAGATAGGGGGAATTTTCTTCCTCTCAGAAACTATCAAACCGATTTTAATGAAATTTTAAACCTAGATAGAACCATATCGATATGGACACAAAAGGTATGCATTTTTAAAAAATAGGACCAGGGGGGAGATAGGGGCAATTTCAGCCTCTCAAACCGATTTTAATGAAATTTAAAACATAGGTAGATCCATATCTATATGGACACATAAGCTATACAGTTTTTCAAAAATAGGACCACAAGCGGAAGTAGGGGATAATTTCTGCCTCTCACAAACTTTCAAACCGATTTTAATGAAGTTTATACACATAGATAAATCCATATTTATAAGGACACATAAGAATGATGTGTTTTTAAATACTGTGGTGTAGGGTATTATATAGTCGGGCTTGACCGACTATACTTTCTTACTTGTTTTCTTTTCGCAAATCATCACTTTTTATTTTATTTCAATTTTCAAACAAAAATGTTAACATTTTATCCATATCAAGCCATCTTAAATTTTTATTTACAGTTTGCTTCGTTTTTAAAAACATACCGAATAGGCCTCTCTTATCGCATTTATCTTTCGTATCGAAATCGCATTCGTGTCGCAAATGAGAGCAGCGCCCCCCCCCCCCCCCTGCTCATTGATTAGACGCCGCCCAATTCTGGCGCGTAAGACCGAAGCAATTCTTAATATCACTGTTCGAAAATAAACATTAAATATCGCTTTTCAGTGTTCGGTTTGGTAGATTTGTGGAAAACACAAATGATAATAGTGTTGTGTAGTAAATCATTAAAATACAAGTAAGAAAGTATAATCGGTCAAGTCCGACCATATGATACCCTACACCACAGTATTTAAAAACAAATTTTCGAGAGTAAATGGCTATATAAATAAAGATCTATCTATGTATTAAATTTCATTAAAATCGGTTTGGTAGTTTCTGAAAGGCAGATATTTCAATAGGCTTGATCATTGTGCCAATAAGAATCTATGTGCCAAACTTTATTAAATTATCTCCAATATTGCACCTTGTACTTTGCGCTCAAGGTTACATGGATCGGTATACTTTAAGATGGTTCTAAGACCAATATTTTAAGGTGTTGCACAAATCAGCACAAATGCATAATACGCTCTCCACTATTGTGGTGTTTATCTGTTTGTGATCTTTGAACACAAAAATAATACTGTTCTTATCCAACTCAACAAAAAGATGAGAACATTTAATTGCGTTATATTTTGTTTTTTTAAACACAAACTTCGTTGTGTTCGGTTCAGCACATTAATGTTCGTTCGTTTCCATGGTGCTTAGCACCCTTTTGGCTGGTAAAGAAACCAAAATTTTTTTACAAAATACATATACAAAAAGAACAAAAATCCTTAAACTTTTTTGCTAAAACTGTTTCTTTGCTCATTACTTTATCATTGTTAAAAAGAAACACTATAGAACATTAAAACATACAGGCCTCACAGAAATCAATTCCGATAGAAAGTGTAAGTGACTTCGTATCTTGCCTTGCTTAACATAAAACGAAATCATTTTCGATCGGAATTGATTTCTGTGACAGGCCTGATAATGTATGTCTACAGAACCACTACAACTGTTATGTTTTATAAACAAGAACAGTACACTATATAATGTTCGTTACTTTCTTGGAAATAGTAACGAACGGTATTAATGGTTGTGTTCTAATTCACAAAAACAAAAAAAATATATATGTATATAGTTTATGGGTGTGTGAGCCGTAGGCTCAATAATGTTCTATTTGTTTTCGAACACTGCTTTATATCTACTGGTCCCACATAGACCTTATCCTCAGCTCGTAAACAGGATCCTCCTTATGGACAAATCGTGTTCGCGATTTATTGGTATGGAGGACCTAATCGCAGAACTAAAGAAAGAATTTTATAACAAGAACTGCGAAATTTGTTGGCGAGATCAATTTACGGTAAAAACTTGTTTGCAAAACAAATTTGAATTAAAAATTTCTTCGAGATTCGATTTGAGGTAAAAAATTAGTGGTAAAATATTTTTGTGAGAAATTATTTGTAAAAAAATTTTAGTTCAAAGATTTTGAAGTAGAGTTTTTTAGTAGAAAAACTTTTGAGACAAATGTAGTTTCAGAAAAATGTTATTCAAATGAGATATAAAGTATAATAACAATAACTCTTACTCTAAGACACATTGTTATAGGAGCTATTAAACATATAGATTTAGTTAGCCCATTTTCACCATTTCCACATTGAATAAAGGAGCTATGATTCTAGCTTAGTACGTGTGACTGCCATCGTGCTAAAATCCTTATTGCGGGAGATGTTTAAAAAGTAACTAGGTAAAATATAGGAGCAATTTCGTCCATTTTTAATACCGAACAAAACTTTGTATGTAGCAAGCAGGACTGTGCAGTCGAAGTTGAGGTTTTTCTACCGGAGTCGAACTACTCAAAAAAACTCGCGAGTACGACACCACAATTTTCGACATAACAAATTTTCTAATATTAATTAGTATTGTGGTTATTTTGTTGAACTATTTATGGTTTTTAATCCAAATTTTTAATATTTTTAATTAGGCTTAAGTTCATGAAATTTAATTTTTATTAAATTATTCTTATGAAGAAAGGAATTTTACAACATGAAAATTAATCAAAATTGTTATTGATAATCTTTCATTCTTGACGTGGCTCGGGCTCGAATCTGGCCGGCAGGTTACCATGACATGTTTCGATCGCAACCACTCGATCTCCTCAGTTGGATTTGCCGTCTTACACTCGCAGCCATCGACGACTGCTGACGTCAATAGTCAAACATCAATCCTTAAACCAAATTGTATTTTAACATTTGGTAGATCGAAATTTGCTTTCCTGAATGATTATCCATTTTAATTGATTTGACATGTTTTTTCCTTACTTCTGCCTTTTCGTACTTTTGTCAAGATTTTTTCTTGAAGTCCAAGTACATTTTTTGTTTTTTCATTTTGTCTTTCTCTTTTCTGTTGACCTTTTTCAGCACAACTTGAAGGACAAATGTACACATAGAGCTCGTGCCTTAGCTTTAACAATAATTAGTATTGTGGTTATTTTGTTGAACTATTTATGGTAGAAGGCAGAAGTAAGGAAAAAACATGTAAAATCAATTAAAATGGATAATCATTCAGGAAAGCAAATTTCGATCTACCAAATGTTAAAATACAATTTGGTTTAAGGATTGATGTTTGACTATTGACGTCAGCAGTCGTCGATGGCTGCGAGTGTAAGACGGCAAATCCATCTGAGGAGATCGAGTGGTTGCGATCGAAACATGTCATGGTAACCTGCCGGCCAGGGTTCGAGCCCGAGCCACGTCAAGAATGAAAGATTATCAATAACAATTTTGATTAATTTTCATGTTGTAAAATTCCTTTCTTCATAAGAATAATTTAATAAAAATTAAATTTCATGAACTTAAGCCTAATTAAAAATATTAAAAATTTGGATTAAAAACCATAAATAGTTCAACAAAATAACCACAATACTAATTATTGTTAAAGCTAAGGCACGAGCTCTATGTGTACATTTGTCCTTCAAGTTGTGCTGAAAAAGGTCAACAGAAAAGAGAAAGACAAAATAAAAAAACAAAAAATGTACTTGGACTTCAAGAAAAATTCTTGACAAAAGTACGAAAAGGCAGAAGTAAGGAAAAAACATGTAAAATCAATTAAAATGGATAATCATTCAGGAAAGAAAATTTCGATCTACCAAATGTTAAAATACAATTTGGTTTAAGGATTGATGTTTGACTATTGACGTCAGCAGTCGTCGATGGCTGCGAGTGTAAGACGGAAAATCCATCTGAGGAGATCGAGTGGTTGCGATCGAAACATGTCATGGTAACCTGCCGGCCAGGGTTCGAGCCCGAGCCACGTCAAGAATGAAAGATTATCAATAACAATTTTGATTAATTTTCATGTTGTAAAATTCCTTTCTTCATAAGAATAATTTAATAAAAATTAAATTTCATGAACTTAAGCCTAATTAAAAATACTAAAAATTTTCTAATATTTTTTTAATATAATCAAAGTTATTCTTATTCGACCTTTCGAATTTTAAGCATGTAAGTAAAATTAGTCAAGCTCGAGGCCAGTGTTTTTTTTTTTGTAAAATAAAAATATTTCAAGAGGGTCTGCTTTAAAAATTTTGAAGTCAGAAAATAAGGCACAGTCAAATTTACATATCGACACCTAAAACGCAGAAGGCCCTATCTAACATTTTGGAAATTTTACAAAAGAAGCAAAAACTATTCAAAATTATAAATTGACTAGCTGACCCGGCAAACGTTGTTTTGCCAAATAACTTATTTCTTTTATATGTTACAGCGTCTTCATGCCAAATTTAAAAAATAAACCGGTTGAAGATAATAAAAATTATAGGCTATAGTTCTTTCCCGATGTTTCACTATTTGCCTGCCAAATTTCAAGAAAATCAGTTGATTAGTTAAGAAGATATAGGAAGGGGGAGCATTTACTCCTCCTGCCCTATTTCATGCCCTGTTCTTTTTCAGATGTAACAGTCTCTGCATGCCAAATTTTAAGAAAACCGGTTGATAAGTTAGAAGATATATGTAGGGAGGAGAAGCTTTTACCCCTCTTGCTTCACGCCTTAAAAAATAAAAACTATAGGCTTTAGTACTTTTCAGCTGTAACACTATTTGCCTGCGAAATTTCAAGAAAATCGGTCGATTAGCTAAGAAGATATTGGGAGGATTAGCTTTACCCTTCTTGCCCTATTTAACATCCTATTCGCTATTTCATTTCAGCTGTTACAGTGTCTGCATGGCAAATTTTAAGAAAACAGGTTGATTAGCTAAGAAGATATAGGGAGGGGGAGCTTATGCCCTATTTTGCGCCCTCTAGCGATAAAAAATATACTCAACGACCAATTATCATACCTAACAAATACAAAATTTCATAAAAATCAGTCAAGCCGTTTCGGAGGAGTTCAAAATGAAGGGCATTTTGTTGATATTTGTATGGAAATATATAGGAAAATCTAAATGCCATATCTGCGGAACCCCTAAGCCGATTTCGTGCAAACTTAACTTAAACCATCTACAGACTATTCCCAACGTACCCAGAAATTTTGGTTGAAATCGGTCGAACCCTTTCCGCAGTTAGTGGTGACATCAAAGTGTACACTTCTTTTTATATATATAGATAGATAAATCGCCTTAAACTGTTTATAATTTTTGTTCGATTGTTCTTGTCAGACTTACTAGTTGTTTTGACAAATTGCAATGTTGCGTATTATGCAAACTGTAAGTGGTATTGCATTAAAAAAGAATTTAAATTCCAACAAGGACCAGTCTCATATACATTTAGCATCAAGGTTAGAGTAGTAGTCAGAGTCGGAGTTGGAGTTGGAGTCGTACTTGAAATTTTTTAGCGGATGCAGTCAGAGTTATAACTTTTTCTTGACGGCTCCACAGCCCTGGTAGCAAGTGTTTAGATCACCAAATATAACACTATAAAGCCAAAAAGCGTAATCTGGGGGATATTTTTTTTATTTTTTTTTTTTAATTCCCTAAGTTAGTCCCGCAAAGCTCTACGCTTGTCTCCAGGAAAGAAATCAGAGTCTCTGGCGAAAGTCGAACCGGCAACCCCGGCGCTGATAGACAAGTTTACTACCATCTAGGCTACCGGGGCACTCAAAGGGACTTGATCAGTTAATAGAACATTTTAGACTTTTATCAATACCAATCAAACTTTATAATAGTATTTTTTGTTTATTTAACTTAAACTTTTCTCCAACTTACCAATTACATCTGTAACAGTAGCATCTGATGCAACACGTATACATTTGGTAGCAACCTTTTGACCAGCATCTTGAAAATAAAAACGCATCACACCATGGAAAAGTAAATTCTAAAAAAAAAATAATAAGGTACACGAATTTTAAACACGTAAAAAACATAAATTTTTTTTTTTAATAATTTCAGTACCTCATCTGGTTCGGAAAGGGCAAACAAATCTAAACGATTTGCATTCCATTGTTGTATTACAGAACGAACAGCTTCACGATCCAACATTTTTTTGTTTGTCTCATGAGACATTCTATCAAAACAAACAAAAAAAATTTTATTATTCAATGTGTTATCGTTCCTTGAAGAAACACATTAACACGACTGATTTTTTTTATTTTAAACTTTCCAAAACGTTTTCTTCTTTTTCTGTTTTAAGTTGCAGTAATAGAATCTGTAAAGAAAATAATGGAAAAAAATATGGGTTAAATATTTATGATGATTGTTGTAAGCGAGGAAAATTTTGTTGAAAATATAATTTTAATTACTTCCAGTCAATAAATGAATAAAAGTAGTTCATTTTTAAATGAGTGAGTGTGTGTGTGTGTGCATATGTGTAATTTGGTGGCTGGATGTGCTTTTTAACAACTTCCGTCTTCATTTTAATTCTCTTTTTTATGCTCCAAGATGCTGATGAAATACGAAATAATCACGCGTCAATATTCAGCACCATCCGCAGTAAATTTCTGGTTAAAGGCAAAAAGTATTGTAAAATAATTTTTCTGGATGTGCATGACTCCAAGTAATTTAATTTTTTTTTTTTTTTTTGCTTTCAATATTTTTCGGGTTCACTTTCAAAGCAAATAAACAATTTTCTTTTCATATTTTTTCAAAATGCATTTCTGACATGTATTTAGTGTTGAATTCCAGTAATTCATAGAATATGAAAACGATTTTTCTTTTCTTTCTTGGCGAACAGAATGTTAGTGTTTTGATTGAACTTTATTTTCTTTCGGTGAAAGAGTTGTGGAATGGGGGTGGTGTCAAGGAAATATTTAGTTCAATAAACTGTACAAACACAACTTTTGCATTTTTTTGACTTCTAAAATGTTGTTCAATAAAAGCATAAAATATGCTTGATCATAAATTGTTTTGGAATGAAATGCAATACAATTTTTTTTAGAAAACATTTAAGAATTTAAGCGGAAAAATGCAACTGACTTTAAGGCGAACTGTAATTTTATAATTTTTTTTTTTTTGTCTGAAACAAGTTTTAATGCCATTTTCGGCTGTGTCGAGTCTGAGATACCCTTCATTAAGGATTCTAAGAAAATGCATTTAAAATATATAAAATTGTCTGATTGGAATAATGGCTTAATATAAATGAATCTTTTGAAATTTTACAGCAAATTTATTTTTTCTAAAGTTCGCAAAAAATGTATTTCTAGTTTCATGTTTCCCTCAAAGTGCAAAGAAAATATATTGCCCGATCCAGACAAAATATAAAAAGGTCATATAAATAGTTATAAAAAAATTAGTTGGACTAAATTTCCTGGGTTATCCTTGGGATATTTTACCCATTAATATTACATGCTCTCGGCAAAAGAAAAATGAGCAGATCTATCTTCTCAGAAATCACAGCTGATCAAGGATCCTTATCTGGGACCAGTAGATCTGGGACTTTAAAATTTAAGAGTTTTTCATGGGCAGGGCACGAAAACTAACGGATACAATTATTCAAATTCGGCACAATAAAAATTCGCAATGGGTCTAACAAAATGGCGTGTAAGCCATGCACACAAAATCAGGTTTGGTTTTGCTTGAAAAAGTCGTTAATTTTTTCGTGAGCCTTGTGCCACCTTAAGGATACATTTTTACAAAAAGTTTGTACCTTTTGCTTTAACGAAGCCAAATCTTGTTTTGAAACACTGGGGTCTAATTACCGCATACGATATCGAGCAAAATTGATCGAACTTTTTTATTTTGTATGACTCTCGATATCGAATTAAATGTATCGTAATTTGAGATGATAGCATTCGATATCGAGTAACCAAATACATGACTTCTCTCTAGTTTTCATTCGATACGTCAGTGTCTGTCGTATGCAGGAAAATACGATAGTTTATTCGATACAATAGCTTACACGATATCGAATGGGGGGGTGCTTTAAAACTATGTGAGATAAGGTCATGATGGCTTTATTTCTCAATTGAATGGGAGATAAAGCCATAATGGCCTTATTGCCCAATCATTGAGAGGTAAGGCCATATTTAAAATTTTGCGAAATGAGAGACAGCCATATTTTTTTCGCAAAATGAGAGATAAAGCCATATTTTTTCAGAATATTGTTATGCATGGTGTAAACATTCTGTAAAAGGGAAAATCCTTAGTTATCATTGAAACACATTTTTTTATTCTTGTGACGCACGCAGGAAAACTTTATTCAGCGAAGCCACCTGACGCGTCCTACTGGAGGAAAAACCCCGTAAGCCACGCAGAAAAACTTTAGTATGCGAAGCCAGATTTCAATACTTAACTTTAGTGTCTCCGGAACTGAAATGAGAGATAAAGTAATTTTCTAAAATTGCTAATGTGAACTAAGGCCATGATGGCTTTATCTCCCATTCAAATAAAAAAAAAAAATTAAAAGGTTTTATCTACCTATTGAATGAGAGATAAAGCCATCATGGCCTTATCTCAGATGGTATTAAAGCACCTTCCTATCGAATGCGGTAATAAAGCCCCTGATAATAAAATTTTAAACAGCATCAGTTTTTTTCTTTCTATTTTTTTAAAAAGCCCAAACATTAGAAATTTCGCTATGTTTTAGGATAAGAATTCCTTTATTAACTCTTTTCATATTTTGGCACTTTTGTAAAAAAAAAATGATTTTTTTTTTTCAGAAATATAAGGTTTTTTTTAAATATATGGCAACGCTGTGCATACGTATACTTATTGCTGTGTATTGAGTTGTTGACATTTTTGTGCTGTTGTTTTCACTACTTTTTTCTAACGGCAATGAAGCAAAGCAAGAGTGAAATTAATTTTGTATTTTTTGTATGAGGAATCGGCTGCATTCGCCGAAAAGTGGCGTATAGAGCAAAACAATAAACTTTATAAACTTTAAAATAGGTGGTATGGAGCAAAATTAATGCTTTATATCTCAGAAACGATACAAAATTTCGTGAAACAGGTTTTAGATTCCGAAAGTAGGTATTCCAAATACTTTTTTTTTAACTGATCGGTAGGTCAAACCAATAATGTGCTGACGACATGTTGGCTTTATATACAACCCAAATAAAAAAAAATACTTTTCGTTTCTTACATTTTTCCTTTTTAATTTACATTGTAAAAATGGGAAAAGCAAAAAATTCCGGGGGCTTGATAGTAAATGGCATGTAAGCAAAATAAGCAAAAACAGAAAGTTTTCGTGTCGTAACACTCTCGCTTCTGGAACGATTTGGCTTGGTTTAGACGGAAATACATATGTAAATAAACTTAGAATATCGCGGTTTATACCAACAATTCCTTTACTTATGCAAGCTTCAGATACATATTTTAAGTTATTTAAAGTCAGGCCTACAATCTACAAAAACATTTTTAAAAGTTACTTCAAAAATGATAATGATTTATTATTCTAACATTTTAGAATAATCTACCTGTTGTTTTCCAAGACTGGTATTTCATTATGATTTTTTTTTACTAAGAAGAATTTTTGTAAGCGAAAGGTGTAAAAAGGCATTCGGGAAAAATAAGTCTTCCGACAATGTCATGCAAAAAAGTCATAATAAAAATCTATTCCAAGTTTCGACTTTAATTAGTTGAAAAATTTTTTGTATTTTCTATAAAACAAATATCAAGCAGTCTGTTTGTATGTAATATTCTGAATAATTTCTTTGTCTTCTTTTCTAATCCAATTACCCAATAAAAGACTTTTGACATCAATAAAAATAATCAACCAAGTTGTAGTTAAAATTCCAACAAAGGTGAGACAATTTCAATACCAAAGCAAAATGATGTAAGAATAATGTTGCGTGTTTTTGTCTTGTTTTCAAATTATTTTAAGCCGATTATAAACGTCACATTTGAATAAGAAATAAAAAAAAAAAAATACAAAAAAAATATTGAATTGAAATAAAACTAAATATTTTTTTTTAAAAAACCAGCACGTCTTGAAATCAAGATACATAATAATAATTTTAACAATATGTTCCGGTTTAAAATTAAAAAGACCAAAAAAAAAATTAAAGACATAATTACAACTCTATTTAGATCATGTTTCAAGCCAAAAAAAAAAATATATAAATAAAACAACAATTATTTACCCATTATCAAAATTGCTAAAACAAAACTAGTTTACTTGAAGAATTTCTATTAAAGATTTGGATTTGCTATCCTCCCTCAATTTAAATTAAGGCTTTAACTGTTTTTTTTACCCTACATTACAACAAGTATTTTTCATTCCTTGTGCAACATTAAGAAATATTCATTCTGGCTTAGTTCTAAGTCAATTTAGCTTAAACAAAATTCGTAGTGAGCTAGTCTATTAGTGTAAGGGTTTCGAGTTCGATTCCTGCCAGAAATACTGGGGGGCAGGGGGTTTCCGTCTAGTACAATTCAAAAGAAAAAATTTTGCGAGTTCAAACAATTTGTACTCAGCAAACAATTTGTATTGGGTCTAAATTAGGATCACTTCTGGTTTCGCAGTGCGACAACCATGGACAGTTATTTACGCATCCTTTAAACAAATTTGGAACACCCCATCATATCTGCTAGAGGCATAAATAGTTTCCACATTAATAAAGGTATTTTGGCAAATTTTTTATTTTTTTTTTTTTTTTTTTTTTGTAAGATTATTCACGATTAAAGTCTAGAACAGATTTTTAGCGTTTATTGACAATATTTATTGGAATAAATTTATTTAAAGTAAACGAATAAATCCCATTTTCTATTTTGAATTGAAACTTATTCCATCGATTGAAACAAAAGGCAGTCACATGGGACAAGCTCAAATCTCTCCAAACACTATTTTCTAAACAGTTTTTAACTGGTCTTGCAACATGTGGCCAAGCGTTTTGATTAAAAATATTAAGATTTCATTGCGTTTTTCGCCCAACACTCGCTTAAAACAAATCAGGTACAGGTCCCCTCTGCATGTTTGGCCCGATATTAGCAGCTCATATGGCGTTATGGTTATTCGACTTTAGCTTTGATTCGGCTAGTTGGACGGACTTTGCACAATATTTCTTGCGCTCTGGGTTGTGGTAATGAATCTATTTTTCTTCACCAGTAATTCAAGCAGCATTGCGACCATACAGTTTTTTTAAACGCCTCTCTGCTTCATATAAAGGGAAATGATGGTGTAAAATATTGTGGTCTTCGGTCAAAATCGATAAAAGTTTCCTGAGAACTTTTGGGAAATATTTTAAACCTGTCAGTTTTAAAGAGACAAGAAATTAAATATCGTTTAGACTTTTGAAAAGCCAGCAAAACTGCTCTTACCAAGTAACGTATATGGTAATAAGAAACTTCGTTAAACAGTTTTTAACTTTAAACTATGTATAATAAATAACTCACTAATTTAACAAGGGGTGACTCCTTTTGATCGCCTTTTTATTATACTACATATCACCTATTTTGCAATACACATACAATTGGGCAGAGCCGAGTCTCGAACTCAGGCTGCCAAGAACAACGTTCGTAATTCTTACTCTTGAATATTAATCACCACTCCAAGTACGTGTTATTTAATTGACAGTATACTTAACCAAAAAGTGTTCATAGTCAGCCTTACTCCGGTTGTCGTCATCGACAGTGTCGTTTTTTGTAGAAGATTAAAGAACACAGGCTGTGTGTCACTTTAATCTATTACAAAAAACCACACTGTCGATGACGACAACGACAACCGGAATAAGGCTGAATATTAACAAACATCGTTAGTTAAAATATGCATATACGCATCGATCGCATCAACTAGGATTGCTTTCTAAAATATAAAACGCATAGAACGCAAAGAGTGGACTTACGTTAAGATCCTGCTGGGAAGGTCGTAACCTCCTCTTAATGTATAATTGGTCCTTAAATTTATCGATATTTCTTCATTGCAGAAGGGCATTTAAATTTCGGCTTAAAAGAATACACCATTCTATAGTCTTCTTTTTTGTTGTATTTTTGCATTATTCTTACCGTTTTGTGCGTCTTGCTTGACTGAAAACTCAACCAACTTTGTTGTTTCCATTTATTTATTTAATGCTAAAGTTGTCGTCAACATTAGTTAGTTAATTTAACGCATTTTCTTGTTTGAAAACGTTCAAAGACGAAAAAGAAGAAGTATTCATTCAGTCGTACCTTGAGCACCGGCAGTTTGCGCTCGCAGCAGATGTTGTAAAGACAACACAACCCCGATTTTTGTGTAAACAAGATTGCTGTTGTTGGATGCCGACTTTTTCTAACTGACGACAATAATCAGCAAAGCGTAACTATGTCTTCGTTTTAGTTCTTCTTCCTCTTTGAATTTAATCATTCATTTTACGTTACAAATTTTCAAAACCCAAAAAAAAGTTAAAACTTTCAATGTTGTTTTCTTATTTATTTTTTGTTTAGTTTGTTTAAATATGTAGTTAGTTGTACACGTAGAGAAAAAACATGTTTAAATATGGTCACCTCCAACCAAACTATTTTAAAAGAAAATGTTAAACATATTATGGTTAATATAACCATATAATTGTCAGCGACAACCATATTATGGTTAATTTAGTCCTCCATCAAGAACCCACAATCATATTATGGTTGTCTCTAAAAATGTTATGGTTAATTATAATAATAATTTGTTTTGAAATTTACAATAGTATTTTCCCCTTTTCCAAGAGCAACATACTATGGTTGAAAACCAACCATGCTATTGTAAGTGTTTAACAAATTTTAGTTATTATTGATCATAACATGTTTGGAGGCAACAATAATATGGTTGGGGCTTCTTGATGGAGGCCTTATTTAGCCATAATATGGTTATCACTGACAATAATATGCTTATATTAAACAAAATATGTTTAAAATCTTCTTTTAAAATAGATTGGTTGGAGGTGACCATATTTAAACATGTTTTTTCTCTGGGTGTAGTTTTCTGAGTTTTTACAATTTGCTAAAGAAATTGTTGAGAACAATTAACAATTGAAATTTCTTAATTTTCATCTTTTTCTACGTTTAACCCTGTGTCTTGTTTCGAACAACTTATTTTAAATGTTGGCTCCTTTAAAGTTGAAAAATAAACTCAAGCATAGTTCCGCTTAAAAAAAGTTTGTAAGAAGGAACGAAAGTTGTTAAAATGATTAATGATTGGAATATGTTCGTAATTAGATTGCCACACCCTGTACGATATTTTGCTTACTTTGTTTACAGAGTATGTTTTGTTCTTAAATAAAAATTTTAATATAAACTAAATTTTATGAAAACTAAAATATTAGGAAAATTTATTTTAGTAGCATCAATGGCAGAATTGGAATCTGTAAAAAACTAAAGTAAAAACAAGCCTTTTTCCAATTAGTTAAGAGAGCTGTTGAAAATTCGACTTTATTCGAAATAACTGAATAAGTTTAGGAAAATTTTCGCACTAGCGCTTAAAGAATTCACTTGTGAAAATCTTTGCGATACTGTGTTTGAAAACTTTTTTAGTAGTTAGAAGAAAAATCATGATTTTTTTTACTTATATAAATCATTAACAAAAACTTTTTTAACCCAAACATTCGATGCCCCGGTAGGCTAGTTGTTAGTGAGGTAGTCTATCAGTGCGATGGTAACGGGTTCGATTCCTGCCAGAGACTCTGATCTACTTCACTACAACTTGCTAAAGATCTAAGTTACTATTGCTCGGTTTATTAAGTTGGAATATCATAATAATTTTATTTGTAACTCTTAATCAATATTCTATATTCTATTCGAAAGAGGGGTCGTACCAAAACTCCAGGCGGCACCCTAATGAAATTTCTTTTTAAAAAATTACAGTTTAGTTTTTTGTTGTAGATTAAAAAACACAGGTTGTCTGTAACTTTAATCTATGATAAAAAAAAAACGACACTGTTGTATACGACAACCACAATTATGCTGATTGCTTAGTAGACCCCTAATAGGTAGATAGGCTGGTGCGCTGTTTCTCAAAACTACAAGTTAGAAATCTACAAGTAAAACATATTCAAAACAAAAATTGTAAAATTTTTGTTTTTTTAATGTATTTTACTTGTAGATTTGTAGCTTGTAGTTTTGGGAATAGGGCCTAGGTCTGAAGAATCCAATTCAGTAGAGTTATCAATTAAAATAAATAAATTGTATGGGAAATGTTTCGAATTTAGACGATTTGTATTTTTTGCTTTCACTCTGAATTAATTTACTTTTTGCGATTTTAATTTTACTCGACTCCGATTTCGAGAACATGGCTGATAGTCCACAAAATAGAATCTGACTTAATTTAGTACACTGAAACAAGGTGGCACGAAAGTCATCACCCTTTCAGAAGCGACAGACACAAAATACACGTCAATAAAATACGGAGCGCTTTGCTCCTCAAAAACGCGGAGTCATTTTTTCGATTTTCTAAAGAATGCATTTTTGGGTGGCCTAATAATCTCTTGTTTTGGTGATTTGCACTGGCCGGCAAGAACAGCCAATTTAAACGTTCTAGACTTATTTTTGTGTGGTGTCTTGAGGTCACGAGTCTATGTCACCAGTCCTCACAGAGAATATGGGTCAGGAGTGCGGGAACCTATCGTCGGAAATTCAGGCAAGAGTGATGGAAATCGTCATAAATCGGGCCTCTATAGACATTTATTGTTCTTAATGAAAATCAAAATTAGACACCAAATAGACACAATCAAAAAATGTTTATAAAAAAAATTACAGTCAAAAAACATCAGGTGACAACTATTGCGCCACCTTGTAAAACCGTGTGCTGTAACAGTAAATAGTACATAATTGCATACAAATTCAAGGAATTATTACTTTATCCCACAGATTCCTAAACTTAAAACTTACTAAGCAGGTACTTAAGTAACCGTTATTTATATTTTAAGAAATCACTTTTCAGCTACTTAAATTCAATTACCTTATACATATTTGCTACACTGAAAGAAAAATGCTTCATATATTTAATGAATCATTTTCATAAAAAAGTTTTCCTTGTGTAAATGAAAATTTTCATTGTCTAAATGGAATTTCATAGGTTTGATGAAGTATTTTCGTTAAAATCGCTTCATTAGATTTCGTAATTACGTTAAAAATTTTCATTGGATATATGAAAACTTAAGTTTGTCCAAGTAAAACAAAAAATTTTAATTGGGAACACAAAAAAACAATAAACAAACATAACTATATTCATAACTTAATACAAAATTATAGTTTCCTTAAAAAAATGTTTAATTGTTATTTAAAAAATGTAAGATTTAATAACTTCATACATCTAATGTTACATGTATGCCATTAAATTTATGAAATCAAAAAATTTTTTTATAAAAGCAACATATTTCAATAATTGCCTTCATAAATTTTAATTTTCATTATGACATTAAAAATGTCATTATAGTAATGAAACAAAAACTTTTAATCCACTTTCAATCAACGTTGTTATTGTTATTATGGACAATTTAATCTCATATTTACGGTCTTAATTGAGAAAAAAACATAGTTTTTTTATACAAAAACTACACTGCCCCGGTAGACTAGCTGGTAGTGAGCTAGTCTATCAGCACCGAGGTTACATGTTCGAATCCCACCAGAGACAGAAAAAAATAAAAAATAAAATAAAGTAAAATAAAATAAGAAAAAAGAAAAAAAAAAAATAAAAAAAAAATAAAAAAAAAAAATGTTTACTTTATTGAAAGTATTCATCCAATGAATAATATTCATCGATCTAATGAAATGTTTCATTAAGTCCTTTTAATGAAACAGGTTTCATTGATCCAACGAAGCGCTGCATAGGTTCCTTTATAATGCAATTTTTCATGGGATTAATGTCAAAATTCGTTAGTATTGCGAAGAAAATTCTTTCAGTGTATATCCAATGTTTACATTGTCAATATTATTTCATAATTAATTTGCAACAAATAAATCCCGTTATTTTACTATTGTCAAGTTCCAGTCGACAAAATTAAAATGGGTAACGTCACTACCGTTTCAAGTGATAAAAATAAAACCATTTAATTACACACGAAGTTGAATAAACTTTAGATAAGTTTTTATAGAAGGGAAAAGACAATTATAATTGCAAAAATGCCATCACGCACAACTTTATGTTTGTTAATTTTGACTTTTTACATTATTTTATAATTTTTTTTTTTGAAAAAAGTAACCACTTTTATAATTACAGTCAAATCCCGATTATTTGTACCCCGATAAATCGTAATTCCCGATAATTCGTAATAAACTGCCGGTCCCGTGAAAAAATTTCGTTAATTCGTTAAATGTCCATACAATTTGGTCCCCTCGCTAATTCGTATTTTTTTTTTTTTCAAATAAAATCTTCTTTGCCTCTTATAAATCGTAATTCTTTGCTAACTACCACTTATAATTCGTAATAAAAACAACAGAAACATAGAAAGAATGACTTTTTGTTTACCGCTATTTTTTGCGTGGGTTTTTGCTTTTTCATGTGTGTGTGTTTATTTTCTTAAGATCAGTTTGTTACATGAATAATTTTTATAAACCTATTTTGTTTTTAACAATTGTTTTTTTATCGTTTTAGTAAATAAATTGAAAAACCTCGTTAATTCGTATTTATTTTATTTCAACCCCGTTAAATCGAAACCCCGCTAAATCGAAAACTCCTATAATTCTTAGGAATGGCCGGTCCCTTGCGATTACGAATTATCGGGATTCTACTGTAAAACAAAATTAAACACAAAAGCTAAAAGTAAATTTTTTTATAGAGAATTTTTTAATTTAATTTGCAGATTTAAAATGTTCACTTTACACGCAAATTAAGTGACAAACTGGTGAATTTTTTAATAACGAAATGTTCTAAAGAGTTTTAGGATTTAAGTAGAACTAAATTTTTTTTAAAATCATTTTGAAGTAGTGAAGAATATAAACAAGATTTTGTGCTCTCAATGGCTACCTGTTTTCCACAGGGACAGATAAGAAAGGACATACACAGGGTCGAATGATTTGTGAGGAAAGGTAAGACAAGTAGTTAATTTTTAAATGACTTATACCGTGTTCAGATATGCTCCTTAATTGAGTTTTACGCAATAAATGCCATTATTGAGCTCAATTATCCATACAAAATTGCAATTTAGTTATTGCTCAATTAATACGAAATTGTTATAAATATTTGGGGGATTCACAAGGTGTCATAAAGTCATATGTCTTAAAATAATAACATGAAAAAATACGACTGTTGTGAACAACCCCTCGTAATTAAGTATGCTATTTTGAATTTAAATCAGCTGATTTAAAACAAATATAAAAAATAATTAATTAACTACCATCAAAATATTTTTTAATTCTTTTCCATGAATTAATAAATTAAATTGGATCTTACCTGACTATTTTCCATTTTGCAGACGCAAATAAGAAATAAATTTTATTTTGTTTGTTTACCAAACAGCAGAGTCATAAGCCGATCTTCTTTGACGCCGCAAGTGATTTCTTGCAAAAATTCCTAGCCGCAGGTCAAATTTTGATGTCAACCGGATTAAATTATACCATCAACGGCGACGGCTACAAGAACTAACGCCGCTCAGCTCCGGTCTCTTCTGATTAATTACGACAGCACAATAAACATAGCAAGTAACGTTCTATTAATTAAAGACACTTTTTGTTTACAAGGCAACAACAATATTTTTAAACCATTGTAAAATGTTTGAACATTATTACAATATAACATGATAGCACACCTTGTGAATACCGCAATTTAGTAAAATTAAAATGCAACACTGCAGTGCACTGTTACAAGTGTGCCAACAACAAAACAACAAAAACAAAGGTCCATCCATTAGGTCTGCGCAAAAGCCAGATGTTTTTTTTTTGTTTTTTCTTTAAAGATGTCAAATGTTGTTTACATTTTGCTAAGTTAATTATCAATTGCTAATTGAGTAAGCTAAATTGTGTATGTGTAAACAGAAAGATAATTATGTCAATAAACCGAATATTGACTCAATAAAAAAGGTATATCTGAACACGGTATTAGGGCAAGAAATTCAGAGCAAGTTAAACTCTATTTTTGGTTTGAAATGTGTTTAAACCAGCAAATCTACAAATAAGTTAACATGTAAAACATTTCTCAACGCAAAAAATTGGGCGTTTAAACAACAGACCATATGAATTTGACAACATTTATCGTAGTATTGCTACAATATTATTTTAAAACTACATGTTATATATGAGGCACTGATTAACGGCTGTTGAGTTGAGTAATTTACATGTAGAAATTTAACTATAACTCATCTTAACCAGCGTTTAAACATTTACTGATTTATTAGCCATTAATGTCACATAATTTAAGCAGCCCATACACTTGTCATATTATTGTATATGATATTCGCCATAATATTTCGCTTTTGTCCTATATTATGCAATAAGTCGCACAATAGTTTCATTCATTCAATAAAAAGATGAACATAACCTATAGGAATAACATAAACAGCATGTTGCCACTACATTTCACTTTCTTTTCGTTATGCAATTAAAATCAAAATTCTTTTGATTGTTGCCAATATAATGTGCCACCTTCGATTATCACATACACATTGGCGATATAATTGTACAATACGTAAAATTTAAAAATTTTATTGCAAGTGTATGAGCCGCTTTAGTGACAATTTGGCAGGTCATAAAATATAGTTTTATGGAACTTTAAACAGCAAACGGTGATAATTTGTTAAGACAGTAATCAAGACAAAATGGCAAGTGATTAAAAAGAAACAGTTAGAAGGTTACACGAGGGCGGGTCATTAAGTCAGGGACTTTTTAAATTCCTTGCCTCTTAACAGAAAGGGCAACATTGCTGCTGTCAACAGGCATTTCTCAGTTAACTCCTGTCAAAATTTTAATAAGCTGCGTCATTGAGTTTGTGGTTGACAGCGATTGATAGCAGCCTACCGAGTGATTTGAGAAGAAAATGGACAAAGCTATATTCGCATTTTTTGCGAAAAAAAAACAATCACTCAAACCAAGGCTTAGCTTAATAAATACTATGGGAACTCTGCACTACCATTTTAATAGTTAAAAAGTGATTTACGGAATTTCGTTGTGGCCGTAAAAGCACGGAAAATGCTTAATGTTCTAAAAGACGAGTTGAGGTCTCTGCAGCCGAAACAATTGAAGTGGGCGGATGAATTCAGAAGTAAGCGTGTTCCCAACAGAAGATGATGGCTAAATCAACTTGAAATAGCTCAAGAACCAGAATAATATTTAATAATCAATATATAAATAATAAATAATCAATAATAAAATCAATGTTTTGTGGGGTGTGTTACACATTTCGGTTCAAAGCTCTATTAGAGCGATAAGACTTAACAGCATTGCCAAACTGGAAACATTTTTAAAATAAAATTATTCTCTTCCTTTTAAGTCTTTCAAAATTGAATGTATGTTCTAAGTTTAATAAATGGACATGGCTAAATTGGCTTTGACTAAAAATATATGTATAAATTTATTTGGTTTTAGATGCATATTTATTACTGTTACAATCATGCAAAACTCTTGTTTTCCTTTAAATACTTTAAATTGTAATTGTCGAACAGCAAAACTGCTAAACTTTCGATTTATTTCTCCAATTATTTTAAATTTACCATTATTATAACATTATCTTAAATTATAAATTAATTAAATAATTATTTTAAATGATTGCCAGTATGCAACCGCATTAAAATTTATGTCACTAAATCATTCGCCAAGACGCAGAGTTTTTTGTTTCAACAAATATTTTACTCAAATCACGAAAGGCTCAATTCCCATTAAACTATTTTGAAAAAAAAAAGAAAATTTGTTTTCACAAAACAATAGAGGAAAAAACTTACGTGAATGAATTAAAAGTCTGCCAGACACATAGACGTTTAAAACAATGTCTGCTGGTAAATTAGAGACGCTACTTGCCTCAATAAACAATAGTAATTGCAACAAGTGTTGCAATATAGACAGTCTGCCAGGCAGGCAGGCAGATAGACAGACACTCACAGAGCACACAAAAAGTAATTATTTTATTAGTTTTGATTAGAAAAAACTTTATTTTGCAAAAAAGGAAATTTGAAATTTTCTAACAACTTAATGAATGAAATTAGAGTTCCCCGTAGAGCTGAAACAAAAAATTAAAATTTTCGAAACTTTGAGACAAATTTACATTTTCTGTGTTTTGTTTTCTAAAAAGAACACGCTGTAATTTGCGGTTTATTTGCATAGACCTGCGTCTAAAAGCTGTAGGTCCACACCATGCATTCAACGCTTTTTCGCTGCAGATGTCAAAAAAAGTAGAATCGCACATGCACAAAAGCGTTCGATGCCTTGAGGCGTTTAATGCGAAAAGCTGTTTTACTTTCTACTTTTTTAAGCGTCACTAGCATTACAAATCAGCTGATTTTGGCAAATAAAATTTTATTTATACTTGTGTTGATGCTGAATAAAAAGCGTTGCATCTAACTTGAAACGTAGAACTAATAGCTATAAAATACATGCAATGCATAGAGGTGCAAACGAGTGGTGTGAACTTCAAGCTTAAGAAACGCCACAAGAAAAAGTTTATCGGCATCAAATCGCACGATCTCGGTTTACATCACCTGCACCTGAGAAGACGATGGTGTCCATATCATCCAATTCAGCCCAAGATATGTTGGTAAATAATCATCGGCTTAAACAACGCAACCTGTAGCGACGATGATTTGGGTAGATCCTGCGATTCGTCGAATATTTCTGAAATATTCGTATAGAAAAGATCTGTAAAGACCTAAAGACATGAATAATTAATTAACAAGGTTACGTTATAATGTGCTTAATTCCCATTTAATACTATTGACAAACTGAAGTTTATTGGTGATGCGATAAGCTATTCCTATGCGCATTTCACTGGTTGCTTAGGCCAGATCGTCAGGAAACTTCATTCAAAGATTTAAGAAAAACTAAAGATATTAAACCAAATAAAACTGTTAAACGTATAAGACTTATAGCAACAGTTCTACTTGTAATAAAATCAAAGCATAAACAAAAACAACAACAATAAACAGTGAGTTTATATTTTCTTACAATCCCGACCACAATTGGTTGAATTTTTGTCAACTCTTAACGTAGTTGTAAGTAGGTAAAGAAAAAACAAAAATAAAACAAAAATAAAACAAAAAAACTTTATAAAATACATAACTGAAATTTAGCTCATAGAATAAATTCGAAAAATGAAAAATGTTGAATATAATATAAAGTTACCTTCGGAAGGAAATAATTCCCAGTTTCAACAAATTTCTTTATTTTATTTTGCCAGTTCAGTTTTATTTACACTGCCACATGCATATTAGTTAATAATAATTAATATCTTGCGAATTTGTCAACCAAAATATATGAAAGTATATATATTAATGATCGTTTTGAAATATGCACAGGTAAACATGACTTTGATTCGCCTTCTAAAGAATAATGTTGACATTTTAAGATCTCAAAAAAAAAAAAATCAAGATTTATTGATCTCTAAATAGGAAGAACAACATGGAAGCAAAGACCTGCGCCGAAGCGGCTAAGTCAGACGGCGATAAAAATATGTGTAGCCGCCGCCGCCGTCAATTTTTCAGCCAAAAATCGGCTCCAGCTTAGCCACCGATTCCTTTGTAAAGAATTTGTATTCCCCTTTTTACCACATTATTTTTTGTTTGACTTTCCTTAAAAAGAACAACACTAATGCACCACAACTTCAGCAATATTTTTTAAATAACGAAATATACGAAAATGAGTTAAGAGTAGTGAATTAGAGTAAGAAAATGTCTTAAATTGTTTGAGTTATAATATAAAGACATACAAATATGTACACACAAATGTTAATTTAATTTTTGTATGTTTATTCTATCGGCTTACAGCCGGCTTCGAGCCGCCGCCAAGTATTTTTTACCGTCAGCTACCGCCGCCGATAAAATCCCACGGCGCAGGTCATGGGAGTTTATATATTTAATTTAACTTTAAGTCTGAATTTACACGTTTCATCGTTTGATGCTCAACTTCTTTTCAATTCCCTTTTAAAGATGTCAATATAATCACACGCAGCAATGGGTTTCAACTAACACGATTTTATTAACAGCGAATCAAAGAGAAAAAGAAATAAAAAAATTGCATGGAGTCATAGTTTACGGCATCTCCGTACTAACCCCCTTTCTTCTTTCTTCTCTCACCTAAAATCATAAGAGTTGAGCATCAAAAGATGAAACGTGTGAAAGCAGACTAAGAATTTGAAATTTTTTAAACAAATAGTACTACCAATGGACAATGATCACATTCCGAAATTCAGACCAATCTATTATTATTCATAGTTAAATAAAGGCTTTTCGCCCCTAAGCCCGGAAATGTTACTTTTTTTTTATAGAATATAAAGTACCAAGCCCGAAAATTTGTTCTCAATATTTAGTAGGGAATTTTCGGTTCCGCAAAAAAAAAATCTTGAATTTTCAACCCAATTAGAAATCTAATGGCATCTGCTAAACGAAAATAAATAAAAATTATTCCCTGAAAAATGGTTGTGATTAATGGAGGTCTAAAATTAATTGCATAAACTTTAGTTACTAAACTTTACGAGGCGCATACATAAAAACTTTGCTTCTAACTGAAAACTTAAACATTTGAACGTTTTTCAGACGTTCTTTGATATAAGGCCGGGTTTTAAAGATGTGGATTAACTTTAAACTTAGTTTACCTTAGTGGGAACCCGGATTTTTCCGGCGAAATGTGATTTTTTTTTGTTTTTCATTGAAGACCAACATTTTAAATTCCGTTAAAATTTTGTATACAAACTTGGTAATGGCGGCACAAATCTGTTTTAAGTTTAACTAAACCTAGTGTAACTTAGATCTCAGCCTATGCAGTGGCTTCTTCGTTGAACCCTTCACTTGTAGTTTTTTATAAATTTTAAATAGGAGATTATCGGAGGTGTGTATTCCCTTTTGCTTTCAACATTATGGAGTGAGCCACTAGGCATTCCCTTCAAATTTTCAAAGTTAAAATTGGCTTGTTATATAAAATTATGTAAAATTTCAACATATTATCCATAGTGCCGTCGATGAACATCGCTTGCCAATACCACTTGCGGCTATACATTCCCAGATCATGGCCGACTCGCACCAAAATTCGTCGGTAAATATTATACGTCCCTCAAAAATGTGCTTTCTGGTCCTTTTTGGCGTATTCGAGACGATTTTTGATATTAGGCGCTCTGAGCAGTGGCGTTCTCCTGGCATCTCTGCTATTGTAGCCACTTTTCTTAATAAATTTGCTAATGGTTTGATCAGAACCTGTCACTTTCATTTCACTATTCAATTTCCGATTCATTTCGACTTTACTTTGTTTCGCCTTTCCTTCGACCAGTCTTATATTGGCCGTATTATTTATAAATTCTAGGGAAATTCTCATTATTTAAAAAAATAAAAAAGAACTTTTAAGAGAAAACCAGTGTAAAGTTAAAGCATTTTATTGAAGAAAATTTTCTTAAGCAAAATTGATTTTTTTGTTGCTTGCGGGAAAAGCATGGCATAGGGTGAGCGAAGACATGTGCTGCAGCCTTTTTACACTGTATATCTATACTTGCAGTTGAAACTTTCCTTGAATTTGGTCAAAATCAAATCAATTTTCTGCTACATGGATTCCCTGGAATGTATATAATAACAACTTTCAATTTCTATGCAACACTGAAGTTGTTTGCTCGTGATACTACAAGTAGCATAATGCTTAAGTTTCAACAGAACTTTTATTTTTTTCTTTTTATTTTATTGATTCGTATTCACATGCAATAACTTTGTAAAAATCTCAAATATCAGTTTGCAATTCGTTTTTTTTTTTTTTTTTTTTTTTTTTTTTGCTTTTAAAACGATGTTCAGTAAAGCAAAAAGTTCAAAAATTCAGCCCCCATACGATTTTTCTCTTTTTTGTTTTTTTTTTTTTTTTTTTTTAACTATAAAAAGTACAATTGTTGACTACTGGTGGTACACACGGTAAATACCTTGAAGCTTTTTTTTCTTTTGTTTTTCACATGTCTTGTGTTTATTTTTATTCTTCTTTTTTAGTTTAGAATTCGCATGGTTTAAGAGCGAGAAAAAAAAACTAAATATAATACAGAATGGAGGTAAAAGTAAAACGAATTCAATGCAATTTTCTATACAAAATGTGCTTGAATTTACACCATTTTTTCCGTAATTTTCTTTTGTTGTTTTTATCGTAGTGAAAAATAATACAAACGGAAGATGACTGTAGACTAGGGTTCCTAATTTGTGAACTTTTTTCAATCCCAGAACCGCATAAAATTGTTCTTTCACTCCCGGGATTTTTTTCTTTATGAACAATAAAAAAAACCCCGGTCAAGCCCGACCGAGGTACACAAATGAGCACCGCGTTAAGATTGTTGAAGATGGGCGCATAATCGACTTCATGTGTCCACAATCGAGGAAATTGCGCACAAATTTCAGCGAACCGAGTCCACCAGTGATTCTTGAAAAGCTGATGCATCCACAAAGAGTGACTGTTTAATGCGGTTTATGGGCTTGCGGCGTCATCGGCCCGTCGGCCAAGCAGTTGCCGTGAATGGTGATCGCTATCTCGAGCTGATAATGGACTTGGACAATATCTGGTTCCAACACGGTGATGCCACACAGCCAACGAAAAAATTGCTCTTTTACGCGAGAAATTCAATGGCCGTGGCCGTTCGACTTCTTTCTTTGGGAATACTTAAAAGAAAAAGTGTACGTCAATAAGCAAAGAACAATTGAAGTGCTGAAGGATGCGGAAATTTGGCACATTCACGACATTGACCCTCAATAATGTCTCACGAGTCATTGAAAATATGGACCATCGGCGAGCATTTGGCCGATATTTTGGTTCACACATAATTGTCATAGAAAATTCTATACATAATAAAAAAAAAAAAACTATTAAGATAGTTCTGTAAAAATTTTTTGTTTTTTATTTACTTAATTAATTTAAAACTTTTTGTTTTATTTATAATTTACATCATGCGTGCGACACAGCATTACATAGACGCGAGGGTGGTCGCAGGACCCTTTACATTAACAATGTTGATGTGCCATCTTAGTGTGTTCGTTTTTATACCCTCCACCACAATTAGTTGTGAAAAGGGTATATTCAGTTTGTCATTCCGTGTGAAACTTTTTTACTATTCATCTCAGACCCTATAAAGTATATATATTCTGGGTCCTTGAGTAATTTTAAGTCGATTTAGCCATGTCCGTCTGTCTGTCCGTCTGTCCGTCTGTTGAAAACACGCTCACTTTCGAAAAACAGCAAAATCGGTTCAATAGGATCTGAGCTATGAATCAAAATGTGGAACCACCACCTAAAAAAAATTGATAATTTTGTTACAAAAACTAACATAAATGGTGGAAAAATGCACTGAATGATATAAGATTTCGCAACAATTCGTTTTATTCAACTGGAAATCACGCTGTGAAATTTCGTGAAGATCCGTCAATAATTTACCCTAGGCCCCATATAAGCCCTACTCCCGGAAAACAGTATATTAAGCCTAAAACCCTAACTAACAATGCTATCATTACAAATTTTGGCAAGTCACAGTTACATAGGACTAGAAATTAAACCGTTAAGTTTCGTGAAGATCGGTCCATAATTTACCATAGGCCCCACATAAAACCTACTTCCGGAAAACAACTTAGTACGCCTAAAAACGTAAAAAATAATGCTATCATAACAAAATTTGGTACATCAAAGTTTTATAGAACTAAAAACAAATCTTTTGAAATTTCGTGAAGATCGGTTCATAATTTACCATAGGCCCCATATAAACTTTACTCCCGGAAAACAACTTAGTACGCCTAAATCCGTAAAAAATAATGCTATCATAACAAAATTTGGTACATCAAAGTTTTATAGGACAAGAAATAAAACTGTGTAATTTTGTGAAGATCGGTCCATAATTTACCCTGGGCCCCATATAAACCATACTCCCGGAAAACAGTTTAGTACGCCTAAATCCGTAAAAAATAATGCTATCATAACAAAATTTGGTACATCAAAGTTTTATAGAACTGGGAAAAAGACTGTGAAATTTCGTGAAGATCGGTCCATAATTTACCCTAGGCCCCATATAAACCCTACTACCGGAAAACAGTTCAGTCGCCTAAATCCATAATTAATAACAAATCGTCACTGTTTAAGATAATAATAACATCATACAGATATTACTCCTTAAACATTCGAACTGTCGGTGGAGGGTATCAAAGATTCGGCACAGCCGAATATAGCACTCTAACTTGTTGTATTAAATTTTGTCCAAAAATATTTTATTGCAATCTGAATCATCTAACCAAATTTTATTGGAATCGGTCCATATTTGATCATAGTCCCTACACAATTCGAAAGCTTCTGATGCGTAACTTCCTCATAGTTAAATGTTGGTATTTACATAAAATATTTTGGTGCAAAATGTCCCACGTGTATGTTCAGAATTTAAGTTAGGTCCCATATAAATCCCCTCCCTAAAATATCTTTAAGAAAAAAAAAATCTTATACATACATATGCATATACTATGTTGATTTAAAATTCCGAAAGTTCCAAATTGAAAAATATTTTTCCCGTGAATTCCTAAATTTTTTCCCCCCAAAATAGTTTATCCACTGTTGACTCTTTCTACTGAATTTTTGTAATTTTTGCGATATGTCGGGCAAAATTGTAAAAATAAATGTTTGTTTGTGACTCATTCGAGTGCAAAAAAAAAATTTTTAAACAAATTCATAAATAAGTTCTAACTGTAACAAAAAGAACAGTTAACTTGTTTAAGGTCATAGTGTTTTTGTTAATATATAATTTTTTTTATAAAAAAAAGTTCAAAATTAAAAAGCGATTAGGCGATTAGGCGATTTTCTTATTAAATGAAAAATTATTAGGCATTAAATTTATATTAAATTAATTATATTAAAATAATTATAATTTATTTAGATGTCTTAAAACAGTATCTTAAAATTCCAATATGTAAAAAAAATTGTTTAGTGATGATTCACACGCTTCAAGTCTTGATTTTTTAGGATAGAGCGAGAGAGAGGGAAATAAATGGCATTCTCTTTTCCCTTCTCTCCTAAATCATGTCGTAATTTTGACGATTTCTTGTTCCGAAATTAGCAAAGTGACGATTTGCTGATTTTTTTCTAAAAAGTGACGATTTTTATTAGTCTCCAAAGCCTGAATAAAGCATTAAATTTTCTGACAAGTTCGTTTTTTAATATTGGAATGCTTAACAGCCGTACCTTAACGATAGCGGAAGGTGGTACGTTTTCTTTCGCTTAGCTTTTACGCTGATATGCCATACCTAAGCAAGAGTGTCAACGTTGCACAGTTGGGCCTTTTGACTTTTTTCGTTGCAAAAATCATAACTTTTGAACTGATAAAGATATTTAAAAATTTTCAAAAGCATTTGACAGGAAACTCCTTTAGCTTTAATTTACATGATTTGCATAGGTCATAGGTTAGGCGCGGCACTGTGCAAAGTGTGTGCTTTCGACTGTTTTTATTACAAACATCATAACTTTTGAGGTAAGAAAGATATTTTAATAAAAATGAGTATCATTATTGGCCATAGCTTTGTGGAGGCATGTGCACAGTGGTTTTTTTGTTGAAAACATCATAATTTTTTAAGTTACCAAGAAATTTGTAATGGGGAAAAACACTTGATTTTTAAATCTTTTAGGATCAAAATAAGTGCTCCCTTATTGTGATAGGTATTGGACACGATGACACCTTTGACCTTTCTTGTCGCAAAAATCATATATTTTGAACTAATGATATTTTTAAAATTTCTCAAACATTTAAAACACAACTTTTTGTACTTTAAATGACATTCTCATATTCATATTCTCAATTATTGAAATATTTTTAATACTAATGTTAATTTATAAAATTATTTTATAGTACATATATGATATTGAGTTATTTTAATTAATTTTTTTAACAGTTAGTTTTCTTCAAAATAGTCATTAACATTTTGAGCGATTTGTAATAGACTTAACATATCGGAGCTATAAATATATTCTTCCAAATCCTTTCGAGATCTTACATGTCTCCGCGATGAAATCAGTGGGTCTGAAGAGGCCGCCAACATATTAAAAAGATCCTCATTCTATTTAATCCGAGTTTTGGCAGAGGTAACCTTTTTATATCCAGGAAGCACATTCACATTATGATTCTTTAAAGAGCTTCGTAAAATATTATATTTCTCCTTTGACAATCCCATGTCCATAAATAACGCTAAGGCTTCTTCTATGCTAAACTTTGTGGGTAATGCATTCGGAGGAGTTGGAATACTTTATTTAATCCTTCGCATTCGATCTCGGCTAGCAAGCTCCACAGCTTTTGTAATATCAGACCTTGATTTATCTTTATCTTTTACGTACTTTAGACATAATGCTTCTGACAGATTAGATGTAGATATATCTTTTGTAGCATTTTGAAGTTTACGTTTTTTTGTGTACTCCGAACACTCGTTTATAGTTTTAGCAGGTCTTCCTTTTCTGCGTAGTGAATTTTGTTTTTAACATCCTTTCCCTGGTAAACCGTGCAATTTTTCCACAATAGCCAAATTAAATACATTTTCATTATGTGATTTTCTAAATAACTCGAACAATTCCGAATTTTGAAATGACATTATGAGTTCTGGTACTGATCACTACTTTTGCAAAGTAAAACTTTAACTGATTGCATTACACAATTGCAGATTAATTTATACCCAAAAATAAAAAGGTTCAAGCTACCTGATTTGCGAAACATAAATCTAGCCCACAATTAACTGGATTATATATAACTGCAGTTTTTATTTTACTTAGTATAAAAACCAAGTTTTAAAACTATCTGCCTATTTTCATAATGTGTTCTTAAATTTAAATAAATAAACAAATTCTAATAATTATGCCTACCTGACTGACACAGCAAAATATTGTTTATAAATAAGGCTACATACATATTTATAAGTCAGTTCCACTTAAATATACACATAAAATATAAAAAATATTAAAATTGTGGAAGCTTTTTTCCTTATTTGGCAATTTTTTTTTTAATTTTGGTTGCAAAAATATCTTGGCTGTGGCAACGCTGGCTATAAGATTGTAACATCTTTCTTCAAGTTTCAAGAAAACCTGTAATTTTTTGTGGCCCAATTAAGCTTAATTATTTAAAGTACTGTGTAGTTAATATGCTAAGAAAATATGGGCGTGACCATTTTTGCCCATTTTTAGAAATTCTCTATTTTATTTGTAAAAAGTACCTAAATATAGGGTGTCTGAAAAACGGCAACTGACAAAAAAGTAGGGTATCTGGTGGACATTTTCTTACTTTTTTTAATAAAAAATAAATATACCTTAAAAACAATACCAAAAAAATAGTGATCACATGGCAATATTTCTGACACTTCAGTTCTAAAATGTCTTTTTTTTCTCAAAATCACCTTTTTTTGGACTTTCTGAAAAACTGTCGACTTTAAGCAGCTCCACCAGCTATAATTCTTATCCAATTAAGAAAAACGTTTTTGAATTCTGATCAGTAAAATGGTCTTTATACGATGTGTTCATTCATTTTACAAAATTTTGTATTTTTGCCACGGTTTTTGGAAAAAGGCGCCACAGTGCGTTGTGTCACGAACAGAAGTGATAGCTTTATTGTTTAATAAAACCAACAAATTCTAAATAAAAATAGAGATAAAAACGTTATAGTATGTTCACATTTGGGTTTTTAAACGCGTTTAAGCAAAATGTTGATTTAGCTAATCAAAGCCGTTCACATTACATTTGAGATGATTAAGATGACAGATGATTAAGAAAAAACACACACACAAGCACACAAAAAAACAACAAACAAATTTAAATTTCTTTAAAGTATTAAAAATGGATAAAAACACTTTTATAAAATTATCAGAAGATTATTTTAATCAATTTAATGATGAAATTGTGAAAATTTATGAATTATTTAAGGAAAAAAAAAATAAAAATATTAAGCAGACATCTTGGCCGGTTGTACACAATCGAGCGATTCTACATTATTAGGGTATGTTCAGTGGATTCTATGTGGTTTATGAAGTGATTTAGTTGTAATCATGTCGATTTGAAGTGATTAACAAATCACTTCAATGTATGGGTAATCATCTCGATTTTGAAGTGATTAGAGCTTAATCACGTTCGAACTGCTTAAACGCGTTTAAGAAGCCAAATGTGAACATACTATTAGATTGACCAAAAAATAGCTAAATTGCCATTATTAATTAACGATATCTGCAAACTTCACTATTAAACAAGCTGTCAAAATCGGTTTTTCCAATTGCAAATCGTTGAGGCCACTCTATTCGAAAACTAGAAAACGCGTGCTGCTTTTGTTTAGGTACGGCTGTAAAATGCAAGTTTTAAGAAAATCTTGAAATGATTATTTTCAGAGTACAAAAACAACAATGTAGCATCATCGAATGAATCTTTTACGACTCTCTGTATAAATCATTTTTCAACAATTATAAGGCGAACATTTCACGAGTTGTAGCTACATGAGTCTCATACGATTCGTGACATGAAAGACTCGATAGATAATCTTTACCCACGTCTTAAGGCCGAACCATAATATGCATAGTCGTGCTTAACCTACTGTCAAAAATTACCAAAAAGACTCTCAAATGTATTTAAAAAAACTATAACAAAATCAAAAAACATTTGATTCCGTACGGAATGTGCGATTTCGCACTTTGCTTATGCAAATAACAGTTTCATAAAACTTAACAAAAAGTTTCCGTAAGTTCAAAATGGTTTGCTTCATATCCATAATCCAACTCAAGCACATTATTGTTAGGCCTTTAAACGATTCCCACAACGATTGAATTAGCGTATTTCGCTGTGCTTTGGAAGAATCTCAGTCGTGTTACAAAACATTGTTTAAAAACACTTAATTTTAAGTTTTCTGATTTTTTGACGATTTTTCTCAGGAAATTGACGATTTACTCAAAAATGTATCTGGCAGCCCTGCACATGCGCAAGTTTGTTCTTACGTAATATTGGCGTCATCATACAACCCGCAATGACCATTGTGGCTTTGTAATGACGTCAAAATTATGTCAGAACCACATGAGCATGTCGCTTTTCACATTCCTTGTTCTCTAGACTTTATTAACTTGAAATCAATATATGAACCTCGATTCCTAGTCTTGACCTAGCGAAACACCAGGACACTTATTACTTTTTTTACCGATATACATAACTTCCCCCACCGATCACTGACACCTAACATTTGTCGCACTGTGTTGCCACTTCGTGAGTAATTACCCCAATTGGGTGTAATTTTTACTATCGTGGGTAGAGCTTTTGTTAAAAAAAAAAAATTTAATATCAGTGATAAAATTAATAATTTTTAGGTATTGTTGATCCGAAATAAACAGCCTTTTCAACCAAAGTGAATGACGCCAGATGGACTATTAGATTTGGATTAATAATTAAATTGGGATAAATTAATTTTTTTTATACTTTAAGTACGAGTCGTGCTTAAAAATTTCAGTGCGAATAACACTAAAACGAACTAAAAACAATCCAATTCCTTAAAATAAGTACAAAATTCTTAAACCAAGTAAAAAAAGATTAAACTTTTCGTTGGTAGTGCCAATCTGCGAGTAAAATTACAAAGCGAACATTTTTAACCCATATAACTTTTTAGTCTCATCTCTCAGTATTGTATTCTTTATGCGTGCATACGCGAGTTTTTGTCAAAGTTTGTTGTAGACACTAAAACAACACCACACAAGTAGGTAAAAAAAAAACAATTTGCTAGTTTTGTGTAGAATAAACAAAAACAACAGAACAAGAAAAAAAAACATACATTATTTTCACGTTTAAAAAGTTAAATAAGAAGCAAGAGTTCCCATTTACTTTATATTAACTTAAATACATCAAATTTTTAAAGAAGAAACCATGTCGGCCTTGATGCTAGTGTTTTCTAATTGAAATTCTGTAAGGTGTTAAATGGGTAAGTAAATCAAATCATAATAATATTTTCTCTCTGTCTCTGGGGTAACTGTTTTAAATCAGAATCAATCTAATTTCCCTTTCGAAATATTTCAAGTACGAATTCGGGATTAAATATGGATAAGTTAAGTATTTCGCACTTGAGTAATCCGTACTCGAATCAATCGTTCTGTACTTGAATTGATTTTTCTTTTCAGTGTAGTGATTTAGAATCCGAAGTTTATTGGAAAACCAAATTCATACGAAAAATAACCTGGAGGAAGATATGTTTCTTAAGGCCATTTTAGACTATAATACTTTGTGTTAAGACATGTCAAAAACTTACAAATCATTCATAATGTATAATAGTGTAAAAACATTTTGTAATGAAATGTCAAAAAATACGTAAAGAAATTTGGCAGTCGTATGGTTCTCTCTATTTTTTGAAATTTTTCTAAACTATTAGATTTTTCATTTTATCAGAATTGTGTTTTTACAAAAGCACAAGAAGAAAATCAGGGATGGAAAATTAAAATTTTGTGCACAAATATTCACTATTATTTTTTCTAATAAAAAATTGCAAAACGATAAAAAAATATAAAATTTCAAGTGAATTCTTTTAAAATTTAAATAAATCACAAATATTTGTTGTAAAAAATCGTTAAATACGGTACACAGACGAAAAAATAAAATAAAAAAATATGATTGTATCAACTTTTCCACCCTAGAAGAAAATAAAAAAACAGCTGTTGAATAATTTGCCGGCCACATCAAAATAAAAATTATTAAATATTAAAGAAATATTAAAAATAAAGCAAAAATATATCTGAGGACCAAGGTGCAAGTTTAAATGTGCAAGTTAGTGAATAATACGCCAGCTAACAATGTTCCAATGCTTAATAAAATGTTTTTTCGTCTTTATTTTGTAATCTAAAGTGGATCTCATAAATCACAAAGATTTTACTTTTTATTTGAAGTGTGATAGTGTAGAAGCAAAATGTAATGAAAAAAATTTCTCTTTGATTTTTTGACAATCAGACCAAAAATCATTTCATTTTGTAAGACCAAAAGTATTAAGACTTGTGTGATAGTGTAAAACAGCCTTTACTTGGCATCACAAACATAGCGATGGCTGGCTAACACGGTGTGTAACAAAGCCATACATTTAATTCAATTTGTTCATTACATAAAAATTTCTCAAAACATTGATTTATACCAAATATTTACATCATATCACTTGAGTATGCTAAGGAATTTTTACTTGCCGAAAGTCTTGCTTAACGCGAGTTTATACTTTTGTACTTTGTATTAATACATGTCAAAAACTCAAGTAATATGTGAAAGTGTGATATCCCATACGACTTCATAATTTTTCAAAACAATAACACTTTTCATTTGACCAGAGTTGCATTTTAACTAAAGCGTATTCATGTGTGATAGTGTGAACAGAAACTTTAATGTTAAATAAGATTTTTTGACAATCGCAACTAAACTCATTAGATTTCTATCTCACAAAGAAGTATGGAATACGTAAGACTTGTGTGACGGTGTAAACTAACCTAACTAAGGGATACCTCTCTCTTGTGTGTTCAAATCACAATCGTGGATGTTAAACGATATACGAGTGTCAGAATATGCCCCATAAAATGTTTGTAATATTATTTCAAAAATTAAAACAAAATATTTCAAGATTTAATGTCAATTGGATATTATTAAAAACAGTATGTATGTATTTAAAAAAATGTACATACAATATTCGAAAATCCACGTCCACGAAAATTAATTCATTATATCTATTAGTCTCTATACATACGATATTAACCGCTTTGATCTGTTCAACATAAATAACTTTATTTGAAACTATTAAGAAAAATTCTTTAAAATATTTAACATGATACTAATAACTAGTATTTGTTCTAAACTTTGCAAAGACTTTAACGAGTACTTTTGAATAGTAAACAGATTATTAAGGTTGTATCAATATTTTATTTTATTGTTCTAATTTTAAATAATTAAAGAACACCATGAAAAGTAAATAATTGCAGTATCGTACACACGTAGTCATATAATTTTTTTGGTTTAGTTAAGCAAATACTAAATAACCATGAGATGATAATGAAACCTAAATACCACAAAAAAAGGTACATACAAAAATATATTTACGACTAGAATAATTTAACAGTCTTAATTACACTCATACAACGAATAAAAATCGTCATTCACAATAGCGAATAACCAAATAAATACACAAATTTAAAACCCAATCCAAATTTATTTCTCAAATTTGGTTTCAACTCAAATTTCGTAATTTTTTTTTTTGCTAATTAAGACCATTTGCTAAAAGCGTACAAAGAAATAATTGCTCCAGTTTTCCGTTTCATTAATGAACACACACACATGTATTTTGGTGTAATTATTCCATTAAGGTGAATTGCCTGATTGAGCAAGTCTAATTAATAACTGTAAAATGAAAAATAATCAAAACAAGTGAAAGCTTTTAACAAATATTTCTTTGCAGTGAATAATAATTTTCTTAAAATCTGTATTGAGAAGAAATAATTGCAAACAAAAAGAGAAAAAAAAACTAGTACAAAATGCTTTTTGTTTTTTGTTTATGAATGTTGTTAATTTTGACAGACAAATTGGCCTTAAAGTTGGTGAGAAGTAGACAAAATAATTACCAATTTAATTAAATATTAACCCACTGCAGGCAAAGTAGATAATACCAACCTAGAGAGCAAAAAAAAGAAATTGTTAACTAACGCAATCAAATTGATAACGAATCGTTGTCAAATTTTCTTATACATTTATTGTGATAACTCTAAACAAAACGTAAGTACCCAAATCAAAAACAATATGGAAAATAGAAATTAATGTTGTCAATTGTTTGTTAATGGCGCTTGTTTTATTCTAAAATCATCAACTAATGTGGTTCCTCTGTCTGCTGAAAGTAGAGCTGTGTTTTTGTTATTACGCGATCTCACTCACGAATCATACGCACACTCACGTGGCATAAATCAGTTCTATTCCATTTGTACAATAATTGGAAGGCGTTGGGGTGCTTCCGCTATTTTGCTAATGAGAGATAGACCGCGAGCAGGATTGCCAGAAAATTGTGGTCTCGCGGACCATGTCTCTACTTTCGATAAGCAAACGGGACATATCGCTTTTGGTATCCAGCGTTGCCGTTGTGACACTAAAGTATCACTTTTGGCCCTTTTTTCCTGCCAATGACAACTTTTGTGACCCTTTTTTTAATTTATTCCTTTGTATCAATTGTAAAGGGTGGTTAAATTGTAAGGGCCGATATTGAATGTGAACCACACCTAAACGCCAAGTTTTTTTCCGAATTTTATTTGACATTTCTCTATTTCAGACTTATTCAATTTGAACCATGGAGAGATACACAATCCAGCAACGTGTTAAAGTTATCCAGACTTATTATGAAAATGGGCGTTCAAAACAAAATGCATATCGTGCACTTCGTGATTTTTTTGGTAAATTTGATCGTCCAAATGTGCGTACAATCGCAAAAATCGTGGAAAAATTCGAGCAAACCGGGTCTGTAGAAGATGTGAGAACACCAGTGCATGCTCGTACAGCTCGTACTGCAGGAAATATTGCTGCTGTTCGCGATAGTGTGGCTGAAGAGCCGTCCACCTCAACTACTCGTCGTCGTGCCCAATAATTGCACCTCTCACGCTCGTCGTTGATGAACATTATGCATAAAGACTTGCATTTACACGCTTACAAGGTGCAATTGGCTCAAGAACTAAGGCCTCTTGACCATTCCAAACGTCGTGAATGGGCAGAATGGTGGCAAGAAATGGCAACAGTGGATGATCCATTTTCGAAGAAAATCATCTTCAGTGATGAGGCACATTTTCACCTCAGTGGATTCGTCAATAAACAGAATTGCCGCATTTGGGCGAATGAGAATCCAAGAGTGATTGTCGAAAAACCAATGCACCCACAAAGAGTGACTGTTTGGTGCGGTTTATGGGCTGGCGGCATCATCGGGCCGTATTTTGTCCAAAATGAGGCCGGTCAGGCAGTTACTGTGAATGGTGTTCGCTATCGTGAGATGATAACGAACTTTTTATGGCCCGAATTGGAAGATATGGATGTGGACGATATGTGGTTTCAGCAGGATGGTGCCACTTGCCACACAGCTAACGAAACAATGGCTCTTTTGCGCAACAAATTCAATGGCCGTGTTATCTCACGTAATGGCGATGTCAATTGGCCGCCAAGATCATGTGATTTGACACCGTTGGACTTTTTTCTTTGGGGTTATTTGAAAGAAAAGGTGTACGTCGATAAGCCAGCAACAATTCAAGAGCTAAAGGATGAGATAATTCGGCACATTAACGGCATAGAACCTCCATTATGCCTCAGGGTCATCGAAAATTTGGACCATCGGATGTAGGTGTGCCGCCGTGGTCGCGGTGCCCATTTGGCCGATATTTTGCTCCATAAATAATTGAGTAATACCAATATATCATAATAAAATAAAATTACAATAATTTCCTAAATAGTTTGTGTTTTATTCAAAATCAACATCGGCCCTTTAAATTTAACCACCCTTTATTACACTTTTTGAACCTTTTTGAAAATAACTATAAGTTTCCATATTCCTTATGAAAGTTATCATGAGTCATAAAAAAATTGGTAGCATGTCATAACGTCCAAACAAACTTAAAATAGAAACTTGTGAGTCCATGCTTTCCTCTCTCAATTTGCTCGAATCGGAGCTGGAAGAATGGACTCCAAGTGAAGAATTAATTACAAAATATAGAATAAGTATTTCTAAGAAGTGATGAACATTATCAAAGGTTTTTGTAAAAGTAACTCCTTTTTTTGTAAAATGACTAATATTGGAATGTACCTGTGAATTGTTTCTTAGTTTTAAGATTGATTTATAATTCAAGTATAATTACTTTTATTTAAGTCGAATGTATTTAATAAATACTAATACATACTGATAAACTTGACCCTATTTTACTTTGAAATACCCCTTTTTTCTTAAATACCCTTTTTATGACACTTTTTCGAAATTTTCAACGGCAACCCTGATGATTTTTGCCGCTGTTTCGAAGACGAAAATGAGAAGGAGGACGTAGAATACATTCTCGTTCATAAGTCTGCATTAGCGACTGGCCAAAGTAAAATCCGCCACTTTTAACAGATTGTATAACATCTCTGGCGTTAACTCGAAAGCATTTGAAATTTTGTTAAAAGTTCGGGTTGGTTCTACCGTGACGGTTCTTTTAAGTGGAATTCCATGGCATCACAATGGATCATTAGGTCCAAGTGTGTTCCATGAGTACTGACTGCCATTTCTACCCAATCTATCATGAAATATTTTTAACTCAAAATTCTTAGTTTTGAAAGCTAAGTAAACAAATCTTTAAAAGTTTATGTGTTCAATAGTTTCTTAAGAAAATCTTCTCGGGCGTAAGAAATCGTCTGTGATTTTTAAACATTAATCACGCAAGATTACGTACGCGTAATTTTTACATTAAATAATGCATTCTGGACGTCCAATTTTGAGAAACTTCTTCCGAAAGTTATGGATAACATGAGTAATGGTGGCCTTTAAGGCGTCAATTAATACCGGCTTATCAGCATAAGCCAATGACATCAAGTAGCCTTTCAAGAAATAATCGAGAAGTTTCAAATCACACGACCTTGGAGACCAATTGTCAGTTTTATTTCCCGAAATTAACTTATCGCCAAGTTTTGATTTAAAAAAGTCGAATGTTGCAGTCGCCGTATGGCACGTATCGCCAACCTGTTGAAAATACATCTGTCATCAAAATGTTTAATCAAAAACTCATTTATCATGGAGCGGCTACGATTTCCATAAGCATAATGCGAGCTCTAGCCCCCGACGATGAATTTTTCTAAATTTAATGTAGTTGTGGATTATTCTCACTTCATATACGGTAATTTTGTTATTAGCAAAGCCGTTAAGTATAAAATAAGCGTCATTGCTAAGCAGAATTGTGCATTGATGACTGATTTTTTAGGTAAATTTGCAATAATTAGTATTGTGGTTATTTTGTTGAACTATTTATGGTAAATTTGGATAATTTGGCAGCGTTGTTCAGACACAAGTCTATTCATGAAAATTCGCCAAAGCGAAAATGGACGAAATCGGTTTGGTATTTTGTCTATCCACAGTAAAAATGTTCGCTTGGACTAGGGTTTTGGGTACATAACGGCCCCAAGTTAGTGCAAACAAATTTGGCCTCCATTCGGATGAACAGCCTGATATTTCTAAATTGGAACTTTTGAATTGAATTTTGTTGATCTGATCTTTAATATTTAAATATATTTGAGAAATCGGTTTATACTTATTTTCCCGGGGTCTCGGGAAAACTGTGTATAAACTTCTTTTTGACGATTGTTATTTTACTTGCTTTATTTGACTGATCAGTGTGGAAAATCCATCTGAAGTTTTCGATACGGTTTATTGTTTAACCAGGATCCAAAATATATATGAGGGGCTTAAAGCACAAGGGGTTTAAGTGCCTTTTTCTAAAATTGAGTTTACATATGGAACTATTGGTAAAGTTCAGAGAAGTTGTTTAGAGCACAAGAGGTGAATGTCGGATTCTCATCCGGAGGCTAGATATGGTGAATAATTCAAGCACTTGACATTAAAATACCTGCTGCGCTTAAAACACAAGCGAAACAACCGCTTTTGTTTCATTATTAAGCATAAGTCACTTGAACCCCTTGTGCTTTAGGCCCCTCATATGTATTTTACTAGATCGAAGATAAATATTGTGGAAATTACAAACAGAATGTCAAACATTCTAACACGAAACCAATTGTTTCATAAATTTCACCCATTAGGCCAGACAAAAAATGGGTTAAATCTATTGCAGCAACAACAATAACAATAAAATAATAAACAATATTCTCCACTTACTCGTTGTGATCATCTATTTCGAGCTTAAAAGAAATGAAAGAAAGTGTCTATGTCACGTTTCAATTTATGGCCAAATCACAGCCAACATTCAGCAAAACAAATTCAGCCAACAACCAGCAATCGCTGGTTGTCACTGTTGTTAATGGTCAATAAACAATTTAAACCTTTTAAAAACATAACAACAACTACAACTGAAAATGCATGTATTTTTAATTATAAGCTGTTTTCTACTATTTTTTTTTTATTAAATTAAACTTATTACAAACGGCGTAATAATTCTTTTTACACGTAGAGAAATCTATGAATCGTAAAGGAATTTTTAAAGAAATTCTCAATAGAATTATTAATTATTTCAGGTGTTCGACCTGCATATATTTTTAAAATTTTAAATAATCACATGCATATTAATACTTTTAATGAGTAATTTAAAAATACTTTCAAGTATTCGGGTTTAATCACCAACCAACCTATTAGTTTTCCCATCAATAAAAATGTTTGAAAGTTTTTTTTTTATAATTAAAGTTTCATGCATAAATTCTACATAAAATTATTTTATTAAAAAATTTATGTTTGATTTGTAATGTTATTATTTTCATACCGCACCCTGTTTTATTGTATAATCGAAAAAAAGAAAAAAAAATCGGTTAATTTTATGTGACAGTTTTATGAAAAAAAATATTTCATTGTCTAGATATTCTTTTTACAAAGCTACGAGTACTTATGCAAATCCTATAGACTTTTGATGCATGATTTAAACAGTAGAAGACAAAATTAATGTGTAGCATTTTAAAATTTGAAAAAAAAATTACCAATTTCCAGATTCTTGAACATAGATTTTAGGATATGTGACAAGCTCTCAACTTTTCGATTTCAAGTTAATACTTTAAAATATAAGTTCGAATATCTCCCAAAACCAATTGTCTTAATTGAAAATTTTACAAATTTATTTCGAAATTTGCGTATACAGGTAACCCTCCTACAAGACGGCTTCCTACAAAACGAATTTAATCTTACACGAAAAATAATTTGCGGAAATCTCCTCATCTACAACACGGTTTCATTCTAACACGTTAAAATGGAATTGAAACTTTATCATAATTGAGTTGTTAAAATTGTACCAAAATCGTACAAAAGTATTTAAAAAAAACTTATATTTTACACTGTCTCCTAGCCTCATATAACACGTTTTCCTACAACACGGCGTTTTCCAGGAACCTATCTACCGTCTTGTAGGAGGGTTACCTGTATAAAGCTTTTTAATGATTTAAGCCTTTTAAAAATTGTTTAAGTCAGAAATTTTTTTTATAATAAAAAATACTCTAAAGCTTGTGATTTCAGAACAAATTCTTAAAATTGTTGCTAAAATTTTGCCAACAACTGTATTCATAAATGGGTTACAATAGTTTCGTATACAATGTATTTAATATTTAATTTATTTTATTACGCTTAAGATTGAGATTTTTAACTTATTTCTCATCAAGTAGTATTAAAGGGTGTTTCGAAAGGACCATAACTTAATTAATAATTCGAAAAGTGTTGACGTTTAAGAAGGCTTGAGGTCAAAAAATTATTTAGCTAAATAATCAACATCAATGATTAAAGTGTTCTCTTTTTCTTTCTTTCTTATACTCTAGCTCTCTGTCTTCTATAGAGCATAGTTTTAGTTAACTTTTTTTCTATTTGCAAATACATACAGCGCTTTAAGGTAGAGTTAAGGCTCAGTTAGGCGAACGTTGCTGTACCGTATCTGCACTGTACCCATCAGCTGTTCGCTTTTTGTTATATGAAAACCAATACAAAAGCTTACCGAAATGCAATGTACCGTAGTTGCAACGTACCAATCTGTATAAGTGCCGGTTCACACACGTCAAGTTTGACTCGTCAAGTCTTGAGTTTTTAGGAGATAGGGGAAAAGATATGAAATTCTCTTTTCCCTTCTCCCCTAAAAGCTCAAGACTTGACGGCTAAAACTTGACGTGTGTGAACCGGCTCTAAAATAGAATTTCATGCCGTTGTTACGTGACATTTGTAAGACAGTGATGGGCGGCTTGTGTGTTATATTGAATGCGGGTAATTTTGCTCTTTTTTATGGTACTTTTTTCAGTATATCTATGGAATTGCGACAAAACAACTTACAATACAATATATTTCCAAATATACAAATATACATATGTTTAAATGTTTAAAGTAAACAAATGCATATACACATATAATGGAAATGTGAAACATATAAAAGACTTTAAATGGTTTTAACCATTGTTTGTTGTATGCACATTTAAAATATGTGTATGCTAACAATTTATATGTATGCTAAAATACAAATTTATTTATTGTAAATCTATAATATACTGTCTTAATACCATTTAAATCACGTGGTACCTTTTCTGCACAACGGTCACCATTTGAACATTTTTGATTCCCATCACTGTGTGTTTTGTTTTATGTATACTATTGCTTTTTGCTTATGTATGGGAAAACATATGACACGTTTTTAAACGTTCTATAAGTGCACCCACGTGCTTACAGTATGGTGCGGTACATTACGGGTACAGCAACGTTCGCCTAACTGAGGCTTTACACACCACGAGTTTTTTAATTTGAGTTATACGCTCCCAGTTACGTGCAACGCTGTGTTAAGTCTGGGGGTCTACTCTCTATTGCGATGCGAAAACAATTTCGATGCGAAAGCTAAATGCCAACTTGGTACTCTCTATCACATTCGCAAAATTTTGTAAAAATGAAGCGATAGTGACAATTAAAATTAAAGATGACGCGGATTTACAGTAATGAAATGCCAAAGTGTGTAAAAATATTTGAAATTGGAAAATTTAAATAAAATAAAGTGATGATTTACGAAAAGAAAAAAAAAATTAAAAGATGCGAAAGACACATGCGCAAACGTATTGAAGAGTACGAATCGCTAGATTTGCTACAATTTTCTTTCGCATCCCAATAGAACGTAGCCCCGTGCAGGGCTGTCAGATATGGCGATTTCTCGCCAAACGTGGCGATTTTGAAAAGTGTTTGGCGATGGGATTTTCCATTTGGCGACTGGCGACTTTTATGGCGATTTCTGAAATAACTGGCGATTAACTTGGCTATTTTTACCAGTTATATTATTTCGGCAATTTTCTTTAACAACTTGTCATTTTTGTTTTCATTACTAATATAAAAAAACATATTAAGTAAATTTTATATTCAGTCACTATTTAATTATAATAGTATGTAGGTGTACGATCTTATAGACTTGTTTACTTAATTTAAGTTTTTAACTGAATACATATCGCTCATTTGCTGCAAGACCGGCATAACTCAAAAAAATCCATTTCGAGATAAACGCATTTTAAGTTTTTGATTTGCTCTAACTACTTAGAAAAAAGAAGACACATTCTCTTCAAACTGGGAAAGTATAAAAGATATAAAAATGAATTTAATACACAATACAAAGAAAAACAAAGCGAACAATTCTGCATCTCTAACTCCAAAATTTCATTTTTTGAGTTATGCCGGTCTTGCAGCAAATGAGCGATACATGATCTCCATTTTATGTTATTAAAAAAAATAACAGAAACAAAACAAAATTTACTTCGGCGACTTTTTTGTATTTTTTCTCAGTTTTTGGCGATTTTTGACTGAAAAATTATACTAGCGTTTTTTGTATGCAAAATTTAATTAAAAGAAAAGAAAATTTTACAAAAACTGAACAAAATCGAAGTTTGGCGATTTTTGGCGATTTATGACATCCGGTTTGGCGATGGAGCTCAAAAAAATCTGACAACCCTGGCCCCGTGGTACTTTGTTCAACATTTCACGTAAAATGCTGTCAAAACGCATATGAAAAAAAACGTGTGCGGAATATCTTTTAAATAATATTCTGTACATTTCGTGAAAAAGTTCCGAAATATTTCTGGCAACATTTTTTGTTCAACTACGAAATAATGTAGGTTGCACTTATTTCACGTGGAATTTTAAGCAAAATCAAAAAAGTATGAACTTAATATTAAATAAGAAATAAAAAATTTAAATAACACAACCAGTACAATTTTTTTTATCCATATTTACTTTCTTTTTTTATTAAAATAAATAATTTTAAGTAGAATACATTTGGAGTAAAATACTGTGAAGGAATAAAAACGTCAAATTGTAACTCGCAAGATAGGTAACATTAATACATGTCAAAATTTTCGTGTGTAATAATCAGATAAGACTTAAAGCCTTTTTTGCTTTGTTGCTTTTTTAGCTGTTTTTTGCTTCTTTTACAATGGTGCTTCTTTTTTTGGATTTTTTTGTTTAAAATTCCCATTTTTGTATTAAAAACTACGTATGTTACTACCAAGGCGAATTCCTCTTGGTTACTACCTTTTTGCAACTGTGCTTTCATTTTAAAAACAATCAACTGAAATCATAGTAGGCTGTTAAAAATAGAAATAAATAAAAAAAGTTTAAAAATGCCGAAAGAGAAAAGTAATAGAAGTTTATAATTAAAAATGGTAAAAATATATGAAAGAGTCTTTAAAATTGGAAGAAAATTGGCTCTTTTGCAATATATGCTGCTGCAAAATAAATTGTGGATCAACATATAAGATGTGGGAAACACCAATTGGCGTCTTCTAAGCAAGAGAACCATCCACAGAAACTAATTACGGAGTATCCAGTGACTCCAACTGCCACAACATTTCAAAAGGATCTTTGTAAAGCATTGTTAGAATCCAATATACCAATAAAATAATTTAGTTCTCCCAGTTTCAAAAATTTCATTGAGAAATGTCGCTTCCGTCTGAAACTTGCATTTGCTAGAAATACATACCAGAATAGTATAGGGAATCTATAGAAAAAATGCGTCAAGCAGCCAAAGACAAATATATATGGATTTCTGTAGATGAAACTACGGACAGCGAACAGAGATATGTTGCAAATTTTATCTTTGGAGTCTTAGAAGAATTGAAAGACAATAAATCTTATTTATTGAACATGCAAGTACTTGAAACGGCAAATGGCGCATCTATTGCAGCATTTTGTAATGATTCGTTACAAATATTGTGGCCAGATGGTAAAGTAGGAAAGAAATCGAGTTTATCAAAGTTATTTTCGGGAATACAAAGTTTATTATTAATACGATCTTCGTATGACGTGCTAAATTCCCAGTTTTTCATATTTGATAAATACACTGAAATTTATTGTTGAGGGAAAGCAAGCCTCTATGCGCATTTCGCCGGTTGCTTACACCAGCTCATCAGGAAACCTTTTCCAAAGATTTTAGAAAAGCCAAAAATATTAAACAAATAAAACCTTAAGCGAATAAGAGTTATAAACACTCTAAGTCTTACTTGTAACAATATCAAAGCTTAAACAAAACACCAACAATAAACAGTAAGTTTATCTTTTCTTACATCCCCCTACAATTGGTTGGGTTCTTTCCGACTCGAATTGTAGTTGTAAGTGGGTTAAAAGAAAAAACAAAATTAAAAAACAAACCGCTTCATTCTATTGTCTTCGTAAGAAAACAACGAACTAAACCAATTTGCCAATTCAGTTTTATGCACGGGCACATGCAATTATATTATCAAAGTTATTTTCGGGAATACAAAGTTTATTATTAATACGATCTTCGTATGACGTGCTAAATTCCCAGTTTTTCATATTTGATAAATACACTGAAATTTATTGTTGAGGGAAAGCAAGCCTCTATGCGCATTTCGCCGGTTGCTTACATCAGCTCATCAGGAAACCTTTTCCAAAGATTTTAGAAAAGCCAAAAATATTAAACAAATAAAACCTTAAGCGAATAAGAGTTATAAACACTCTAAGTCTTACCTGTAACAATATCAAAGCTTAAACAAAACACCAACAATAAACAGTGAGTTTATCTTTTCTTACATCCCCCTACAATTGGTTGGGTTCTTTCCGACTCGAATTGTAGTTGTAAGTGGGTTAAAAGAAAAAACAAAATTAAAAAACAAACCGCTTCATTCTATTGTCTTCGTAAGAAAACAACGAACTAAACCAATTTGCCAATTCAGTTTTATGCACGGGCACATGCAATTATATTATCAAAGTTATTTTCGGGAATACAAAGTTTATTATTAATACGATCTTCGTATGACGTGCTAAATTCCCAGTTTTTAATATTTGATAAATACACTGAAATTTATTGTTGAGGGAAAGCAAGCCTCTATGCGCATTTCGCCGGTTGCTTACACCAGCTCATCAGGAAACCTTTTCCAAAGATTTTAGAAAAGCCAAAAATATTAAACAAATAAAACCTTAAGCGAATAGGAGTTATAAACACTCTTAGTCTTACCTGTAACAATATCAAAACTTAAACAAAACACCAACAATAAACAGTGAGTTTATCTTTTCTTACATTTAGATTTGATATTAATTTTCTGTATTTAGGCATAAAATATAACAAAGTGTTACTTGTAGTAACGGATGCTAAGTGGAATATCTTCTCTAAACGCAATGTATCCGAAAATGCTTCAGTTAACATGTTTTTCACATGGTATCCATCGATTAGATGAATTCATTCGAACAAACTTTGAAAATGTCAATAAATTGATTTCCAGTGTTCAAAATATTTTCTTAAAGGTAAATATAACTATTAATCGAAAACGCAAGAATTTAAAAGTCGTTTTTTAAATATGATTTTTGTAGTAAAAGAATTTTATGACAAATATTTCTCTATTAAACAGAATTCTTTAAGAAAATTATAAAAAATGGATTAAGAGTGTATTGAAAAAACTTGAAAGTTCTTGCGTTTTTTTTAATATATACATTAGTTGTATGGAAGCAAAATTCGTGCTCGATGTACCCTCCTAAAAATGAACCTTGGACATTTTTAAGATGACATTTTGAATATTTCGGCTCCAGCTTTGACCTCTCGTGAGCTGGAGCAGTTTGAAAAAGGGTATATTTTTGCATGTTTTGTTAATTTAAGAATCTGTTTCCTTACCAACATATACAAATTGGGTATCGTAAGAAAGGTTTTTTTAAGGCGCGTCCAACTGTGTATACAATTTGTCCAAGGACGTTCATCCATGTCCTTTTTTTTAAGGATTTTCTGTAAAAAAAATGGTTTTTGAATTTTTTGTTCGGGGTTGTTTGTAATAAAAGTGCCAAATTAACATATTTTAATCTTTAGTCTATTTTATTAAATACGTGTCTCAGCTTTTTTTGAAAATCGTGCTAGTTCGCGTTTTGACAAAAATGCAATGGGGTGGCAACCCTTCGTTTAAAATAGGGCAATATGGGTATCAAATTTTATCTTTTGGCAAGTATGTCATCTTTGTATGTAAATAGTTTAGATTTTTGCAAATTAGATGCATTTTACACGGTGCTCTGGAATATATATAAATGCAATTTTGTAGTAACTCTAATAAGATACCGGATTTAGTTTCTAGATCATGTATGGATGAAAATAGGACTAAAGAATGAAAAAAAGAAATGATCCATGATTGTATATGTTGGTAAGGAAACAGATTCTTAAATTAACAAAACATGCAAAAATAGACCCTTTTTCAAACTGGTCCAGCTCACAAGAGGTCAAAGCTGGAGCCGAAATATTCAAAATGTCATCTTAAAAAAGTCCAAGGTTCATTTTTAGGAGGGTACATCGAGCACTTTTTTTGGTGAGTCGCTCTAATATACATACATATTTATCTTAAAAATATATGTTACAAAAACAAAATTTTTAGATGCACCGCGGAGAAAACAACTCTTTCTAAAAATGAATCCTAATGTGGTACTTCCAACGTCTCCATGCCCAACTCTTTGAGGTACTTGGTTAGAAGCGGCAATGGACCACGCTGAACATCTTAAAGAAGTTAAAGCCGTTGTTTTAGAACTTAACAGTCAAGATGCCGACTCAATTGTGCAATCCAAAAAAAAATTTGAAAACTCCGAACTAAGTTCTCAACTTGCATTTCTTAAATATAATTTTGCAAACATTTTGGTTGCTATAAAAAGTTGCAAACTGCGGGATTATTAATTTCAGAGAGCACTTATGCTTTATCGACAGTTTTTGACGGACTAGGCAAGATCGAGGACCAACAATATAAAAAGAAATTTGAGAAAATATTAAAAAGAAATCCCGGATATCAGCAGTTTTTGAAAATAAAATATATTTTAGAGTCTGGTACTGTTCCAAAAGATGAATATGTAAAAAGTTTGTCCTCTAATGAAATTCTTAAATTTAAATATGCACCGTCAACCTCCGTTGATGTAGAAAGAAGCTTCTCTTTATACAAAACGCTTTTAACAGATCGACGTAGAAAATAATTGTAATAATTTTGATGATGTGGAAGAATTAGAATAAAATGTTTTTTACTGCCTTTTTTTTTGCTGTTTTATCAATTTCTTTTTGCTGTAAAAGTATTGAATATTGCTTTTTTTTGTCTTCTCTAGTAATAATCAATATTGCTCAACATTTTTCACAAATTTTAACAGGGTATTAGGCTTTACTGCAAATAAAAATAAAATTTCAACTTTTAAAATCGGCTAATATTTTTGAGCTCCACTTAAGACTCTTATGGCCAATTTTCAGGATTGATATTAAAACACATTTATTTTTAAAATCGTTTTAAATACAAAATTCTCTTCTTCACTAAAAACTTAAGTGAAACTTAATTCACCGATGTGGTACACTTAATTTCAACTTAAGTTTCCATTGTAATATTTTAGCAAGGTGACTTCAATATCACAACAATACAACAACAACAGGCAAAGCATTAACAGTCAGCTGTTTTTTTCAGACCACCTTGTAAATAAATACACTTTTTTATATATTTTTTTTGTATTTAGTAGTGCTACCATACTTTTATCTTAATTAAATAAGACTTTTCAAATAAAACTCAAAAAACCAATTTGTTTTAAATACGATTTAAGTTTGTTATGAAAATTAACTTAATATTGATTTAAATACTATCCTGAAAATTGGGCATTAGAAAAGTGTAAAATGGACCTAATATTCGCACTCTAAGCGTTATACGTCGATTCTACGTATAAGTTCATTGATTGTACATGCTTATTTGACAGATGCGAAAGAGCGTAGACCTCGTGGTGTGTACCTCCAGCTTTAGGTGGGGCGTTTAAAAAAGGTAGCGTCCGAATGTTAAAGGGAACGTCGGACTTTAAACATCGATAGTAGCTTTTCATATTTCTAAATGTGTATAGAGCTGTATTGGTATTTTATCAGAAAGTTACAAACTTGCAAGTTCATAAAAGTCTAAACTACAAAATTGTTGCCCCTTTCAAAAAACGTTTTATAAGAAAAATTTTTATTACATTTTTTTAATATCTGTTTAGCAAAATTTTTATTTAATAAACCAACTGACTTAGCGACTTCTGTTGCTTGAGTGGTTAACAAACAAATAAATAATGTTTTTTATTGCTATTGTTACTTCGATAGGTGGTTTACACAAAATATCAAGTTTTAAACTTTCTTAAAACATAGAAAATTTAATTATGGCAATTAACATAAAATATTTTTTATTTAATTTAAAAAAAAGGAAAGTAATTTTCATAATTAATATTTGTTATACTTTTAACTATCATTAGAATTTAAATTAAATTTTATTCCTTCGACCTTTTTTTTATTAACCGTTAGTAATTTTAAAGTTTTTTTTCGATTTTCCAAAGTTCCAAAAGCTAAATCAGATTTACCTGTAAGTTCTTTCATAATCTAATTGAATTTTGAGTTTAAATTAAAATTTTGTAGGGGGAATGTAAGAAAAGATTAAAGGCTCAGTTAGTCTTTACTTTTTGTTCTGTTACGAATCAACTGATTTGTTTTTGTTATTAAAAAACCTATGAAATTGATTATGCTATGTTCATACTAAAGGTCTGCATGACTACATTTAAAAGGCATATGAATACATTCATTTGTTTTTTAAGTAGGTAAAGTTAAGTACAACAAACGATTTAAGTACGCAGTGCTTTACATTTTATGTTAAAAAAACAAATGAATAAACACACAAGGCGAAAGAGAAAAGAAAACAACTGTATTTAAACAGAAAAAAATACTACCACATTCAAATAAAACAGACATAATAAAATGTGTATAAGTTTCGAATATAATATGAAAATGAAAATGCCCATCATTTCCTTAATTATTATTCATCAGTATATTCTGAGGAACTGCCAGAAAGAGCTGTCACCGACCTGGATCAGCGTGTCTCAGCATGTCTGAATGTTGTTTCCGATCACATTTACTCCTTTGACAGATCATTTAACGCTTTGGAGAGCAATGATTCTTACCACTTCACCAATTTTCAAACAGTTAAAGGCATCGTAAAGGTTATTAACAACAAGAAATCTTATGGTATTGATGGGATTTCAAATTTTGTGATTAGAAAGTTCCCCGACACCACTCTGAATCTGCTGACAATTGTTTTCAATAACTGCCTTAATAATGGATACTTCCCCACAATGTGGAAGTCGGCTAAGATCATACCCATCAAGAAGGGGAAAAACAGCGATAAGATTGAAGACTTCCGTCCAATATCAATGTTATCAAATATTGGTAAGATTTTCGAGCACATCCTGAAATTGAAGCTTGAAAATGAATTTGTGGTCAACCCAGTGTCAGCATACCAATTTGGCTTTAAACGGTATCATTCTACTCAACATGCGCTTCTAAAATTTCATACTGATGTGGTTAATAATTTGAGAAATAAAATCTGCACAGTTGCCATATCCCTGGACATTGAAAAGGCGTTTGATTCAGCATGCCACAAAGGAATTCTGTACAAGCTGGTGGATCTTAATATAGACCCATTTTTAATCAAATTGTTTTACAGTTATTTTTCGGACCGAAAATTTAGCGTTCAAATCAACGATGCATCTTCCAACATTGGTATGGTTAAAAGCGGTGTTCCTCAAGGGAGTGTGCTGGCGCCGTTTTTATTTAACATTTTTCTACACGATTTCCCCCACTCGGTTGGAAATTCAAAGGCAATTCTGTATGCGGACGACTGCATGATATATTCTCATGACGAATCCCCTATACTGGCTCTGAATAGTGCGGCCCTCCACCTCGGAGCTATAAACGTTTTTTACAAAACCTGGGGCATTAGAATAAATGCTTCCAAATCTGAGGCCATTTGCATTAGAAACGCATCTGGAAAGTGCGCAAGATTTGTGGTGCCGCAAAGCAAACTTCTTCATCTATCTCTTGATGGTGCTGAGATACCTTTCAAGTCTAATATCAAATACCTTGGTGTTAATTTTAATAACTTGTTAAAATTTAATCATCATGGAAGATTGGTTCTTACAAAAGCAAAGCGCATCTCTGGTATGTTTTCCAGTCTGATGAACAGTAGATTTCTTCCCCAGAATACAAAGCTTTTGCTGTACAAGGTCGCAATTCGATCAGTCATGGTATATGCATTTCCGATCTGGTTCACCATTTCCCCTATTGTAGCCAAAGAGTTGGAAATTTTTGAAAGGAAAATATTGCGGAAGTGCATAAAAAGGAATTTTGAGAGTTATACGAAAAGATTTTCTAACAAATATATCTACGAAAACTCCTCGGTCGCGCCCTTTTGTAGATATGCATTGATGCTACAAAATAAGTTTGTTAAAAATCTCGTTCATAATGACAACAACTTTATGAACGAGATTTTTGATGCTGAAAAAAACACGAATTGGTCAACATATCCTTATATCTCACCAATTGGTGTCCTTTCGGAAAATTTTGATGAAGTCCCGGTCTTGTTTATGCTGCCAGATTTTTACCAAAAGACTCATCCTGGCTCTCATAGAGGCTAGGTTTAATTTTTTTAAGACCTGTGATATACTTTTAACAAACTTAAAATTTATTTATTTATTATATACTTACAATTTAATTTTGTATCTTCGGGTACTTAGCATTGTTTAAAATTTTTCCGATTAACGTTTATACAAACATTCGTTTGATAACTTAAATGAAACTCTGTGATATGAAGGTATACCCTGTTTTGATATTTTATTTAACAGTATGTTAATTAGTTTTAAGTGTTTTTATATTATATTTTTTGTTAACAGATTCGCTCTGTTTGTCATTGTAAATGTCGGGAGCAAACATTGTTTAGCTATATCAAAACGTATCCATTATATATTTAAAATTTTCAAATTGCAAGCTGCTTATTCTTTTAATGTGTATTAGAACAAGACAAATACAGTTCTAAGATTTACTATGTTATACTTTCGATTTGTATCTCATTTTCTGTAATAAGATTAAAAAAAATAAGTCTCAATAAAAAATTTACTTACTACTTACTTACTTGAATGTTTTACTCATAACATGAATACATTAATATTATTACTAGCAACTTTTGTTATGGAAATCGAAAACGTAAAACGCAAGAATTTTAAAGTCCTTTTTAATATACTTTTAATCCAATTTTTATAATTTTTGTTGCAAAATTCTGTTTGATAGAGATATATTTGTAATGAGAATAAACATAAGTACTAATTTTACTATGTAGTATTTCTTGCACACAGTCTAACTGTTACCATATACTTGTGTGTGTTTGCATTTGCAAATTGAGTAAATAAATATTCAAAGAAAAAGAGTGAATAGAATGTTTGCCTTTGTTGTGATAAAGTAAAACACAGACTACACTCTCTTTTATATTTTAACTCTTAAACTCTGTAAACCAGTACTTAACTATTTAAATATTTGAATGAATATTGGAATGCTTGTGTGTAATAAACAAATTAATGTATTCTTGCAGCCCTTTAGTTCATACGACGTTATAAACCACTCGTTTCGCTCTTTGAAACTAGTTTGCCAAACATGCTGTTTATACTAGTGCTGGGATACTATCGAAACTATCGAACCGAAGTAACAGGACTATATGATATTCCATAGCAACTTTGAAAAATTTTCTAAATTCTAAACCCAAAAAGGTAATCAATCTAGCGGACGTATCCTCTAATGGTCGTTCATTGTTTTGTCCTATGCTTGCAATTGCATTTGGATTTACATTTTTTTTACAACATTACAAAAATATTTGACATTTCAGTCCCTATACAAACATGTACAAATTTCGACTTAAAGGCTTTTAATTAGCAGTAAAAAGCACTGCTAAGCAATCCATATCACTTGCCATTCTTGTTGTTTGTATTCATTGCTGTAATTCAGCGCGAATTAATAATAGCAAGTAAAAATTTGCGGCAAAAAAACTGTGTGTGTATAGCTGCTGTTAGATGTCTTCATATCTGTATTTTAAATACTAAAAATATCGATATTTATATTTTTCCTATCGATATTTTCGATATTTTAAGTCTATCGATAATATCCATAGTCTATCGATAGTCTGTCGATATTTTCGATAGTCTTAAAATATCGAAAATATCGATAGGAAAAATATAAATATTGATATTTTTTTATTTAAAACACAGCTATGAAGTAATGAATGGTAAATCGATTTCGATTCCAATCGAAAATCGATTTTGTTGTAAAAAAATCGATTTTTTGCAATCGAATTTACGTATGCGATTTGATACTGAAATCGATTATTGGGCTTTTAAAATCGATTTTTTTATTTTTATCAAAATTAGTAGTAGTTTGCCTTTGTGATATAATTTATAAGTTTGCAAATTAATCTTAAACGATTTTGAAATCGATTTTAAAATCGATTTTGAGGTTCGATTAATCGATTTCAAAAGCCTAAATAAAAAAAGTCAATCGATTTTGGAGTCCATTTACCATTCCCTACTACGAAGACATCTAACAACAGCTATACACACACAGTTTTTTTGCCGCAAATTTTTACTATAATTTTGACATTTTTTTTGTGTTGTTAGTGTGATTTTTTTTTTAAATAGATAAAAAAGTAAATAAAACTTTAACATATATTATTTAATACTTTTATTAATATTATGTTATAATTATTACTTTATTTTAATAAACATTAATTTTTATTTTTTTTTTTTTTTTTTTCTTTGTTTTGATTTTTTTTGAGAGCTAGTTCAGATAAACTAACTATAAATGTTATCAAAATTGGAGATGATAGTACATTTTTCCTGTTTCGCAGCCTGTTTCAAAATGAAACGACCTGTTTCGCCTTTAAAATTTGGTATGGGGAAACAAGTCGTTTCAATCATGTTTGGGGCGCGAAACAGGAATAAGAGAGCGAAACACGAATATTGCTGTCCGTGTGAACATTGTATTAGTTTTTCTGTTCTGTTGCGGTTCAGTTTGTTAAAATCAAAAACTTGTCAAACAATTTTAAATGGCAGCAAAATAAATAATAAAAAATACATATGTATGTATATTGAAATAAACTGTTTTTTGATTTTAAAAATTCATAAAATTTAATTTCTTTAAATTTTATGTGCATCAAAGTTATTGAAATAAAACAATGGACGGTTCAAAACTAATAAATTTGTCATAAATGGCTGATAAGTTACTACAGAAAAACTAACTATCAGGCCTGTTCTGAAAATCACATTTTATGAAAGTGATTTGAAATCACAAGTAATGTGTTCTGGGCATATTATTTTGTGATTTCAAAACGTTCAGCTACGTAAACAACTTTTTGAAATCACTTTGTTATTTTTGCGACTATTGTAAGATGGCCGTCATAATAAATTACTTAAATAAAATATTTAATGTGTTGTTTATTAATTGTTTATGCAATAAACTATTCTATTTGCAACAAATCCTTTAAAAATAAAAAAATTCGACGACACTAAAAAAATGATATTTGCTTTTGAGACTTCTGTTGTGATTTCAGTTTGTTTTTTTTTTAGTTGAATTAAAGATCGCTAATTTGCTACCAGCGGCATGAAAGCAAAGTATAATATTTATTAAAAATCCTAAGAGCTGTAAAGAATCACAGGAAAAAAATCGCTTCTATCGCGAAAATGGCTAAATTCGCGAAAAATTGCAAGCTTGTTAACAAGCCCTAAATTTTATTTGAAATCGCTAAATGGGTAAAAAAATATTGCAAAAATGGCAAAAAAAATAGCGAAACTTTTTTATATTTCAAACGAGCCATAAAATTGATTGAAAGTCCCTAAAACTATAAGGAATGGCAAAAATTCGGTAAAAATTTCTAAATTAGCGGAAATTCGCAAAAATTTTCTAACAGCGGCATGATAGCAAAAATCTACTATTTATTATAAATCGTCAAGGCTATAAAGAATCAAAAACTTAAAGAAACATATTGCTTTTATCGCGAACATGGCTAAAATTCGCAAAAAATTGCAAAATTTTAAACACATCCTAAACTTAATTTGAGATCGCTAAATCGGTTAAAAAAACAAATTGTTTAAAAATAACATAAAAAGCGTTAAAAATTAGCAATAATTTTGTAGAACAAACTTTTTGTGTTTGCTTGTGCATTCGTCAATTGAAAATCACACCGAAAAACACAAAAACGGTGTGCTTTACAGAACACCACAAAATCACACGTGTGATTTTAAAAGCACATGTGATTTGAAATCACGTGATTTTCAGAACAGACCTGTATTACAATTTCGTAACAGAACGGCAACAGAAAGTAAAGACTAACTGAGCCTTAACTTACTGTCTATTGTTGGTGTTTTGTTTAAGTTTTAATATTGTTACAGGTACAACTTTTGAGTTTAATTTGTATATTTTAAGCTCTTCCAAAATCTTTGGAAAAAGGTTTCCTGATATTCTGGCCAAAGCAACCAGTGAAATGCGCATAGAAAGTAGCTTTTCCTCAACAATACATTTCATTGTATTTATCAAAAATAAAAATTAGAAATTTATCACGTCATACAAAAACCTTAATAATAAATTTTTTTTTATTAGAAAAGATTTTCGAAAATTCGAATATAACTTTAATGACCTTACTTTGTTATTTTGCTACAAAACATACATTTTTATGTTTTTTAAAAGTTCTTGTTATAGATTTTAAGCATTAATAACCCCCTTATGCAAAAAGAGGTTAACATTTACGTGGGCATGTCATAACGTCCATGGGCATTAAGACACTTTGCAAGTGGTCATTATGTCATTTTTAAAAATGTCATAAGGTCCATAAATACTAAAGAAGTTAAATAAAAAAAAAAAAAAGATATGCATACACGCAGAGAAAAACATGTTTAATTATGGTCACAACCAACAAAACTATTTTTAAAGAAACTTATTTAACCATAATATGGTTGTCAGTGACAATGATTTGGTTAAAGTAATCATAATATGGTTAAACATTTTTTAAAAATGGTTTCGTTGTTTTTTTCTCTGGGTGGATATATTAAATATATAACGAAAACAGTTTGAGCGCAAGGATTTTCTCCTCTATGGTATAACAAATACCGGCTTCGCTAACTAAAGCTTCTCTGCATGGACACTTTGACACTAAACGTTATGACATGCCACCAACATTTACATAAGTTAAGAAGCACGTTTAGCCCATATCCTTATTCTGGGCTTAATGTGTTTTTGCATAAAAAACTGAAATTGAAATTTTAAGTTTTTAACGATTATTAGTATTGTGGTTATTTTATTGAACTATTTATGGTTTTTTAATCCAAATTTTTAATATTTTTAATTAGGCTTAAGTTCATTAAATTTAATTTTCATTAAATTATTTTTATGAAGAAATGAGGTTCGAGCCCATATTGAGTCAAGAATGAAAAATTATCAATAAATTTTAATTAATTTTCATGTTGTAAAATTCCTTTCTTTTTATGTTGTAAAATTCCTTTTTTCATAAAAATAATTTAATGAAAATTAAATTTAATGAACTTAAGCCTAATTAAAAATATTAAAAATTTGGATTAAAAACAATAAATAGTTCAATAAAATAACCACAATACTAATAATTGTTAAAGCTAAGGCACGAGCTCTATGTTTGCATTTGTCCTTCAAGTTGTGCTGAAAAGGTCAACAAGAATAAGAAAGACAAAAAATGAAAAAACAAAAAATATGTACTTTGAACTTCAAGAAGAATTCTTGACAGAAGTACGAAAAAACAGAAGTAAAGGAATAACATGTTAAAATGAATTAAAATAGATAATCATTCAAAGCAAATTTCGATCTACCAAAGGTTGAATACAATTTGGTTTAAGGATTGATGTTTGACTAATGACGTCAGCAGTCGTCGATGGCTGCGAGTGTTAAACGGCAAGCCATCTGAGGAGATTGAGTGGTTGCAATCGAAACATGTCAGGGTAACCTGTCCGTAAACACCTGGGTTCGAGCCCATATTGAGTCAAGAATGAAAAATTATCAATAAATTTTAATTAGTTTTTAACGATTTTTATTTTTAAAATCTAAATTTCTTTTAAGAATTTTGATATCGCACACTAAATCGTAAGCATTCACAACTTAATATCGTTTTTTTTTTCATCAACCAGTTCAGAAATCAAATCTATAACAAATTTGATTAAAAAATTGCAACCATGTTTTTGAAGCCAGTTTTTTTGCCTCTCCTGAACATTTTTTAACTTTGAGTTGTGACTCTTTATGATTTTTTGCCTCTCCTGAACATTTTTTAACTTTGAGTTGCGACTCTTTATGATTTGATGTTCACTGTGTGTACGCATGTATATGGTTTTTGAATATTCGAATTTAATCTCGAAAAATTTCGGCATAAATTTAGGCACAAACTACCTTTTTTTACATAAAATTTTTTGAATATTTATATTTAAAATATTAATTTTTAATTGAATTATTTTAGAGGAATTCGCTAATATTAAAACTTTTTATAGGTCAAACAGTTAAAATATTAAGGATTTTAATGATATCGCTTAAAAGTCTCGCAATCTATGCCAGTAAACTTGCGCTGTTCAATTGTGCATTAATACAAACAGATTTTTTAGAGCTTTTAACGTCGTTTTCAATGAAAAACCCAAGTGTTTATAAATCAAAAACAATAAATTCTAGCAAAAATTAAAGCAAATTAGTCTTTTGGCTTTTTTAAAAACCAATTTCACATATTAATCACAAATTTTAACTTTGAATTTTATACTTTTAAATTTTATTTTTTAATTCATTTTTGTATAGACGTTTCTTACGAACTGTCATTAATTGTTTAAAATTACACACAAATTAAAAAGGTTCTTCATGAAACACGAGTCTCGCAAGTTTGCCCATTTGCACAAATGGCAATTTTAAGCGATCTTATGAAAACCGTTATTAATTTTTAATTGAATTATTTCACAGGAATAACAACTCATTTATATTAAAACTTTTTATAGGTCAAACAGTAACAACAAAGTACCCGTACCCCAGCAGCCACATACGTATGTACTCTTTCAATTCAATTAACCGCTACAACTCTTTTTTCCCAACTACAAATTCAATTTTCGTTGACCACAAAATCAACAACAAAAGTTTATTAAAGTTTATGACCTACAATATGTACTAATTACAACAACAACTCAAAAAAATAACAACAATATTTCATAATCATTAATTAAATAAACAAAATGTTCAAAAAAAAAATAGACATGTCAGGGATGGAAAACAGAGATTTTAAAATGGTACTTATTTTCATCAAAAAGTACTTTTTGGAGAAAAAACCTTTTTTATATCTTAGCTCCCAGTTCAGTGTACGGAATTCGTCTTTTGCCACAACGGTACAGAAATGATTTCATTTTTTGTTTTTATTCGATTTTGAAATCGTTCTTTAGATTCCTGTTCGAAATATTTTAATTACTGCCTGTTTTTAGAACGCAAAGTGAGTCGTTCAACTAACATTTAAAACAAATTCAAAACGAGTAACTTTTGCGCTCGCGTTCTAAAAGCAGACAGTTACTTTAAGGTACGCATTTTTGGTTTTATGTTATTTGTTTCTTAATTTAAATAAAAACTTACGGCATTGCTCTGGAAATCAAAATCAAGTGAAATTAAAATTAATAAACATTTTAAGTTAATTTTCAAATGATTATAAGAGTTGTTTTGATAAAAATATTGGTCAAACTCACAAGGCATAAATATTATAAAATTTTAAAACAGGTTTATTTTTAAAATTTGTGCAGTGTAGGGTATAAAAAGATACGTTTTATGGCGCTATCAGAACTGCAGAAAAAAATAACATTGTTTAAATTGTCCATGCCTGAGACAGACAGACAGACGGACGGTTATTCAGAAAAGCAAATAAAACAAAAAAGAAAGCTTTACTTTACAAAATGTGTGTTTGATGTAAAACAAGATGGATGTATTATTTTAAGAAGTCCAAATCGAAGTCAATGAACATAAATTTTCACACAATTAATCAAACTAAAAAAAAAAAAAACAACGAACGAACAAACAAACAAAATAAACGCAATAAAACTAAAATTGCTACTGGAAATAATAAAATCAATAGATTCAGTTAAACGCCAACGTTGCAAAAACAGCAGCATATGAATGCAAAGACGTTCCAGCAAACTTCTATTGTAAAAAATACACACATAACAAATAACACAAAAAGATAAAAAAAAAAAAAAAAATTAAGCCAAACGATTGCAACAGTATGTTACAAAAGTAAGGAAACATACTTGTATGTAGTAAGTAAGTGGGTATGAGTTTACTAACAATATTGCACGCGTATTGACAATAAAACCAACAACAACTCAAGATAAAAAAAAACAATGAATCAATGAAGCAAAAGATTGGTTCAGTAAAAGCAAAAACCAACTAACTACATACTTGCAACGCAATTATACGTTCGAAAAGCTCCCTATCTAATCTTGGTATGTAACACAGTTAGGAGGGGACTCTCTACAAAAAAAAAAGTATTTATAAACAATTGCGGAGATTTTATTATTGGTTTTTTATTAAGGGTGTGGTAAAAGTAGCGTGACCAATTTGCTGGCACATGTAAAATTTGACAAAATTGTAACTCACATAAATGCATGTTTGTAAGAGGTTGGGGTCTTAGATTTAAAATTAAAAAAAAAAAAAATTTGCATTAAAATCATAGTTTAAAAGAAAAGCTTTTGAAAGCTTAATTTTTTGGATTTAAAAGTAATTTGAATTGCTGTATAAATTTGAAAACTTGAAAGCTTTTTTTATTAAAATGTTTAATATTGTTAGCTTTAAAAAGTTTTCTCTTCGGAAAACATCAAAGTTAAAGCGTTAAAGCAATTGCGTTTGATTTTAATTTATACGCTTTAAGATTATTTTTTGTCCAGTTTTTTTTAAATTTTAAAGCTGTTTTAAAAAGTTGTTTGAAATGTTTTTCTATTGCATAAAGGAGCGTATAGACGACATGTTTTTGTCATCTGACATGTCAAATTTCCCACTGCAAAACACATACATGTCGTGTGTTACCTTTTTAACTTTGCTTCTGTAAAAGTCAGACGCAAAGTCATCTGACAAAATTTCAATTAGAGCGTGCTCTATTTTCTTCTGACAAACCATCTGACATCAGAAATCTATGCCGGGAAGAAACTGGCAGCGGCGTCAACTATTGACGGAATAATTAGCCGGCTGAAGTTAATATTTTACAATACCAAGATATGTATGCTCATCTTACCATTGAATAGAATTTATGTAAATATATACATAAAAACCGTTTCATTATAAAATTCTAAATTGGTATCTTTAAAATAAAAGAAAAAAATTTTAAGATGGCTAAATTATTTTACGGCGCAAATAAATATTTTCGTGGCGGCAGCAAGCTATTTTGAAACCGAGAACTACTTTGGTTTCTGCAATAACAATGCGAAAAAAACAGAGACAATGTCAGAAGCAAATTACATGTACGTTTGTGACCGAATATTATAAACCTTATGTAAAACAGCAATTTTGACAGACATGAACAATTACATGTGACTTGAAAATTTGACATGTCAGATGACAAATACATGTCGTGTACGGGCGCCTTAAAGATTCATAATAAAGTTTTACTCCTGTATTCATAAAAAAATGTTTAAAATTTAATAAAGGTTTACAAAACAAATTTTGTATGAAAAGTTCCCTTATAAACGTTTGCCAAATTTAATAATCGTTTATGAGCAGCTTTTTTGAAAGCTTTTTTCTAAAAATTTTCCATACTTTTAGCTAAAAAGCGTTTTCTTTTTGGAAACATCTAAGTTTAAGCGTTTAAGAAATTTCATGTAGTTTTTTTAATTTTTACGATCTAAATACAGTAGACGCTCACAAATTAGAGCTTTCAGTAATTCGAACGTCCAGAAATTAGAATCAGTGTTTGCAATACATTAAACGCTCTAAAATTCGAATTTAAAATTCTAATTTCAGAGCGTTTTTTTTTGTTATTTGAACACAAGAAATCCGCAGTTTATTTTTATTCTGTTTGAACATAGTAAAACTAAAAAAGGGAATTACCAAATCATATATGTTTTTTTCTTATTGAATTGTTATGTTTTGTTGCCATTAGTTTTTTTATATTCATATTTTTAATCAAGGCGAATTCATCCCAGGTAATCTCGGTACTACAACAAGTACAACTCGTACAACAACCACAAGCAATTTGTTTTTGTAAAATCATTGTACAATGTCAAAAACAGAAATAAAACAAAACATAAACAAAGATAATAAAAGAGAATAAACGAAATTTTGACATCCAACAGTGATTTTAGCTAATATCAGCAGGGCTTTTAAGACCACCTGTAATAAATTCGCCTTGTTTTAAATTTAAAAAAAATAAAGTTAATGTATTGGACTGAATTGTTACGTTTTGTTTTCTTGTTTTTATCAAATAAAATTGAATTAATGTGAAGTTTATAGAACACGAGCGCCTGACTCGTTCGTTCAACTTACATTTAAAACAAAAACAAATTTCGAAATTTTGTTTTTGTTTTAAATGTATGTTGAACGGACGAGTAAGGCGCTCGTATTCTATAAACACCACATAAAACAATTTTAAAAGCCTTTTATTTAAGTTTTTGGAAGTAAATTTACTCAATTTTTTATTCGAAAAAAAGTCCAGAAATTAGAATAATTCAGAAATTAGAATCGCCTCAAAAACAAAGCGGTTCTAATTTGCGAGCGTCTACTGTACCTATACACAGAAAAAATTATTGCCAAATTATTTTCAAGCAAACGCTTGTTTGAAAATTTTTTTATAAATTTTTTTACTGATTCAAACAATATTTTTGTTTAATTTTTATTTAACCAACAAAAATGTGGACAACTCTTCAAAAATATAATAAACGCGTTATTGGTGTCAAGTTTTCATAAGAAAAACAATAGCAGAAACAACATTATAAGAAACAAAATCCCGTATTCAATTTTTTAAAACTGTTTGGTTAAATACATCAAATACAAAAATATAATGATGACGAAAATCATATCGAGTCAGCCTGCTGCCGTTTTTGGTTACATTTCTTCTTAAGCAAAGGAAAGTATACAGCAAATTGTGTTGTGTGTATAAAAATAAGACTTCGTTCAAAAATTATTCCAACAAAAAAATTGTGTCTCAAAGCCAGCCGGCGGCTCTGCTCTGCCGTCAGCTTCTCATACAGTGCTTACTTGTGTGCGCGTCATTGCTTGTGCAAAAACTTTTTTTTTTTGATTTTGAAATTTAGTATATGAATTTCAGTAAACTTTTTGTTTGATTCAGTCAAATTATTTGTTTGAAAAAATCAGTGTTTTTTTTCAATAAACAAAATGCAAATGAATTGTTTGAATATGCAAATTTGTTTATAGGTACGATTACAGACAAAAAATTTTTTGATTCTACAAATTTTTTGTTTGAATTGGAAAAATAATTTTTTCTGTGTACACGCTTTGTCGTCCTTTAAAAGCTTAATAATTTAAAAGCTGTTTTAACAAATCTGTTTCTAATAATTTTATATTACAAAAAGCTTTCTTATAAAATTCTTGACGTTTGAAATCGTTTTCGAAATTTTTATAATTTGAAAGCGTTTTATTCTTTAAATTTTTAGCTTTTTAGCGTTTTTTCTTTAGAAAAAAAAAACAAAGTGAAAATGTTTAAGAAATTTCAAGCCTTTTGTATCTCTTTTGATTGTCCTGTTTTTCGAAAGCTTTTTGATTTAAAAGCTTTTTTTAAGTTGTTTAAAATATTTTTCTATTACAAAAAGCTTTATAATTAAGCTTTAAACTTTAAGAAACGTAGATCACCTTTATTCTTTTGCAAGTTTCTGTATGAAATTAAATGAGAAATTTAATCTTTGTTAAAAACAACTGTAAGCATTTTTATTAATTTTTAAGGTCCCTTCGTTGCTTTATTAATACTTAAGTTGTCTATGTAATTTTTTGCATTTTTTGAGAGATAGTATTTGAGAGTCTAATAAAATAAAGGAAAAAAGCACTTTTCAAACGAGGTTCTCGTGGTTAATGGGTTAAATGAGTTGGTCACATTAACTGCTCCCTCATTAAAAAAAAAAAATTAAAGTAATAATAAAAAGAAAAAGCCTTAAAATCTCTTGTAAAAACTATTGGTGTATAATTATTTACTATAAGAAAATCCTCTTAACAACTGTTACTTACGTTTGTTCCAAAGAGGCAACTCCCTTTTTTCATTTGAATTGTTGTTGCTGTAGTTGTTGGTTGTTTTGGTAAGATAAAATTAGAAACACTCACGTTAGTTTGGTATTCGACTTTTTCGACTATTGGCAGCAGGTACAACAAACAAATGACCAGTAGTTGCAATTTCATCGACAATGACAGTAAAAAAGGTGGTGGCAGACAGTTGGAAATTGTGGTAGTACCCTACCAAATGTCTAGATAAATAGATATTTAATACATTTGCCGTACGTCAAGTCTGTTAAAAACCAGAAATAAAACTAAAATGTAATTGACAAACGTTACCGGAGAGACTAACTACACATTTTTAAGAAATAAAAATTAAAGAGGACTTTTTTTATTTTATTTTTTATTCTTTTTTTTTTTATACAAGAAAGAAAAAAAAACAACATGTTAGAGGCACGCATATTTGGCTTATTTATGGTCAGGGTAAGAAATTAACTCGTTTTCATGATAAAATTTTAGTTTAACACATTTGTCAATCTTGTCTTACAATTTCAATAAGTGTTTAAAATAGTCTTAAAAAACGTGAATTTATTTAGCATTTCTCTCATTTGGTTTTAGTTTTTATGACCACTGTCATCACTGTGTGTAATAATCACACAATGTCTGTGTGCAGTAAGTAATTGCCTTTAAAACCGACCAAAATCTGTTCGTTTGCTGCGTGCAATATTGAGTGGTAATTGATTTTTTATTATCTTTATCTTTTTTTTTTTTATTCAATTTCAATGTTTTTTTTCTAATTAAGTGTTATTTACTGTTTGTTTTTATTTTTTGGTGCTGGCCAGGCAGCATGGTTTTTAGCTAAACTGAAGATCATGGAAATCATTGTGGCCATAAAATAATCACATGAAGTTAGAAAAACAACTTTCACAATTACAATATTATCGAAATGGATTTAATGTCTTAGAGAAACAAAGTAAATATGGAAGATTAATATTGAAATGTTGAACTAATTAACGGCATTAAAATTCAATTATTATTATTATTTTTGAAAAATCAAAGAAGGATATTTGGAATTTCAACTGACTTATCAATATGTTCCTATATGTTTGAATATAGTACACCCCTCGAAGGGAATGTAGGGAGATATCCAACGGATATGTCTCCTTTTGGTTTTACATCCTCTGGTGAAATCAGATGCAGTCAATATCTTCAATTCGGCAGAGTTAAAAATTGACAGATCTCTTGAGTTCACGGCTGATATTCTACCAGGTACCAGGGAGTCATTAGACCCTGAAGACAAGGCTTCGGACTGACTATTGGTGAGGTACCCTCGGGAATCATGTGGTATTAGTGGTTTATACCCAAAGTCGGGAAGTTTAGCCTTCTGGTGGGTCTCCCTTTGTGCTATTGCTATATAACAGATGCTGCTTGCTTCAAAGATAGATAAGACAGCTAAAGCTTTAAAAGAAGGGGAGAGTGGATAATTCCGAGTTAGATTGCTACGCACACAGCGCACGCACAAAGGCTGTAGGTAAACGCCGGTGTTTGTTATACCATAGAGGAGAAAATCCTTGCGCCCTGCCGAAGGCCGTCTGTGCAGAGAAGCTTTAGTTAGCGAAGCCGGTATTTGTTATACCATAGAGAAGAAAATCCTTGCGCCTGCCGAAGGCCGGCTATGATCCCAAATTTGTTTACATTTTAATATTTTTCATTATAAGTTTAGTTGTGGACATTATGACACTTTGCAAAGTGTCATAACGTCCATGGACACTATGACACTGGACGTTATGACATGCCACCATATTGAGCATGTTGATACGAAAGTCAAAAATCTTTCTAAAGAAATGATTCAAACGTTTGTCAAAACTAGCGTTAGCTTGTAGGGTGTTTATCCCAATTAGCAACGCAAAAGTTTTGTAGAAACGTATAATTTTCGCTTGTTTGTCAAGCCGGTTGTGTAGTTTATTTGGCTCATTAATCATTATAAGAAATAGTTTAACACAACAGAAAACCTTTTTTGGCTCTAAAAATGTCAAATTATGTGTCAATAAAATAGCGAAAAAGTCACTATTTGGAGTTAATTTTGGGCTTGCGGCTTCGTTGGTGTATATTTTTTTAAGAACGACGTTAGCCTTGTCATTGCCATCAACGGCAAGCCCTCTAGATGAATGTTTACCAATTGCTTTTGGCCTTTGGATTATATGGACACCAACGACATGTGGTTTTAAATGGACGGGGCTACGTGCCACACAGCTTTATGGTACATTAAAAATTCAGCATTTAAAGTCATGGTCATCTCAGGTGAAAGAAATCGTGCGATTGACCACGTTTAAGTCGCAGAAAATTTCGATGATATCTTACACATACTATATTTTATTTAAATTTAAAGATTGCAAGCGCTTCTTGGAAGACCCTTTTTATGCATGCATATGAAATTTGTTTTCATAATCTTATTACTTTTACTTCTTAAATCTCTTACAGCATTTAAATAAAAACCAAAGTGTTAAGTAAAAAAAATTTAACTTTCTTCTAAAACCAACAAAACTGAAATAAAATCTCTTTTTTTTTTTTGTGTGAATTCCTAGAAAAGTCAACCGAAATAAACAAATACAAAATAATTGTAATATTTTATTTGAACAAATAAAAAAAATTAACTTTACAAGTTGCTTACCACTTTATTGACTTAAAAAGCATTTCCATGTAAATTTCACAGATAAACCCCATCAAAATAAAGAAAAGAAACCAGCATGACAATTTTTCTCACCTGAAAAGAAAGCCAAAATAAAGAAGAAGAGAAAAATCATAAATTAATTTTTGTTGACTTGCGAAAAAAAAACACACACAAATTGAAATTGAAATTATTAATTAAAAAACAAAATACTATATTCGGCTGTACGGAATATTAGATACCCTCTACAAAGAATTAACATTATTCGGGAGTAAACTTTAAATGGAATCTGTACCAAATTTATAAAAAAAAATCTGGTATCACAGCCCTTTTAATTCCAAGCTACTGATATATACTTTATGAGGTCTCAAATGAATATTACCTTAGAGTAAACAATGTATTCCCTTATTCACCACTCGTGGTGGAGGGTATACAAATTGTTTATAGTGCATTAATTGTCTATATCATACAAAATGGTTAAGTGAATGAATTACTGGAAACTCTTAAAAATTTATTACAATACAATGGAAAATTATGATTGTTTTGCATGTTGTTTTCTGTTGTTTTCTGTTTTGTTTTTTATGTTTTAAAGTTTTATTACGAAATTGCGTTACAGGTGGTGTCGATGGTGATGGTGGTTTTAGAGTTGGAACTGCTGCATTTCAGTTTATTTCTTTTAGCTGGTTTTAGAGAAAATCAACTCACAGCTTCAATTTTATTTCAAAAAAGAAACTTTAGAGCGCTTGCTTGGTCGGCTATAAAACAGATTACAAAGGTGCTACAACCGTTAAATGTTTAATTAGGCCAGGAAACAATTAAACACAAGAAAATATAATGTTAAAGAAACAACACACTCGAAATGTGTACATAATAAAACATGTATGTTAATTATTAACCTTTTAAGGGGAAATGGTACAAAGCTGGGAAAGTTTTTATATGCAAAAAAAATATTTAAAAATTTGCAAGCTAAACGAATAAATTGGCCTCTAATGAGGCTAAGAGTGTATCTATCAAACTAGAACAGCGTCGTGGAGAAAGAGGAAAAATCGATTTTTATAAAAATGCATGTATGTATGTATCAAGATTAGAAAAGAAAATTTTAAAATTATAACGAGTTCTAAAAATAAGTGACACGGAATTCCATAAACACAATATAACTAAAATAACGAATATTTTAACCATGAATGACTTCCCAATAAAGACAATTAAATATATTCAACATTTTTCATTTTTCGAATTTATTCTATGAGCTAAATTTCAGTTATGTATTTTATAAAGCTTTTTGTAATAGTTCTATTTCTTCAATTTTTCAGAAATGACTTTATACACTACCAGACTATTAAATTGTATTTTCTTGTTACATTTTACCTTAGCTTTCCTTTGGAAAGCAATGAGGTATATTTTATGTACAGAAAAATTTACAATTATTAGACACCAGCAGAATGTAATGCATTTTCTGGCCCGCTACGGCCTTCGTCAGCATTCTTTGTTTCTCACTGGATAGTGTTACTTTATAAATTGAATGTATTTAACTCAATTAAAAATCTTATAAAACGTGCAAAAAACAACAGGCAACAAGAATATCTTCGCACAAACCTGACCATAAAGCTATTGACAAACCTATTGAACAAAAAACTGCACTAGCAGCCCACTGTACGTTAAAAAATCACAAACCACATTTTGAAGGATTAAAAATATTACAGGAAGAGAGAAATTATTCAAGAAGATTTACATTGGAGATGCTGCATATTATTGATGTTAATCCACAGCTTCGTCTCAATTACCGACAAGACACAGAAAATTGTGCACACATATACAGACAATTAATAAACAAAAACAGACGATCGATAAACTAGATTTAGTTAGAAAAATCTAATAAGTAGTGGCACAAGTGTTATTGTGAAGTTTTTGTGTTATTATATTTTTTAATTGTTTACATGTAATTATCATATATATTATTTCTAAAGCACTTTTTTTTGTCGGTTGCAAATATCTCCCATACCACCGCATCAAATTTAATGAATGATATGTCATTTTAAAGCTTATTTCTAACACTAATGACGAAAAATAATTAGAAATTGAAAAATTAATATTTTCATTGATAAAAATTATATTTTAAAATGTATTGAAGTTACTAAAATTTCTATTTTCATTTTATGTTACAAAAATGGCAACTAACGGTGCGAAATATTCGCACGGGTCATCTAGTCTTTGTAATATTATGTTTTGTTTTTTGTTTAATATTAATAATAATTATTATTGTATTTATTTATCCAGACCCCTGAAGATGGTTAGCGATGCTAACCGAAATATTGGGAAAATAATAAAAATATAAAAAACAAAAATACCTATCAAGAATTTTTATTTTATTTATTTACGTGGACCTGCAGCCAAACAAAAACAACAAATAATTTATATATATCAGAAAAAGGTCAACTATAAAAACATACATATAAAAAAATAATTTCTAAAATTTAACTTCTTTCGAACATAAAAACATCTGCAAAGACGAACTTTTTTCGCAACAATTTGTGGTTTGCCAAAGTGTTATTAAAAAATAGCAGTTAAATAGACGCCTTTACGATCCATCATGTCTTCATCCTCTTCGCATTCATAGAAACAGTAAAATATTTTCATCTTCTTGTACTCAATTAGTCATTGGTTTACCATATTACTTTTTATTTTCAATTTAAACCAAAAAAACGACAATTGTAGGATCATTGCCTGCCCCGATATGTATTTGTATGTTATACAGCCGAAAGCTGCAAAAAAACTTTGATTTACCAGCATCAATATTGGGTACTTATACACACAACCGCATCAAACAGGCCTAGCTGGGCTAACCTATAGGTTCCAACGTATTGCAAAATTTTGACACTGGAGAATTCTCACGCAAAAGACCACATTTATTTCAATGTTCGGCTATGATACATGAATTAGGAGTCGTTAGTTAAGGAATTCAAACATTAGAGATCTTCAATTATATAACATGACCAATTATACCGAACATTCCCTAAAAACTCAATCATGTTCCTTGTTAACGCGAATAATAGACGTTAGCTATGGATAGTGCTGTATGTATTTCTTAATTGGCGAAAAAGTGGGGAGTGGAATTGGACGTCCATCGAGCTTAAAGTGAGAGCAAGAAGAAAAAATGTACAAAATAGTCCATTACTGCCACAGTCATTCCCTGAGGGATAAAAATAGGACCGACCGCCCATAATTTTTCCTTCCTGACAAACAAACATACCCATATCACCATTCCTTGAGGGGGCTCCGATACAAAGTTTAACAATTTATGAAATTGTAAAAAATTGGGATGTTAATTGTATGACCGACCTCCATTTGTTTTTGTTCTAAACATTTTCACAAAACAAAATTGCATCTTATCATCTCTCCTTGGCTTGGGATGGTTCCAATACAAATATGGCGGTTTAATGAAACGGCAGCGCCTAGGAACCCTCTCAACGGGTCAAATGTATGACCGAACACATCTTATTCTTATCTTCAACATTTGTTTTTTACATACCTTTTCGTTATCACCATTCGTTAAGGGCTTTCCTATACTAAATGAGAATTTTTCATACAGTTTTTTATTTAAAAAATTCATAATGCACTGGGATAGGATGGCAGGAAAAAAGGTGATCGACTTCTTTTTAAAGTCAAATTAATATGATGGTAACTAGCAACTCATGGGAGTGCCAAATATACCATCGGTTAAAAAAAAAAGAGGATTCGCTGCAAAACAATCATGGTGGACGTCCCGTGTTCGGGAATAATATAAATACCTAAAATAGATAATAAAACTTTATCAAAAGGTAACTGGTGAAAATTACGAAGCAAATTTTTATAAAGATCTTGAAATTTTCATTTGCATAATCGGATTTCGGGCTCCTCAGTAAGTCTTATTTAAGTTTTTTTTATGGATTTCACTCTATGACTTTAGCCAAAAACACGACTTTCTTCTCGGTTGCACGATACTTACCAGCGGATAAGACTGGTAAGCATTTTTTCAAAATATCGGATGATTCGCTTACAAGTTAAAGTTCTTCAGATATTCAAAAATAAACGAACGAATTCTTTGTTTTCGGGAAACTCAAATTATTTAGATCATGAATTTAACCGGGCAGATTAGTATGTATCAGCTTCATGAGAATTTTTACAGGCATCCAATTTGTTATAAGATCTCCCAGCAGATTCCTTAAATAAAAATTGATGCCAGTGCAATTTAGAAAGTCAATTTCTTCAGATAGTCGATTATGCACAAAAAGTCACAATAAATTGGTTGACGATCTCTACAAGTACCTTTTGGATTAAATTTAACTTTTGGTGCAAACTTCGTTGACTTTTTTTTGGATATTTGATGTCCTTAAAACTTGAATTAGCCATTAAATTTTATTTAAAATGTCCCTGCTTATAATTATTAACAACCAAAATTGATACTTTAGCCTAAAAAATTCTATATTCCTAAAAAAAATTATGAAAAACAACGAGTGTGGGAATACAAAATACACATATTCTTTTTGTTTTAAGTGAGTGTGGGATATGTGTCTTTGAAATATGTTGTATGCTAATTTCTTTGATAATCACCCTTATCATATCGTTTGGTAATAGAATAAAGAGAACGCAAACTTATTTCCTTTAATCTATTACCAAGCAGTCGCAGGCGTATTTTAAATTCGCCAACCACGATACGGGTGAATATTGCAACAACAATTCTTTGCGAAAACAGTTCTTTGTATGCATTCGCCATATACGACATCAAGGCAAATTCAACTACAGGTGGTGTCAAAATGCCATCTGATTTTTACAGTTTGAACCAACTTGTTTTAATTTGTTAGTGTTTTGTTAGGTATGGTTGACATTTCGAAACGTAAACACTAACAGTATTCATAAAAAATTAAAATTGATGTGAAATGCCTTAAAACACATTTCAAACTTATTTTATTTTTTATAAATACGGCAGTAACAATGCAGTGTAAAAAACCCTATGTTATTTCTGTTGTTTTTGGATTTTTGTAGTTTCGACACCATCTGTAGTTGAATTTGCCTTGATACGACACACAAGTAAACATAACATAATTTTGCAGACTGCACTAGGTAATTTTCAAATACTAGGAGTATAAGCAAATGATTTTTACTGTATTAAAAGATTTTAAAAGAAACAAGTACTGTCTGGAGTGTATTTCTTTGAATTCTCATATCTCTATTTAAATTGTGCGAAGAATAGTAACGTGTTTGCACACATTTGAGTTTTGTTTTGTGTTTCATTTTCAAATAGGCCTTTAATATTTGTATTTTGTTGAATGCTTAATTTGTCAAACAACAAAAAACCCAACTTTTTCAGATTAACTTTGTGTGTGCAAAAGTAGTAGAAAGTCTTAAAACAAATTGAGATGACCTTGTCAAAGTAAATTTTGTAAATAACGTGAATGCTTTTACAGTTTTCTCTTAAATTCCTTAAAAATCACTTTTGATCCCTAAACGCCTTAAAGGGTTAATCGCTACCACTATATCTAACAACTTTACAGATAACATAAGATAAAAAAAAACTAGCAAATGTAAATAACTAAATGCATACTAATGTGGGAAAGTTTTGGTTTTAGGCTGGAAATGCAAAAATAATAAAACTCGTAAAAGAGAAAAGAAATTTTACTACAAAATTTATTCAAATGCCTGCCTATAAAAACAAAAATTTAAAATAAAAAAAGGGTTTAAAAAGCGCTTGAAAAGCTAGAGATTTTTAAAAAATACAAACTGTACTTCATACATAAAAACTCTAGCATTTCATTGGTATTTTTCTATACTTAAACGAAATATTGTCCTCTAAAAAGACATGCATGAGTAAATTCTTGACAAAACTCTACATTATAATTTAACGTCAGGCTCAAAAAAAAAACTGTTTGTTGGACTTGAGTTTTTATCTTTCTATTAAAAGTATTTTTTTATTTTGTTATAAAATTTACCTGAAGGTTAGGAGTTTTTATAAAGCAGGCACTCACAGTCAATCTGTTTATCACGAATTTCTACCTGTTTGTTTATTTTGGGGGTTAGTTTTTAAAGTAAAATAACAATTGTGTGTTAATAATGCAATATTTAAAACCTTAATGAAAATTAGGCAACAAATGTTGTAAACTCAAAATAAAATTTTTAATATTTTAAATTAGATTTAGTTTCAAAAAATATCTTCCACTATTTTAGAAAAATGTTTGATTCAATACTAGATTAATATAAATTTCTAAAGCAATTTTTAAATCTTTTTGAATAAAAATAATTATTTATCTTCTAAACTTTATTCGGAATAATAACTTTAAATCAGTGTTCGAAAATAAACAGAACATTATTTAGCGTTCAGCTCACACACCCAGGAACGATATCTATTTGTTTAAGTGTTTGTATAGACGAACACAACCCTTAATACCGTTCGTAACTATTTTCAACTATTTTAGTTCAAAAAAACAGAACAATTGTAGCGATACTGTAGACAAACATTATGGCTGACTTCCTAAACATCATAATACTTTGCAGTCAAAGTCAAAAAAGTATCATAGAGTTTAACTATATCTAGTTTGATTATTGTGTACGCATCGATATTGTTTTTAGTGAACTTTGGTACAGATAACATTGTAAAATTTTTCACTGTTGCTTGGTAGAAAGCACTTAAAAAAGTGAGTTGCTTTGCAACTGATGTTTTGGAACTCACCCTATATTTTAATGTTCAATAATGTTTCTTTTTTTACGTTGATAAAGAAATGTACAAACAAAAATTTTTAGCAACGACTGCAGCATGAACAGCTTGGGTGTGTATAGAGATGTGTTTTGTGTGTGTATAATTTTTTTGCTGGCTTTTTGTTTTTGTTTTCCTATATGTATTTTGTTTTTGTAAAAAATTTTGTATTTCTGTTTACCAGCCAAAAGAGCGCTAAGCACAACTGAGCAAATAAACACTAATGAGCTGAACCGAACACAATGAAGTTTGTGATTTAAAAAAAAAAACAGACCGAACGAAATTAAATGTTCTTATCTTTTTGTTGAGTTGGATAAGAACAGTATTACACAGTGCAACACGAAAAAAAATAACCATATACAAACACCACTACGTGATAAAAGACCAATAAAAGACCCGTGTCTCCCAGTTTTGTCCAAAGTCATGCACTTTCTTTATGGGCCCCCAAAGATGTGGGGCCTAGGTGGCATTTTTGCAAAAGTGATAATTTTCTCAGGCTCATATTTTGCAAACCGTTTGGAATTTTGATTTAAACTCTGAAAAAAATGTAGCTCTTGTCATAAGGAGCAAAAATTGTGAACATATAAAATCAGAAAAACATCATCTTCAAGATCAAAATCGCAAAAAACTTAAAAAAATTCGATTTTCTTACCTTTTTCCCCTGTTCAGGTCTATAGGTAGCAAACCGTTCAAAATTCAAGGAAACAATCAACCACAAAAATGTACCTAAGATCTCAATAAACAACCTTCTGGAGCATATGAACTTCCTAGGAATGATTCTTAAAATATTCCATTCAAGCGTTATCATTGAGATACTTTTCATTATTCTATATTTAGAATATATTATATACTGGTAAGTGATTGAAATACAGCCATATTTTGGAAATCAAATTTTAGTGAAATTGAAATCGAGCAAATTTAAAAAACTATCTTAAAGTTCATTAAAATATTTCTTCAAATATTCGCCCTTATCGTGGTTGGCGAGTTTAAAATACGCCTGCGACTGTTTGGTAGTAGATTGAAGAGAACGTGAACCTATTTCCTTTATTCTACCAAACAGTCGCAGGCATATTTAAAATTCGCCAACTACGATAAGGGAGATTACCTCACACTTTGAGAACCACGTATCTTTTTTTCTGAATATTCGGGAAATTATTTTACAGTTCTTATTTAATAAATATGTATCTTATTTGAGTAGGTACCTTATTTTGTAAAATCTTTATTATTATTTTTTTTTTTAATAAACAAATCAAGGTCACTTAAGCAAGAATACAGGAACCGATAGGGACGCCTACAAACGTATTTTAGGTTTAATAACGTTGTTATACACATAATGACTTCATTTGGTAGAAAAGAAAAACTAAATAAATAAACTTCAGCTGTTACAAAAAAAGATGTGGTTGGGCAGATGTTAAAACCAAAAAAATATTTTTAAGGTAATTACTCGAGTACTCCAGTAATCGACTTAAACACACACAACAAAAGATAATGATTTGCTTTTAATTAACACTCTGGCGTCTTTAATTTGAAAATATGGCAAAAAAAAAATAATACTAAATGTAGTTGAAATCCTAAAGCGTAACATTGTTTAAGATCTAACTAGCAAATGAAATAAAAGAAATATTGCACAACTTTCTAACATATACGAGTGAGTACCGCAAAATACACATTATTTTCAAGCTGAAACCGATCGCTAACCAGATGTTTTCTTCTCATATCGGGTGTTTTTTTTTTTGTCAGCGGCAGATAACTTAAAATTGACAAATTTTTTTTTGTTTACTTTTGAACAACCAAAAAATAACAAATACATAATGTGAACAAAACAAAGAAGGGGAATTCCCTAGCAATGTACTAGAAGCATGTTAGTTTACATATCCCAAAAGTTCTTAATCGTTTAAACGATTTGAAATTAAACAGCGTGTTGTAGTATCAAAATGTGACTGAGTTTCTTTATTTAAAATTTTTGTGTTTTATGTCTTTCTTCTATTCGTAACTTTAACAATTTGGTTTAACTTAGCCAGACTTATATAAAATAATAATGAGCTGTTGTATCCCAATTGGAAAATATATGTCGCTATAAATTATCGCAATAGCTTTCAATGTTCCATAGTTTTCTTAATTCAAAATTAACTATGTATTTATAATGTTTTAAAGTGTTTTTATCAAGAATAAAACCTGGGAATTAAGCACGAATAACAAAATCTTTTGAAATTAAAATTTTGTATTCCCAAAAATTGAAATTACTTTTTGGTTTTAAAATAATGTCATAACTTATATTGTTAACTGTTTTCTGCCGAAATCACATTTTTTATAATTGAAAAGTCTAAAAAATAAAATAAACTTATCCAGAATGCTGCCGGTTAGGTCTATAACGGATAACCGAGGTCTCACTCTATGTAATACAACCATTTTAAAGAATATTAAAAACTCTTTTTCCCTTTTTTTCCATTAAAAGTTCTTCGCCTCTTAAAAAAACACCCGATATTTTGCACTCAATAAGTTGTTGCTTTTTTGTTGAGTGTTTCTTGATTTTTGGAAATCAGCCAACTGCTGGTTGCAGGAGGGAGGGGTTGCATTAAACAAGCCAAATCATTAGACACTCAACCGGCAACTTAAAGAAGCAAAACTAATTGCAACGACGAATTCTTTGGACGCGCGAAAAAAAAGAAAAATGCATAACCAGCTGTCATTATGTCTACTAGATTAGAATAATGAGCTTAAATGCAACTTAATTGCATGCAGAAAAAAAAAGCAGAAATATTTGACGACAAAACCATAGACCAAAAAGTATTTAACAAAAATTGTAATTAAAGCGACTAGCGTTAGGCGAAATTTTTAATTTAGAAAACGTTCAACCTATTATATCTTTTCAGTTTGGGTCTTCCAGCAGATCCAATTAAGCGTCAACAAAGGATCCAAGCTTCATTTATTGTTACTTAATCATCGTTTAGAAATTCGAAAAGCCCTAACTGACGGCCAGGTTCTTTGGAAAAAGTAGGTCAACTGCACTCACAATATTATTACAGTAACGGACTGTAGTTTATTTAAGAAATATTCCGTTCAGTAATTTTTAAATAAATAAACATTTAAAATACCAAGCTAATTTATTTTTAACTGATTCTAACAGTTATTCAAAAACCTAAGTGCATATTAATACGGATTTTCAGTTGCAGTTAATATTGTCCGTTGATTGAGTAAAATTCTTCTTTATGTTAAATTAAATAAAAATTTAATTTAAAGCAACGAAAAGTTCATTTAATTTTTACTGTCAAAAATTCAACCGCGAATTCCGTAAAAACAAATGAATATTCAGTTATCTTATATAAATTAATTGTCAAAAAATTAACTACATATTCCGTAAAAACAAATAAATATGCAGTTATTTTATAAAATTTTACTGTCAAAAATTCAACACCATATTCAGTAAAAACAATTAAATATTCAGTTATTTTATATAATTTTACTACCAAAAATTAATTTTTACTTATCTATAAAATATGAATTGCTTGTTTTGTGTAAGCAATTCCCATTTTCTATTTGTTAATATAATTTAGTTAAATACATAAAATATTTGCGAAGCCATATCGGTCATGGTGTTGGTGTCTTATAATTGAGAGTTCTTCTGTAAACAACGTGGTCAGTACAACAAAAGTTAAACAAACGTGTGTACCAGGGTAAGTAAATAATAATATTCTTCCTCTCTCGCTTATAAGAAAAACAAGCGGACAGGTGTCTGTCTGGTATTTTTAAGAAATTCGGCTCTTTTGTGGAGTAAACGAAAATTACTGAATTTAATAAAATAACTGAATATTTAATTGTTTTTACTGAATATGGGGTAAATGTTTTGACAGTAAAATTTTAAAAAATAACTGAATGTTTAATTTTTACTGCATATGGTGTTGAATTTTTGACAGTAAAATTTTACAAACTAACTGAATATTTAATTGTGTTTACGGAATATGGTGCTGAATTTTTGAATTAAATGAACTTTTTGTTAAAAATAAATGAAAAGTAAGTAGACCGGTTTTTAATTGAATTTAAATTTATTTTATATTACAATTTTAGTTAATTTTACGTACAGAATATTGTGAGTGTGGTTAATTGAAATTTTAAATTCCGTTTTATTGATTCAACAAGATCTCGTTCATTGATGGGCTGGTGGATCAGAATTCAATGAAAACGGACCCGAATATGTCAGCAAGACCTTGTAAAATTATGTTTAAAACGTCAATACTTTTAACACTGAAGTTAAACACCAATATACATAATTTTCAGCAGTCCGGTCCTGGAGGTACAGATAGACTACACTCCCGTCATGAACTTGATTTTAGCTAAAGTATCTGACATAGGAAAATACAAAACAATTTTATGAATATAGAAAATTCGATTTCGAACATTACTGTTGGCTTAATAATAAATGTGGGTGCGGTATCGGAGTATTCTCTGGCGATCTTAACCCTTAATATGATACTTGTACCGACACGTTGATTCTGGCGAGGAAATAGTCGTATGTGCCTTAATGCATTCAAAATCCAGACCTGCTTCAAGATCACAGGATAACGTTATTGTCTCTTTTGGGGCCTGATGGCATTCAAGCGCATGATATGGCTAATAAATGTACAATAATTGAAAGGAATAACGTTTTAAGGGAACGTTTAGTTACGTCGACAAAAATCCTTAAGAAGTGTGTGGACGAAAAGGAAGAATAATTGATATGCAAATGCTGGGATTTGGAGGGAAGTTGACGTAGATTCCTTGGAAAACGTTCATTGTAGGACATCGACTGGCTCAATAATGCATCGCTAGGTGCAATTTTAGGCTTGGAAAAAGTTCTGGCTGGTTTCGGGAGAAAAAATCGGGTTAACTTTCATTTTCAATTCACAGCTTTGCAGGAATGTCGTCTTAGATACCGCGAAAAACCGTTTCTGGCAGGACTTGGGCTGCCTCAAGATGTATTTATCAAAATTTGTTTATGGGGCAACAACTGTTTGTAGGAATTTTGTTAATCATTTTGCGTGATCGTGAGCACTTCAAAATTCCGTATCTACGAGCGACCATGATTGCCACTTTTCCCTTCTTAACGTACGTAATCGTAAGTCAAAAATCACCGTGCTCATAGAGCTTTAATCCGAATCCATAATGTATTTCAGAAGTGATTTTGCTTTTTAATCAAGCGTATAAATTGTATTTGTTTTAATATTTAAAAAAATAACAGAACAAAACAAGAAAAACGTTTGAAATGAAAAATAAAAAGTCATCAAGAAAACACAGAATTAACAACAAGCGCATAAAAAAGTGGATGAATGAAGGAAGATCATCTTAAAAAAATACAAAAAATCTTAAGGAAACAAAAGCAAAATAAAGAGAAAACAAAAAAACATCAACAGCAAAAAGCATGCAAATTTTTAAGAACTTGAATTACATCCAAAAAAGAAAAACACTTGGCAACAAAAAAAAACAAACCAAAGATAATACAATTTCAATATGTACAACTTTAAATGAAATTCGACAACATTTTTCAAACGAAAAAAAAACACCACTCACATTTGCAAAACAAAAGTCTGAAACTGTATTTATAAGGATTTGAAAATATTTATTCTCTAGTCAGACAGACAGATACTAATGTTAAATTGCCTGACATTGAAATAGATACTCACTCTCTCACTCAAAAGGAAATAATTTACATTTTATAAAATACCTAATCATCTTGTTGTTGCCAAGTGCATAAAGATGTTTTTTTTTTGAAGATAAAGGAAAAAGAGAAAAATTGGCTGGGATTTAGGGGGTAGAATTTTGGTAGGAGCGGAGTAAGCTCATTTAATGATTCAGTGATTTCAAAATGTCCTTTGGGCAAATCTTTGCGCATAAGAGATCTTTAAAAATAAAGGATTTTGGGATTTTACAGTGGGGCAGATTATGAATTTAAATATTGGAGTGGTATCCGGAATTGAGTCTTATGTAAATACAAAAAAAATTATAACGATATGGTGTAAGGTGTCCATTAGACTATGGTTGGATTTTAACAATGCAAACGTTTGTAGGTAATCATATTGTGGTTAAAAATTGCCAAAATTGGTCGATTGCAACCATAATTTGGTCAAAATTAACCACAGAACAAAATTAACCCTTATGTGTGTGGACAGGTACCTGTGTACCTATTGCGTTTTCAAATCGAAATTTTTTATATAAGATTTTAGTCTACAATTCTACAATTTCATGAGAACTCCTAACTTTTTGTTATTATTATATTTTCATAGGTGTTTATATACAATATGAGTTGGGGGGGGGGGCGTGGCATACCAATTTGCTTTTTGCACCCTTAATAGGGTGAATAGGTACCTGGGTACCTGTATACGTTTTATATTACAAATTTTTTTTTTTTGGGTGTAGGATTTTAAAAAATATATGAAAGGAGGAAACCAGAGTAAAATTCTAATATTATATCATTAACCATCGATTGTTTGTACAATACAAGACAAAAAATTAGATTTCTCATACAATTTCCATGAAGGTACCCAGGTACCTATCCACCCTATAGAAGGTGTTTTATATTACAAATTTTTTTTTTTGGGTGTAGAATTTTAAAAAATATATGAAAAGGAAAAAACCAGAGTAAAATTCTAATATTATATCATTAACCATCGATTGTTTGTACAATACAAGACAAAAAATTAGATTTCTCATACAATTTGCATGAAGGTACCCAGGTACCTATCCACCATATAGAAGGTGTTTTTTTTCCACACACATAAGGGTTAACAATAATATGTCCAAGTTGTTATGTATTAGCCATATTATGGTTTTTCATATCGGACATTTTTTAATGTAGCAGATTATTTATTTCTTTGTTTTTAACCCTGTAACATAGGGAGGGTTCAGAGCTGAACCAAACCAAGTCATAAAACATAATACATATACATATGTACATATATCAAAACTTGGGCAAAATTCTCCTGAAAATTTTACTGTACCCAGCTCTGTAACGGTCTAATTCAAAATGTGTTTAATTCCAAAGGTAACGGTAATAAGCCCAAGTCAAAGGCTCCAGAAATAAGTGGGAGTTCACTTACTAAAACTAAAAATATTTTCGAATTTTCTATTTTGACTTGGTTCGTTTAAGCTCTGAGTCCTCCATTTTATGTTGACTTTTATAAGCTAATCCTTTAATTAACCCTTCGTCGCACTTATGTATAAGTCTGGCCTGACCTTTTTCCAATTCGTTACGAATGGAAAATCAAAACATGTGTATGACGGAAGGGTAAACAGTGCAGTAAATTGCATGTGTAATTTACATTACATTACATCCGCTCAAAGTTACTGTATGGTGTGGACCTAATTTTTCTGTTTTCTAGTCGCACTGCACTTGATTTTTTTTTTTTTTTTTAGCAGAGAAATGACAACAGGCGAGAAATACATCGCAGTTTCTGTTGTGTCGTTATTCTCTCCTCAGACATTAAAAATCATTGGAGAACGATCGTAGTACCCTATTGTCATCTATCACTTCGGGAGTCAGTCACTGGTCTGACTCTTCGCTGAGGCCTCCGTTAGTAAGCTTCTCGCAAGAAATGCTTCCTGACTCAGGAAGATTGTCTTACGGAAGCGTAGCTCTTCTTTAAGATATAGGCTGAGTTCCTAAACATCATAATACTTTGCAGTCAAAGTCAAAAAAGTATCATAGAGTTTAACTATATGGGCTACTTCAAATTTTTTGAGCACCTGCTGAAACCGACATACTATGGCTCTTATTTCGTTAAGTTTTATGAATTGAAAAAAACGTTGTACAGGGTTTGGATGACTATACTTGAAGGATATGACGTGCAAAGTTTTACGTTGAAAAGTCCTCACCTTAAGAATTGGTGGTCATCTAAAATTCGAAAAATTAAAAAAACGACTTGAAACTTGCAAGAGTTTTTTCATTCATTCCGTTTTCTTTGTAATAGTTTTAAGCTTTCAGATCCAAACCCATACAAAATATAGTCACTAGACTTGGAGGATATATCCACTAAAAAAAAAATTTTGATATCGCTGCTGGGTGAAAAGTTGCATGGTGTTTTAAAGTGAAACCAAAATTTTCCGAATTTTGAAATTTTTGAAGACTTTACATAGAGTTTTTGCGCCGTTTGATAAAAATAAGTTTAAAGCGCAGAATTAAAAAAACTGCGTCATTTTATAAAGTTTGAGGTGTATCAAGTTGGTGTCAGCGCGCCAATAACGTATCACGGACATCACAAACTTAAAAGAAATTACCGTAAATTTTTTAAAAATGTATCTTTTTTGCGTCTGACAACCTGAATTGCCTTTTAAGTTGGCTAGTGTATTGCGTGATGTGAGTAACTTCGTAAAGGGCACCTCCGAGGCGAAAACGCACTTTAAAATTTTTAAACGCAAAAATTTTATGAACTTTTGAAAATTTTTGCAAAAAAACAATTTATTTTTAAGCTTTTTTTTTATATCAAAACATGTCATGGAAACATGTTTAGGTATCTAAATAGATTCTTCGCGACGGACTAAACTGATAAAGTGCAAAAAAAAATAATTTTTTTCAACCGTGGCGCGTGCAGCGGCAGTTTTTTCCAAACACATTTCGCCTTGTGACAACTGAAGCGCTGTATCAATTCCGCTCAAACGTACATCGAATAGAAGACTTTACCGAGCTTAATACTAAAATTGAAAACGCACCAAAAAATTTTAAGGATTTAAAATTTTATGGAGAAACAAAATGTTTCTAACCTCAAAAAGCATCCTTGTATGAAATATTTGATTAGCGATAGCCAAATAGTTTTTTTCCCAAAATATTGCAAATTATGTCTTATACTAGCCGTAATTTTGTAAAATGTTTAACAATTTTAAATAAATTTTTTATATGCATACACGATCAAAAAAAAATTTTTGTATATTTTTTTCCAGTGTATTTTAAAAAGTATTCAAGCTTTTACAAATATTTTAGTGTGCTAAGAAAGCCCTTAAGGGGTATTATCCACACGCGTTATCCTTTTTCAATTTTAACAAAAACTGTAATTTTTATATTTTTTTTTTAATTTTTAACTTTAAACCGCAGTAAAATTTGCGCCGTGTAATAAAAATTATTAACGCGAACGGATTTCACATGCTCAAATATCGGTTTATACACACGCAAATCAACATTGATGTCAGACAAAAAAAAAAAAATTTAAAAAAAAATGTCTAGGTGTCGTAAATTTTTGAAGTTGCTCATATCTAGTTTGATTATTGTGTACGCATCGATATTGTTTTTAGTGAACTTTGGTACAGATAACATTGTAAAATTTTTCACGGTTGCTTGGTAGCAAGCACTTAAAATAGCGAGTTGCTTTGCAACTGATGTTTTGGAACTCACCCATACTTTCGGGGATCACGTAGTGGCTGTGGTTTATACCTTAAATCGTTGGGAGGGACTCTTCCACATGCAAGGCGGATTTTTCACCCTTGTAGGAAAGTTCGGCCTGTGGAGATCCCTAGGTGCTGTTGCTGTTCAACAGAAGCTGCTGGATTGACTATAACAGTGGAGGCTAGATATCTCCGGCTTCTCCGGATTAAAGACTTAAATTGCCAGCTGTGTTTAAATGTTCTTCACTGAGCATAAACAGAGAAATTTGGTAAGTGCATATAATTACTCACCAAGTGGTTCAGATCCACCAAATCTCTCGTTTTAGTGATTTAAGCTGAAGGTCCACACCATGCGTTTATGCGTCTGTCCTTTTTATGCATTTGACAAAAAAGTTGAATCAGTGTAATTGTTTCCGACAAGTTACACAACAAAATGCAGAGAATGCATAGACGCATCAACGCATGAAAGTAGGTTTACTTTCTACTTTTGTATCCGTCGCATGTGTGGTGAAATAAAGTCAGCTGTTATTGATGGGTATGGATGACAAATGATATTTTATTTTCAATGTTATCGATGAATATATTTGTGTGGTGGATTACTTTTTAATATTTTTTGCATTAAAAAAGTTTTTTAATAAGAGAAAAAGCTTTCGTAATACAGATTGTACAAACGAATAAATAAATAAAATACATTAAAATTAATTTTCACCACAATTTTACCACGAACAAAATTTGCCAGTCTAGTTATCGATTACTTTTATCTTCTGAGTGTCATCTTTGTTGTGTTTATTATTACTTACTTATTACTTATTGATACCGTGAGAAATCACGAATATTTTTATAATAAAAGCTTACTCCTCTATGAATTCTATTAAATAAATTCTATTTAAATAACAATTACACTCTCAATTTTTTGCAAAATTCACCCTTATCATGAATTCCACATGTGAAAATTTCCGAATAAAATTTATGTGTGTGAAGTTAGCTCCGTCAGTTAGCTTCGTTTTGTTGCCTATCAAGTTTCCTGTACACAAGCAACTTCTGTTAACATAGTTCATACTCAAAGACTGTTAAGACAACAGAATGGATGTTTTTTGCCAAAAATAAATAATTTGAGACAAAAATAATTTTAAAAACGTTAATTCAGAATTATTAATAAAACATTTATTTTTTATTTAAACAATTTGGCCCGGAAATGAATTACAATTAAAAAAAGTCCTTCTTTCAGAACCCGAAAATGGGTCAAAATCGAAATGGTGCTCTAATATGGACTAATAGGGTTGATAGTTTAGGTATTCTAGATTTCAGAACTATATAGTTTTTATTCAGAATTTGTATAGATTTTTTGTAATAGAGCATAGCTGAAAGTGTATTTATGAGATTTCTACTAAAAAAAAGTCCTACTTTCAGAACCCGAAAATGGGTCAAAATCGAAATGGTGCTCTAATATGGACTAATAGGGTTGATAGTTTAGGTATTCTAGATTTCAGAACTATATAGTTTTTATTCGGAATTTGTATAGATTTTTTGTAATAGAGCATAGCTGAAAGTGTATTTATGAGATTTCTACTAAAAAAAAGTCCTACTTTCAGAACCCGAAAATGGGTCAAAATCGAAATGGTGCTCTAATATGGACTAATAGGGTTGATAGTTTAGGTATTCTAGATTTCAGAACTATATAGTTTTTATTCAGAATTTGTATAGATTTTTTGTAATAGAGCATAGCTGAAAGTGTATTTATGAGATTTCTACTAAAAAAAAAGTCCTACTTTCAGAACCCGAAAATGGGTCAAAATCGAAATGGTGCTCTAATATGGACTAATAGGGTTGATAGTTTAGGTATTCTAGATTTCAGAACTATATAGTTTTTATTCAGAATTTGTATAGATTTTTTGTAATAGAGCATAGCTGAAAGTGTATTTATGAGATTTCTACTAAAAAAAGTCCTACTTTCAGAACCCGAAAATGGGTCAAAATCGAAATGGTGCTCTAATATGGACTAATAGGGTTGATAGTTTAGGTATTCTAGATTTCAGAACTATATAGTTTTTATTCGGAATTTGTATAGATTTTTTGTAATAGAGCATAGCTGAAAGTGTATTTATGAGATTTCTACTAAAAAAAAGTCCTACTTTCAGAACCCGAAAATGGGTCAAAATCGAAATGGTGCTCTAATATGGACTAATAGGGTTGATAGTTTAGGTATTCTAGATTTCAGAACTATATAGTTTTTATTCAGAATTTGTATAGATTTTTTGTAATAGAGCATAGCTGAAAGTGTATTTATGAGATTTCTACTAAAAAAAAGTCCTACTTTCAGAACCCGAAAATGGGTCAAAATCGAAATAGTGCTCTAATATGGACTAATAGGGTTGATAGTTTAGGTATTCTAGATTTCAGAACTATATAGTTTTTATTCAGAATTTGTATAGATTTTTTGTAATAGAGCATAGCTGAAAGTGTATTTATGAGATTTCTACTAAAAAAAAAGTCCTACTTTCAGAACCCGAAAATGGGTCAAAATCGAAATGGTGCTCTAATATGGACTAATAGGGTTGATAGTTTAGGTATTCTAGATTTCAGAACTATATAGTTTTTATTCAGAATTTGTATAGATTTTTTGTAATAGAGCATAGCTGAAAGTGTATTTATGAGATTTCTACTAAAAAAAAGTCCTACTTTCAGAACCCGAAATTGGGTCAAAATCGAAATGGTGCTCTAATATGGACTAATAGGGTTGATAGTTTAGGTATTCTAGATTTCAGAACTATATAGTTTTTATTCAGAATTTGTATAGATTTTTTGTAATAGAGCATAGCTGAAAGTGTATTTATGAGAATAGGGATCAACCCTATTAGTCCATATTAGAGCACCATTTCGATTTTGACCCATTTTCGGGTTCTGAAAGTAGGACTTTTTTTAGTAGAAATCTCATAAATACACTTTCAGCTATGCTCTATTACAAAAAATCTATACAAATTCTGAATAAAAACTATATAGTTCTGAAATCTAGAATACCTAAACTATCAACCCTATTAGTCCATATTAGAGCACCATTTCGATTTTGACCCATTTTCGGGTTCTGAAAGTAGGACTTTTTTTTAGTAGAAATCTCATAAATACACTTTCAGCTATGCTCTATTACAAAAAATCTATACAAATTCTGAATAAAAACTATATAGTTCTGAAATCTAGAATACTTAAACTATCAACCCTATTAGTCCATATTATAGAACCATTTCGATTTTGACCCATTTTCGGGTTCTGAAAGAAGGACTTTTTTTAATTGTAATTCATTTCCGTGCCAAATTGTTTAAATAAAAAATAAATGTTTTATTAATAATTCTGAATTAACGTTTTTAAATTTATTTTTGTCTCAAATTATTTATTTTTGGCAAAAAACATCCATTCTGTTGTCTTAACAGTCTTTGAGTATGAACTATGTTAACAGAAGTTGCTTGTGTACAGGAAACTTGATAGGCAAAAAAACGAAGCTAACTGACGGAGCTAACTTCACACACATAAAATTTTTTATTCACATGGATTTTAATTTCGTATCATGAATTCCATGTGAATAAAATAACATACATGATTTTAAAAACCTGTGCCACTATATTCGGAGTTGTAAACAAGAAACAATTAATGTATTTAAGAAAACTGTTTTTGGAAATTTATGGAACTAATTTTTTTGCGGGAAAATTTGAAAATGTAAAGCTTTGTGACAGGAAGAAGATTTTCGCGAACAACATGTTGTTGTATTTTCTGAATCGTTATTGCCAATAATCGATTACTATTGATTTGTAATTTAAGACGATTACCTCAAAGAGCAACAGAACTAAGCGAATATTGCTGAAATTCAGAAAAGTTTGCAAAAAAAAACGAAAATTCGCGAAAATTTTTAATATTTCAAAAAATAACAAAAAAAAAATTCCAAAAATTGCGAATATTCGCGAAAATTTTTAATATTTCAAACAAGCCATAAAATTGACTAAAAGTCCCTAAAACTATAAGGAATGGCAAAATTTTGGTAAAAATTGCTAAATTAACGGAAATTCGCAAAAATTAGCTTAGCGCGGCATGATAGCAAATATATTTATTAATAATCGGTAAAGCTTACAGTAAAAAAATAGCTCTTATCGCAAACATGGCAAAAATTTGCGAAAAATTCTAAAATTTATTTGAAATCGCGAAATCGGTTATAAGGAAATTATTAAAAAATATTTATTTGCTCCTTATTTACCGTAGGAGTACATAAGTATGTTAATGAAATAAATGAAATTTGTGCATTTGAAACGTTGTTATACCCTCCACCACCATCAGTGGGGAATGAGGGCCCATAATTTACCATATGCCTACTTTCGGAAAGGAGTTTAGCATCGGTGGAGGGTATTAAAGATTCGGCCCAGGCGAATATATCACTTTAACTTGTTTTTTTTTTTTTTTATTTTAAATATAAACTTACATTTTCTTCCTTTTCCGACAGACAAATCTTTGTGAATAATTTTCTTCACAAATTGGTAAAATATTTCACATGTGAGCTATTCACAATCGTGTGAATTTTTTTGAAAACAAGCAAATTCGAAAGAAATTTTTTCGGAGTTTAAAAATGTAAACATTCGGAAATTTTCACTACACATTTTATTCATGATACCAACTCTTCACACATTCGGAAATTTATATGTGAAATTTTATTCATGATAAGGGTGATTGTTTTTAATTGTCAAACATATTAGCACAACAGCTGATAAAAAAAAAAATTTGGCGCATAAAACGCATTGCATGAAACTTGAATTTAGAAACGCATAAAATGCACAAAAAGTATCATACGCATCTACGCATGGTGTGGACCTTCAGCTTAACAGTGTCCGGCCGATGTAACCGTTCTAGACTTCTTTTTATTGGGTTTCTCGAAGTCACGAGTATATTTCCACAAGCTTTTGACTCTTGAAGTCATCAAAGAAAATATCCGACAGAAATGTGTAAACCTATCGCCAGAAGTTCTAGCAAGATCATCAATTTTGGGGACGGCAACTTGGCCGATATTATTTTTTATACTTAATGAGAAAAAATATGTAGACTTAAAAACAAATACAATAAAAAACTAAAAATTGTTTAATTTCATAATAAAAATCAGAAAACTTTTCCATACTTTAGTGACTTTTAAAAAAATATACTTATAAAATCAAACAGAAAAAATCTTCATTTTCAAAAAATCGCTAGAATAATTAAAAATCTTAAGTTTTCTACAAAAATTGAAATTCGTTTGAACTTTAAAATTACATTTAAAAAACTTGAAATTATCGTACAACAACAGGGTTTAAATCAGTGATCGAAAATAAACATTGAATATGCTTAGTGTTCGGTTCGGTAGATTTGTGGAAAATACAAACGCTAATAGTGTTTGTATAGAAAATCATTAAAAAAATAACGTTTCGCTGTTAGTCATCTTTCGAACACAAAAATATTACTGTTTTTATCAAACTCAACAAAAGATGTGAACATTTAATTCCGTTCGGTTTTTTTTTTTTTTTTTGAAAATCCACAAACATCAATGTGTTCGGTTCGGCTCTTTAATGTTCGTCCCTTTTGGCTGGTAAAAAAAAAAACCAAACATTTTTTACAAAAACAAAATACACACACGAAAAAAACATTAAAGAACATTAAAATATAATGTTTGTCTACAGTATCACTACAATTATTCTGTTTTTTAACGAACATTATATAAAGTTCGGTTCTTTCTTGAAAATAGTTACGAACGGTATTAAGAGTTGTGTATGTCTACACAATCACTAAAAAAAAAAAGATATCGTTCCTGGGTGTGTGAGCCGAACGTTAAATAATGTACTGTTTATTTTCGAACACTGTTTTAAATACTATTATTTTGTTATCCGACCCACTGTGCAATATTAAATTAAACAAAATATATTATAAAAGTACACAAATTACATTTTAATTATTATTTTTAAATAGGTATTTAATGAATTAAAACCGTTTTAGTTTTGTTTTAAGTCAACATCATTTAAATATTGTTGTTGTTTGAAGACAATTCCAGTTTCTCATTAGAGCAATTATTATGTATTTAAAATAAAAAAAAGGAAATCAGAAAAAAGAAAACCTAACAGAAAATAGTCCCGATTACATAATTATTAACGGGTTATATTTTTTGTTTATAAAAACAAAACTCTTTGTTTTAAAAAGGTAATTAAAAAATACAACGTTACTAGTTAAAAAAAAAAAAAAGAAAAAGTTTTTAAGCTTTTTTTTAGACGAATTTTTTATGATTTTTGAAACCAGATTTTTTTAAATTAAAAAAATTTATTTCACACAAAAACCTCTATCTTCCGGTAAAATGTTTACACAATAAACTTAATCTGGTCTTAGAAATTGCGGAAAGCAAAAAATCATTTTAATAAAATATATTTTAGATAATTTCTGATTTTTTTTAAACATGTTAAATTTATGATGAGAATCAAGATAAAAAAAACATGAAAGCGAAACAAAATGAAAATTAAAACTAAAAATATTCATATCAGCAAAATTCTAGAGAAACACACATATCAACATTTGAGTAGAGGAAGATCAGTGTGCGGTTTTGGTTGGCGTTTTTTTTTTTTCTTTTTTTGTTAAAGTGTAAATAAATTTTTACATTAAATAGCACTCCTAAATACCTCCCAGAGTGTTGCGCACAATTTAGTGGGTAGGGGAAAAAGTTTTGCTAAATTTAATTATATATTGGCAAATGTTTTAATTTAAATTTGCCTTCATGAACATCTCTAGATTTTTTGGGGTTGAAACCATGAACACTCTACTACTTGATTTTAAGTTTCAACAAGACGCCACTTTTTTAATATTCCTGACACCGCAAGAAACTAGAAAAAGAAACGTCTAAATTTCTTAATTTTAAACAAATAGAGTCTGGAAATTTATTTCTCATGGTGAGTAACATTTATTACATAAATTTTCATATTAATTCGAATGTATATTTTACATATGTAAGTCCAATTACAATTTATAAAGCTTTCATACGTTAAGTCGTATTCCTTCAATTCCTTTCTATGCACTTGTTTTTATTTAAATTTCCTAAACTATAGCGAATGAATTTTACCTAAAATAAGGTAAGGATACCGCCGAAATTTTGTCCAAAAATTTTATGTACATATAATACATAAAACTTGCAAAAAAAAAGGTATATATGTATATGGGTAATTCCATAGTGTTGAACGTGACAGTCGTACACATCAAACATGCAATAACATTATTTTAACCCTTAAATTATAGCATTTAGAAGGCACTATTTGTTATCTATGTTAAAGTTGATGGAGGGCGTTATTCTAGGTCAAAGGTAATGGCAAAAAAATGTGGCGATTCGAACGTGAAAAAATAGAAGTAGTTTTTGTGGCCATGTATAAAAAGGCGCAATTCAGCAAAACCTGGCACAATTTTATAGTCAAACTACTTCCAGATTTTTACGTACATAACAATGTGACATTTAACTGTCTTTGGTTTGATTCCAAAATCTTCTGAATTTTTTTTTTAAGCCAAAATCTGTGTCGATACGTGACATTTCGAACGTTATATTTTTTTCCATAATAATTTAACAGAATAATGATTAAAACAAAATAAAAATTTACCGTTAATCCGAATAAAATATTTCTCTTCGAATTACTTAGATTGCAGACCATGTAAGGAACTTTTTTGGAATAATTGTTATTCACCTCCTTTAGAGAAGATAATATTAAAGAATACATACAATAAAACTTTCTCACAAATAAGATAATACGTTTGTGCAACTTTGCAGTCTGCTTGTTCATCTAAGTAAACAAATTTTTGGGGGAATTTATAAAATTTGTAAAATCTAAATATTTCTCTATAACAAAATAATGAAAAAATATGCTTTTAATAACTTTTCGATCACGTTGGACCTTTAAAAAGAAATGCCCATATACGAGTCGAAGATCTCAATTTTTAGCTTCATGGCTTTTTAACAGATCAAATGTGCTCTCTAAAAAGATTAATATGAGAGAAAAATTCTTATTGTACTTTAGTAAATGCTTATAAGAAACGAATAAAGAGTTAGTGATTACCAAATACCCATTGGTACCCATGATATAACTTAAAATGGCATGAAGAACAACCAATGTCGTATAAATTACACATGGTTTGTGTCTTTAATAATTTTGGTAGGTAATCAATTACCATTTGTTCTCGCTTAAGTCATTGCACGAAATAGTGTTAAAAAAAGCATTATTGCGGTAGGTTTTTACCAACAAAGCATTATTTTCAAAAAGTTTTGCTTAAGTTACTTCTTCAATGTAACATTATTATAATGCAGCTAAAGCTCTTCAATTGCCTTTCAAAGCTTATTTTGAATATGTTTGACCGATTCGGACGTGCAGAAAATGTTTTTGCGGCTGAGACGTAGACCAAGAAGGACAAAAGCTGAAAGTCCACACCATGCGTTCATGCGTAGATGCGTATGATACTTTTTGTGCATTTTATGCGTTTCTAAATTCAAGTTACATGCAATGCGTTTTATGCGCCAAATTTGTTTTTTTTTAATCAGCTGTTGTGCTAATATGTTTAACAATTAAAAACATTTTTGCAAGAAATTGAGAGTGTAATTGATATTTTAATAGAATTTATTTAATAGAATTCATAGGGAAGTAAGCTTTTATTATAAAAATATTCGTGATTTTTCACGGTATTAATAAGTTTCCAATTCATGGCATTTGTTACAAAAAATAATAAACACAACAAAGATGACACTCAGAAGATAAAAGTAATCGATAACTAGAATGGCAAATTTTGTTCTTGTTAAATTGTGCTAAAAATGTATTTTAATGTATTTTATTCATTAAAGTTTATACAATCTTTATTACGAAAGCTTTTTCTCTTATTTAAAACCTTTTTTAATTCAAAAACATAGATAAAAGTAATTCACCACACAAACATAATTATCGATAACATTGAAAATAAAATATGAATTGCCATCCATGGCCATCAATAACAGCTGACTTTTTTTCACCACACATGCGACGGATACAAAAGTAAAAAGTAAACCTACTTTCAAGCGTTAATGCGTGTATGCATTCTCTGTATTTTGTTGTGTAACTTGTCATATGGGCACTTCCAAGATTGTAAACGGGACATTCGCACACGTTTATATTGACAAAACTGTAAAAAACAACCTGATTTTCATTTTTTAAATTAATGATTCTTTTAACTCTCAATTAGCTCTTTAATTTCCGCAAATGAATCTTTTCGCTTACTGTCGTGGTTTCCGAGATAATTGCAAAAAACCAGTGATTGTAAACGGGACAAAAAACGGAAGTGGGTTTTAAGGGGTAACCGTTTAAACAGTGATTTCTGCGAAACCTGACACAATATTTTATTGGGATTAATTTTAAAATGTTGCGTACTAATGTGCCCTACAAATGGTTTCGATTTCAAAATAAAATATGAATTACATTTTTTTAAATAAATTGTTAAAGAAATTGTAAACGGGACAATTTTTCCACCATGATTTAAAATTTTTTATGTTGCTATTTATAATCCTTTATATAAGAAACTTAATAAAAAATGTTTTTCAGATCATAAATATGCCTTAGATTAGAGTATTGTTGTTCCAAATGCATATTTTCTAATATACACAAGTATGTGCTAAAAGTTGTAGTACTTCGTTTACCATTTATCCTTTTTTTTCGATTCAATTAATTTATACGAATATATTAAAAAAATATAAGCAATTCTCTAAATAAATCTTGAAAAGAAAAAATTTTTTTTTCCATTTTTTGTGGTTGACGTTTTTTTTGGAAATAGCCATATACAATTACACTGATTCAACTTTTTTGTCAAATGCATAAAAAGGACAGACGCATAAACGCATGGTGTGGACCTTCAGCTAAAGATCACCCGTGTCGGTCAAAAATGTTCAAAGATAATGTATTGAAGGCTAAAGAGATGCACAAGCACAAGAAATATTGCTTACAAGCAATTTCATTGAATTTAGATAGTGTGTGTTTATTACTCTCTCATTACAAAACACATACTTCCAAAAACAATTGTTTTGTTTTACGATCAAAATATAGAAGAATAGAACAAAACTGCACTAGAACAATGCTGAACTAAAATAAAGCTGCATTAGAACAAAGATGAAGTAGAACATTAAAACAGAAATAGAACATTCCAAGCATGTTTGAATGTTTTGATTGTAAACATATACCAAAGAGAATTGCAAAGTGAGAAACATTTTCGTTTTGTAATGAATATGAAAAAGTTTATATGCAATATTAATTTTTATTTGCAAAAATTTATTGTTTATTATTTACATACATATAAAGGTACTTAGGTCTAATATTTAAATAAAATTAAGAAGAATTCATTATTTTCATAGATATAAAAAATAAAATCTAATGGTGTGTTTCACAATTTTTTGGGAAAATTGATAGCAACAAAATATTAATAATTATTTAACTAGAATTAGAAATATTGGTTAAATAAACGTTTAAAGTTTTATATAAAAATAAAACAAGACCTCAAGCTTGATAATTTAGATATACATATGTACATAATATAATAATAAAGGTCGACTAAAATAAAATATATGTACATTTAGGAAATAATTCAAAAATATCAATTTTTTTATTTTTTTTAATGTTCTAGTGCACTCGATGCTTTTACTATAATTTACCGTTTCTTTATTTCATTGTCTGTTTTTGTGTTGATATTCTGTTTGTTTTGATAATACAAGCACTAACAAAGCAGAAGAGAAAAACTTTTCAAGTTATGCTTGTTTTGTTTTGGTGGAAGCAATGTGTTGTTATGTTTGTTTTGCTATGTATGTTTACAGTGAAATAATATAATTGATAGTTGTGTGAAGTAGAACATAGAATATTAAGAATATTTTGCGCAGCCCTTTATTGAAGGCATTACTCTATTAAACTTATTATTAAACATAAAATGGTCCTTTACACATGTAGCAAAACGTTTGCACGTTGCAGGATTTATCCAAAAGCAAGGAAATTGCGTTCAACACGATTTGAAACCTAAAGAAAATTTTGCTTAAATGACATTAAAAGAAGTGAATTCGAATTGCGGGCGATAATAATCGGATTCATTACGACAACCTTAAGCGCTGGAAATCATTTATGAAAACCGGCCAACTAGCCGGACGCCGAATATTCATGGCGGTAGTACCAGAATGTTGACATCTTTCAGGAACTTCTGAAATCAGGCCAAACTAGTATAGAGAAACTGTGCAGAACCCATGAAATTCGTTTGAAGCGAGCATTGGCCGAAAACCCCCAGAAATATGCTATAAAAATCTATTTAAAAAGTAGTTGTTGGAAAGTTTTGCCTTGTTCTGAACGTTGAAGTTACTATTGCTCAGTAAATATGAAATATGTATGAAAAGTTTTGCCTTATTCCTTAAATTTGTTTCGATCGATGTAGAGTGCTTTCACTGAAATAAGCTTCCCTTCAGAGCGGGGTATTTGTAATTGAATTGGGTGCCCTGGTGGGCTACTTGTTAGAGTGCTAGTCTATGAGTGCGATATTTTGGTCTGTTTCACCATTCCCTTGGGGGTTTGTATAAACATCTCAAGAATGTTTTACTTTTTGGTGATACATCCTCCGGGGAAATCAGGTGCAGTCAATACCTGGCATTCGGCAAAACTACAAAACTGACAGATCTCAAGAGACCTTCACGAGGCCTCTGTTAGCATTCTGTCTTTCAGAAAAATTGTATTTGTGGAAATTTCGCTTTTCCGTTGAAAAGATACTTTCGGGAATCATGTTGTGATTGTAGTTTACTTCCTTGAGTTTCGGGAAGGGATAGCCTGGAAATTCCACTAAAGAGCTGATTTTTCACCACTTGTGGGAGAGTTCGGCCTGAGGGAGGATCATTCCTAGGTGCTGTTGCTGGGTACTTAATTCAACAATTAAGCCAAAGAAGATTCCTTAAAATTGTTGTACACTTAAACGAAGTTTTAATATTAAAAAAAATTGCTTGTTTAAACTTTTACATCTTCTGACTTTAAAGGTATTCTTGCCCAAATTGTATAAAAAACCAGGGCTGTGGAGTCGTCAAGAAATAGTTGTAACTCCGACTCCGACTCCTTTTGCTGTAATTTTTTAAGTACGACTCCAAGTCCGACTCCAACTCCGACTCCAACTCCGACTCCGACTCCTACTCTAACCTATCATTATTTATGAGACTAGTTCTTATTTGACTTTAAACTCTTTTAATTTGTTTTTTAATTCAGTACCTTTTAAATGGTTAAATATAGCAAGAAAATTATTCTGTAAAACTTTCAAATCGATATTTTAATTCTAACGTGCCGCATTGAGCTTTAACATATGAGGAGGAAAGCTCGAAAAACATATAGCGCCCGATTAAATAGACCAACTGAGCTCTACTTTTTTGATTCTACAGTGTTATGTCATTCTTGACTAATAACTCAACAGTTGAACATTTTAAGCCAACTGTAATATAGAAAAATAATGGATTTAATTTTGGAACCACCGAGTTTTGTTACGAACTTTCGAAAGATATGAGTTTTGATTCAAACCGTATGGGATCATTAAACTTTAGTATATTTTAAAAGTTATATTTATTTATTAAATATATGCAAACAGTGCTAAAAAATGTAACAATAGTTGTGAAGGGAAGAGATAAACTACACCAATTCACATCTGTTGGAATTTATAGATGTGTGAATTTCCATAAGTTCTATCTAATGCAGCTTTCGAGATAGAAAAGTTGAAAACAATGCCAAGTCCAATTTGCTAAGACGTTAAGGGCACCAAGTGTACTAAGTATTGTTTACCACAGAATTTGAAGAGACAAAGAACATCATAAGTTCTTTTTTGTAAATTGTGAAGTGAGGTCTTTTGTTTTTAATATACATAAATTCAAACACTGCCGTTTTGGTCTTGTTTTATTTATTAAGTCAAATATTTAGACCAACTTTTTTAATCATTCTCAGGAAAATTAAATATATTTTTATTTAAACATGCAGATGCGCCTTCAGTTGTTACTTCTACAATTTTTATAACACATTTTGAAGAGAAACGTACCGTAAAAAGTTCTATTATTTCTGGGATCATTAAAATATTCGGATCATTAAAATATTCAGACAAAGGCAAATTTTTAATACATAAATAGCATCATTTGCGATTTTCAACGTGTTTCAAAATGTGGCTTATATGAATTTTTAAACAACTAAATTGAAATCGTTTTCTTCAGTACACCATTGCTTTTTTCCGTTCCAAGTTCAATATTATTATTGTCAAAGACCGAAATTTGAAATTGCAAGTCTTTATTATCTCTCCAATTTTTCCTAAATTGAGTAGATAAAAGAATTCTCAAATCATTTTTCGGGTTTACCCCCAGATTGATGGGAATTATATTTAGAACAATGTCATGTATTTTTCCGAGCTCCTTTTCCTTTCTTTCTATTATAATTCACCTTGAAGGTTAGAACTTAAAATTTAGTTTACTTAATGCTTTCACCACAGGAGCTACAGCAGATTTCAAGTCATATGTCGGAACATGGCTACAAAAATATTTGTTAATATACGATAAATAAAAAACAACAAATTTTTAACTTCCTTAATTCGGCTCTATTTCATTAGGGATTTCTTGGCGAAATTCAAACAGTGAACCAGCGAGTTTTGTTACAGAAATTTTAGGTCACATAAAAACATAGAAAAGGACATGCTTCGATACAATCTATATATTTCTCATAAATTGCTAAAAGAACTGTCAAAATAAGATGTTATCTCAATTTGTCTAACTCCCCTACTCATATGAAAAGTATACTGGTCATTATCTTCTGACTTCACAAATTCAAAAAGTAGACCCTCTTATTGCCAATTCCACCAATTTATTTAAATATCAATTTATGTTTAAAAATCGTTTTTTTTATGTGGAATAAAAATAAAACTATATGAAAAATTATATTTAAATATGAATTGATATTTTAAAAGAATTGCTGAAATTGGTCATTAAAATTTTTTTATTTTGAAAAATATTAGAAAAAATTTTAATGCCAAAAAGTCGGAGTCGGAGTCATTAGTGTTTGTGGGTACTTCGACTCCGACTCCGGTACAAAAACCTCAACTTCGACTCTTCAACTCCGACTCCACAGCCCTGTAAAAAACAATTAAAATCGTATCGGGTAATCGCTAAATGGTTACTTTTATAAAGAAGTAAAATTTTTTTTTAGCAAATTCTAGTACACATATTTCAAAAACAACTAAAAACGGAATTTTACTTTTACTGGCGTTTTTTTTAGTACCCAACTGAATGGATACTTATCAAAAAATCTAAAATATCGAATAAAATTTTGTGTTCCCAAAAATTACTTTGATAATATGGAATAATATTTAAAAAAATTTCAAAAGTTTTTTTATGTATTTAATTACAAGCATGCAACAACTGATCTTAATTTTTTTTTTTTACCAATTTCAATGAAAACACTTATCCATTATGAAACATGAGTGGAGTAACCATTAAAACGCATTTTGTAATTTTGAAATTGAAAGTTTTAAGATTTACACTTTAATGCAATATTTTGTAGCTGTTTACAATGTAATTTAGACAAATACCACCATCATAATTTTGCATTTTTTCTGTATAAAACGCCATGAAACTTGGATACTTAAATGCTAATTCAGTTTATGAAGTACGAGTACGAGTTCTCATATTCATTTCAAAAAGTTTTTTGTTTATTTTTCAAAACAAATAATTATAAGTCTAAGAGCGAGATTGGTTATGAGAAGTTTCCAATTTCAATTTTAAATTGCAGACACAATTCCAGTACAGAGAAGAAAAATAAAAATGTTGCCACAGAATTGCGTTTTAACTTGAATTGTTTTTGTTTGATTATTTTGTAAAATAACACTTGTTTTTTATAATTATTTTGTATTTTTTGTTTTAAGTTTGTTTTTTTCTAACTTAGATTTTGTAATAATGCCAGTTTTTTTTGATATTTATTTAATTGTAAACAAACTGGTTTAGAAAATAAAAAAAGAAACACTTCAGAAATCGGAGACGTTTCATAAATTTTTTTCAAACAAGTAGTTTCTTTAGACTAATCAAATTTCTGTAAAATGTTGGTTGCTGTTTATCATTATTTTTGATAAATGGCTGTAAACAAATAAATGTCTAAATGACAACCTGTTGTTCTCATTTTTTGTTTAACAAATACTTTTGGTTGGTTTTTATTATTTCCTCTTTTCATAAAAAAAAAAATAAAAACGCGATAGTTTTTTATTTCACTTGGTTACTTTACTTTAACTCGTTATCAAAAAGTAAATATTTATCAGTTTATCAGGGCGGAAGGGTAAATAACATGTTTTTTTTTTTTTTTTTTTTCTTTTGGAAACTGTACATAATTGGAAAAAATATTACAACTGTATTATACCCATTGTGCAGATTCCTATATGATATAAGAGCGTATTGAATAAACCAAATTCTAATGCAAGTTTAAAAAGTTCTCGGCCATGTTGCGACAATCGCAAAACGCCAAAAATTTTATGGTGTTTTAAATCTTTTTTTTTTAATTTCCTAAGCTAATCCCGCGAAGCTCTACGCTTATCTGCAGGAAAGAAACCAAAGTCACTGGCGGGAATCGAACCCGCAACCCCAAAGCAAATAGACTAGCTCACTACCAGCTAGCCTACCGGGGCAATCTTGTTTTGCTTCCGATCGATTCTAGTTCCTCTGAGCATACTTTTGCAATTTGAAGTCTTGCGATTAACAAAACACCTATTATATTAAGCGTTTTGCGATTGTCAGAACATGCCCGTTTCTAAAATTTTACTTTGAACTTTCACTCAAGCCGATATTTCTAGCTTGTCTTGAGCTTAACATTGGCAGTCCGCGAAAATATCGCGACCGATTAGAGTCAAATTTGATTATTTGGATTAATGTAGGCCCCAGCATTGGTCGCGGGAAAAGCAGATTTTATAGAATTCGGTTATGCATTTCACTTAAAATTCTGGGCAGTAAGTGTTAGGCCTGCTATCGAGCCTTTTCGTGTCGTGGAAAGATATTCCGACCGCTAGCCAATGGGTTTTGTAATTAAATTTCCAAAAAAAAAAAAAATTATGCAACAATTCACATATTCCCATTAATCATTATTACGAAATCGTTGTTTTGCTCTATAGAAACTCGCATAATAAACTGAAACAAATTCCTAATCTATTCCCCACTTTTAATTACTTACTTAAATTGAGTGAAAATATTCAATAGCTACCTGCAATAGTGTTAAAAAGAATTTCTCACGATGACAATATTAAATTATTCCAAGAATTACTTTTAATTTTTATTAACAAGCCGGGTATCTTATAACAAAATGCGTCACTAATGAATCTGTTTGTGTTTTTTTAACAAAAGTAAAATAAATATTGCAAAAATTCCATAGACAATAAAACAAATACTTTATTTAGGTAACTGAAAACCTCAGAACTTTTCTAGAGTGCCCTACAACAGCAACAGTTGGTTTTACACTACAACATCTTACGAGATCGAACTACAAAAGATTTTACGACAACCAACCAGACAGATTCTCTTAACTATACGATTCATTACACATTGACAATTACAAAAACAAAAATAAGGGTATATTCTTCAAAGTACAGAGTATAAAAAAATTTTAGCTGCTTCATACTCTACGCCAACATTTCACGATTATCATTTGCAGTTTATTGTGATTTGGAATGATCATTAATCAAACCGAATCATTTTCCTTTCGTTGAGGATGGAAAGAAGGAAATTAAAAAAAAAACTCTTTCTTTGATGACAATAATGTTGATCATTACAATTTACGCCTTCACTTATATCATTCATAAGTTCGTTGCGTTCCAATACTTCATCTTCTGCAGCACCAGGCGCGGATTCAGGGGGGGTGAAATAAGGAAATTTCCCCCCCGTAAATTATAAAAATATGTTTTGTTTATTTCGATAATACAGGAATACCCATTAATATTATCTTTTTTTAATGTACACAATTTTTGGAAATCCCAGCAAGGTTTTTTTTTGTTTTTTTTATTGAATCTCTAACGAAATTTTCAATAAGTATTTTTTTGTTTTTTTATTGAATCTCTAACCAAATTTTCAATAAGTATCCAAATCTTCATCCTAATAGTTATTTATTAGATATTTTCAATGAAACATCTAGTTTAATGGATTCAAATACTTCCCAGTAAAAACTTCGCCTACAAAATAATGTGTTGAGTAATCAGAAAAACATAAGAGCACTACTTACAATTCTACTGAAAGAACCAATGAATTTTACAAGGGATGTCCCAAAATTAACGCATAAAAAGTAAGTCATTATTTTTTACCTGCACACATCCAGAAAAAAGTAGTTATAGAAGTTGTTATAGATGTAGTTATAGAAGAAAGCTACAAAATAATGAGTTAAAGAAGCTATTCATTTTGAAAAAGTAGGCGAAGTTTTTACTGGGTTATTATTCTACATTCAATCCCAGCAGGTGCAATCTATGTATAACCAAAGAGTAAACGTTTAACTTGATAATGCGTGCGGTTGAATTATTAAAAAGCCTTAGTATTTGTAATATTTATGTACATACATATATATGAGTTATATAAAAAAAATTCCTATTTAATAATTTTTGACGAACGCAAGGATTTGTCGGGGAAAAGCCAGATTTCCTTATCTTTAAAATATTTCAACATACAACAAAAAGTTGTTAAGGAAGAATTGTTTTGGCTTTGTTGTAAAAGCATTTGAAGAGCCTTCACAGGATATTGATTATGACGCTGATGTGTCAATTGATGCGATGGCACTATCATCAACAGTTCTTATAACTTTGACAAATTTTAGTCTTGACCTAAAAAACTGTATAGGAGTTGAAACTGATGGGTGTCGTTTGATGTCAGCAGAAAATGGAGCTGTTTAAAAATTCTGGAAACCGCGACAAATGCGAAACAAACGCCTTGCTATTTCCCGTAAATCAGGCAAAACACGTTTTTACTAAAGTATTTGGGAGCCAAACTCTCTACATTATGCGAGACAAGATGGGTGGACCGTCACGACTCAGCTTTACACTTTGCAACAAGTGTACATCATATAGTAGAAGCTTTGGAAAACATATCTGAGTGGAAAGGTAGAGATACTTCATCAAGAGCCTTATATTAAGGAACTCACTTAGAACTTAGAATAAAAGCACGATATAGATCTTCAAAAAGGATCAAGCCTTATCAAAACTTTAATCATGTGCCTTGAAGAAAAAAGAAATAAAGCCGAAGAACAATTTAAAGTGATTTTTAAAAAAGGTAAAGTTATTTGCGTTCAAATCGAGGTTCCAACCTAAAAAACAAGATTTGAACGAAATAATTACATCCAAAATGTTGAAGATTTCTACCGAGTTGTAGGTTTCATTCTCTTATTGAATTTATTTTAGAAGATCTCAAAACACCTTTCCAATAGATATCTTTAATGTATTGAACATACCAAAACTTCTACTCAAAGTGTAATCAAGTCATATACAGATATAAAACTTTTAAAACCACAACTCGAGATAAACACTTACTAACATCTAAACTTGAGCCTGAACTGTAGCATTGGCAACAAACATGGAAGTTATCTGAAAATCTATCAGATAACGTTGTAGATGCTTTAATAAACTGTGATGAAGATATCTACCCAAATCTAAGAAAAATATTTCAAATTTTCGTTTCAATGCTCGTAAGTAATGCTACGAGCGAGAGATAATTTCCTACCCTTCGTCGAATAAAAACATGGCTCGGATCAACAATGACAAACTGAACATAGACTGAACTATCTAAATTTGCCTCACAAGCAAATCATAAATTGCTTATTTAAAAAGATTAGTTTATTTTAATTTATATTGAAGATTTTATTTAACCTTATTGTTGAGTTTTTTTAATATAATATACACAAATTGCTTTTAATAAACTTTTAAAAACAAATTTTTGTTTGTATCATAAAAAATTTCCCCCCCCCTAAGGCTCAAGCTGGATCCGCGCCTGTGCAGCACTAATAAGACATACATACATATATGTATTACTACCAAGCAAAACTGCTAGAAAAGAAGATGATCTTGTTGTGATTTTATTGCATTTTTGAGAAACGTTTACAATCACACTCTACTTAGAATAAGAAACAATATAAACAGAACTCGAGAAGGGGTGTGGTGTTGCAAAAAAAAAAAAAAAAAAAAACAAGAATCGCAAAAAATATAAATTACTTAAAAATTGCGTTAATGTAGACTTTTTGTTGCATTGAAATTTATAAACATCATGCATCATGTATCACACACAGAGTCATACAACTCGTTTAATTTTACGAGACGGGAGGACGGACGGACAAAATGTAAAAATCACGGTCAAATGTTTTGTTTTCAAAAAAAATATATAAAACAAGTTTTGAAATTTCAATTCTATATAATGAACGAATGAACAACACAAAATACTCATTTACAGTCAGTCACTCGAAAGACAACCAAATGTATTTTTTTTATAAACATCATGATCGATTTAATTTTTTTTATTTTCTTACACTGAAACTGCAACGAGTTAAGCAATTGTTTTTATTGGTGTGGGGCAAAAGTGATTGTTGGAGGGCATTAATCTTTAGCAAAACATTTACTTTCTAAGAAAGTTTTCAAACTTATATTTACGCTTAAAATATTCGAAATAAAGACTTTGTATTAAAACTGTAACCTGTGCCCATGTTCTGTAACTCTCGCGTCCAGAAAGTTTTCGATTGAAATGTGTGAAATGAAACAAAAATGCCATAAATTTAAGCAAACAGCTGTTTTTCTCACTTAACTGTGTCTGTAACTTTTTTTTGGCGAGTTTAGCTGTCACGTAAGGAAATTACTCGCCAATTTACAGAAAAAGTGTGTGTAACATTTTGGTGAGAAAAGTTCCCGCTTTGAACTGTCAAATAAACTCACGAATAAAAATGGGGCGAGAAAAAATTTTAACACTAAAAAACAATTAGAAATGCAAAATGCAAAGAATAATAATATTTTATTCTTGGCACATTTTTCATTGTTTTATTATTTAGCTTTTAACATTTTTATAAAATATACGAATGTCTTCAAAGCTCGTTTGCAAACAACAAACATTAAAGTCGCTCTTTACACAATTTTGCATAGCCGACGGTTGTGTTTTCGCCGCCGTCGTTGAAAAATTTTCAATTTAAGTAAATTTTGGTCGCCGTCAACGATATGTGTTACTGGCGTTCTGAACGTCTGCAATGTCACATCGGCTTCGAGTACAATATTATGACATTTATAACGTAACGACGTAGTCTCTTTTGATTGTTTTCGACATGAGTTACAGACACACGTTGTTCTCACTTTTCGAGAAACGATGGAATATTTTGTTTCACATCTTTTCGATGCAAGACGTTCTCACTAAAGTTACAGAACATGGGCACTGATGTCTAGAATCTACGCCTCGTCCCAGAAACATTTTCTTTTATATTTAAAAGTTTTATTCACACGCAGATAAAATACATTTTAACATATGGTCACCTCCAACAATTTTTATATTTATTAATAACTAAAATAAATTTTGTATATTAATTTTTCGCGATCGGGAGAAAGTTTTCGCACCAAACGCGATAAAGTTTTGAATTTAAAATTTTCTCCTTACTATACAAAATTAACATTTAATTACAAAATTTTAAGTATTTTCTAATAATTTCATTAATATAACAAGATCTTACCATTTGTTAGGAAGAAGGGCGCAAAAAAATCGTGACTCGCATTGTTGTGATATATCGTCGTGCGGGAGTTTATGTGCTCTATATGCCAAAAGTGTATTTTGAGAAAATCGATCTTGAAGTTTTAACATAATTCAGGTTTGAAGGATATAGAACAAAACAGACACTATTTATCTCAGAAACTAGATGAGATAGCCGAAAACGGATTACATATTTGAAAAATTTGGGGTCGAAAACCTAAAGTGGCATAATTAACTCGAAATGTGTAAAATGGCGGATAGAGCACATAAACTCCCGCACGACGATATGAGTTCTTTGGCGGATGTATGAAACAGTGATAATTTTCAGCAGCGTAGCAGGGTTGTCAGATTTTTTTGAGCTCCATCGCCAAACCGGAAGTCAGAAATCGCCAAAAATCGCCAAACGTCGATATTGTTCAGTTTTTGTAAAATTTTCTTTTTTTAAAATTAAATTTTGCATAGAAAAAACGCTAGTATAATTTTTCAGTCAAAAATCGCCAAAAACTGAAAAATACAAAAAAGTCGCCGAAGTAAATTTTGTTTTGTTTCTGTAATTGTTTTTTTTTTATATAACATAAAATGGAGATCATAATGTATTCAGTTAAAAACTTAAATTAACTACACAAGTCTATAAGATCGCACACTTCAGCCTCACCGATTTCATTACTGGAGTTTTGACCTACATACTTATAGAATTAAATAGTGACTGAATATAAAATTCACTTAATATGTTTTTTATATTAGTAATGATAACAAAAAATGACAAGTTGTTTAACAAAATCGCCGAAATAATATAATTGGTAAATATAGCCAAGTTAATCGCCAGTTATATCAGAAATCGCCATAAAAGTCGCCAGTGACCAGTCGCCAAATGGGGAATCCCATCGCCAAACACGTTTCAAAATCGCCACGTTTGGCGAGAAATCGCCATATCTGACAGCCCTGCAGCGTAGTAATATGTGCGCGGAACGAGCTATTAAAGTTGCACAAGATATTTTTCCATTATGTAAATCAACTCGCACTTTAAACTAAAAATTTATTTCATTAAACCCAAAAAAATAGCTTTAAATTTAATAAAGGCTTGAAAACCAAATGTTCTATGAACATTTTCCTTATAATCATTTATGAATATGGGGGCTAAAATATGTTGCATATGGGCATTTCCATGTCATCGTACGTGACATTTGTACGCCTTCAGAGAGATGGAAAATTTGCAAAAATAGTATCAACTGGAAAATTTTTTGTATCATTATGTTTCATTTAGGGGGAACTATATATGAAAAAAAAAACTTTCAAATTTGGAACCTTGTTGTCCAAAATATCGGGCAAAATAAGTGCATATCGTACGTGGCATAAAACGGAAGTGATATTTGGGTGAATATTTTTTTAATTTCATGCATTATTATATATATATAATTGGAAAAAAATAATTTTTTTTGGTTGGTTTTATAATGAACAAAATGTAATACCGTACGTGACAGATTTTTCTCTTATAGTATTTACAAGGCACGAAATATATTTTTTGTAAATATGTATATGTATATAAAAACCTCAAAACAAACAAGTAAGAAAGTATAGTAGGTCAAGCTCGACCATATGATACCCTATACTATAATACTTAAAAACATTTTTTTTGAGAGTGTACCCTACTTGGGGCCAGTGGCCAATCAAGAACGCCAGAACAAAATTATGCTATGAGGTTAAGAATTATATAAAAGTTATTTGTGCCGAATATTGTTTAGTTATCTCCATCAATATGAGATTTGTGCTTCTAGCCGATTTAGGGAAGGGGGTTTATATGGGTTAATTTTGGACCTACCAGCACAACATTTTGCCATGACATAGTACTATCGTAAAAGTCATTGTCGGAAATTTTTATGTAAATACCAACATTTATAAGGAAGTTATGGCACTTAAAGCTATTTTCGGGAGTAGAACTTGTATGGACCGACTACAAAAAAATTTTGTAAGATGATTTTGATTGTAATAAAATAAGGTTTGACCAAATGTAAACTAAATACCAACATAATAAGGTGATGCATTTAGTTGCATTTAAGTACTTAAAATATCGTACGTGACGAGCTTTAAAAGCTTATACAATTTTTATTATACCAATTTAAAAAAAAATTCCGATCAATATTTTTTTGCAGCAAATATCTTGCTTTTAACTTTTATTTTGAAATACCTAAGACTGACCAATTCAAATGACAAAGATAAGTTATGTTTTCGCACCACGTACGTGACATAAGAATAGCATCAAAAACAAACACAAAAATATACCGCTAATCGAACTATAAATTTGTTCTTTCGTCATGGATCTTGTTCATTGTTGTAAAATTAATTTTAAAGTATTATTGCAATATTACCGGTTCTGTATTTAATCGGCAGAATATTAAAAATTGTCAATTGCAGTAACTAAAAATGAATCAATGAGAAAGTGAGTTAAAACTATTATTTTTTGCTTTTTAAAAATTGTAATAAGCTATAAGTACCCCGGCATAGTAAAGTTTGGGTGTGTTTTTCCTTTCTACCATATTTGAAAAAGAGTTTCAAGCGATTTAATTTTTTGTGTTCTGGTTGACATTCTCATGGAAATGCCCATATATAAACAATAAATGTACCATATATAACACTGGTTTACAGCCAAAAAAAATACCAAGAACGCCACATGCCTAGAAAAGTTAATTGGGACCTCCTGAACACGAAAAACGCTGTAAGTTTTTTTTTTCTAAGTACCGTTTTTTAAATAGCGGTACTTTTGTGTTTTTCCGTGTATGGTCCAACTCAAACCCTTGTGAAGCCCAACCGAAAAGTCCGATCGAGATAAATGGCATATCGTTGGAAAGGTAATTGAATGCCTTTTCCGTCGATATGCTCAAAATGTGCCTATTTTTTACGTTTTTTCAAAATTTTTCATTTTTATTTCTACGTTATGGTAAAGATCTGGAATGTTTTATTTTTTTACCACATAGTTTATTAAGTTACCAACATTTTAAGCGTGATTTGAAAAAAATCGGATGAAAAATAAAGTTTTAATTAAGGATTTTGTGGAACGACAATATTTTCATCTTTATCAAATTCCGTTTTTTGTTAAATACTGATGGACGCCGAATATAGTGTGTGAGCAATGAAGATGAATGACTTTTAGGTTGGGCTCCACAAGGGTTTGAGTGGGACCATACACCGAAAAACACAAAAGTACCGTTTTCCAAATTATAAATTTGTAAAGCAGTGTAATGTGTATGGAAATTAAAAAAATTTTTTTTTGAGGAGCTTTAGAAATTGCATTTGGTGCGGAAACTTTTTTGGCCAAAATGGCCTAAAAAAATTATTTTCATTATCAATACTAAATTGCCCATCGCGTGGTGGGATGAAGAAATTTTGTCCAACAAAAGTCATTACGCTAATTAAAAAAACCCAACAAAAAGATTAAATAAAATTTAAGATCAGTTCAATATACATTAATCTTTTTAAATAAGCAATTTATGATTTCCTTGTGAGCAAATTTAGACAGTACAGTCTATCTTCTGTCATTGTTGATTTGAGCCATGTTTTAATTCGACGAAATTACCTCCCGCTCGTTGCATTACTCACGAGCATTGAATCCAAAATTGGATATATTTTTCTTAGATTTGGGTAGATATCTTCATCACAGTTTATTAAAGCATCTACAACGTTATCTGATAGAGATCAAGCTCAAGTTAAGATGTTAGTAGGTGTTTATCTCTTTTATCAAATATAATCAGCTCATCAGCTTGTTGTGGTTTTAACAGTTTTGTATCTGTATATGACTTGATTACACTTTGAGGTAGAAGTTTAGGTATGTTCAATACATTTGGGAAATCTATTGGGAAAGTTTTTATGAGATCTTCTAAAATAAATTCAATAAGAGGAATGTAACCTACAACTCGGTAGTAATCTTCAACATTTTGGATGTGATTATTTCGTTCAAATCTTGTCTTTTCGATAGGAACCTTGATTTGAACGCAAATAACTTTAACTTTTTCAAAAATCGCTTTAAATTGTTCTTCGGCTTTATTTCTTTTTTCTTCAAGGCACATGATTAAAATTTTGATAAGGCTTGATCCTTTTTGAAGATTTATATCGTGATTTCGTAAAATGATACTAAGCGGCTGTGTTACAATAAGTATCACCCTTAATAGGTATGTATATTCCGCAAATAAATAAAAGTACTAAGTGAGTTCCTTAATAAAAAGGTAGAGATACTACCTTTCCACTCAGAAATTTTTTCAAAAGCTTCTACTATATGATGTACACTTGTTGCAAAGACGCATAATGAAATACTTTGCTAAAACTGATTTTCGCTTGGGATGATTATATTTAAAAAATTTTGTCGTTTCTTTAACAAATGATACAACTTTTTGTATTAATGGCACTTTATTGCTTTTAGAAATTGAGTTGTTCGATTTATGGGAATAGCAAGGCGTTTGTTTCGCATTTGTCGTCAAAAATTATCAAATAACTATTGGCATTAAGATATGGATACTTATTGAAAATCGTTACAGATTCAATAAAAAAAAAAAAAAAATACTTATTGAAAATTTCGTTAAAGATTCCCTTGCTGGGATTTCCAAAAATTGTGTACATTAAAAAATATATAACATATTTTTATAATTTACTGGGGGGAAGTTTCCTTATTCTCCCCCCCCCCCCCCCCTGAATCCGCACCTGGTGATAGTGTAAAGCAACTGTGTGACCATAGCTAAAGACAGTTATTATTCGGTTATTCGATTTCATAGTGGTAGTACTTTCACGGGAGGGCATAGTTTAGAAGCTGTTTTTTGGGAGAGGGTTGTAGTTGGCCAGACTAAGTGAAGAAGTTCGACAATGTGGACTTCAGGTAGTGGTTACTGTTCAAACCCAATAGGGAAGTACTAAAAATGTTTTATTACGGGTTGGTTTTTTCCCAGACTTTGTGTAAACATATTTGCCCGTAATACTATTTATGGCTGAGCTGAGGTAGCACCGATCTTTTTATGTGACACTAAATGGAAATATTGTAGCTGCAGTCAATAGGTCAAGCGCTTAGGAAATCCAAAACTATCAGATCTCCGCGAAACATAGACAAATCTGGTAACAGGAAAACCATTAGTCATTGGAACCTTAGGATTCTGGACTGAATAGTGCAGAGGTACCTTTAGAAATGATGCTGAAAGGGTGGTCCTAAAAATTCCGAAGGATATTTTTGTGTACTGTAAATATCACATAACAAGGATTTTTCTTCGAAATATGAAAGATCAAAGATGATAGACATGGAATACAAATACTCTCACATGCTACTAATTGGTAATAAATAATGACAATTTAGCTATATTTTGGTCAATCTAGCGGGTTTTCCTCAATTTTTATTTGTATAGTTTGGGTTTTATAAAAAAAGAAAGTCAACACTACTATTCGTGACACAACGTTGACGCTCTTGTTTTGGTATGGCATATCAGCGTGAAATCTAAGTGGAAGAAAACGTTCCGCCTTCCGCTTTGGTTTAGATACGGCTGTTATTTTTTTATTTTATTTATGTTGTTTTCATGCAGGTTTTGTGAAATTACTATTGAGAGCAAAATGAAGATAGAGGGAAGGCGTTTAAAATACGTAAAATGTTGCGAAACAAAAGTTTGATTTTATGGGCACAAGTGTAGTTTCAAGAGAGAATTTAAAAAAAATATGCAGCACTGTTTAAAACTTCATTCCAAGATCTGATCAATAAAAAATTACATTATCCACAAATGTACAACACCTCCTTTCCTTTGAACATGTTGTACTGTTCTTTTAAAACTCTATTAACTACTGACCTACCAACTAACAGTTTAAACAATTAAATATTTATTAAACAAATATTGACGAATTTTTTTAAACACACTTTTAAAAACTAAACATTGAAACACAATCTCTTCGTTACATTCTAATTAGGCGAAAGTAAACCAAAACCAATAGATGATAAATAATATTAAGCGGCACTTAGAAATCAATTTCACTATAAGTTCTCCTCTTATCGGTATTTGAACTATCGAACAATTGAAAAAAAATCAAACACGAAAACAAATTTGAATCACTTACCTCACACACAAGGAGTTTTACACTAATTAAAATTGATTTAAGACAAACACGCAACAAATATTTTATTGCTTTTTTAACAATTTCTTTTTTTCGAAACTTAAGTATATTTACAAACATTTGAAAATTGTATTATCGCAAAATTGTTTAAACAATTCCATTTCAAAAAACAAGCCGTTTGTTATTTGTACACCTGTTTACTTTAGTTTCGTTATCTAGTTTAATGGAATTTATATTTTGTTCGTTTGTTTGTAATTACGAATATTCGTAAATATTTTTTTTATGACTGATTCGATTGTTTGTTAAACGATCGTTTGTTTATCTTTTGTTGTGTTCTATTTTTAACCTGTTGCGTTAAGTCTATTGGGTAAGTACTAATTACCAATCAATATTGCCTTTTTTGGAGGGGGTGCAGTAGATTACATTTAATACGACGGGCAAAGGAATTCCGAGATAAGATTTATTTACTAGAGAATAACAAATATATGATTAAAAGACTGTTGGTAGAGGAGGGTTGTGATTGTAAATATAGTTTCGAAATTAAAGTTAATCAAGAATTATTCGTACTTTTGCCTCATGGGTCTTAAACAACCCAAACTTTATTTTCGTACACATTTCTTAATCAAAAGTTTAGATGGGAAGATTTCTCTGAATTATCTTATGCAGATCGGTTTCGACGATGATGGTAAAGATAAGAAACCTTTGGGGAAAAATTTTAATTATAAAAGATGATGATTTGAAAACCACAAGTGGTAATTTTTTTCAATTTAAGATATTGAAATTTTTTTAAAAACGAAGAAAAATTTCGATGACAGTACCCATGTTCCGTAACTTTAGTGAGAACTTCTCGCATTAAAAAGATGTGAAAAAAATATTCAATTGTTTCTCGAAAAGTGAGAAAAACTGTGTCTGTAACTCATGTCGAAAACTATTAAAAGAGTTTACGTCGTACCGTTATAAATGCCATAATATTCCACTCGAAGCCGAAGTGACACTGCAGACGTTGAACGCCAGTCACACATATCGTCGACCGTGACCAAAATTGACTAAAAATCAAACATTTTCAATGAAGGCAGCGAAAATACGACTGACGGCTATACCAAATAATGTTAGGTGCGACATTAATGTGTGTTGTTTCCAAAAGAGCTTAGAAAACATTCGTATATTTTATAAAAATGTTTAAAGCAAAATAATTAAACAATGAAAAAATGTGCCAAGAACAAAATATTATTATTCTTTGCATTTTTAATATGTTGTTTAGTATTAAAATTTTTTCTCGCCCTGTTTTTATTCGTGAGTTTAATTGACAGTTCAAAGTGGAAACTTTCACACAGAAATTTTACAGACACACTTTTTCTGTAAATTGGCGAATAAGTTCCTTATGTGACAGCTATTACTCGCCCAAAATGTTTCAGACGCAGTTAAGTGAGAAACCCAGTTGTTTGTTTCACTTTATGGCGATTTTGTTTCATTTATCAGTCGACACAAGTCTTCTACAAACACCCTGGTATGTGTACACCGACACAAAACTAGAAATTTTAATTTTAGGTTCATGTTCTTTCTTCTGGCTTAGGAGCTGGAGCTATTTAACCTATAATTCAAAGCTTCTGTTGTATAGCAACAGTATACAGAAAGACGGGACTGCAGGCTGAACTACGCTCATGAATATACACAGATAGAAATCAATCGCTAGCCTAGCATTTTCAAAATCAACCTTTTCAACGGCTTTTTAGTTTTAAACAACAGTCAACACGTTATTACTGAAAGAGAATAAGCAATAACATATTTACTATTTAGACCTGGCGGTTTCCATAATAACGGATACGACTCTGATCAGCCGTTATTTTAGATACATACGAAACTCAAGTCCAAGACAAATTTCAGGTGTTGGGCACCAGTATTCCCCGAGAGTGCAAGGGCTAAAGGTAGGTAATCCATAAAACGCCTTTGCACTTCTCTTGTAGCCTTTCTGGATATTGAGAGGGCATTTACTAATATCAGATCTTATCTTAGAATCTATGAAGGAGATGGGTGTTGACGGTGTCATTTGTGGACTTATTTCGATGGCTCGCTGGAGAGATAGCCAGGTCAGAGCACCTGCTGTTGCCAGGACAATATCGTCTAGCAATGACACGGGGAACCTCAAGTGCTACTTGGCTTTCGTATGGACAAGATAAGGACGGTAATATCGGTCATTCCGGGTCACTGGTTGATAGGGTCCTAAGCGATCAGGATGGACTTAGGTTATAATGGCTACTGCAGAAGTTTTGATGATGAGGAGGTGGAGTAAACGGTGTTTAATTTCTCTACCAATGACCGGTTTCGGGGTTATTAGGATGGGAAATTTTCGGATACCAGAATTACCATGCTTGAATGCTATATCTATTGTAGGATTGCAGCCTATCTCTCCTTTTTCAGGGAGTCGAAATAATATGAGGCTGCAGTAATGTCTGGGGACTAATTTGGTGGACAGTGGCTTAACTGTGCTGTAAGGACCAAATCGAACAGTCCTCGTGTTAGCTACCCATGAACCTTACCAATCCCTTTTTATTATTATCCCTTTATATTATGACATTCAAAGTGGAAAATTAAATTTAAAGCGAACTCCTTTAGTTCAATTGTCACCAAACACATATGTATATGTACCCATTAAAAACTTCGCTTACATTTTCAAAATTAATAGCTTCTTTAACTCATTATTTAGTAGCTTTCTTCTATAACTACATCTATAACTACTTTTTTCTGGATGCATTTAAGTAAAAAAATAATAACTTTCTTTAAAATGCGTTCATTTTGGGACATCCCTTGTAAAATTCATTGGTTTTTTCAGTTGAATTGTTAGTGCCTTCATGTTTTTCTGATTACTCAACACATTATTTTGTAGGCGAAGTTTCAGGATTAGATTTCACCTAAGATTTGCATATTCTTAATTTCATTGATTTCTATAAATAGAGAAAAAACGGCCTTAAATACGTTTAGGAAACGTTCCAATTATTAGCCGACGTCTCTGAGGCGAAAAGTTCCCTTGGTATTCGATTGACCTGCTCTTCTCTAGCAATCTGCTTTTTTAAGCATGTGATATTGATTAACTAATTCCATAATTAAACTAGGTATTAAGGCCCCTATTATGGTTTACAACTCAACTCAGTTGGGTTGTAATTTCTTAATTTTTGTATTATGGTTTACAACATTGCTAAATTGCGGTGAACAAAAACATATCAAAAATTACAACTGATCACAACCAGTTGTATTTATTACAACTCAACTGATTTGAGTTATAAACCGTAATAGGGGCCTTAAATTCGATTATGTATTTATGTATAAGAGAGTTGCGGTTGAGCAATAAAAAGACAATATTAAGCTTAAACTTTTAAGAGATTCTAAAAAATCCTCTAAACATAGGTATTTAAAAAAGCTCTAGAAAATTATTTTTTTTATTCAGCAAAAAAAAAATAATTTTCCAAATTTGCCGTTAAAAAAAATATTTTCAATTTGAGTCATCAGACAAAGTCCAACACTAAACAACCCAACGAACCAGCGAACCAACAAACAAAATGAACTTAAAAAAAGTTTTGAAATAAAACAAAACAAGTCAGGCGGAGCGCAAAATAAAAACAAAAAATTGTAAAAGTCAAAAAACATATATTTTTTTTTTTTTTGCAAAAACCACCACTGACTCTGACTGACTAACAGTGGAAGCCATTAAACTCCAACAACATTCAAAAACAAAGTAACGACAAGAAACCACCTGAAAGAACGAGTAAATGGCAAAAAGGCAACAAAAAAAAAATAGTTAAAAACTAAACAAAAATGCAAAAAATATTCTAGTAACAACAAAAAACGAGCAAAAATAACTAGAGAAAATGTAAAAAAAGTGAATACAACACACAATTCACCTCGTTGAAATCAAATATTCGGAAATTAAGAATGAAGTACAATGACCGGTGGTAACTGAATGTACGAGTATAGTAGGAACAGAAGCGACAGCGACAATACGTAGAAATCATACTTTAGCGGCAAAAAAGTACCAACAGTATAAAAAATTTGGTTTGCAAGCAAACAAAATTAAATTAAACAGCTTAAGAAGAATTTAAAAGTTGAAAGTAATAAAATGTATTGGAAAGTACCTACCATTAGTAATAATAATGAAAAAGATTAACGAATTTCGAGCGATTTTAATGGCCATTTTTAAATTTAACTCTTAAGTTTTTGTTCAAAATACAGTTCAATAAACATATGAATGTACTGCATTGCATAATCGGCCAAGTTCTAGAAACGCTTAAGGGAGTGATATTAAAATCGATTGAGATTTCAAATTCAATTTATTTTAAAATTCCGCAGTTTTTCCTGATTTAAAAAGTAGTTTGGTAAAGAATAAGTAAGAGGAAAATTTTTAAAGGTATTGAAGACGATATTATAGGTTTTCAATGGTTCCTATTTTAAAATGAATTTTTATCGCATACCTAAATGAGTACTATAGGTAGTAAGTACATTTTTTGTATCAATGGTTTATTTGGACTAACTCATTTACTCGCTTTAGGGTCACATCAATTAAATTAACAGCTTGATAAATAACCCACATTTTGCAATCATACAAACTGTTGCGTTGTTGATTAGGATGTTTTTTCGAAAATCAAAACTTTTTAATTTTTGTACAATATTTGGCACACTGTTTGTATCGCCTAGTGCTTAATTTAATCATTTTTGTGAATATTTTTTTTTTTTTTTTTTTATTTACTACTTTCTTGCTTATCCTACACAACAAGATACATATAAATCTTATAGTTAAAGTGCAGGAATTATATTAGTTTAAAACATAAATGGGTTATCACAATTCAACGATAAACTTTGAAAAAGAAAGAAGAAGAAAAAAACAAAAGAGTACATTCCCTGCGGGAAATTTGTGTCAATTGGTCCAACAGACTGGTCCTGGGAGTTGTGAAAATATAGCATGAACAAAAAGAAAGAACTCCTGACCAGTAAAAGAAGAACCAATCGTATAACTGGTTTATGAAGAACAAAAAGGTAAAAAAGTAATGAATTTCAGTACAGTCTTCATCGGTAGTGTGACACATTTTTTGGGACTTTCTAAAATTTGGCTCTTGAATTTTATTCTAGGACTTGTTTTATTGAAATAATACTACATTGTATTGAAATAATACTACATTTTAGTAACTGTCACTAAACACGTCTATTGAGAATAGATGTGTAACTGGTCAAATGGTGTCAATTTACCCCCTCCAATGACAACCAAATATAAAAGTGATAGGTCTTATTCATAGAAAGTGTTAAAACTAGAAGCGGTCTTTACCAATAAAGACCTATCACGGGACTACTTTGGTGTCAGTTCGCTTCCCTCTAGGGTTATAACAAAATGGAAAGGAATTAAACATTTAAATTAAAGAAAGATAAAATTTAATTTTGCGTTGAATAAGGAAAACAAGGAGAAAAAATGTTTTAAGAAATTTTTTTTTAAACAATTATGTTTGTACAAAATATGTTTGTGTCAATTGTTTGCAAACGGATAGTGTGCACCTAAAAAACCGTTTTAGTGCTCCTAAATTGTAACTCAGTTTGCGTTTTATATTAAAATATGTAAGCTATATACATTTTTAGTACTATTGCAAGCTAAAAGCTACTAAAGGAACAACAAGTTTTAAAACTTTCCAAATTCTATTAATCGCAATAATTTTTGTTCATCTTTAACCCCCGAAACACTTACTGTATTTCGGTTTCGTAGTTTTACAAACAACCGAACATGTTCTATAAATCGTAGTGAAGTGGACTTAAAATTGAACAAATTTTGAAAGAGCATGTAACAAGAGTTCATTAAATACTTCATACTTTGAGTATCGCTTGTCTTTAGAAAAACCACTCTTAAAAACACGAAAACGACAGCCCATTTCATTGCGATATCTAGAACATGCATATCGTCGGCTTAATTTGCAAAACTGCAAACTATGTACCTTTCAGCACATTTTATAGGAGAGACAAAAAAATTTTATATTTTATATTTCCAGCTTGAGAGGAAAACTAAAAATAAAGTCAGTTTAACACACATTAAGATTCAAATTGAAGAAAAAAAATACATGCTGTTCGACGAGGCGTATCCTTTTCTACCACACAGCATCAAAATCTTAACTTACTTAAAAAGTGAACTTAGCAGGTTTGCGTATTAAGCCGACGATATTTTCCTTTCCTGACAATAATTTACTTTGGTACTTTATTACAATTCTCCCTGCTCATCTCTGTAAATGAACTTTTTGCCACAGAAAAAGAGTAACAACCACTCCGACTACAACAACAAATATTACATTATTAAGCAATCGTACCAAGAACTTTAATAAAACAACAACAACAACACCGCTAACAAAAACCAGAAAGGAAAGGTGGTAGCGCATGTTTTAATATTATGACACACTCTTTAAGACCGCGAGATCAGAAACCGCTTTAAACAAACCGTATAAAGAAAGAAAGAAAGACCTGACAAACAACAACGAGATATTTTTTTTTTTTTTTTAACAACAAAAAATAGAAAAAGTTTCTTCTATATTTTCTTATATTTTTTTTCTTTCCGTTGCTTGTTTTTTGAATGGCTCAACATAAAGTACGTTAAAACCTTTTTTAAGCCAGAGTACAAGTGTGGAGTTAAAGAAATTTGAGGCGGATAAAAACAAATCATGATAAGAACTACAGTGAAGAGCAAAAATGTTCTATGTATTTCGGTAACGGTCTACAGAATATTCAGCCTTATGCCGATTGTCGTTGTCGTAATCGATCAATTTGTAAGAGATTAAAGTAACACACAACCAGTAGTCTTTAATAACTTACAAAAAACGACTTGATCGATTAAGACAACGACAATCGGGATAAGGCTGATCATCTGCCAAAGCGACACAAATTACTTCAGAAAAAATATTCCACAAGTATGAAATAGCATTATTAATTCAGTATATGGGCGATTCTATTCTGACGGGTGCAACATTTAGACGCTTTAAACGTCTTTTACTAATAGAAAGAAACACATTTGCAATTAAGTTATTTCTAGAAGGGATAACATTTTTTTATATACTATTGATATCTATTTACAAGAATTTAAATGAAATGATCAAACAGCCACGAGAGAGCTTTAAAGTGCATGACGGGTGCAACTAAATCGGCCCACTTTCATAAGATCATACCACAGAAACACAAAACTCTGTTAATTTTTAAACTTTTATTGTATTATTCTTTTTTATTGTGAAAGATGAGAAATCAGACGATGATTATCAAATCAAACATCGTAGAGAAATATAATCCAATAATAAGAAATTTGCTCTTAAAGCCATGACGGGTGCAACATGCAATGCATTTTCTGTTCGCGCCAAATTTATGAATCTTAATGATTCGAAGTGCACAACAAATTTATATTTAAGCTAACGTCTAAAAAAATTATATAATTTAAAAATATAGATATTTAACTTTAAATTGGCATCAAAAAAGTATCAAATAGTGTGATTTGAAAATTGATGTTAAAAGTTGTCTAGAATAGAATCGCCCATATGTAGTTTATTTTGGAATGCGAAAGCCAAGGTTGTCTTTAAAGAAGCCCTAGTTAAACATCCGACGATTTATTCAAGCACTTGAAGGCGAACATAATAATGGTCCGTGTAGGTTTATAATTTAATACAAAAATCATTATTTGTTGTAACTATTAACCATGGAAACGGAATTTTTGAAATAATTATTTTAACTTTTTAAGTTGCAGTGGAAACTAGTCTCTCAGATGCGAAAGAACTAATTTAAAACTTTATTTCTGCGCTTTTTCCTTAAGTTTGGGTTAACATGTCGGGTGCGTTCGTAAATGCATCACTGCGCTGCATCAAAAAAGCAAACTTTTTTTAATGGCGATAAAAGAATAATTTAAATTTTTTTTATTGTGCGACTATTAATTTTGTGAAGTATTTCACAATTTTTTGGTCCACATTTACTTCACCGATAAATATATAACCATTTGAAATCACTGATGCAGCGCAGTGATGCATTTACGAACGCACCCGTCATTGCGACAGTAAACAAACGGACGGGGATCTCTAGATATATTAGTTTTATATAATTTTTTTCTCAAGCGATCCAGTTCTCCTTGCCTTTTCAGAATTTTTACCGGGTTTATGTTAGTAACTCAATAATATGTTTTTTCGATACGATTACAATTGATGGTCTTTGAAATATTCGGGCTTTATGTCGAGTTGTAAATAAACAGCAGGTTTTATTATTCTCTAAGCCCATAAGTCTTTAATATGTACATGTGTATGTAGGTATTAATACATTTGATAAAAAAAATGTTTACATGTTTTTCCTAGAACTTTTGCTATTTGTTTCAACTCTACTGTTACATTCCGATCTTCCAAGATATCAACTTTAATACTATTTTATTATTCATATACTGGAAGTTTCTTTACGAAAAAAAACGAAAAATAAAAAAACAAATTGGAAATGAAAATCAAGCAAACAAAGTCTCTTTGAAAACTGAACATTCTGGGAAGAGTCAATAGGTAGTTTGTTTTCAAAATGTTTTTCTATTTTTTGTTTTGCTCTTTCTTCTAATGCGCGCTTTAAAAAAAACAAACAGCAACTTTAATGGAACGAAAAAAAAAATACTTAAAACAGAATTCAAGATAAGAAATGAAGGTGAGCAAGTACCTACGTATGTATGTATAAAAATGTTGTTGCTATTTTTGTAGTAGGAGAAAACAACACCTTAACAACAACAAAAAGCAGAAGTTAAAAGAAAAATTACAAAAACAACAATAGTTAATAAATTTTAATACCACAAAGAAGTTTTTTTAGCTTACACACACATCTACGGACGCACCCTTTTGTTTTGTTAAGTTTTTATTGTTTTAATTCTGGCTTAATTTTTTTATATTCTTTCGATTGTTTTCTTTTTTGTTCAAAACCACATCCCGCCGTTTTAAATTAAATTAATATTAACGTATTTTTTTACCTCAAAAATAAAATATTTTACTCTCACACATGTTTGATATGAACACTAAAACGTACACGCAACAACAGTTTAAGAAAATGACAGTGCCCAGTTGGCCACGTCTTTAAGACATCCTCGAAGACGGATGCACGACAATGTTAATACCTGCACGACATGTGAGGGACAGCGGGAACAAATCGTCAACGACATTTTCGAACAAGTGTCGCGAAAATCGTGCACGACACAAAGAAAGACAATGTCGCCTACGTTATCATTAACGACTACCTGAATGACAATGTCGTCTATTTCGACGTCCACGACAAAAATTATACACGCTTATCGTGGTTGGCGAATTTAAAATACGCCTGCGACTGTTTGGTAATAGATTAAAGAGAACGTTAACTTATTTCCTTTAATCTATTACCAAATAGTCGGAGGCGTATTTTAAATTCGCCAACCACGATAAGAGTGATTATATGGTTATCTAATTCAGACAGTTTTTTAGTATAGTTGGAATTTTAATTTCTCCTATAAGCAATCCTAAATTTGACAGTGAAGTACTAACTGCATGTAGTAATCCATTTTCCAGCCCGCGAATAATTTCATCATCATTTTTGGTTTTACTGTTTAGAACTAATTTGTAAATTTTTTGTAGGTATTTAAATCAACAATTAAAAAAAAAGAATGTAAGACTTTTAAAAAAACCAAGCAAGTGATTGAATAGCATTCAAGAAAACTTTGTCGTTAGTAGCTTTTATGCAAGACAACTTATAAGACAGTTTCGCTCATACTGTCCCACATAGAGTTCAATAGAGGACAACTTATAAGACAAAGTCGCTCATACTGTCCCATATAATGCTAAATAGAAGACAATTTACAAGACAACGTCGCTCAAACTGTCATGCACGACGATTTCCAGTAAATTGTCTTCTAGAAAACCTAAACAACAGGGGACACGTCGTGCATACATCATTGACGACGATGTCGTCAACGGCAATTTGGCCAACTGGGTGGTTTATGGGGAGAAAGGTATTGATACACTGAGGACTGCTTTGACGTGCTGATCAAGAAGTAAAACTAAGAAGTGCTTAATATACCTACCTATATTTTATTATTTGATCCAAAAAGAGTTACTTACAGGCAATTCCTAGCAAATTTGTTCCCTAAAAAGGAACTGTTTTTCTGCTTTCCTTTCTATTTTTTTTATCAGCACTTCAAAACAGTTCTCAGTGCAAAAAATGATTTGCTGTAGTCTCGGGAATTTCTGCGCAATAACTTTTTTTAAACATTTGGCAGATATACTGAAAATAACACCCTTTGTATCAAAGTGAAAGGGAAAGTTCCCCAAGAAAAAATTTTGAATTGGAGCAAATGATAACCAATACTACCGCAATTATAGAAGCTGAATTGAAATATGGGCATTTCCATTTTGACGAGTAGTGATATTTGTACCACAAAACGTTAAAAAAATTAAATGAAGAAGTCAAATTTGTAAAAAGGGTTTTTATATATACATAGTAATGAAGCAGCACTATACGAGTATTCTGAAAAAAAAATTACAGCAATCGACGCTAAGGATTTGCAAATATCAATAAGCAAAAATATGCGCTGGCATGTCGTAAAAAAACGGAAGTGGATTTTGACTTGCATTACAAAACTGAATAAGACTGCGAATTGAGCAAGACGTTTTGTATAAAACTTTTTTAATTAAACTTTGGACTTATATAGATTTATTTTTCAAGCTTTCTTATTTAAAAATCTTTGCTCGTTTTAAGGTACATATGGGCATTTTCAGCAATATAACGCCAGAATGCAAATAAGGTTGTATTTTAGGACCATGTTGTTCAACCGTTATCCCTTTTGTTACTTAATGTAGAGTTAGTTGCGCCTTACACCAAAATATAAAAAAGTAAAGTATACATTTTTTGAGAAACAATTTAAATTACTTTTGGCGTTACGTTACAAAAAGCAGACTTTTCGCAGGAACTGCCCATATGTAGTAGTAAATGTTACCCGTTCTGACTGGCTCATGTGTATATTTATTTACTTTTACAATATTAAGTCTCATTTAAGGGTTTCTTTTTATCCATTTAATATTTATTTGACTATTTTTTTAAATGGGACTTTTTGTCATTGTCATTGATAAAACCAGAAAAATTTCAATACTTTTTGGTTTTTCTTTTAATTCTTACTTATTGAAACGTACAGAAAGATTATTGGCGTATAAGATTTTCTGGTGTAAAATCAGTATTAATTTTAGTGTTATGAAACAAAAGAATTGAGATTTCTTTATAGCTTTATGTAAGAAGGATTAAAATCTTTCCTTAATATGTATGATACAATTGAATTTAGTTTTCAAAGCAACATATTTCGTTAGGTGGGTTTTTGTGCAGAGATTTTGTATTGAAATAAAATCGTCAATCAATAGGACGTAGTCTAAAAACCCCTAAAAAGGATTTAGAGTTTTCTAAAAAAATTATGTAAAAATAAGATATTCAATATACCAAATCGATTGATTGAATCAACATTCAATGTATGTATATCTCCGTTTTGTAAATTATATTTTGGGAAAAAATTTTACATAGATTTCGCGGAACCGCTTGAAGGTTTTTGATTATATGTATGTATATAAAAAGTGGAAAAAATATCCGTCTAAATCAAAATATATCATTTATTCTGAATAACCTGCGTATGAAAATAACCGTATAAAAAAATGCAATACTTAGCTGTATCATTGTTTTAACTAAAAAATATGCTTTATAACAAGTAGAATAACGGCACCTTAATCATATGGGGTATTCACAAGGTGCGCTATCATGTTATATTGTCATAATGTTCTAACATTTTACAATGGTTTAAAAATATTGTTGTTGCTTTGTAAACAAAAAGTGTCATAAATAAATAGAACTTTGCTTGCTATGGTTATTGTGCTGTCGTAACTAATCAAAGGAGACATGCGCTGAGTGGATAAGCCGAGCCGCGTTAGTTTTTGTAAGCCATCGCAGTTGATGGCAAAATTTTATCCGGCTAACATCCGAATTTAACTTGCGGCTATAAATTTTTGTAACAAACCTGTCGTTAAAACGAAACAAAAACGTTAAACTTTATTTTAGCAGTCCAACAATAATAAAGAAATTTTAACGAGAAGTGCAGAAAATAATTAAAGAAGAATAATAAAAGAAAAAAATGTCTTCAAATGCACAAAACATTCCACTGGTGCACTAAATTCGACATTGAAACTTTACTTTTTACAGGGTTAGAATTATTATAGTGTTTTACGAGAGTAGGCATAGGAGCTACGGAAATTTATGGAGCGATTTTCCGAAATTAAGAAGTGTATTTTATTTACTATATACCTAATTCCTACCACTTGGTGGTGGGTACAAAAATGTTATTTTGTTAAAATAAGATTTTTATGGTCATCTAAATAAATTGATTTTGATTATTAATTTTGATTTCAAATTTCTATTATTCATTCTAATTTCCTTAATAAAAATTTGAATAGTCTTAGAAATAAATCAATTACAAATTTGCTCTTTTCAATTACAATATTAATTATTTTTTTATTTGGTTTAAATCAACTGTGTTAATTGAATAAAATATTGGTAATTATTTTTTATTTGAATCAATTAACACATTGTTAGAAATCGTACGTTGTTTTTTTTTATCATATTTTTAATTATATTAATCATTAATTAAGAAAAAATCACAATTTTCAATATTTACAAATGTTAGTAATTCCGGGATTTGACTTTTTGAAATCCCGAATCCCGGGATTTGCGAAAACCAGTCTCGATTGGCATCCCTAAAATTTTGTAAGCAACATTTTTCGAAATAAAAAATAAATAAAATAAACGGTATCCTACGAAGATCAAGTAGCCTAAGACACGTTATTGACCTGGGAAAAGTTTTAATAAATTGAACATATTTTAACCTAATTTATTTATTATTAGAACGATGATCACGAATGAATTTCGATTCTTTTACATTAAATAGCAAAAGTAATTATTAAATAACAAAGTTTTTTCAAACATTGAAAACAGATTTTGAAAATAAAAATAGAGGACATACAGAAAAAAAATTGTTTGACTTCAAAATTTTACAGACAAATTTACATTCACTTATTAATATACCTATGTAAAGTAAATTAAAAAAAAAACAAACCTATACCTGCCTATAAAAATATTCATTTTCTTATAAATAAGTAGATAAAACTAGTTAAAAAAAAATAACGAAACTTAAAAATGCATTGCGCTAATGTATTCAAAATCTCATACTGCCAGTGTAGTAGAGTTCAGTAGGAGTATGACCAGAACAAGCACGGCACGACACGTAACTTTCCATACGATCTGACAGAAAAAAACCGTTGACCGCCGTTGATCATGCTTAAAAAACAAAAAAGATGGCAGATTATGAAAAAAGATGACAGGAAGAGGATAAAATATTATAGATGACAGCCGGTTAAAAAAGTTAATTGTCCTCTAAAAAAGATTACGTATGGTTACGCCAGTTACACTAATATTTTACACAACGTGTAGTTTCTACAATACATAGCACAATTATAGGAGATTGGAATCCAAATCGACTTACCATTCCCTGGTCCAAACTTTGCTCCGTCCGACAACAATTTGACTTGAGACACTTTTAGAATAAATAAAGATACTGTTCGTGACCGAGGGTTTACATGAAAGCAGATCTTTTTTACTTATTTAATGATGGTTACAAATACAATTACAAATTATATTATAACTTAATTAAACGAGCAATAGTAACTTAAATTTTATACCTTCAGCCCGTTGTAGTGAAACAGACCAGGATCTCTGGCGATATCTAACACGCAACCCTCACACTTATAGACTAGTTAACTACCAACTAGCCTACCGGGCACCCATAGGTAGAATTTACTAATATCACTGTATCACATCAGCCATTCGTCCATATTCTGAAAAGCAAAATCGACCGTAGTTTATATTTAAAGCCCATATGTACGAACATATTATATGTATGTACATTCTCTTAGGGAATTGTAAATGGATTCCAAAATCGATTTTCGATTTTTCGATCGACTTTTTATACCCTCCACCACAATTAGTTGTGAAGAGGGTATATTAAGCTTGTCATTCCGTGTGAAACTTTTTTATTATTCATCTCAGACCCCATAAAGTATATATATTCTGGGTCCTTGAGTAATTCTAAGTCGATTTAGCCATGTCCGTCTGTCTGTCCGTCTGTTGAAAACACGCTCACTATGAACAACTCAAAAGAAATGAACAAACTTGGTGTCAAATTGCTTGTAGTTATCCTAAGCTGTTTGGGATTGAAATCCAGCAAAATCGGTTCAGTAGGACCAGAGCTATGAATCAAAATGTGGAACCACCACCTAAAAAAATTGACAATTTTGTTACAAAAAATAACACAAATGCTGGAACAAGGCACGGAATGAGATAAGATTTTGCAAAAATTTGTTTTATTTGACTGGAAATCACGCTATTAAATATCGTGAAGATCCGTCCATAATTTACCCTAAGCCCCATATAAACACTACTCCCGGAAAACAGTTTAGTACGTCTTAAACCGTAAAAAATAACGCTAGCGTAACAAAATTTGGTGCGTCACAGTTTTTTAGGACTATAAATAACACTGTAAAATTTCGTGACGATCGGTCCATAATTTACCTAAGGCCCCATCTAAACTCTACTACCGGAAAACAGTTTAGTGCACCTAAAACCGTACTTAATAATGCTGTCATAACAGAAATTGGTACGTCACAGTTTTAAAGGACTAGAAGCGACGCTTCGAAATTTCGTGATGATCGGTCGATAATTTACCCTAGGCCCCATATAAAGCATAATTAATAACAAATCGTCACAGTTTAAGATAATAATAATAAATAGACATCATACAGATATTACATTCGAACTGTCGGTGGAGGGTATCAAAGATTCGGCACAGCCGAATATAGCACTCTAACTTGTTTTATTTCGGTTTGTGAAATCGATTAATCGAACCTCAAATTTTAAAATCGATTTCAAAATCGTTAAAGATTAATTTGCAATCTTATACCTTATATCACAAAGAGGGATACACCAGCATTTTTTTGCCAAACTACTAGAGAAATTGATCTGAGATTTTTACAGTGGGTAGATATGACTACTTTCTATAATTTTCCTGTAAAACGTGAAAATGTTTAATAATTAACCTGTTGTGTTTCTATAATATGTTGATTTTCACGAAGCTGACTTTCAGTGTTTGGTTCGGTAGGATATGTTAGGACTGTTTTGTTCACTGTCCATTGATGACTTTAATATCTGCAGAACAAGAGCCCGTATAGGTATTAAAGTTGGAAGTATACCAAGGGTTCTAATAGATAAATACGTAAAACTACAACTTTACACTTGAAAAACTGAATAAGCATATAGACGTATGTATGTACGCACAAAAAAAATGAGTTTTGTTGTGCATGCCCATAATTTATCTATTTAATTAAGATTCAAATTAAAAATTGCTAAAATTTGATTAAATTAAAAAATCGATTTTAAAAGCCCAACAATCGATTTCAGTATAAAATCGCATGCGTAAATTCGATTGCAAAAAATCGATTTTTTTTACCACAAAATCGATTTTCCATTGGAATCGAAATCGATTTACCATTCTCTGATATCGCAATAAAAATTTGGAACATACAACTGATGACTTATTTTACTATGTACGTACCTATACATAATTTTCTTATTACATGTTTTTAATTCTTGACATTTTAAATTTTCAACTGCCAATCCCACTGTACGAGAGGTTTTTTAACTGGCAAAATTATTTTAAAATATATTTACTTTGGTACCTGATAGGTATTAAAAGTATAAATATTTTTAAAACAACAACAAATACAAAAAAAATCTAATAATAAATATAAAAAAACAATACCTACCTTTTTGTTGTTGTAAATTTTGAAGAACTTCGTTAAAACAATGAAAGCAGTTAATAAACAAAAACAATAAAAATAGTTGTTGTAGTTGTTTATGGGGATACACTTTTTGTTGTTGCCTTTTCAATATATTGGTGGGGGTTTTTGGACTTGATTTTTTTTGTGGCGTTTTTTAATTTATTTTAAATGCAATTTACTTTTTAAAACAACAATCACAAACACGTACACAACACAAATTTACACTTTGAACTTTCGAAAATTAAGAATTTTTCGCAGTTTTACTTAGATTCACTTTTTTCTGCTTCTACCTTTCAGTTGATCTTTTTACTTGTATTTTGCTTATATTTTTATTTGCTTTTTATAATTATATATTTGGAACTTTTTCTGGAATTGTTTTTTCTTTTTTCTTGATCTTTTCTCGATCAATTGTTGTTTTTTCTTGCTGCTTGTTTTTTTTTTCAAACAAGTTGCGTCGTTAACTCTTTTTTTTATTACTATTTTTCTCTTTTTGGATTTTGTTTAATTAATTTTACTTCTTATTCTCTCTTCCAGCATCTTTATGAACAAAACACTTGTCATCTTTCTCTTTCTAACACAAGCACACACTCGCGCAAACTCTTTCACACGAAACGAACTTGAGCTTTTTTCTTTTAAACTTTGCCAAATTCCTTTTTGATATTTTTTTCCACGCTTCTGTTGTAGTTGTTTCTGGATTTGGTTGGAGTTTGATAACTTCGCCTGCGCAGCCGTCGTCTGACGTCGACGCAACTTTTTTTATACGGACAGAAAAAATTCCTTCACTTTATCCTTTTTTGTAGAAATTGCCCAATTTAGTAAAATATTTATTAAACACAAAATTTTACATTCTTAAAACTTCTTTAATGTTAAATATTAACTCTTTTTTTGTTTCAATTAAGAAAAACAAATATTTTTTAATGTTTTTTTTTTGCTTTTTGCAATTTCAGCACTTTTTATCCGATTGCGCGTTTTACTTGAACAAAAGTCGTTTCTCAACTAAATTCAATGGAATTTCTCTCTGCTGCTAACACTGTTAAGAATGTCAGTGAAATGGAAGAATTAAAGAAATAATGTGTGGAGTAAAGTTGCCAGATGGCTGTGTATCAGTGTTGCCAGGAAAGAAAGTTGCGCTCTTCTTTCCAAAAAGATACATTTTCATTTTGAAATATTCTTTCAATAAATAGTAAATTTAGGTAATTCTTATAAAATAACTATTTTTAATTTATAATTATTCAATTTAACAAAAATTAAACGCTGCATCAAAGTGGACGATTCTTTTTATTTCGAATTAAAATTTTTAATCACTAAGTTGCCTGGTTCGGAAAATATGACCTTTTATACATTGAAAAAAATTTGATTCTTTATTGATTTTCAAATTTGTTGACTTAGTAAATCGCTAATACTGCACGTTTTCAGAAAAAGTAACTTTGTTTGATAAAGTGCAAGCCGAATTCAACTACAGGTGGTGTCGGAACTACAACAATCCAAAAACAACAGAAACAACATACGTTTTTTTGCATTGCATTGTTAGTGCTATTAGCTCGAAATGTCAGCCATTATGAGCAAACACTAACAAATCAAAACAGATAAGCCCGAACTGTCAAAATCAGATGCCGTTTCGACACCACCTGTAGTAAATTCGCCTTGATAAAGTATTATGCCTATTAGCTATTTTTATTGCTTTGCTTTATATATTTGCTATTTCAGTTAAGGTTTAGAAGCATAAAAACACTGGAGCCTCGGTTTTCATCGTTTCGATTTGCATCGCAATTTAAACATTGGTTAAGTCCACTTTTTGCGTCGCTACATACGGTTGGATTTTTGTTCACTATTCATATGTAAAGAATTTTCTATTTGCCTGTAAAGAGGCGAATTCCCATTTTATTCTGTTAGGTTAGTTAATAAAAGCATAGTTGCTAGGTAGGAAGTAAGAATTTAGTTCTTAATGAGAAGTGCTGTTGAAAAATGAGTGCAAAGAAAAGAAAATGCATTAGCTTGGAACTAAAATTGGACGTATTTAAATGTTTCAAGTCGGGTGAAAAAGCTGTTGACATAGACAAAACAGAGATAGGGCTAAAAATTAATCATTTAAACATAGATCGAGCTAATCGCAAATTAGATTCTTTTTTTATTTAATGTTTTTGTGAATATGGATAAATGAAATTAATTAATTTGTATTATGGTTTTATGAAAATGTATTTTTTCTTATGTATTTCTTAAGTTATTTTTATATATATTTTCAAATACATAAAAATATTCTTACTTGTTATAATAACTTAACCCACTTCCTGAAATAAATAGAATAAAACGAAACCATATCTTTTTATCGTAAATATAAGTTCTTGATAAAAGTTTATATTTATATATTGCATTATTATAGAAAAAAGTGATCCGTTTGCGTCGTTTCGGCTAGCGTACCATTTCGCTGGTGCCCATTAACAACGCAAATCGGGGCTCTAGTGTACAGAAAAAAATCTTGTTTTGAAAATTTACAAACAGGGCTGCCAGGTACTTTTTTCTTTGTCCCCAAAAAATTAAAAAAAAATTCTCCAAAATCCCCAAATTAAAAAAAAACCTTACAAAGTTAATATTTTCTGTTTGTTTAATTTCTGACGAAATTTTAAGTCTTTTTAAAAATAGTAAGAAACATTTTAATAAGAAATCCCAAAAAATCCTCAAATTAAAATTTTTAGTAAAAAAAATTATTGTTTGTAGCGATTGGTTTCGGCATGTTTTTTAAATCCTTTTTATGCGATTCCAGTGAGGAATTAGAAGCTGTTTTTAAAGACGAATGAGCCAATTTATAAGTATTTGGAGCTTGCTCAGTCGGTCTTAGCCATCCTTTAAATCAACAATAAAAATACATACATCTATCATTAACTTAATACTTCGATGCATCACAAGTACTTACCAATAGCCCAGCCTTCTTTTTTCCAAACTTTATAATATTGTCTTTCATATTTACTTATTTTTGGGAAAGAAATATTTGCTTGACAATTGTCTTTAATAAATCAATAATTGTATGTGTTGTCAACGGTTTTAGATTCTTTTTTTAAATTTTTCATCCTTTTTAAACACTCACTCAAGAATAATAACATAAGTTTATATTACACTTAACAAAAATGTTAATCTTATTTATGACCCTTTACACGTTTTAGCTGTTGATAAGAGCAATATAAAAATTTTGCTACTTTTTTTCGTATTTTATACACAAAACAAAGAAAAATACGCGTACATAATAAAAGAAGGGAAAATCATATATATTATTTCTAAAGCACTTTTTTTTGTCGGTTGCAAATATCTCCCATACCACCGCATCAAATTTTATGAATGATATCTCATTTTAAAGCTTATTTCTAACACTAATGACGAAAAATAATAAGAAATTGAAAAATTAATATTTTCATTGATAAAAATTATATTTTAAAATGTATTGAAGTTACTAAAATTTCTATTACTTATTTTCATTTTATGTTACAAAAATTACAACTAACGGTGCGATATATTCGCACGGGTCATCTAGTATATTAAAAATGTGTAAAATCCTCAAAAAATCCCTGATTTTTTTTTAATCCCTGATTTTTTTTAATCCCCAAAAAAGTCCCCAATCTCCAAATTACTTTCTTTGTCCTTTTAGCTCACATGAAATCCCCAACTTTGGGGATCAATCCCCAAAGTCTTGCAGCCCTGTTTACAAAGAAAGTATTCCTGCTGAGTATATAAATATTTAGGGAATCCTAATACATATAGATATTAAAGATGCAGTTGCGACATTTACATCAGTTTTTATAACTACACATCACTTTAAAAATTTCCTATTTGTTTGTACTTCTATATGATTTTGTTGGTATTTTCCTCCGAAACAACTTGATATTAAAAACTCGTTTGATGATTTGAAGAGACAGTGCATATATTTGTGATATAAGAATTTTATCGTTAAAAGTGTTCTTATGTGCAGTCTGCAGCATCCACTGTATTAACCATGGAATGTTATACTTCATTTTAGTAAATTAAGGGCACTCTTCGTGGAATCGACGAACTTTTTAAAAAATTAATTCTAGCGGAACGATTTTTAAAGTTAAAAATAAACAAAATTCTGTTTTAGTGAATTGTTTTATTAAAAAAGAAAAGTATATGTTGGCACGACAAAAAACAAAGTAAAAACCAGACTTGCAACACATAAGTCAGATGAAAAGGCTACTTACAAACCATTAGAACAGAAAACTGCATTAGCAGCCCACTGTACTGTAACTTTACATAAACCAAATTTTAATAATGTTGACAGATTGGTGGGAGAGCACAACTACAAGAAGAGATTTACTCTTGAGATGCTACATATAATTGATCAGGAGACAGAAAAGACATTAAATTTTAAGAAAGACACAGAAAGATGTGCAAACATTTATAAACATGCAATAGACAAAAACAAATCAAAGAAAGCTTTATCCGAGAATTGTTAAATTCGTCCGAGTTTTTAAACTTTTATTGTTTATTTATTTAAATGAAAATATTAAATTTGTTTTGTGTAAAATATTTTGTATTTTTAATGGTATTTTTGCTTTTTTGTATTTTTAAAAAGATTCCCCTGATGATGGTCAAAGATTTTGACCGAAATATTGAAAAAATATAAAAATAAATAAAAATAATATAAAAAGTTTTTTGAGTTTTATTTATTATTTATATAGGACCTCAAGCCAAAATAATAAAACAACATAAACAACAGGTCAACTATACACAAGAATAAAAATAAAAAATAAATATAATTTAATAAATAAAAATACTTTTTCCCTATAAAATTCGATACGAATTTGAACTCTAAAACAACAAAACCTTTAAAAAAAATCAGTCAAATAAAACAAAAGAAAAAAAATATCAAATTATTAGCCTTATTTCACGCATGAGACACAAATTTCAACTTTATGTTCATAACATATGCTTTTCTTGCATATATTACATGTACTTTTCGTCGTTTGCTATAGGGACAGAGGTGACAAATTTTATGCTCGTTTAGTTCTTTGGCAACATTTTCGACGTATTCTTGTCGATTAGGTATTTTATTTTGAATTTTTCCCATAATTTAGGTCTGCAAGGCAGGTGTCTCGCATCTGCTTCTTAAATAGGGAGCCACGAGAGGTTAATAAAGATTTTTTCTGTACTGTTAAAAGTCCAAAAAATAGGCACAAAAACTTACATTAAAGTTACTCTTCGTCGTTGTGACGAGTAGACAACTCTGAATTTCCACTCTAAAAAAATGAGGATCCAGCGTACGTCTGCTCACTACAAGCTTTTGGGCATCAGCTAACGTTGTTGACAAAAAGGGCGATATTTGAACACTCATAAAAAAGTTATAGGATAAAAAGTAAATGGTTTCGATTCGACGAAGAGTACCTGTGCAGGGTTAAAATAGCTGCCTAATTTTGAATAGATCTTACAACCCTGCAGCCTTGTCTATAGTTCATCTAAACATTTTTAATGGATCGCAATATGAGTTTAGAAGATATGATTTTTCCGCCGCAAGATGTCCTTTTTTATCAGTGTGTTAAACGTAATTTTTAAATTTTTGAATGATGGTTCTTTCATAAATCAAGTACTTTTTCAAAAATATTCTGTGGCATGTGCTAAAAGTTACAAAAATTAGGCCAAGGAAATTATACATGTTACATTGGTCTTCAAAAGTTACGAAAAATGTAACTAAACGGCATGTGTATATGATAGAGTGATCTGTGAGTTGCCAGATCTGATCTTTATCGTAATTTTGAATACTGTTGGATCAAAATCTTGAAATTTTTTTCCTCGTTTCAGTAAAAAACTTTTAGGACCTAATTGTGTAAAACGCAACGCCAAAAAATGCATAGAAAGCAAAAACAAAGTCAAAAATATTTTATGAATTTGTTGATGCTTTCTACAGAAATTCATATTAAATTTCAAACGATGCGCAAGATGTGGCGTTGAAAATTTTAAAACGCAATATAAATTTCTGTAGAAAGCAACAACAAAATGTTATAATTTTTCGAATTTTTTTTTTCTTTCAATGTAATTTTTGGCGTTGCGTTTTTCACAATTAGGACTTTAGTTAAGGTGTTATGATACTTGCTATTTTTTGTATTGGATGTTTTTTAGGATTGACTGAATGAAACAACAAATGCGAGAAAGAACAAGAAATACAATTTGATAAAATGTAAACAAAACAAACAATACTGCCCACGTTTTTTCCCCACAAAAAAACGCCATAAAAGCTAAAAATCGCAAAAAAAAAAGTTAAAAACCGTTTCTTTCGATCAAAAACTAAAAAAATTGGCAACAGTTCTAACAATTAATCTGGAAATGTCAATTTTAAGTTAAAAAATTTTATATTTTTTTTGACAGTCTTAGATTATTTATCGATAACACATGTATATTTGTTTGACATTTCAAGATTTTTTATGATATATTCATACTCTTTACACTTAGTAAGTTTTCCTATGCAAATATATTTGCACTGTTCTCCAATATAGAAGAATACAAAAAATAGCAAGTATCATAACAGCTTTAGTTTATTTTTCAAAAATTATTTAAAGAAATGGTTTTTTCATAAAATTAAATTTAATTCACCACAAAAGCCGCTATTTTAATTATGCACCAATTGGCCTGCTATACCATGTTATTATTACACCGTCTTACCGACAACAGACAGATGTTTAATTACCATAAAATACTAATTGCGGCGCCATCTGTGTTGTTTGTTCAAGAAACAAACTTAAATTTCATTTCTACAGTACCTTGGTTCTTGTCTTTAATATGGCTGTATGACTTGATACAGAAATTATAACTTAGCAGCAGTGTTCAATTGACATACATTTTGTGATATGTATATTATTAAATTTGTTGTTATTTGCTATATATATTTGCATAAAATATTTTCAATAACACCGTAATATGGCACACCTAATTCAAAAATGACTCAACTCTAAATATAAATTTTTCGGGTTTATATGCTTAAACTAGGCATAATACACTTTTTTATCTATAAAAAATATATTTTTTTTTTGTTGTTGTTGATAACTGTCGCTTAAAACAGTTATGTATGTCTTTTTATGTTTCAATTGGTAGGTATAAAGTTGCAATTCATAAAAGTGACTTATTTTTAGTTTTGTCAGAACATAAAGTAGATCTTAACTGCTAAGTGCTAAAAAGTCTTAAGCTGAATGTCCACACCATGCGTTCATGCGTAGATGCGTATGATACTTTTTGTGCGTCTCTTAATTCAAGTTACACGCAATGCGTTTTATGCGCCAAATTTGTTTTTTTTATCAGCTGTTGTGCTAATATGTTTAACAATTAAAAACAATTTTGCCAAAAATGAAGAGTGTAATTGATATTTTAAAAGAATTTATTTAATAGAATTCATAGCAGAGTAAGCTTTTATTATAAAAATATTCGTGATTTTTCACGGTATCAATAAGTTTCAATTCATGGCCAAGGCGAATTCATCCCAGGTAATCTCGGTACTACAACAAGTACAACTCGTACAAAAACCACAAGCAATTTGTTTTTGTAAAATCATTGTACAATGTCAAATACAGAAATAAAACAAAACAGAAACAAAGATAATAAAAGAGAATAAACAAAATTTTGATATCCAACAGTGATTTTAGCTAATATCAGCAGGGCTTTTAAGACCACCTGTAATAAATTCGCCTTGTTCATGGCATTTGTTAGTGCTGGTTCACACACGTCAAGTTTTACTCGTCAAGTCTTGAGCTTTTAGGAAAGAAGGGAAAAGAGAATGCAATTTATTAAAAACCTTTTTTAATGCAAAAAAAAGTAGTAAAAAGTATTACACCACACAAACATATTTATCGATTACATTGCAAATAAAATATGATTTGTCATCCATGGCCATCAATAAGTGCCGGTTCACACAAGTCAAGTTTGAATCGTCAAGTCTTGAGTTTTTGGGAGAGAGGGGAAAAGAAATGGCTTTCTCTTTTCCCTTCTCTCCTAAAAGCTCAAGACTTGACGAGTCAAACTTGACGTGTGTGAACCGGCAATAACAGCTGAATTTTTTTCACCACACATGCGACGGATACAAAAGTAGAAACTAAACCTACTTTCATGCATTTATACGTCTATGCATTCTATGCGATTTGAGGTGTAACTTGTCATTTACAATTACACTGATTCTACTTTTTTGTCAAATGCATAAAAAGGACAGACGCATTAACGCATGGTGTGGACCTTCAGCTTTATTAATTTGAATTGTGACACTTTTGATACAATAAATCTTTATTGGAGTTTATAATAGCTGCGTTCGTTTACCCCAAAATTTGTGCAAATTTGTACTGGATTTTTCTGAAATGCGTTCGCGTACACAAATTTTCATATTACTCACCTACTGGATTTTACTGGAAAAGTAAACGAACGCACATATTAATTTGACTTGTGTCAGTTTAGAATTTGGCATACATAATTTAAAATAATTCTGTTACTTGTGCAAATAATACATCATCAAATATTACACAACTGTAAATTGTTCATTAATGGCCAATTTCACCAATTTATTTATATATCAATTTATGTTCAAAATTCGTTTTTCATGCCAAATAAAAATAAGATCATATGAAAAACTATATTTAAATATGTATACATATATTGAAATATAAATAGAATTGGTGAAATTGGCCATAAGTGTATAAATATTAAAAAAAAAACTATTTAGTTCATACATATGTAATCTGTATGGATTTTCTACAAAATGGTATTTAGATCATACATATGTAATCTGTATGGATTTTCTACAAAATGGTCCAAAGATTTGTTTTTAACTATGTTTTTTTTATATCAAAAACTTATTTTTTGATTTCTGAAAAATTAAGTTTTTTTTGAGTTAAAACACTTTTGAACTAGTTGTGCGTTATGCTCGTTACAAAACAGGTAAAATTAAAGTCCTTATTTAAGTAATTCGCAGTGTATGTATGTATTTATTAAGTAGTTACAAAAAAACTGTAATAAAATTCTTTAGAACTGTTCCTATTCTAAATACCACTTACTGTAATTGAGCGCAATCGATTTGTAAAGACAATTGCGCCAATAATAAATAATTTATTCTCTTTCTCTTTTTATAAAGATAAAAAAAACGAAATTCCCGTTACTTTTTTTCTTCTTTTAAAAAACTTCTTTGATCTCAACTTCTTTTGCAGTTCAGTTTTAAAGTTAACTTCTTAAAGTTAATAGGAAGTGTATAAATATTTTTTATTTTAAAAATATTTATTTTAAGTTACATATTTATTTGTTTATTAAAATTATTTTAAAATTTTAAATGCAACAAAATGTCAAATTTAAATATGAGTTCTAAAATGAAATTCATATTAATTCTATGGATTTTATTGCAATTGAGTGAGAATTTTCAATGTTATGGCTTTTCTGTAAAGCACAAAAAAAGAGCTGGAACCACAAGTGCGCCAGTGCCATTTACAGCGATACACGAAAAAGTTAAAGAAGAGTCATCCATTTTAAATCAACCACAGGCCGTAGAATATGAGGATGCAAATGGTGGGTAGATTATTGAAATTTTAATTCGAATTGTAAAATTTTGGGCAACTGAAATTTAAGTTTAACAGATAAGTATGTATTAGAAATTTGTTTGTTATTACCTACATATATTTGAGATTATTGTTATTATTATTATTTGGTCATATCTCGGCCATTTTAAACCGATTTGACAAATTTCTATGTATATATGTACATATGTATGTATGTACATTAGAGCGACTCGAAAAAAGTGATTTTGTTAACCCTCTGAAAATAAAGCTTGATATGTTTTATGATGATTCCCAAAATATTTTGGTTCTAGCGTTGACCATCCGTGAGCTGGACCTTTTTTAAAAAAGGTATTTTTTTCAGTTTTTCGAATTTTTTGTACTTTGCTCCAAGAAGACGTAAATAAAATTTGGTATCATCGAAAAGAGTTTTTGAAGCAGCTAACAATGGTATATAAAACTTGCGACCTACTAATTGAGATATTTAACTAAATACATATTTTCGTTTAGGGTTTTCATACAAATTCTACGTACATATGTACGTGGAAATAATGTTCTGCTTTTCTAGTTGAATCTGATCGAAAAACTGAAAAAATTACCTTTTTTAAAAATGGTCCAGCTCACAGATGTTCAACGCTAGAACCAAAATATTTTGGGAATCATCATAAAACATATCAAGCTTTATTTTCAGAGGGATAACAAAATCACTTTTTTCAGCTCCATACAAGTTGAGTCGGTCTAATATACATATATCGACGTATTATGGAAGAAATTCACAATTTATTTAAGTTATAAATTTTGGACTCGAGAAGTTCTTTGTTTCCCGAAAATGCGTATTTTTCAAAACAAATATGGTCTGTTTTAGACATATAAAACGTATCTATAAGTCATACTGGCACCCTTAATTAAGGTTTCAACGTATATTTTAATGTTTTAGCTACTTTTTTTTTACATTTTTTCTCATTTCTTAGACATTTATTAACTGATTTGGATGCTTCTAAATAGCAAATCGGTCCATAAATGGCTGAGATATGAGCAAAAAACCACGACTCCCTCTCACACTTTTCGTAAAATCCCATGTTGCTGTTGTTCTTTTACACCCATCAACGAAAGTAAAAAGGAACTTCGTTTTAATAAACGATTATTAAATCACCCTTCACCGAAAGTAAAAGGTACTCCGTTTTCATAAACGATTATTTAAATTAACAAAAGTTTATTAAGAATAATTTTCTTAGTAAATTTGTTCTTTAAACCTTTATTCAATTAAAAAAAAAAATTTTTTAAATTTTATAATTTCCAGTAGAAGCAAAACCATTTTTTATTTAATACCTATGAAACGCATATGAAAAAGTATTTTTTCTTAACCAAAAAGTAAACAAAATAGCTCGATATTTTTACAGTGAATAGTTATGAATGTTGTTTGTCGATTTTTCCATCTGTATTTCTCTTCATCTGGGAACGGAAAGAGTAAAGTGTCAAAATTAGGTTATCAATACTCAATATTTGACAAATTGTGAGCGGGATTGCAGAAGTTGGCGTCTTTTGGCACAAGTGTTAACACTTAATTAATTTTATACTCTTTGATGCTTTTCACATTCCGTATACTCTAGTCTTAAGAAGTCCTAAAAAATCGTTTCTAGCTACAATAACAGATCGGCAAATTTTCTCTATTTTGTCAAATTATTTTATTTTTTTTCGTGGAAATTATGACTCATTAAAAAACTCATACCAACTTTTTTATGTTAAGTTTATAAAAATAAAAATATTTCTATTAAACAAAAAACCCCTCATTAAACCTTAACAAATTAGCGTTATTTTTATTATTGTATAATTTAAAATTTTTGTTTTGCTAAATAAAAGCACAAATTAGTAAATAATTAATTTAATGGGCAGTAATCGATATAAAGCAAGTAAATGCTCTAAAGTCGGCTGTGACGGATCTTTGATGCCCTACACCTTTATATCTCAGGGAAGTGTATTTTTTGATTTAAAACGTAGTTATTGCTAAATTTCGATGTGTGTCTGTTAACCAATTTTCAGCTATATGGTACTTTTTTATTGCAAATTATTTAATCATATCGTTATTAATGTGCTGTTTCCAGGTGACAAACAACTGATTGTGTAGAAAAATTAATATGAAAATCACTGTGTTTTGAGTGAGGGTTTATATGGGGCCTAAGGTAAATTATGGACCAATCGGCACGAAATTTCACAGTGTTATTTCTAGTCCTGTGACGCACCAAATTTTGTTACGCTAGCGCTATTTTTTACGGTTTTAGGCGTACTAAACTCTTTTCCGGGAGTACTGTTTATATGGGGCTTAGGGTAAATTATGGACGGATCTTCACGAAATTTAACAGCGTGATTTCCAGTTAAATAAAACAAATTTTTGCAAAATCTTATCTCATTCCATGCCATGTTCCAGCATTTATGTTATTTTTTGTAACAAAATTATCAATTTTTTTAGGTGGTGGTTCCACATTTTGATTCATAGCTCTGGTCCTACTGAACCGATTGTGCTGGATTTCAATCCCAAACTGCTTAGGATAACTACAAGCAATTTGGCACCAAGTTTGCTCATTTCTTTTGAGTTGTTCGAAAGTGAGCGTGTTTTCAACAGACGGACAGATGGACATGGCTAAATCGACTTAGAATTACTCAAGGACCCAGAATATATATATATATATATATATATATATATATATATATATATATATATAGGGTATAATATGGGGTCTGAGATGAATAATAAAAAAGTTTCACACGGAATGATAAACTTAATATACCCTCTTCACAACTAATTGTGGTGGAGGGTATAAAAATGTTGAAATAAAAACAGGCAGTTAAACTAAATAAAAAAATCAAACTAAAATTTAGTGCTTCATGCATAAGGAATACACCTAGATAATCCTTGTTATATGGACTACCTTTAGATTTATTAATTTATATTTTTTTAAGTTTTATTCAAAAACCAACTTTACTGATGGTATTCTAATGTGCTGTTTCCACAACACAAGTGATTGAACGTATAGTAAAATTTATATTAAAAACAATCAAAAAAACTGAGTAATTTTTATATACATAAATTTTACTACACGTTCAATAACTTGTGTTGTGAAAACAGCACATAAGTTCTATTTTTTCCTTAGGAAATAAAATTTTTTTTTGAGTTTTTTTATTCCTCAGAAATAAAAAGGTATTATTTTTTTGCTAAGAAAAACGTTATTTTTAAATTGAATAAAATATAATTAAATTAATTTAATTTAACAATTAAGAGTTTTTGCACGCACTCTGAGGATAAATTCGCTATTAAATCGGTTAATATTAATTATAGAGCAAAAAACAAGTTATTGTTGTAGGCAAAACAATAAAATTCAAAAAATAACTGTTATTTTCTAACCAAAAAGTAATATTTATTTTCTAAAAATATAACCCAAAAATAATTTTTCTTTTCTGAGAAATAAAAAAAAAATTAAAAAATAATTTTTAACTCCTGAGAAATAAATAAAACTCAGAAAATAACTTTTATTTTCTAAGCAAAACAATAAAATTCAAGAAATAATGATTAAAAAGTATTTTGTAAATTAAAACTTATAAACGTTACTGTCCGTCCCTGCTTAAATCAGATTTAAGAAATATTTTAAAACATTCATAAAATCAAAAGTATTTAAATTTTAAATTTAATTTAAGTATGTATTTGCATTAATTTTGCCCCACAGCTAATCAAAAAAGTCATGGCACCACCAGTTTATTAAAAAGTTGTGATCCCTGTCCTGATGGCATATTGTGTGTGCCCCAAATACAATGTCCCGCCCATGTACGCATGAGAGACCACGAAAAACCACAAGTATGTGATTTAGCTGGTGGTAAATTTGGTTTCTGTTGTGTCACCGGACAAAATCATACAGGTTTATTAAGTCAAAATTTAAATATGGTTGCCTTAAAGTGTGTTAATATTTTTTGTTGTTGCAAATTTTAAGGTACTCGCTTGGACAAGGCTCGCATGCCTGCTGTTACATTTATGCCACCCCATGTTATAGAAGAGGCCCGACTTAAGTTTGAACATTTAATGCATCAAATTGCCATGATACCCATCGCGCCAGGCCAACCCGATTTCGTACATGGCATGGTGTTTCATTCAACGCCCCACGAAGATGTGCAAAATTTCCATTTAACCAATTCAGCCATGGAACATGTGATTACCACTCAAGTGTTTACGAAAAAGTAAAAATTAAAAACAAAAATATATGTATAAGTATGTATATCTAAGGTAGACTAGTTGTCAAATTTGTACATGTGTGAGTTAAATTGTTTTTGATTTAAATGAAGACAAATTTGTCAAGTCGGGTATTTTTATAGAGCTACATGTCTACACTCCCAAATGAGTCTAACTTGTGTAAATGTACCTTGAGTATATGAAAATAGTTTTGAATAAAAAATCTTAAAATTTCCCCTCTTCTAGAGAACAAATTCCCATCGATGACATTATTACAAACAACATAGAGGTTGACTTTAAGGAAACCCCTTTGGCTCACAATTGTCAACCTCCCCGACCCTGTTCAAATCGTAATGCCAAATATCGTACATTCGATGGCTCGTGCAATAATCCCAATCCCTCTCGTTCACATTGGGGTTCTGCTGGTCAGCCCATGGAACGTTTATTGCCCCCGGCCTACGAAGATGGTGTATGGACACCACGTCAACATAGTAAAGACGGCTCGTTGTTGACAAATGCCCGAGAAATTTCGAGGTTTTTAATGGCTGATGCCGATAGGCCACATCCTAAACACAATTTATTGGTTATGCAGTTTGGACAGTTTTTGGCTCACGATGTCTCACAATCGGCTTCGGTGAGATTGGGTGAGTGCCGATATAAGATCATTATTTATGTTACATTTTTCAACGCAATTATAAATAAAAATTCCCAGGGAGTTTTCTCCCTTCTTCCATTTTTCCTATGTAAATTCAGTTTTAAAAATGGGGAAAAAACTCCCGTGTAATTTTTATTCATAATTGGGCTATTTATTTTTCCTATCAACTCATACACTTCTTCCACCCCCCCACCCCTCCAGAAAACGGCGAATTAGTGCAATGCTGTACTGCCAAAAATGATGCCGTCCTACCACCGGAACGTCGCCATTTTGCCTGCTTCCCCATTGAAATCGATCCGAATGATGAGTTTTATGGCGTTTTTGGTATCCGTTGCATGAACTTTGTTCGCTTATCATTGGCCACCAGTTCTGAATGTCGTGCTGGTTATGGCAAGCAGCGCAGCAAAGTAACTCACTTTTTAGATGCTTCTCCGGTTTATGGTTCGAGTTCGGAAACAGCTCGGGAATTGCGCGTTTTTAAGGGTGGTAAATTGCGCATGTTAAATGATTTCGGTAGGGACTTGCTACCTCTGACAAATGATAAGCATGCGTGTGAGAGTGATGCACCGGGAAAGACTTGTTTCAAGTCGGGTAAGTGTAAAACTAAAATTAATTAAAAAATACTTTAAGAAAACATTTAGGTTTTCAAATTCTTACGTAACTAAATCTTCATTTATAATCCTTTTCTATTAAATTAAATAATGCACATGTATGTGTGTACATATGTATATCTTAACACTTTCGCAGGTGATGGCCGAACTAATCAAATTATCTCTCTAATTGCTATTCATATACTCTTCGCTCGAGAACACAATCGTATTGCCGACATATTGGCTCGCTTAAATCCACATGCCAGCGATGAAAAACTCTACCAGGAAGCACGTCGCATTGTCATTGCTGAATTGCAACACATCACGTACAATGAATACTTACCGATTGTCATAGGGCCCATGCAAATGAAACGCTTTCGCCTCACCACCCATCATCATGGCTACAGTGCAGATTACAATAGCGAAATAAATCCAAGCATAACAAATGAATTTACAGGTGCAGCATTTCGGATGGGTCATTCAAGTGTGGATGGTCGTTTTCGTGTACAGCAGGGACATGGTAAAATTGATGAAATCATACAAATACCCGATGTAATGTTTAATCCATCACGTATGCGAAAGAGAACATTTTATGATGATATTTTAAAGACAATGTTGGTGCAACCGATGCAAAAGGTGGACAGTGCGATAACACATGGGGTGCGTTTGGGAAAGGGGGTGGGGGGGGAGGGGGGGTGAACAATATGTAGAGAGAGTGTTTAATTGTGTGTTTACTTTGATTTTATAGTTGAGCCGTTTTCTGTTTCGTGGTCATAATCCTTTTGGCTTGGATTTGGCGGCTTTCAATATTCAGCGTGGTAGAGACCAGGGGTTACGTAGCTACAATGACTACTTGGAAGTGATGGGAAATCGCAAGATACAGAGTTTTAATCAATTGCCAGTGGAGGTGAGTAATTTTTTTAATAAAAAAAATATTCAAAAATACTTTAATATTCTTTGCCATTAGGCAAAAAGGGGTTAATTCAAAAAAACTCATTTTGAGTTTTTGATTAGTTTAAATTCATTTTGTTCGCTCTTTTGATAGGTATTAATAACTGGGGCCTGATTCTGGCAGTCGTGATTGAGTACTTTCTCGACTCGAAAGCAAATTAATATCTTATAATTTCAGTCAATACTGAATGAATCGGAATTATTTTTTCAGTGTTGTAAAGCATTAATTTAAGTTTCACAATACTGAAAAAATGATTCGTTCAGTATGGACTGAAAGAATTAGAAATCAAATTGCTTTCGAATCGGAAAAATGAGTCTACGATTTTACTTATGACGTTTTTTTTTTCTGAGAAAAATATGTTACATTATATACATGTTACACTTCTTAATGTTACCTTTAATCACTGAAGTGTTTCATATTGTACAACTTCAATCGTTCAAAGTTAGCTGCTTTTGTTTTCAACTAGTACACTTTTAACATTAATGTACTTCATTAGCGTTTTTAAAACCATTTTAACGGTTTTTGCACTCTATAATGGATTAAAAACAACTACATGCAGCCAAATAAAACGATTATAAAATGCATATAACAAAATTTATTTTTCCGTTTAGATTGGACGCAAATTATCCCAGATCTATCATTCTCCCGATGATATTGATTTATGGGTTGGTGGTCTTTTGGAAAAAGCCGTAGAAGATGGTATAGTGGGCAGTACTTTCTCAGAAATTATAGCCGATCAATTTTCCCGTTTTAAACTGGGCGATCGTTATTATTATGAATATAACAAATCGATTAATCCGGGAGCATTCACCATGGATCAATTGCATGAGATCAGAAAGGTAACCATGGCCCGAATTATTTGTGATAATGCAGATCATTTAAGTTTGGGCGAAGTGTCACCCATGGCATTTGTAAGAGCCGATTTTCCGGGGTAAGTAAAAATAATTTGACAAAAAAAAAAAAAAAAAAAAAAGAGAGATAAAGTGGAGGAAAGGAAGACAGCTTTTTAAGTGGAAATAATTTGCTAAACTTTTATTACATGATTTTACAAAACAAATAGAATTTGGCTTGATTTAGAGTGACAGCAATATTTTCAGTTGGCGTTCACAATAAAGCATTAATTTTTTTTCGCAACCACACATATTTTTAATCAAGAATACGTTTGCAAATTTTACTCGGAACAACATTAAGGGCATGTTCGTCGATTTCGAACGAAAAATTCTTTCTCTTAAATTACATTTTAAACAAAAACAAAATTTAAAATCTTTTCTTTTTATGTACATGTAAGTTAAGCGGGCGAAGTCTTCATTCGATCTCGACGAACCTTCCATAAAGCTTCGTTCACAATGGTAGAAAAAATTTGGTTTTTTCTTCTATCTTAGTACTTCTCAAAGAATTTCATATATTTTTCCTTCATTTTTAGAACAAACATTTCTTAAAGTCGAGCCTACTTTTACTTCAACAACGATTTATGTATATGAAACTGTAAAGGACGTTTATATTAATTTTATTTAGTTTCGAATGAAAATTTTAACAAAATGTTTTAAAAATGATAATAAAAACATCATATTGATATGGACAAAATTTGCAAACGTTTTCATATACGAAAATGTGTGTGGTAGCGGAAAAATATTGCTTTATTGTGAACACCAAGTGAAAATGTTGCTGTCATTGTAAACGAAGCTTTAATTGTTGTCTTAAAAAAATTCGTATGGGGTTTTCGTAAAAATGTTTCTATAGCTTTTTTTATAGCATTTCTAGAGAAAAATAAATAAAATCTTTTTTTTTTTGCAATTTTTGTTGTAAATTTTACAGCAATCAACCATTAAAATGCGATAGTCCTCACATACCCAAAGTGGATTTCGAAGCCTGGCGTTTTTAATACAAAAAAAAAAGGTTTTTGTTCTTTTTTTATAACAATACTTATTTTAATTTAATTAATGTTATTTATTATAAACATTTTACTGTAAATTGCCATTTAAAAAAAATTTTTACACATAAACTATTTTTATTTGTAAATCATGCACTATTAATTAAAACAATTTGCTCGTCTTAAGGACATACAATAAAAACATGATATAATCATAAATAAATGTCTATTTTAAGGCCCGTTTTCAGAGCTTACCGAACGCTAAAGTTTGGATTTTATGGGTCGTATAAAAAATGTTCCATGAATAAAACTTTACTTAAATCTAAAGTGTGCGATATGTTAAATGAAGGTTCGTCCTACCTGGTAAGTTAAGTAAAGTTTTAATAATGGAATACTTTTTATATGGCCGATTAAGTATTACCATGAGCTATCGGTAAGTTGTAAAAACGGGCCTAAAAAGTGTAAGACGTTTTCTGTAAAACTAAAATTTTTGAGTTGTGACGATGTTGCAGCAAATAAGCGATATGTACATATACTTTAAAGGGGCTAAGTTGAATATTAATGGAATGAAAAACATTTCCCACCTGTGCTGAAGGGTATAAACAAAACAGGCTGAAATGAGATAGAAATACATGCTCTCAATGCATTTTTAAATGAATAAGTTTAAATAATCCTTACTTAATTTAATGCCTACGATAAACAATACCAATCAAATGAATGTCTAAAACTCATAAGTTAATTTTAATTTGAAATCAATCATTAATAAATGCTTTAATTAATTAATGTAATTGCGTTTTATTGACAACTTTATTTACATATTTTTGTTTACAAACAAACATGTTATAATTTTAAATGTAAAAAATAGAAATAAACAATAAAATGACAATTTTATTTATTTAACAACAAAAAAAAAAAATAAATGACAAATAAAATTTAACTTGTAACTTTATTAAACGCTTCGCTAAACGCAAAATCTCTCTCTTAAGACCCTTTTGCCCCCAAAAACTGATAGATTTCTTAATCAGACCCCAGACTGAAAGCTCTAGATTTGTAAGTTTTTAAAATCTCTATCAAATTGTTAGAGTATATAAATATACACACATTCAAATTTGCATATGTATGAATGAATGTACACAAAAATTTTTTATTTTGCTTAATTAACAATTGTATGTTAATTTAATTTATTAAAAAAATTTTTATTTATTTCTTTTTTGGTTAAATTACAAAAAAAAACCAATTTTTTTTTGTCAAGCGTAAGTTTCGTTTATCATAAATTATATGTATGATAATGTTGTAAATTACTGAACTATTTATTTTTGGATGCCCCCGATTTGCTAGTTCAATTAGTGTGGGGATTGCGGTTTCGATTCCCGCTAGGGACTCTGGTCTGTTTCACTACAACGATCCGAAGATCTAAGTTTCTATTGGTAGATAAATTAAGGTAAAATATAATTTTTATTTTTTTTTTTTTATTTCATACACCGTTATTGGTCCATAGTGGACCATAGATTTTATTATATATGTAAATTAGATGAAGAACGGCGAAGAACCAGAACGGTCTGCCAGGATGAAAAACTAAAATGTTGATAGTCATCGTCTTTTATTGTTTATTAGCTGACCCGACAGACGTTGTCCTGTCCAAATTAATTTTTAAAATCTGCTAAAAAGATACGAACATTTGAAAGAAAATTTAGTCAAATCGATGGAGCCGTTTTCTGATTTTAGGTAAATCAAAAAAAGTGGGCGTTAAAGTGGGCGGGGCAAAATTTTCTTACCATAAACACATAAGTTGAACCATGGTAATCATTTTAATGATAAAATCGTCCAAATCGGTCAAGCCTTTCTCAAGTTATGCGCTTAATAGAAAAAGTGGGCGTAAAAGTAGGCGTGGTAAATTTTTCTTTCGATGAAAACTTAAAATGGATTAATACGACCATTTGAAAGAAAAATTTGTCAAATCGATGAAGCCGTTTTCTGATTTTAGGTAATTCGAAAAAAGTGACCGTAAAAATGGGCGGGGCAAAAAATTTCTTTTTGTATAAATCAAAGTTGGACCATGGCGATAATTTTAAAGAAAAAATCGTCCAAATTATATAGATGTCATTAGTGGTGCAATATGAAAATTAGATTTTGCCACGCCCCTCCGCCCGCACACCGAAAATCAAAAATCAGACTTCACAGTGTCACCCGCCTAAATATTCTGAAGATTCCCTGAAAATTTCATCAAAATCGGCCCAGCCGTTTTGGAGTCCATACGTTACATACACACATCCTGTTTTATATATGTAACAGCGCATAGAGAAAGGGACCAGCAAGGTAAAGGGAACAGTAAAAACCAACTACACAAAACAAGAGGTAGGGACGACCTACGCGCGTTTTCAAGGCTGACCAACAAGGTTGAGATGTTTCGCTTTCAAATGAGACCAATACCAACACGCTCAATGATGGTACACCAAAGATACACGTATTTAAATCTTTAAAATGGCAAAACCCTTAAGCTAGAGGTCCACACCACGCGTTACTCGCTTTTTCGCAGCATACGCAGCTGTCAAAAAAGTAGAATCTGTGTAGTTATACCTAGTAAGTTACATGCACAAAAGCGTAGATGCCTTGAGGCGAAAAGTAGGTTAACTTTCTACTTTTGTAAGCGTCACAAGCAGCGTTCGAACAAATCAGCTGATTTTGACAAATTAAATTTTATTTTTACTTGTGGTGCTGCTGCATAAAAAGCGTTGCATGTAACTTGAAATGTAGAACGCAAGTAAGGTTATAAAAGCATGCGCTGCGTGGAGGCGAAAACGCGTGTTATGGACCTCCAGCTTTAGGTCCCTTTCTATTTTGCGCGTCACATATATAGATTATTATAAAAAAAGTCTATGTTTTTATAAAAGAATGGTTTCACATCTCAGCTGTTTTACTTGAGGAAATTGCGCTGGAAACTTGAAACTTGAAACTTGAAAATTTTATATATTATTTTTAAGCTTCTTCTAAAGCCATTTACTTTTTTACATGCAAAAAATATGTTATGTTAAGTAACACTCTTTCTTCATAATCTCTCCATTACAATCAATTGTAAATTGAGTATTAAGTTTTTTGTTAAGGAAATTTTAAGATATTTATGGGAAAATTCATGGTGATAATAATAAAAAACATATGAAAAAATCGTACGTTCGCGACCGGTACATAATGCAATTTAACAAAAACCAAGAGAGATATTTTATTTTGTAAATACTGGGTGGAGACCTACATTAACACACTTTTAAAATAAATTAATCACTTTTGAATATTCCTTGCCATTAAGCAGATTTTAACATTTCACTACTGTCAGCCAAAGTTGACTTCTATTTTGCGTACGTTCGTGACCAAATGTTTATAACTATTATTATGAAAACTTTATGTAACTCGATGAAATCCATCTTTTGCACTTAACATAGAGCCACCCAAATGCTATCGAATCGCAAAAGAAAAAATGCTAGGAAAAGTTTTGTTTTCTAAATTATTTGTACATCAAAAGCGTACAAACGTACGTTCGTGACCCCAGGCCCATATGTAAAGTAATGAAGTATGTAGCACTATATTCAGGAAAAAATTACAACAATCGACGTTAAGGATTTGCAGATACATACAAGTAAGCAAAAATATGCGCTGGCGTGACGTTAAAAAACAGAAGATTTTAACTTGCATTACAAAACTGAATGAGACTGCGAATTGGGCAACCCGTTTTGTATAAAACTTATATAAATTTATTTTTCGAGCTATAAAATTTAAAAATCTATGCTCGTTTAAAGCATTTTCAGAGAAAAGTCTACTTTTTTTTAATGTAACGCCAGAATGCAAATAAGGTTGTATTTTAGGACGATGTTATTCAACCGTTATCCCTTCTGTTACTAAATGTAGGGCTAGTTGCGCTTTACACCAAAATATAAAAAAGTGAACTTTACATACATATAAAATTATTTGGGAAACAATTTAAATAACTTCTGGAACTGCCCATTTAAACGTGTTCATCAAATGTCGTTGTTACAAGGTAATAAACTTACTAAAGCTTATATACATACATATAAGATCCGAAATCGTTTTAGCTCTATTAACTTTACTTTAAGGAACCAAAAATCTCTTAAAAATATAAGTGCCAATGATTCGACGCCATTAATTTTTTTACAATCCAAAATTTTATTTTGAATTGATCCAAATTTCCTATAAAACTTCTTGTCTGAAAATCAATTTAACACATAAAAACAAATCTCTTAAAATAACTATTTGACAACAAAATCACGGGATGGAAGTAACTTTTTATAAGAATTAACGGACTAATCAATAATTGTTTCGAAAGCGCAATATTTGTTTATAACTCTCAAAGAGAAGCCATCTGAGTGAGTATTAGGGACATCGATTATTCGACATTTTTTAAAAATCGGTTTTCGAATATTCCGAAAAAATAACCGGTTAACCGGCAAAACTAAAATATACAGTTAGAACCGGTTGAAGAATAACCGTTCGATATCCCTAGTGAGTATAAAGACAAAAACTCAATTCACATGTGGGCTTTTACGACGTCGTTTTATCTTAATTCCCTTTTAAAGCAACTTCCAAAATATCTTTGCGTTCATACCATGATTTTTGGTTGCATGTTTTTTTTATTTACAGTATGGCCTTATTAACCGGCATTGATTTGAAATACCTCTATTATCTGGCATTACCTCAGTTATCCGAAATTTAAGCAAACTATCTTTTTTTCGTTTACTTTTAAACAATCAAAACCAATTTAATCAAGTAAGAAAGTATAGTCGGTCAAGCCCGACCATATGATACCCTACACCACAGTGTTGTGAGGGGCAGTAATTGCCCCCTTGTGGTCCTATTTTTGAAAAACTATAGTATGGTATGTGTCCATATAGATACACAGAAACAATTATTGGCAGTTTTTTTTCAATTAATAGTGATTTTTGAACTTTAAAATAAATTTGATTACGTTCTTAATTGATTGAATTAAAAAAAATATTTTTTTCAATTAAAATTTTACTTGATTTTAAGCTTAATTTTAATTAAAAGTTTAATTGAATCAATCAACTCGGTTGTTTGAATTGAACACTTTGTTGCTTTCTCCTTGTTACTTTCCTCCCTCATCAACAGTTTACGACAAATGTTACAAGTGCAACCAACATCTTTATAAATTTATTGTCTTTGCCCTTACATGTACATACACACATGTTTTTGTCATCAAAAAGAACAGTAAGCGTCGCGTGCAAAAAAAAAAAAAACTATCAACTAGTAAAAAATGAACTGAAATTTGTTATAGACGAAATACAATTATGACCATCAACAATGTCAATAATGAGCCTACATTCATATGTATATTATGCGTAAAATAAAAAATCGCCTTGTGGCTGACCACAATGTTGACGGTGGTTGTGGTCGCTATCGAAATTTGGTGTTTATTTTCTTTGTTTGTTAATTCTTAAATTATTTTTGGCGTCATTTCATGTTGTGCGTTCAAATTGAATAGGTGAAAAAAGTACAGCCAAATTACACAACAAAAACAGTTTTTTGTTTTCAATCTTTAATACCCTGAAGAATCAGAGTTATTCTACAATTTTATGTTGTGTGTATGAAATTCCTCTGTCAAAGAATCTTCCAAAATTTGTACAATTAAGCATGAGCTATTACAATTAAACAAATAAAACAAGTTATTTTTAAACCATATATAAATAAAACATATATTTTAAATATTATTATTTTGCTTCATTTAACCCTCAACTGAATTGATTTAACAAACTTATTCAATTAACAATTTGTTTGATTGAATAATTTGCGTAATTGAATTTAGAATGTATTTCAAATACACTGTTTAATTTATTCAATTAAAAATTTAATCGATTTAATGCAAAAATTCAATCACTGTTTTAATCAATACAATTATTAAAATAATTAATTTTTTGTATTGTAATCAATTACTTTAGTAATTCATTCAATTAAAATATTGATTTTTTTTTTAATTAATTTGTTAATTCATTCAATTAAAATATTGTTTAATATTAATAATTTTTTCAATTATTTTTGTAATTAAAATGTAAAAACTTTTTAATTGGAAAAAAATCCTTGTTTTGCATTTTTTGCAAATATGAGTAATTGGTATAATCATTTCGGTGATAGGTGCAAAATTAAACAATTTTTTGCTTGTTTCAATTATTTTGGTGATTAAAACCGTTTTTTACTTTTTTCTGTGTATGGATCTATCTATTTTTTTTTTATTTCATTAAAATTGATTTGAGAGGCAGAAATTGGCCCTATCTCCCCTCGTGGTCCTATTTTTTTTAAAAAATTCATCCCTTTTGTGTCCATGAAGATATGGTTCTATGTAAGTTTTAAATTTCATTAAAATCGGTTTGATAGTTTCTGAGAGGAAGAAATTTCTCCCTATCTTCCCTCGTGGTCCTATATCCCAAATTTTATCAAATTATCTCCAAAATTGCGTCCTGTACTTTGCGCACAAGGTTACATGGACATCCAGCCTGCCAGCCAGCCGGACGGACATCGTTAGTTCGACTTAGTAAGTGATTCTGAGTCGATCGGTATACTTTAAGGTGGGTCTAGGACCAATATTTTTAGGCGTTACACACATCAGCATAAATGCATAATACCCTCTCCACTATTGTGGTGTGGGTATAATAAACGAAGAATCGTAATTTCCCAACGTACTGGAAAATGTTCTGCCAAAATTACTCATGTTCACATAATAATAGATTATATATTTACATTAAATAAGAAACACAAAAAAAAAAAAAAAAAAAATATGAATGCTGACGGTCCCGTCTATCATCGATAATCGAGGTCTCACTGTATTTTTAACCACACACTTCAAAGTAAGAAAAAGAATAAAACGTAAAAAGAAAAATTTAAAAGAGAAATATAAAAAACGACATGCAAAACACAAAACGAGTCGTTTTGTTTACCCCTCTTTCTTCTCTACACCGATCACCAACAAACCAAAAGTGACGTCGACAAAGCGACGTCGTAAAAGCCTCCATGTGAATTGGCTAAAAGACCCCACACAGAAAAAAAATACTAGAGATAAATTAAGTTGTTTATGCTTACTTTAAGTACGAGGCGTACTCAAAAATTCAAGTAGGAATAACGCTAAAACGTTCTTAAAGCAATCCTTAACGGGATTACTTTCGAAAATCAATCACGGAATTTCTTAAAATATGAACAACAACGAAAAAAAAAATAAAACCTTTTGTTGGTAGTGCCGCTCTGAAAGTAAAATTACAAAGTGAACGTTTTAATTTCATTTAACTTATCAACGTTTGTTGCAGACATTACAACACACAAGTAGTTTAAAAACGATTTTTTTTGTTGTGTTTAGAAACAACAGAACAAGACAAAAACACATTATTTTCATGTTTCAAAAGTAAAATTGAGAACTCTTGCTTCTCATTTAGTTCAGAGTTTTAAAAACTGCAGTCGAAACCAAAAACTGTCGTACAAAAAAAAAAAAAAAAATTGTGCACAACTTTTAGCTTTTTGGTTGGTTTGGTTTTAATAAATCACAAGTAAAAGCAACAAATAAGGAAGTGGAAGAAATTGTAATTTTTTTTATTTTGACTGCAGTTTTTTAAACGCTGATTTAGTTTATATTTTCAGTTATATCGAGCCCTAATAACAAATATGATGTAACCAACAACATTTAACGGCCATGTCCTGACAATCGCACGATTTGAAATCGCAAAACGCCAGATTTATTTTGTGGTGTTTTTAAACTCGTGCGTTTAGCTTGCTTTTTTACAAATATTCTAGTTCTCTTTTGCAATTTGAAGTCGCCAAAATTCCTGCTTTTGCGATTTATAAGACACCTAATTTGCGATTTTAAGTCAGAATCGCCAATGTTTTGCTATTGTCAGAACATGCCCGTAAGATTTTTGTGTTTTGATGAAAGTCGATAATTTTTGATAATTTGCATCATCTCTAAAAATCTCATATCTCTGAGAAGTACCGTTACGAAACAAGAGCAAAAGCAATTTCAAACGAAACCCTAGACTTGAAGCAGAAATATTTAAAAAAAACCCTTCTCCTGTAAAATTTTATTTTTGTTGGTTACATCAATTTTGCTATAAGGGCTCGATATATGTACATTAAGTTTTGAAATTAAAAACCATATCGGGAATGATGCTGGAGTTTTAGATTTGAAATTCTGTGAGATGTAAAACGGGTAAGTAAATAAATCATAATACAATTCAAAATAAATCAACTTTACAATACATACTTACTTGATTTAAGCACATTTTAAGATTTATTCAATTTTAGTTTTACTTAAATCAATCTCATTTTCGGAATACATATTTCAATTAAGAATTCGGTATTGAATATGAAAAAGTTAAGTATTCCGCAATTGAAAATCAATACATGAATCAATCGTTCTGTACTTTATTCAAAAAGTAATAGTACTCACCATACTATTAATACCGCTTCGAATTGATTTGAGTATTTCTCTAAAACCACTTCAGAAAATTGCCTTTTACTCCCAAGTGGTCAAGCCCGACTATAAACGTTTGACATTTTATATCCTCCATCACTGCAAGAGGTTTTAAGTTGGAAATTTCCTGCCTTTTTGCATGTATTCCATAGATTTATTGTTGTATTAATCGAAAACCCTTAGGATCGCCCAATTCATAGATGGCCGTGGCACTACGGCAGTCTAGAATGAAAAATTATAAATAAATTTTAATTAATATCATGTTGTAAAATTCCTTTCTTCATAAACAAATAATTTAATGAAAATTGAAATTGAAGAACTTTAGCCTGATTAAAAATATCAAAATTCGGATTAAAAACCATAAACAGTTCAACAAAATAACCACAATACTAATTATTGTTGAAGGCTAGGGAACGAGCTCTATGTTTACATTTGTCCTTCAAGTTGTGCTGAAAAAGGTCAACAAGAAAAAGAAAGACAAACAAATAAAAAACAAAAAATGAACTTTGGACTTGGGACTTCGAGAAGAATTCTTGACAAAAAGTACGAAAAAACAAAAGTAAGGAAAAACATGCAAATCAATTAAAATGGAATATTATTCAAAGCAACTTTGACTATTGACTGCCAGCAGTCTTCTCAATGGCTGTGAGTGTTAAACGGCCAAACCCTCTGAAGAGATTGAGTGGTTGCAATTGAAGCATGTAAGGGTAACCTGTCCGGGTTCGAGCCCCACGGCCTGGGTTCGAGCCCCACGGCAGTCAAGAATGAAAAATTTTAATTAATTTCATGTTGTAAAATTCCTTTCTTCATAAAAAATAACTTAATGAAAGTTGAATTTAATGAACTTTAGCCTAATCAAAAATATGAAAATTGGATAAAAAAACTATAATATTATATACTTGGAATATACTAGCAGTCTATTTAATTTAAAAATGTTCTATGATTTTATTAAGTAAGCATCCGTAAAATACCGCTAAGGAAAATATATTTTATTGAAGTTACGCGCGACTAAGTGCTATTTAACGCACTCAAACGAAAGTGAAGGAATCCATAAATTACCGATCTCATGTTTATTTCAATATTAAATAATTTTTATACAAATCATAAACCTTAAAACAAAACTTTGCTTATGATTTTGACCGTATGCCACAAGTTGAGATTTTACTCAAAGGCGTGTAGGGTATTATCAGGTTGGTCTTGCTTGTCTTTACATTCTGGCTCGCCTTTTCTTCTAGCGATAGTCCTTTTTTTAACGCAGCAAAATCTTCTCAAATACTAATTTATTGTATTTCGATTCCTAATGGAGGGTATCTAAGATTTGGCACAGCCGTTTAAATCATATCAACTTGTTTTAGATATTTCTACGCTAATTGCGTATATCCCAAACTGTTTAGTCACTTTTCATTTTAAATTGGTTATTCATATTTATTTTTTCAAATTAAATTGTGCATATTTAAAAGAATTCCTTTATAAAAATAATTGAAATAATTTGATTTTATTTTAAAAACAAGTAAATGTGTTATATTCGGCTGTGCCGTTTGTTTGATACCCTCTACACAGAGTAAGAATATTTCAGTATTGGGCTTTATATCGTAAAATTATAGGCAAAAATTATTAAAAGCAGATCTCAAAGTATAATAATTCGTTGCGTATTAAAGCCTATTTAAATAGTACGGTCTTTATAAAGCCTGTAGTAAACTATCAACCAATTCTTTGTTGGCAGCGTGATATCTACTCGTTTAAAACTATGACATACCAAATTTTGTAAAAGCATTATTCGTCATGGCATAAGGCGAACGTACTCAAGTTTTTCAAAAGTAGGCTTTATATGGGGTTATGATAAATTTTGGACCGATCTTCACAAGAAAATTTCTAGTCATAAAAAACTAATTTGTGCCAAATACAAAGAAAATCGGACCATTCCGTTATTGTTAGCTGTTCCACATTTCTATGGATTTATTATTATTATTATTATTATTATGTTCTTTATTTAATCGAGCCCATAAGGCCATATATGATTAATGTATTAATATTTAACAATAATGAGTAATAAAATTTAATAACTATTTAATAACTGTTTAACAATTTATAATCCTTCGAAGAAAAGGTACTAATGATACAATTTGAAGAGTTCCCGTTTAAAGCTTGGCAGAGACAATTCAAAGGTTCTGAGGCTGATAGGAAGATTATTATAAAGCGTACATGATCTTACCTTGAATGATTTTTCATAATAAGAATTATTAATTCTAGGCAAAATTAAGTTAGGATTTCTGGTTGATCTAGAAAAGTGGTAAAAAGGATCTACGTAAAATGCGGAACGAGATTTAATAATCTTGTAGAAAGAATACAAGGCACGTATTTTAACATAATTCTGAAATGAACAATCCAAAAATTTGTGAGCATAGTTTGATACATGGTCGTGGTTTCGCAAGCAAAATATAAATCTAATAATCCGATTAAATATAAGTTTTACCCGCCTCATATTAAATGAAGATGTGCCACTATAAATCTCCAGACAATAAAGAATATGAGTCATAAGAAGTGCATAGGCCAATTTAAATTTAGTTCTTACCGGTAAGTAACAATTGAAACTATATAAAACGCGCAACATGCCATTGATTCTAGCAGCAGTAGCCGAGATGTGTAAATCAAATCTTAGATTGCCATCGAGGATTAAACCCAAGCATTTAATTGAATTAACAAAAGGTATTTGAGTCCTATCAAATACAATTTTAAGAGGCAAATGATCACCATTTCCATGCCCAAAGGCCAAAGCTCTTGTTTTAGTGGGGTTAAACTTAAGCTTATTTATTAATGACCAATCAAAAACCGAAGACAATATATAATTAATAGTAGCCTCATGGCAATCCAAGAAATGAATATTACCAGTAAATAAAATGTTGATGTCATCAGCAAATATAAAGGTTCTGCATTGAGTGGAACCAATAAAATCAACGAAGTCATTCATATATATTAAAAATAATAAAGGACCAAGAATCGAGCCCTGTGGAATACCGCTCGAACATACCGATACTGAAGACATCCTATTACCTATTCCCACGAATTGCTTGCGATCATGTAAATATGAAAAAATTAATCTGCAAGAATATGAGAAAAATTAAATTGTGAAGTTAATTTTGCAATTAAAACAGAGTGATTAATAGTATCGAACGCTTTACTTAAGTCAAGAGATATTAGTGTCGATATTTTCCTATTATTGAGATTTTGACGAATAAGTTCAGTTAAGCTCAGTAATAAGCCAGAAGTACTACCCCCAGCTCTAAATCCGAAATGACAGTTACTAAGCATCTTATTTGTGTAAGTGCCCTAGAATTTGATCCTTCAAAATAATTTCAAATATTTTAGACAAACAAGGTAAAACACTGATAGGTCGGTAATTCTCAATGACTCTACCTGAGCCCTTTTTCCCGATGGGTACAATTCTAGATGTTTTCCAAATACATGGATAGGAAGAAGTCATTAAAACATTATTAAAAACATGTACCCAACATACCATATAGTAATCAAACTACAATACAATTTGAGAATAAGCTTATATTAACAGTGTTTTCTAAGCTTTTCTTAATTTCACTTAAGAAAATGTTTATAAAATATGGATTCACAAGCAGTTATTAATAATGCTTGAGAAAATCTTATTAAAAACAAATGTTTCTAATATAATATAAGCTTATATTAATCATGCATATGTAATATTTTAACGAGGGTTCCGTTTTGATTTTTCTACAATTGTTACGATAGCCTTTTTCAATATATTCTAAAACTTTTTTCAAGCTTAACGCTTGTGTTGGTAAGCTTATTATAATATTTTTCTCAAGTCATTTGGTTTGTTGGGTAGTAGTAAATTTTCTATGTATGGGTAAATTATTTTAATAAATTTCAGTGGTAAGTTATCAACCCCCAAGGAATTGGATTTTGTCTTTGTCATTGCCAGAAAAAGTTCATCCCGCGTAATACGTATAAATTTGAATCCAGCACTTGAAATTTCATTAAAATTAGGAACATTATAATCAGGAGGAGATTGGGAAGAGATAAAGTGTCTATTAAACTCTTCCGGTTCATGGATATCAAAATAATTTGTACAATTTTTTATTTTGACGATTGATAATCCTCCACATGTCCTTACTACTGCAATCATCAAATTTACGATTCCAATAATCCGCCTTATACCTTCTCAAAATGGTCTTTACCCTATTCCTGTGCCTACAATATATTTTCCAATTACCCTCATTACTGTCTTCCAGATATGCTCTAAACGAAATGCCCCTTAAATTTCTCGCTATTTTAACTTGTTCAATATCACAAAGATTTTTATTCGAAAATTTCTTTACCTTAGTAACAGGAACTGCCCCATATAATTTATTAAGCAATGAATAAAGTGATTCCATCCCAAACTGCTTGGGAGGACTATCACTAGGACTATTAGATTCTTTCAAAATTTAGCATGTTTTCAACATACGGACAGAATGACAGAAAGATATGGCTAAATCGACTAAGAATTACTTATGGCCTCATAATCTATATATATAAAACAGGATGTGTGTACGTATGTAACGTATGAACTCCAAAACGGCTGGGCCGATTTTGATGAAATTTTCAGGGAATCTTCAGAATATTCAGGCGGGTGATACTGTGAAGTCTGATTTTTGATTTTCGGTCTGCGGGTGGAGGGGCGTCATCTATATAATTTGGAAAATTTTTTCTTTAAAATGATCGTCATGGTCCAACTTAGATTCATACGAAAGAAAATTTTGCCCCCCCATTTTTCGAATTACCTAAAATCAGAAAACGGCTCCATCGATTTGACTAATTTTTCTTTTAAATGTTCGTATTAATCCATTTTACGTTTTTATCCAAAGAAAAATGTACCACGCCTACTTTAACGTCCACTTTTTCTATTTAGCGCATAACTTCAGAACGGCTTGACCGATTTGGACGATTTTTTCTTTAAAATCATCGCCACGGTCCAACTTTAACGCCCACTTTTTTCGATTTACCTAAAATCAGAAAACGGCTCCATCGAATTGACTAATTTTTCTTTCAAATGTTCGTATCTTTTTAACGGATTTTAAAAATCGAACGCAAACATTTTTCCTTGTTTGGACAGGACAACGTCTGTCGGGTCAGCTAGTATACATATATATGTACATGATGGGGTCTTAGATGAATATTAGAAAAGTTCCAAACGGAATGACAAACTTATATTTACCGTTTAAACCTGTGATGAAGGTTTTAATAAAAGTAAACATTTTTATATCAATCATTTGTGTGTTTTGTTTTTCTGCAATGTTTTGGAAAATTTTTAGCTTCTTGACAGAAAAAAAGTGTTTACAAAATTTCAACCAAAAACGTTTTTGGTGAATGATTTGTTTATTTATAAAAAAAAATTATTTTAAAAATAAACACGACTGTCGTCTGGCTAATTGAAAACAATCTTGTATTTACAATTTTATTCAACAATATTTTCGGATAATCTTCTTAAGAACATTTTCAATAAAATTTATATAAAACATTTTCATTTCAGATGATTAATTAGCAGCTAAATTTTTAAACTATTTTAGGTTGGGAAAAAAATCTGTTTTAAGATTTTTTTTTTAATAAAATTCGATAAAAGTGTTTTTTTTTTTAACATAGTAAAATTTTTTTTCGATTTATTTTACTTTATGAAATTTTTCGGCATCTGCGATACATTTTTTGTGAAATTCTAGCGATTTTTGCCGTATCTTTTAGCAGGGTTCAGATCATACACGCAATGTACTGTTCAAAAGCAACACAACACAACCTAAAATCGAACACGTACCTTAAAGCATCGAACCCCTCTATCGTATATGTATTTTTAGCTACAGTCGTACATGTGTGGTGTAAGTGTTTTTCGATCTTATAATGCGAGAAATACTCATGATCGTGTATGCAACCAAATATTGAAACACAACACAATCGTGGTTGTGTTCGGCACCGTAGAAAATTTAGAGACACACAAAATTGTTAAGTAAATTAAAATATTTGTGTTGCTTTAAGCTGTGTTTATTTACATTTATGTGCGAGATTTGTATTATTCTGAACTCTGCCTATTAGTAATCGTTTTTGCAAATTTTGTTTAAATTTTTAATTTTTCACACATTTACTAAGTTTTCGTTAAGTTTTAAATTGTTTTTCTTTTAAAATAAGTTTCTTTTTTGGATTTCGGTTGGTTTTTTCATTGAAGTGGTTTTAGATTCCGGGCTAGGCGACATTTTTCGTGTTGGCAATATTAACATGAGCGATTATTTTCGATTTAAGCAGATTCGTTAATTTTTTTTTGTAAGTCAATGAGTTTTTTAATATGATGTACTTTTTTCCGGTTTAGGCGATTTTTTTTGTGTGGGCGATTTTTCATTATTAATGTAAATTTTGATCATTTAAATTTATGTGATTAATACGGGTTTTAATGATTTGTTTTTGATAATTTGCAAAATTAGTAGTACATATTTTGAAAAAAGTGATTTAATTTATATAAGCGATTTTTTAGATTTCAGCTTGTCTGAAAAATGTGATTTTTCTTTTTGGTAAAATCGGTTCTACTAAATTTTGTGAAAACAACTTGGTTCAACTATTTTTTTGAATTAGCGATTTTTTTTATAATTTAAGTGATTTTTTTAATATCAGCGATTTATTTACATTTTAAAGTTTAGTTAATTTGTTTTTTATATTAAAGTTTTTGATAATTTGTGAAATTTGCAATATGTAGAAACTGTTTGATTTATATAGACGATTTCTTAGATTTCAGCTTTTCTGAAATAAGCGATTTGTTTTTGATAAAATCGGTATAACTAAATTTTGTTACCTTTTTGTGGAAAAAATTGGGTAAAAAGTTTGTTTATTACTTGGCGATTTTTTTTATAATTTAAGTAGTTTTTCTAATAAAAGCGATTTTTTATATATTAAAGTATATAAATAAATTAATATTGGATCAGCTATTTCGCCATTAAACATAGTAAACACAAATGTCACTTTAAAATTCGGTCAGGGGATGGTCGAGCGGACAGATAGACTGGAGGAGGAATACAGAGTGAACAGCGTACTGACGTAAAATGACTTGGGTTTTCTTTTGAGTACGGAAACTATTGTTTAAAGAGATCTGTTCTAAAACGATAATTAATATTTTAGTATATGAGGTTCCACTTTGGTGGAACCCTATGTAGCCCATGTCCATTAGGAGTTTCCATTCTTCGTTTTGTTGAAAAAATTTTTTAATTTTTTTTTATTGGCATATATTAGAAAAAATTTAGTTCAGGTTAAATATTTTTTAAATTTATTGGGTGTTATTTTTTATGTGAAATTTGACGATTTTATTGTTGTAGTTGTTTCTTTGGCCAGAGTGGCGAATTTATGAATGTTATTTTTGTCAAGCTAATATTATGGCGATTTTCTATTTTGGTGATTTACTTGGCAAACAGACATTTGGAGAATAAAATTTTTTTCATTCTTGTTTGCTACATAAATATATAAATCAAAGAACATTCATAATGGGTGATTTTTTAAGAGCTATAGGAAAGTTTAAAAAAAAAACACATCAAATTCAGAAAAATTCATGAAATCTTTATTTGAATCGATAGTACGGTCCATATAATTTAATGTTTGAAGATTATTTCATGCAAATGTTGATCGTGACTGCGTCTCAAATGGTACATCCGCTTAGTACAATTTTGGCATACTCTTTCCAACATTTCGAACGGTATCTCAGGAATAAATGCTTCAATGTTGTCTTCCAATGCGTCAATTGAAGCGGGCATGTGTGTATAGACATGAGCTTTAACATAGCCCCACAAAAAATAGTCTAAAGGCGTTAAATCGCACGATCTTGACCGGTCCCGAACGTGAAATAAAATGTTCACCGAACTCGCCTCTCAATAAGTCCATTGTTAAGCGTGCATGTGGCACCGTCTTGTTGAAACCACATGTCATGCAAGTCAAGCTCTTGCATTTTGGGTAAAAAAAGTTGGATATCATCTCACGGTAGCGCTCACCATTCACAGTTACGTTACGATTCGCATAATCTTTGAAGAAGTACGGTCCAATGACGCCAGCAGCCCATACGCCGCACCAAACTGTGACTTTTTCTGGATGCATTGTTAGCTCTTGCAATGCTTCTAGCTGATCTTCACTCCAAAATCGACAATTCTGCTTATTAATGTACCCATTGAGCAAAAAAAAAAAAACTGACCAAAAAATGGAAGAAGCGCGCAATGAACTTTCTTAATACAGCACACATTTTGATAATAAAATTCAATAATTTGCAAGAGTTGTCCGTTTGTAAGACGATTCATGGTTAAATTATAGACCAAACTGAAGATGTTTGACAGTGAAACAAAGCACGAAACGTGCGTCAGCTGTTTTAACCAGTGTTGCCAAAAAGATAATAGCTAAAAAATCACCCGATAGAATACAAATATTTGACGCCATAAACCCGGCTTAGAAACTTCTTTTTTTCTTCGTGCTATAAATTTTAGAGAAGAAGCATTTTCTTACAATTTAAAATATCCTATAAAAAATGGAGTATTAAGCTGTAATAAATAATTTCAGTATAAATTAAGGTACGAAAAAGTCTGCTATAAACTTTATCTACATAATTCTGTAGCCTTCATGATCTCTTAGTCTGAGTTCATACGGCTCATGTCTTATTGACAACATTCTTTCTTTTTATACCCTCCACCACAATTAGTTGTGAAGAGGGTATATTAAGTTTGTCATTCCGTGTGAAACTTTTTTATTATTCATCTCAGACCCCATAATGTGTATATATTCTGGGTCCTTGAGTAATTCTAAGTCGATTTAGCCATGTCCGTCTGTCTGTCCGTCTGTCCGTCAGTTGAAAACACGCTCACTTTCGAACAACTCAAAACAAATGAACAAACTTGGTGCCAAATTGCTTGTAATTATCCTAAGCAGTTTGGGATTGAAATCCAGTAAAATCGGTTCAGTAGGACCAGAGCTATGAATCAAAATGTGGAACCACCACCTAAAAAAATTGATAGTTTTGTTACAAAATATAACATAAATGCTGGAACAAGGCACGGAATGAGATAACATTTTGCAAAAATTTGTTTTATTTGACTGGAAATCACGCTGTTAAATTTCGTGAAAATCCGTCCATAATTTACCCTAAGCCCCATATAAACACTACTCCCGGAAAACAGTTTATTACGCAAAAAACCGTAAAAAAATAACGCTAGCGTAACAAAATTTGGTACGTCACAGTTTTTTAGAACTAGAAATAACACTGTGAAATTTCGTGACGATCGGTCCATAATTTACCTTAGGCCCCATATAAACCCTACTGCCGGAAAACAGTTTAGTACGCCTAAAACCGTAAAAAATAATGCAATCATAACAAATTTTGGGCTCGTCATAGTTTTATAGGACTATAAATGATACTGTGAAATTTCGTGAAGATCGGTACATAATTTACCCTAGGCCTCATAGAGACCCTACTTCCGGAAAACAGTTTAGTACACCTAAAACCATAATTAATAATGCTATCATAACAGAAATTGGTACGTCACAGTTTTAAAGGACTAGAAATGACGCTGTGAAATTTCGTGATGAACGGTCCATAATTTACCTTAGGCCCCATATAAACCCTACTGCCGGAAAACAGTTTAGTACGCCTTAAACCGTAAAAAATAATGCAATCATAACAAATTTTGGCTCGTTATAGTTTTATAGGACTATAAATGATACTGTGAAATTTCGTGAAGATCGGTACATAATTTACCCTAGGCCTCATAGAGACCCTACTTCCGGAAAACAGTTTAGTAAACCTAAAACCATAATTAATAATGCTATCATAACAGAAATTGGTACGTCACAGTTTTAAAGGACTAGAAATGACGCTGTGAAATTTCGTGATGATCGGTCCATAATTTACCATATGCCCCATATAAACCCTACTACCGGAAAACAGTTTAGTCGCCTAAAACCATAATAAATAACAAACGTCACAGTTTAAGATAATAATAACATCATACAGATATTACTCCTTAAACATTCGAACTGTCGGTGGAGGGTATCAAAGATTCGGCACAGCCGAATATAGCACTCTAACTTGTTCTTCTTTGAATATGAATTGGCGTTCAAATCGAGCCCTAACAGCGAAAATAGTGTAAGCGACATGATTTTCAATTTTCGTTTTTTTTGATAAATTACTTTATTGGCAACACTTGCATCATCTCCTAAAATATCAAGGTCATATAATGTACCGTTACGATTTTATAGCCAAAACAATTTTAGTGTAAGCGACAAATTTCATACAAAATTTAATATGTAATAAAACAAAAAAGCTCTCTCCTGTAAAATTTGATTTTTGGCGCTTACATTATTTTCGCTGTTAGGGCTCGAAATGATTTCGATAAATTTCGGTGTATTTATCAAATGTGGAAAATTGGGAATTTAGCACGTCATAAAAAATTTTAATAGTAAATTTTGTATTCCCGTGAATAACTTTGATTCATGTCATGTTGACGACATGTTTTTTATTTTGTATAGTCGTGCGTATGCACGTGTGTTTTTTTGTTATTGAAAACAATAACAAAATTAAACAACCAATGAAAAAGCAAAACGTAAAGACAGTACATGCATCTGTTTACTCGTTTCTTTTCCCCTCGTCCCTCTCGCCTATAAAGTTGCAATCATGTCAATAAGACATGAGCCGTATGATCACAGACTTACGAAATTATTTTATCTCGTAAAATGCTGACTCAAATAGATGTAAAAATAAATAAAGCTGTCTTTCATTTAAATGAAGATTCGAATTCTGGATATATTTTTTAAAATGGTCCATAAAGGCCTTATTAAAGTTTCGGTGCTTAAACAAAATTAATATGTATGTCAAAATTAATTTCATTAATCATTGAATAATTTAAATGTTTTGCTGCGATTATAACAAGAAATATGAAAAAACACTGCTGTATTTTTATCTTAATTCAGACATAATTAATTATTTAAATAATTAAAATTTAAATCTGTTTGATTGATATAAAAAAGAACAAGTTTTTAAGGCGCAATCCATTAAAATAACGACGTCAAATTTAATTTGAACTTAAGCAATCGGGGATTCCTCGCGATATTTAATATTTATCGCTAAAACGCACAATCAGTTGATAAATTGATAAAGTTCCCAGACTCTCGCACACACCCACCAAATAAAGAGCCATATGTAACATCATTTTAGCTTGACTAGACAACAGTAGTGTTATATTAAATAGCAACGAAATGAAAAAAGTTTAAAAGAATTTTTTTTTGTTATTTTTTTATTGCAAAGCTTATTAATTTTTTTTTACATAATTTAAGATCTTTAAAATATATTTTTTTTATAAGATTTTTTACCTGTACTACTATTGTAATTACAATTGTTTTTATTTTAACCTGTTTAAATCAGTGTTCGAAAATAAACACTAAATATCGTTTTTTAATGTTCGGTTCGGTAGATTTGTGGAAAACACAAACGCTAATAGTGTTTGTGTAGAAAATCATTAACAAAAATATCGTTTCCCTGTTAGTCATCTTTCGGACACAAAAATATTACTGTTTTTATGAAACTCAACAAAAAATGTGAACATTTAATTCCGTTCGGTTTTTTTTGAAAATCCACAAACTTCAATGTGTTCGGTTCGGCTCGTTAATGTTCGTCCCTTTTGGCTGGTAAAAAAAACATTTTTACAAAAACAAAATACACACACGAAAAAAACATTATAGAACATTAAAATATAATGTTTTTCTACAGTATCACTACAATTCGGTTATATAATGTTCGGTTCTTTCTTGAAAATAGTTACGAACGGTATTATGTCTACACAATCACTAAAAAAATAGATATCGTTCCTGCGTGTGTGAGCCGAACGTTAAATAATGTACTGTTTATTTCCGAACACTGGTTTAAATTAATGTGAACATCAGTTGGTTTTTTTATTTTGGTTTTCAAAACGTGCCAATAAATTGTCATAAATAAAAAAAAAAAAAATAAAATGAAATTAAGTCAGTTAATAATATTAACGAAATAAATAAATTTTAAATTTATTAGGCTTATAAAGACCAAAATTCTTGATAAGTCTGAAAGAAAACACGAAAACGTGCTAAACAAAAATCTCTATGAAAAATCGTAAACACTTTGATCAACATCGTTAACAGATAAAGCTTAAAAAGTTAAATCATATTTAAAAGTGATTTCGATTGAGTGTATTATTTTTTACATGGTTTGGGTCTTTAATAACTTTATATTTATATTTATATTCTGAATATGTTTTATCGACTTCGATATGCAACCGATGGTTTGGGGCGATGAAAAGTGCATCCATTTCAACCCGAAGCACACGAAATGTATGTATTCATCATTACTGATCAATAGGGATGAAACGATACCTCTAAGGTATCGATGCTTTTACTCGATGTGGTATCGCTCGTAAAGTATCGATTCCTACTTAGTATCAAAAAAAAAGTATCGTTACTAAGTTACTTGTATCGGTTTGTATGATAAAAGAATAGAAAACAGCATTTAAAAACGTTCTTATTAGTGTTTTATTACTATACAATAAAATAAGAATTTCGACCTTTTAGAATTTTTGTGCAAAACGATAAGTGTCAAGGTGGAGACCACTTTTAGTTACCACCTAGTACCAATTTCCTTTCGAAAAATCTTTTTTATCTTAGGAAACAAAATTTTATAGAACGTTCAGGATAACAACCTTCATTCACCTTTTATTCCAGAAATCAACAATGTCACTATTAATTTATTTTAAATGTAAATATTTATTTTATTCTTAAATTGATAAATATATAATAAAGGGTGGTAAAACCATAATCCATGATGTTAATTGTGAGTCACACCTCAACTTCAAGTTTTTTGCGCAACTTAAATTGACCTATCATTGTTTCAGTATTTGACAACTTCGACGATTGAGAGTTACAAAATTGAGCAGCGCGTTAAGATTAAGAAAGACTTTTACGAAAATGGGCGTTCAATCAAATGCATTTAATGCACATCATGATTTTTTTTGTCAGTATAATCGACCAAATGTTTCCACAATCGGGAGAATTGCGCGTAAATTTCAGCAAACCGGGTCTGTAGGAAATGGGAAAATATATGTGCATGCTCCCGAGTTAGTTCTGCGGCTGGCGGCGTCTTCAAAAATGAGGTCGGCCAAGCAATTATCGTGAATGGTGTTCGCTATAGCGGGATGATAACGGACTTGTGTGACGATATGTGGTTTGTAGGTGTTGACTAGGGATGCCAAACGGGACCAGGTTTTTTGAAAACCGGGATTCGGGATTTTTAATTAAAAAAAGGGATCCCGGGACGGTTCGGGATTTCATATCGTCATCTTAAAGCAAAAATCTTATCTTATCTGCAAAAATTTCAAAATTGAGTTTTTTATGGAATTTTATTCCTTATATCATAACGCATATGTGTGCAAAATTTTGAACATGTAATATTACAAATGACAAAGTTTTTGTACCTAGAGGACCGTTACGCACAAAAAAAAGAGGAAAATCAATCATCAAAAATCACGATAAAAGTTTAATTTTGTTGCATAGTGTAATTTAAACAAACATTAACTACTTGGTTTTGCTAAAACCAGTAAAAGAAACTTCTACTGTAATTATTTAATGTATATAATATTCATGTGTATGAAGAAATTTTTATTTATTCATACTAATTAGTACTGCAGATAGGTTATTTGGTTTCAGATTTTTACAATTCCAAAAAACCTAAGTGTCATAACATAAGCTGTGATTAGAAAAACCAAATTTTCTCAACCGATATATATTACTGGTTTCATTTTAATCAAAATGTGTAATTTTTGTTTCAATATTGTTAATAGTTCCAATTTTATAACGTTTTTTTCCCCTCCTGTAAACTTTTGAAAACTGCAGATAGGTTATTTCGTCTTTTAGGTGACGATATATAAAAGGTAATATTTAAAATTTCGTAATTATAATTATAATTTAATGTTTATGTATAAGAATTAAAACAAATTGATTCATGAAGAAAATTAAACTCATTACAAAATAAAACAGTTTAATGTCTTCTTTTAAAGTAATATGGAAGCATTATGTATTAAAACTTATATTTTAACAAGTTAGATGCTATATTCGGCTTGGCCGAATCTTTGATACCCTCCACCGACAGTTCGAATGTTTAAGGAGTAATATCGAATGAAGTCTATTTATTACACTGGTTTACAGCCAAAAATTACCAAGAACGCCACGTGCCTAGATAAGTTAATTTTGACCTCCTGAACACGAAAAACGCTGTAATTTTTTTTTCAATAGTTTAGTTTTTTAGATAACGGTACTTTTGTGTTTTTCGGTGTATGGTGTATGAAAAGTCCGATCGAGATAAATGGCATATCGTTGGAAAGGTAATTGAATGCCTTTTCCGTCGATATGCTAAGAATTTTTATCTGATAAGAATTGGCTGAGTTATGGCACGTTAAAGTTCGAAATTTGCCTATTTTTTACGTTTTTTTCAAAATTTTTCATTTTTATTTCGTTTTTTTTCTACGTTATAGTAAATATCTGGAATGTTTTATTTTTTAACCAAATAGTTTATTTTGTTACCAACATTTTAAGCGTAATGTTCGAAATTTGCCTATTTTTTACGTTTTTTTCAAAATTTTTCATTTTTATTTCGTTTTTTTTTCTACGTTATAGTAAATATCTGGAATGTTTTATTTTTTAACCAAATAGTTTATTTTGTTACCAACATTTTAAGCGTAATTTGAAAAAAATCGGATGAAAAATAAAGTTTTTATTAAGGATTTTGTGGAACGACAATATTTTCATCCCATATAAAATTCCGCCTTTTTTTTAACCATCAGTTTTAACGTATTTAAAAAAAACGGAATTTTATATGAGATGAAAAATATTGTCGTTCCACAAAATCCTTAATAAAAACTTTATTTTTCATCCGATTTTTTTCAAATTACGCTTAAAATGTTGGTAACAAAATAAACTATTTGGTTAAAAAATAAAACATTCCAGATATTTACTATAACGTAGAAAAAAAAACGAAATAAAAATGAAAAATTTTGAAAAAAACGTAAAAAATAGGCAAATTTCGAACTAACTCAGCCAATTCTTATCAGATAAAAATTCTTAGCATATCGACGGAAAAGGCATTCAATTACCTTTCCAACGATATGCCATTTATCTCGATCGGACTTTTCGTTTGGGCTCCACAAGGGTTTTAGTGGGACCATACACCGAAAAACACAAAAGTACCGTTATCTAAAAAACTAAACTATTGAAAAAAAAAATTACAGCGTTTTTCGTGTTCAGGAGGTCAAAATTAACTTATCTAGGCACGTGGCGTTCTTGGTAATTTTCCAAATTAAAAATTTGTAAAGCAGTGTTATTATTATCTTTTTAAAAACAGACAACAGCATTAAAATTGGTTTTAGGCGTATTAAACTGTTTTCCGGGAGTAGGGTTTTTATGGGGCCTAGGGTAAATTATGGACCGCTCTTCACGAAATTTTACAGTGTAATTTCTAGTCATATAAAACTGTGACTAACCGAATTTTGTTATGATATCATTATTTTGTACGGTTTTAGGCGTACTTAACGTTTTTCCGGTAGTAGGGTTTATATGGGGCCTAAGGTAAATTATGGACCGATCATCACGAAATTTCACAGCGTCATTTCAAATTTTGTTACGATAGCGTTATTTTTTACGGTTTTAGGCGTACTAAACTGTTTTCCGGGAGTAGTGTTTATATGGGGCTTAGGGTAAATTATGGACGGATCTTCACGAAATTTAACAGCGTGATTTCCAGTCGAAAAAAACCAATTTTTGCAAAATCTTATCTCATTCCGTGCCTTGTTCCACCATTTATGTTATTTTTTGTAACAAAATTATAATTTTTTTTAGGTGGTGGTACCACATTTTGATTCATAGCTCTGGTCCTACTGAACCGATTTTGCTGGATTTCAATCCCAAACTGCTTAGGATAACTACAAGCAATTTGGCACCAAGTTTGTTCATTTGTTTTGAGTTGTTCGAACAAGGCACGGAATGAGATAAGATTTTGCAAAAATTTGTTTTATTTGACTGGAAATCAAGCTGTTAAATTTCGTGAAGATCCGTCCATAATTTACCCTAAGCCCTATATAAACAATACTCCCGGAAAACAGTTTAGTACGCCTAAAACCGTAAAAAATAGTGCAATCATAACAAATTTTGGCTCGTCACAGTTTTATAGGACTATAAATGATACAGTGAAATTTCGTGAAGATCGGTACATAATTTACCCTAGACCCCATAGAAACCCTACTCCCGGAAAACAGTTTAGTACCCCTAAAACCATAATTAATAATGCTATCATAACAGAAATTGGTACGTCACAGTTTTAAAGGACTAAAAATGGCGCTGTGAAATTTCGTGATGATCGGCCCCATATAAACCCTACTACCGGAAAACAGTTTAGTCGCCTAAAATCATAAATGATAACAAACCGTCACAGTTTAAGATAATAATAACATCATACAGATATTACTCCTTAAACATTAGAACTGTCGGTGGAGGAAATCAAAGATTCGGCACAGCCGCATATAGCACTCTAACTTGTTTTTTTTTTAAATTCCCTAAGCTAGTCCCCGCGAAGCTCTACGCTTGTCTGCAGGAAAGAAACCAGACACTCTGGCGGGAATCGAACCCGCAACCACGGGGCTGATAGACTAGCTCACTACTAGCTAGCCTACCGGGGCACTACTATGTTTCCGTTAAGTTATATGGTTTTTTTTTAATTTTTACTAAAACTACTGCTCATTAATTGTAAAAATAGCAGCGGCAAACGAAAAGTAAAAACTCTGCTACTCTAAGAGCTTGATTTCTTTGCTACCACTTTAACTATTGCTAAGAACCAATGAAGGTAGCATAAGTAGCAGTATTTTTTTTTTAATTTCCTAAGCTGATCCCGCGAAGCTCTTTCCTTGTCTGCAGGACATAAGCCAGAGTCTCTGGCGGGAATCGAACCCGCAACCTCGGCGCTGATAGACAAGCTCGCTACCAGCTAGCCTACCGGGGCTCCCATTTTTTATATTTATAAACAACGTTAACCGGTTAACAGAATACTTACTACCCGATTAACTGATCGGTTAATTTAAAATTGGTTTTTTTGATTAACGATTAAACCGGTTGATTTCAGTCGATTAACCGATAATACAAAATTTTTATTTTTTGTACTATTAAACCATAATTTTTTGTGTTTTAAATATCTTAAGAGTCGCTGCACGCATTTTGTTGAACTTTTGGTAGTAGGATCTTCTGAGCCCCAAAATTGAAATTAAAAGCAGCGGGGAAGTGGTACCCACCATATGACGCCAATGCTTAATATGGCATATCTTAAGGACTGTTATGGTGAAAATGTTTAAACTTTGTAGAAGTCACTCTTATGGTATACTACACTATTGAAAACAAAAATAAAGCGGGTAGGCGTAGGGGGTAAATACCTCCCATAGGATCCATACATTAAATATAGCTCAAATGAAGAACTATTTAAGGGACAGTCTTAAAATGTGGTTAAAGCTACTATTATGGTAAACTATAAATTTTAATATAAAAATGGGCGGGGTTGACCGAGGAGGAGCAGTACCCCTCATAGATAGAAATATAAATAAGACTGTTCTAGTTGAAAAAAATGTCAAGCTGGGTACCTGGCGGGTAAATCTAACTCAAGTGAGCTAAACCCAGTGGTGTTAACCGTTTTTTAGGTTAGATCTTGTTTTCGAGATACACCGTTATTTAGAAAATGCAGAAGGTTGCACAATATATATTCGGGTAACTCAAAAAAAAAAAAAAAAAAATTTTTTTAGCAAAGTTTCGATCACACGTATAGAAAAAAAAAGTTCCAAACAAAACAAGCCGTAAATCATTAAAATTAAGAATTTCAAAAAAACGCCATATTTGTATGGGAGCCGCCCTAAGGGTTGAATAAAAAGGCAACAAAATGTTAAGAACGAAAAACTTATGGAGGTCGGTCATAAATTTTGTTTCTCTAGAGGCTACTCCTAGCAATGTACTCCTAGTAATGTACTAATCGTAAATTGTGAAAAGCTAATTTTGCTAACTTTCGGTTAATGTTTCGAATAACATTTAATCATAGATTGTGAAAATGGCCGTTACACGTATACCATGTTTGATTCGTATACAAACAAGACGTTGAATTAAAGTTTTTTAATTAATTTCATTAATTTCAAAAATATTAAAAAACTACCTGTTTTTGTCTTCGAAGTTACAGCAATGGAATTGACATTTTTATTGCCGTAAGTGCCGGTTCACACACGTCAAGTTTGAATCATCAAGTCTTGAATGTTTAGGAGAGGATACTATTCCTTTTCCCGTCTCTCCTAAAAGCTAAAGACTTGACGAGTCAAACTTGAACTGGCACTAAGCAATATAAATACAACAAACTTTCTATATGTTTTACATTGTAGTCAGCGTTGCCAGAAGCTTTGGGAATATTTTGAAGGGAAAACTATCAAATTCTTTCAAACATTTAAACATTTTATTACAAAGAAAAAATAAATGTACACAACAGTTAAATAGGTTTTGATTTGTGCTTACAGTTTAATTTTCCATATTATCGGCTTAGAGTGTAAACCTGCTAAATCCACTTTTTAAGTAAATTGAGATTTTAATGCCGTATGGTAGAGAAATATATGCCTCGTCGACCAGCACGTACCCTAGAGGGAAGCGAACTGACACCAAAGTAGTTCTGTGATAGGTCTTTTGTGGGAGAGACCGGTTCTAGTTTTAACACTTTCTATGAATAAGACCTATCACTTTTACATGGGGTTGTCATTGGAGGGGGTCAATTGCCACCATTGGACCAGTCACAAATCTATTCTCAATGGACATGTTTAGTGACAGTTACTAAAATGTAGTATTATTTCAATACGATGTAGTATTATTTCAATAAAACAAGTCCTAGAATTAAATTCAAGAGCCAAATTTTAGAAATTCCCAAAAAAATGTATCACACCACCGGTGAAGACTGTACTGTAATTCATTACTTTTTCTACCTTTTTGGTCTCCATAAACCAGTTACATGATTGGTTCTCCTTTCACTGGTCATGAGTTCTTTCTTTTTGTACCTGTTCTTTTTTCACAACTCCCAGGACCAGTCTGTGGGACCAATTGACACAAATTTCCCGCAGGGTAGTTTTACTTCAATTTGAGTCCTGAAGTGTGTCAAATCAACAATATTTTTTTTACCGTTTGGAGCAAATTTTTGCAAAATTTAGTTAAAAGAGCCTTTTTTGCAGCATTTTTTAAGTTTTTAGCGCATATTTTGCCTTTTTAAGGCATATTTGGATACGTATTCGATTTTTTAAGATGCAAGCTTTCTCAGCAAAATCGAAATTCAGATGGCTTTTCTGTTTTAAATATCTATCTGTATTAGGCTTGTGTCGTTCTTGAATGAATTACTTCAACTAAATGATTCACTTTAGTGAAAGAATGAAATATTTCCGTATTTTCTTTCCATTTCTTTCATATTTCGGTTTCATCTTGTATTCTTTCATATTCTGTTTTATGTCTATCTTGTTTGTTATGCTTATTCCTTTCTATTGAACTTTTATTGAAATTAAGTTTTTTTTTAACTTTTTTAGCGAATGACAATAAGAGCAATCTGAACTTTTACATACATACATAAACATACTAAATTTGTGCTTATTTTATACTTACATTTTTCTAAAACAACTCTTTAAATCTTATTTCCATTAACTAAAAAATACGTTTTTGTTTTAAAAATATCAATTTTATCATTCCTCAAACGAACTGGACACTTCATTCTGAAATCTGTTTGTGATTTAGAAAGGTGAAAGAAAAGAATGAATTAATTCACTTAACCTTTCTGAAAGAGAATGAAAAACTCACATAAATGAAAGATTTTGCCCAATACTAATCTGTATACCTAACTTGTTGCTTTAATTTCACCATTATTTTAATTGTACCAAGGACGAAGTCTATGTAAATGGTGAGAATCGGTCCTTAATTTAATATATTCTTTCCAAATTAGACTCTTTGTGTACGTTGTGTAAATTCGCCCAAAAAATATGTTACAGCAGATTAAATTCTTTTCGAATTGGTCTGTAAATACTATGGTGCTTAGTAGGGTATTCATTTAATCGGGCTTTTGCTTTAATCGGTTAATCGCTCGATTAATTAACCGAGGTTTTGGTTTAATCGGTTAATAGTCGGTTAATATTGCTATTGATCGGTTAACCGATTAATAAAGTTTTGTTATAAATTAAGTTATTTCAATAAATAAAAATGCAAACATCATTTATTATTTGGAGTTTATTAGTGAAAAAAAAACAATAACATAACAAACAAAACAATTCTTGGACTAAAATGAGCAAACAAAGAAAATTCAATACTAATTAATACATATGGGCATTCCCACAGAATGTTCTACCAGGAAGAAATAATAGAATGTTGGTAAGCATCGTCTTTCATTGTTTATTATCAGGGCAAGGGACTTCATGCAAATGCATGTTTGTTGTCGGTGCTCTGAGACCCACCCAAAGTCAATATCTTTGCGAATCACAATATTTCCAGTAAAATGGCATCAATTTGTTAGTGCATATTTTTGCATATTTTGCTTTTAATGCATGTTTTTGCATATTTTGATATAAATGCATATTTTTCGTCATATTTTGTTATAAATTCACATTTTTCGACATATTTTGTAATATTTATAAAAAAAAAATTGCTCTTTTCTTAGTTTTTTGTTTAGAAATATTTTTCTGTTCAAGGCGAATTCATTATAAGGTGTAGTCAGTGAATCAGCTGGTTATAGTTGTTTCAGCCCTGAAGCTGTCAAACAGTCAAAATAGTATGGGAAAATCTGCTAACTTCGACATTTTCAAGGAGCAAAAACAACATGTTGGTGTTTGGTACTGAATTATCTACATTTTACTATAAATTCACCTTGTTTCTTTCACTTTTAAAAAGTAGCACATACAAAAATTATACAATTTGTATAATTGTGCACATAATTGTAGAAGTAACAATAAAACAGTTTTTGACATTTCATTTTGTGCACGGTTTTTTTTACTTGAAGAAGCAGCAAATAAAAATAATGTTCGGCGAAGAAAAAATAGAACTCAACATAATATTTTTGATTTACGGTGTTAGAAGTATGACCTAAAATATTAATAAAATAAATTGTTTTTAAGGAAAAAAATGCCAAAAAAAAAATATCAAAAAATAATCTTTTAAATAAGTGTGGTAGATATACCTCTATATTAGCTAATCAACCAAAATTATAGAATTTTTTTAAACAAATATAACAATGAAACCATTCCTACGGAAAAAAACCCTTATAAAAACTTATATCCCGAAGTTGTACACTATACAACTATGTGACATTGTTGAAAGAATTAAGTGACATAAATTGTGGCTGGACACTGAAGGACGTTTCTTTGTCTACGTAATTGGGATCTTGAATGCAGAAAAAGATCTTGAATGCAGAAGAAGAACAGGGTAAACACAAATTTTTGTTAAATATTGTAAAGTTGGAAAAGGTGGATCATGCTTCAATAGCTCGAATTTTCAAAGATTCAATTTCTCTTTTAGAATCCTTTAATGAAAATAAAATTTTGCTCTACTTGCCCTTTTTTTTAAGATATCTTACTCAAAAATGTTACATGTCACATGCTAAGCTCATGCCATGCATGAAAGTTTTTGAAGTCACCTTTGCGTTTCAACCATGTATAACAAGATGGGGTACCTAGTTGCAGGCAGTTGAGTATTATGCCAAAAATTTTGAAGAATTTAAAGATGTGGTAAATAATTTTAACGAAAATAATGCAGTCGCGATAAAAAAGTAAACAATATTTTAAATGTACTAAATATAAAGGCTCAATTAGAATTTATACACTCAAACAATGGGTTTCTAGTCGAGACAATAACCGAACTTCAGGGGTTTAAATCATTGAACACCTCGGTTAAACTCGTTGATGACGCTGTCATTAAAATAAGAAAAGTAGAAGGTCAAATCGGCGAAAAAATAAAAGCCAAAATTTATGCAGTTTTAAAAAAGAATGCCGGATTTAAAAAACTTAAAGAAATTGGTAATATTTTTAATTTACCTTCCAGTAAAGAAAAAATTGTAGACACTGAATATTCTACAAAGGAGTTGACCACTTTTAAATATCCACCTATTACATCCGTTGATTTCGAACGAATATTTTCAATGATTAAAACTGTTTTAAGACCAAATAGAATGAGTTTTACATTTGATAACTTAAAAAAAACTTATTTATTTATATATGTAAATATATCTTTATCTACTACTACTTTTTAAACTATGTTTTAAGTTTTTAAAACTGAATGAAATGTATTTATGTTTTTTATTTTGTTAAATATGGTTATGTAAATATATTTTAAATGCATATTTTTTACTTTTATTTTTGCATATTTTACGATTTTTAGTGCATGTTTAATGCGCATATTTTGCGATTTTAAGTGCATGAACTTCCTTGCCCTGTTTATTATTATAAAAAAAGTCTATGTTTTTATAAAAGAATGGTTTTTATAGCATATCTCAGCTGTTTTACTTGAGGAAATTGGGCTGGAGACTGGAAAACTTTATATTTTTTAAAGCTACATCTAAAGACATTTTTATATTATTATTTTACATGCAAAAAGAAATGTTATTTTTGGACTTTTTCTTCACAATCTCTCCATTACAATCAATTGTAAATTGAGTATTAGGTTTTTGTTAAGGAAATTTTAAGATATTTTTGGGAAAATTCATGGTGATAATAATAAAAAAACATATGGAAAAATCGTAAGTTCGCGACCCCGTACGTTCGAAAAATAATTTGGTTTAAATTTTTAGCATTTAAGCGATTATTTTCTTTAGATTTGTTAAATCTTGATTTGGAGAAAAATTCTTGCATTTATCGAAGATGTTAGAGAAATCCAAAGCAATCCATAATACAGAATATCTAATTTCTCAGTATTTTTCCTGGATTTCTCCTAACATATAAAATCTTCCATTATGCCATTATAGTACTGTTTTAATTTTTTAAAATTTTAATCCCTTCTAATTGTTTCGGTTACTATCGAGAGTTTCTTCTGTTGTTAGGCCATCATCTGGCATAGCTCAGCACCGCACATTCTGCAAAAAAGTTCATTTCCGAATCCCTTAGTTTCTGTTTTTGTACTGTATCTTAAGAATGTATTGTAGAAGAAAATATATTGTGTGAAAAAAATATTTTCTGAACACATTCCTTTTGAATATGAGACGAAACAAATAATAAAAAACACAAACAAATTTGTTATAATACTATAAAAAATTCAAAATTTTGTTATATCGGTTAATCGGTTAATCGTCTGAAATTAACCGGTTTAATCGTTAATCGAAAAAACGCAATTTTAAATTAACCGATCAGTTAATCGGGTAGTAATTAATCGGTTAAACGGTTAACGGTTAACCGAATGAATACCCTAGTGTTAAGGCTTTACAGATTATAATTTTAGTATTGTTTTTTTTGTTTTTAATGGAAATGTGTTACGATTTTTTTTTGTCTGTTATATGTTAACATATGCTTATGAGAGTTACTTCCCATGGTATCATATGCTTGTAATTGCATTTTAATTCTCACTCTCGATGAGTGTTTATGTAGATATGTATGTTTGTAACATTGCACTTATTGGTAATTACACTCAATTAAATCACCAGATTCATTACCATATATGGTAATATTCCTTGGTTTGAAAAAGTAACATTCATTGTCTTTTTCCCACCGATGATCAAACTTAATAATCTTGACATGTTTTCTTTTACTCTGCGCTCATTTAATTGTTATTACGCATTTATGTTTTTTTATACGCACTTCGTTAAGTTATAAGCAAATTGAAAAGCTTCATTACCAAAGTAGCAGTGATTAAATAAAGAACTTAAAAGTAACTTAAATAGTGCGTGAAAAAAAAGAAGTTTTTATAAAAAAAAAAAAAAAGAACAAAGAACTTGAAATTATTATTAGAATTGTACTTGCCTAAAGTTTTAATTTTGAATAATAATAATTATTTAACAAAACTTCTAAATTAGTGGAAAAACAGAAAAGTTAAAGGTAAAAAAATAACATTTTGAAAAAAAAAAAAAAGAAATTACTAGTGAACACATTTTAATATTTAGTATTTTGTTTTATAAAGCCCCGATTATTCCCTTCACATTATTTGGAAAGTCACGTGGTCTGTCACTACACGGGTTATTGTTCCAAAATAAAAAGTGACTGAAGGAATTTTGGTCCAACTTCCATTAATATTATTTGCTAAAACACCGTTTTGATTACGTCATTATCGGAAACGATTGCCAAAAGTTCACAAGTGATGATGTAACCCAACACCAAACTAGGTCAAAATTACAAAAGTAATTATGTAACTCAATCTCCCCTTTGAGTCAAAATGTGGAAAAAGCTACATGTTAAGTATTAGAATTTCGTTCAGAATGTCCAATAAGTAATCTAAAAACCTAATGAATTTAACAATAATTTAACATATATTTTTATTTAAAATAAAAGAAAAATATATATATATTTTCTAAAACACTATTATTTAAAAAGGATTAACAAACATATTCATAAACGATTATTAAATTTAACAACCGTTAAGTAAGGCTAATTTTTATAGCAAATTTTTTCTTTAAACTTTAATTAAATTTAAGAAATGTTTATGAATACAGGCATAAAACTTAAAATTATTTTCCAAATCTAATAAGTAGCATACTACTTTAAACTCTAAAATTATACTACTTTAAACTCTAAAATTATACTACTTTAAACTCTAAAATTATACTACTTTAAACTCTAAAATTATACTACTTTAAACTCTAAAATTATACTACTTTAAACTCTAAAATTATACTACTTTAAACTCTAAAATTATATCATAAAACTATAAATTAAATTTTTCTAATTTCTAATTTTGAATTAATTATATATAAACCTTACGATATTAGTTTAGAATAAGTAATTTGCTGAGCTAAATACAGTATTAACTATGTATTTGTAAAAGAAAAAGAAAATTTAAAAGAAATATATAAATGAAACAAAAGAATAAATAATGAATTTGATATAGTTTCGTTGATTTAATATACATGAATACTTTTAAATTTTCTTTAATCATACACTAAAATATATTTTTAATCCATAGTTAAAACTATTTTATTAACACATTTTTTTGAGTGTAATTTATACATGTTTTCTTAAATACTCCTGTATCTTAAACTATAATTACAAAAATAACTATTTTTTTCTCTAAAAGCAGCAACAACATCATCTCTACCATCATTATGTAACGATTGCTGGGCCCTACAGTCAGAACATCATGAAAATTAAAACATCAATAGAAATAATGCGTTGTTGTGAGTAAACCTTTACACTCTTTATTTTTGTAATTATTGCTTTACTTATTAATTACTCTTATTCTTATTATATCTCTTTTATTTGAATCGTTAGTCTGCTTCAATATAATGCCGTTATAAAAAAGGTGTTTAAAAAGAGTAGCAATACTCATGTTAATTAATTATTTTCTCTTAAAATTATTCCATCCATCATGTGGTTGGTTTTGTTTAATTTTCACTAACTTTGTTTTCCAATATATCCAAATAAACTTAAAACTGAATTTTTAATTGTAAAAAAAGAATAAAAATGCACTTTTAATTCTTAGATACAAAGGGAAGGATAGCTAATACAAAATGTTTCTCATAAGGTAGGAAAGGGTTCGCGTTAATTGTAGGGACGGAAATATTAATATCGGTACGCATTCTGTCTAGGTGTCTGTCAGTTTATCTGTCAGTAGGGTGGGAAACATGTACCCCTTTGGCACAACATCTTGCCATTTTGGGTTTATTTGAGATTTTTAGGAATTTTAGAAATACGAATTTTTGTTTACTCTATGGTAATCTCAGGCAAATGAGTATTTTATTTATATCGTTAAGCGTTAAGAAACCGGGTTAAGAACCACATTACCAGTTGCTGAGCTAGCCAAACATCTATATTGCCCTTTTTAACTCGTTTGTTTTCGAATAAAAGGTATGAATTATTTTAAGATGAATTTTAACAATTTTTGTTATTCTTCGGCATATACGACGCTTAACAAATGATAAATATTTGTTTTTACATGAGTAATTTTTAATTTTTTGGGCATATTTTTAACAATTTTGAGGGCATATTTTCGAATTCTTTTTGCATATTTAATGCGCATAAAACGCAATTTTTAGGGCATATTTCTAGTTTCTCTGTTAATAAAAAAGCAATAAGACAACACGCGGTTTACATATCGCCAATTGGTTTAAATACATATCACGTTGGCTTAAAAATCGTAAAATTGCCTCGTTTGGCAACCCTACTCTGAACATGGATTTACACAGTTTGCATATGTTGCCACATTTTAATATTAACATTACAGTATGTTTTTCTTCCTGTCCCAATTAACGTGATTAAACAAAAAGCTTGTGTTTGTTTTACTTTGAACAGTGCTGTGCCAAATATGAAAGTGAAGGATTCCCTTATTAATTCTATTTTGTACAATAAAAATTATGTAACGAATACAAAAAAATGTTTTATAGTTATTAAGTCGCGAATGAATAAATAAAATTGATATTAACATACATACATACATACATACATACACATGTTGAATATGTGAAAATATTTCATTCGGAATCACGTGAATATGAAAATATTTTCTTTTAAGACACTTACACAAAAAAAAAAAACAAGTAAGAAAGTATAGTCGGTCAAGCCCGACCATATGATACCCTACACCACAGTGTTTAAAAACACATCATGCTTATGTGTCCATGTAAATATGGATTTATCTATGTTTATAAACTTCATGAAAATCGGTTTGAAAGTTTGTGAGGGGCAGAAATTGCCCCCTGCCTCCCCTTGTGGTCCTATTTTTTAAAAACTGTATAGCTAATGTGTCCCTATATATATGTTTTTATCTAAGTTTTAAATTTCATTAAAATCGGTTTGAGAGGCAGAAATTGCCCCTATCTCCCCTCGTGGTCCGATTTTTTTAAAAATTTATACATTTCGTGTCCATATAGATATGGTTCTATCTATGTTTTAAATTTCATTAAAATCGGTTTGGTAGTTTCTGAGAGGAAGAAATTTCCCCCTATCTTCCCTCGTGGTCCTACGATTCGGCCCATTTTCAATAGGCTTGGTCCTTGTGCCAATAAGAACCTATGACCCAAATTTTATCAAATTATCTCCATAATTGGGACCTGTACTTTGCGCACAATGTTACATGGACAGCCAGCCAGCCAGCAGGACGGACATCGTTAGTTCGACTCAGAAAGTGATTCTGAGTCGATCGGTATACTTTAAGGTGGGTCTAGGACCACTATTTTAAGGCGTTACACACATCAGCACAAATGCATAATACCCTCTCCTATATTGTGGTGTGGGTATAAACACGTAAGAAAGTATAGTCGGTCAAGCCCAACCATATTATACCCTATGCCGCAGAATTTTGAGAGGAATTTTCGAGAGTGTATCCTATTTGGGACCCATGGGCAATAACTAATTAATCCACCAGAACAAAATTATATTATGAGGTTGATTTTTATGTAAAAGTTCTTTGTGCCGAATATTATTTTTATATCTTTGATGATCTATTAAAGGGAGGGAGTTTATAATTTTATTTAGCAATTCATATAACAGTAGGATCCGCAAAGCTTAAAGCTTGTCTGCTGAGTCGTCCATAGCCCTATGATCAATTCTGGACATACAGACATAAAGCAAAAACGATATAGTAGCTGTCGTCAAAGTTAATGCCGTCAAATGCTACTATCCATATCTTGTTGGTCTTGTGTTGGTAGGTCAAGATTTGACCCCTAGGTCCTATGTAAACTCCATCCCTTAAAAACATGAGGATATCAATCTGCACAAAGCACTTTTACAGGAATCTTGACCAGATAATATAATTTTGCTCTATTATGGCCCATAGCTTCCAAATAGGATACACTCTCGAAAATTCGCCTCTAAACTCTGTAGCGTAGGTTATAATGCGGTTTGGCTTGACCGACTATACTTTCTGACTTGTTTCATTTTATGTGTCTTAAAAGAAAATATTTTCGTATTCACGTGAATACGAATGAAATATTTTCAGATATTCAACATGTGTATGTTTTAATATCAATTTTATTTATTCATTTGCGTCTTAATAACTAAAATATTCTTCTTGTTTTCGTTACTTTATTTTTATTGTAAAAAAAAGAATTAATAAGGGAATTATTCACTTTCATATTTAACACAGCACTATTCAAAGTAAGACAAACACACAGACACACACTTTGTTTAACGAGTTCAAATAAAACAGGAAGAAAAACATTCTGAAATCATAAATATTAATATAAAATATTTTACAAAAATATTTGTGGCAACATAAGCAAACTTTGTAAATCCATTTTCAGAGTAGGGTTGTCAAATAAGGCAATATTACGCCAAAAGTGGCGATTTTAAAGATATTTGGCGATTTTTTTTAAGCCAACGTGATATGCATTTGAAACAATGTAAACGCGTATTGTCTTGTCGTTTTCTTATTTATATGAAAATATTTCTTACCACGTAAAGCATATTGTAACTTATTTTTTCAATTGCAATAACTCATTATTTTTTACTGAAGAGAACTTATTTTGTAAGTAAAAAATTTGAAGTGAGGAAAAACGATTTGGCTGAGCTGAGATTTTTTCCTAAGCTGTTCCCGCGATGTTCTACGCCTGTCTGCAGGAGACCAGAGTCTCTGGAACCCGCAAAGCTCATTACCAGCTAGCCTACCAGGGCTCTTACAAACAGCGCACAATTGGGTCAATCAAAAAAAAAAAGTGGTAAAAAATCTGATTCTCCTTATCTACTGGTCGGATTGAAAAATGGTGTATAAATGAGTCGTAGAGAAAATGGAGCCCTGTTAGAATACAACGTGTGATACATGCTGTCAAATTTGACCTCCTCGGGTTATTTATAATTTGTATTAATTCAATTTTGGTATATAAAAATACTTCTTGCATTAAAATAATAAATAAAAATAAACAGAGGAATTCTAACTTTACTCGATAACTGTTTGCTCGTTATACTGGTAAAAGTTCAAATAAATTTTGTTGTTTTTAATTGGGTGGGGCGCATAGCATGAAATTACACTTTTAACTTTAATTTACGACTAAAAAAAGACGGCCATTTAAACAATTTACCAAATAAAAAGAAGCTTTTTGGCAAAAAAAAATCTTCTAACTTGTTTTTACTTTACAAAAGGGTGATCCTAGCATAATGCACGATGTTAATTGTGAGTCACACCTTTACGTCAAGTTCTTTGCCCCACTTAATTTGACATTTCTTTATTTCAGTGCTTGAAAAAATATCCATGGAGAGATACACAGTTGAGCAACGCGTTTTGATTGTTGAAGGCGTTTAAATTCAAATGCATTTCGTGCAATTCGTGATTTTTATGGTCAGCATAATCGACCAAAAGTGTCAAAAATCGGGAGTATGTGGGAAATGTGAAAACACCTGTTCTTGCTCGCCCAGTTCGTTTTATAATCGGACCGTTCTTCTTAAAACTGAGGTCGGCCAAGCAGTTACCATGAATAGTGTTCGATATCGCGAGAGGATAACGGACTTCTTGTGGCCAGAAATTGTGGATATGGACCTGGGCGATATGTGGTACCAACATGATGGTGCCACTTGCCACACAGCAAAAGAAACAATGGCTCTTTTGCGCGAGAAATTCAATGGCCGTGTTATCTCAAGTCTTGCCGATGTTTATTTGCTGCCGCGATCATGTGATTTGACACCGTTGGACTTCTTTCTTTGGGGATATTCAAAAGAAAAAGTGTACGTCAAAAAGCCAAGAACAATTCAAGAGCTAAAGGATGAGATAATTTGGCACATGAACGACATTTAACTTCAATTATGTCTCAAAGTCATTGGAAATATGAAGCATCGGATAGAGGTGTGCCGTCGAAGCCTTGGCGAGCATTTGGCCGATACTTTGTTGCACACATAATTGTCGTAGATACTTCTATAATAATAAAAAATATTAAGATAATTCTCCGAAAACCTTTGTTTTTATTTACAATTAACATCGTGTTTTTTTGGTTTTTTAAAATTTTCCCTTTTTCCCCAGAAAATTTAAATGTCCTTAAAAGATGAACTTTATTTACTCCATTTTAATTTAAGCTTAACAATTCTTTTATTTAAAATATCTTTTTGTCGTTTTTATTGTAGACAAATTTTGTTTATTCTGCAGCTTAAAAGCAAAAAAATATTAATTTAAAAATCATTCCAGAGAAAGAGCTTAAATAACAGCTAAATTTAAGTAGGACGTGCTGATATCCTTGAAAATACAACAACTAAAAAATGTTTAAACTATCGTTATGTTTTTACACCAAGGTTACAAAGACTCCAGCAGTTTCGCTGTAATTGTAAAAGAATTTTGGTTAATTGAAAAAAAAAAAAAAAAAAAAAAAATTGAAATGAAGTGCAGCATAAATTTGCAAGAAGTGAAGGTATAATTTGGTTTCAATATTTAACACTCACACTAAAACAACTTTGTTTGCTTTGTCATTGTCAAACACTTCACTAATACCAGCACAATGAACTTTTACTTTCCTTTTTTTTAGTGAAGAATGACACACTTTAAAGTTTATATGAGAGGACTGTTTCAAAAGTACTTTGGAAATTTCATAATAAGTTTGCATCTTCTACTATACAATGCCCACTATACAATGAAAAAATGTGTTAAGAACAAAATATTTATACCCACACCCAGGGTTACCGTTAGGAATTTTTGAAAAGTCGCACAAAAGGTTGTTTTATAAAAATAAAGTCGCACAAAAAAGTCGTTTCAGAAAATAAAAGTCGCACATCTTTTTTTTAACGTTTTTTATTAATAAAAAGCATAACAAAACAATTGAAACAAAAAGCTTATTGCAGAATTCATTTTTATCATATTTCATAACAATGTACATGTTTGTCCATGTTTTCATGTACAGTGAAAACATTTACTTAAGTTTAATAAATTTGTCGTATGCTGCCAAGGTCAAAGGAGTAGAATTTCTGTTTAAAAACAAGCCAAAATTTAAACTTGTCCAATTAAAGCACCTTGAAAATTTTACTTTAATTTCGTTCGTTTGATCTTGGCGCAATATTTCTTTTTCTTAACATACCTACATAAATACTACTTTTTTTAAATTTTATTTCTATATTTAGAAATAAGTTCATCACAGGGAATCCAGTCTTCTATATATTTGTCTATTAAAAGATGACAGCATTGAATTGCATGTTTTTACATTGCTTTGCTAGTGTTTACGATTCGAAAACTACAGGTGGTGCTAAGACTACAACAATCCAAAACTAACAGAAACAACAGAGGTTTTTTGCATTGCATTGCTAACAAAGCACTGACAAATTAAAACAAATTGGTCCGAACTGTCAAAACTTGCCACCACCTTGAACTGAATTCGCCTCAAATACGTTGTATACATGACAAGGTTGCAAAAATGTAATAAAAGTGTTGCCAAATGAACAATAATTTATGAATTGTTTTTAAATTTTGACGAGGCTATTTTGACGAATTTTTTTTTTTGATACAAATAATAAGAAAATTGAATGTTTTGTAAGAATCTTAACAAAAAGGGTAAAAAGTAGCAGAAAAATTAAAATAGTCGCAAAAGTCGGTGATAAAAAAAAGTCTCACAAAAAGTCGCAGACGGCTGAAAAAGGGTCAAATTGCGACTTTAGTCGGGCGAACGGTAACACTGCCCACACCACAATAGGGGAGAGGGTATTATGCATTTGTGCTGATGTGTGTAACGCCTTAAAATAGTGGTCCTAGATCCACCTTAAGGTATTCCGATCGACTCAGAATCACTTTTTGAGTCGAACTAACAAAGTCCGTCCGGCTGGCTGGCTGGCTGGCTGTCCATGTAACCTTGTGCGCAAAGTACAGGTCGCAATTTTGGAGATAATTTGATAAAATTTGGGACATAGATTCTAATTGCTACAAGGACCAAGCCTGTTGAAAATGGGCAAAATCGTAGGACCACGAGGGAAGATAGGGGAAATTTCTTCCTCTCAGAAACCATCAAACCGGTTTTAATGAAATTTAAAACATAGATAGATCCATATATATATATGGACACTATACTAAGCAATACAGTTTTTCAAAAATAGGTCCACAAGGGGTGGTAGGGAGCAATTTCTGCCTCTCACAAACTTTCAAACCGATTTTAATGAAGTTTATAAACATATTTAAATCCATATATATATGGACATATAAGCATGATGTGTATTTTAATACTGTGGTGTAGGGTATCATATGGTCGGGCTTGACCGACTATACTTTCTTACTTGTTTTTCATTATTCTTGGCATTTTGCATTTGTAATATGTTTTTTAGTGTTAATACTTTTTCTCGCTCTGTTTTTATTCGTGAGTTTATTTGACAGCTCAAAGCGTGAACTTTCCCACAGAATTTTTACAGACACACTTTTTCGGTAAATTGGCGAGTAATTTCCTTACGTGACAGCTAATACTATTACTCGCCAAAAATGTTACAGACACAGTTTAGTGCGAAAAACAGTTGTTTGTTTCAATATATGGCGTTTTCGTTTCATTTCTCACATTTCAATCGAATTGTTTCTCGACGCGAGAGTTATAGAACATGAGCACAGTATACTAAAAGGTCTATTACCAATATTTTTTTATTTAACGAACCTCAGAACAAACACACAATAGCTCCACTTATAGTGGTGTAGGCTATGAAAATATTTATACTGAAAGAAAATCTAAGGCCAAGTCTCAATCAAAACCAAACATCCTGCATTTGGAAAAAAATTTGACGAGGAAATCTCGGTTATTGCTCTGTAAAAATTAGGTTTTGCTGCCGGTTTTGTCAATGTCCGAAAGTAATCCAAAAAATTTGTATAAAACGCAAAAAAAAAAAAAAATGATAACCAATATTAGCGCAACTTTCGGAGCTAAATTTAAAGTTAGTACCATTTGACAAGAATGGATTTAGTTTTTAAGCATCATAAAAAAACTTCTGGCGTAAAAGAAAGACAAATCCCTAAAATTTTATACGAATCTAAAAACTATTATTAACAGTTCTGAATGAAGGTGTGATGTTCAACATAATTCTCAAAATAATGGCTGGCAGAAATAAAAAAAAAAAAAATGTTAAAACTAATAATAAAAGTAATTTAATGAAATGTTGTATTAAAATTTTTTAGCCTTAATTTTGCCTTGTAAACTTAATTTTCCCACAAGAAATTTTCATCCTGACTCGCCGTTAAAAAAATTCAATGCAACAGGTAGCTGGTAAATGTTATTTTAAGAACTCACAGATACATACACAAATCCCAACATCTGAACTCCCCCTGCAAATAATAGGACCAGTCCAAACACGCGTGTAAAGAGTAGTCCACAAGGGACCAGGACTAGTCCACAAGTAACCCAAACGTATGGAAAAAACCTGGTCTATTTAACATTACGATGTCCTAGGAGAGGACCATATAACCCACCTTTGGACCACTAAGGAGTAGTTTTAAAACTACTCCATGGTATATAACCCACCTTTGGACCAGTAAGGAGTAGTTTTAAAACTACTCCATGGTATACTCAAGAGGATTAGTTTTGAAGTCGTTTAAACACGAAAGCATGTCGTTAAAAAACGAAGACATGTCGTCTCACTACAAACACTTTTTAACAATGGCATGGTCCATGCTTGCATTACATCGGACTAGTCCATGGAGTAGTCCATTTTATCAAAATGGGTCAGGTGGTCCAATTTTATTTGCAGGGCCAACACACACGCACACACACGTACGCATACTCCAATACAACTTTATTTCACGAATGCCTGACACACATTTAAAAAACGATTCAAATCTTCTACATTAAACTTCTGACTATTGAAATAAATGTAAAAGCTTTTTTCTTTGTTTGTAAAACTTAAAGCTTTTGATTTAAACATCTTGTATTGAATCGAACACCAGCCAACAAGTGCTAAACGCCTAAACGAGTGCACGACTAAACACATCGAATTCATTGTCTAACAAAACGTTGATGGTGAAAGATAGAACGTGAATTATTTTACGGTTAGTTCTTTGCTAGACGTCGAGCGGTTAAAAAGAAAACGCAAAAGGTTAAAATTAAATAATAAAAAAAAGAAAACCGCTTTAGAGTTAAAAAATAAAACTCCGGATTTAATTTTTTTTTTTCATGCAATGCATTTGTGAAGGTGTGAGTTTTTACTAAGATTGTGCGTTTAAAAAACATTTTATATTGTTTTCACTTAAAAAATAAATCACTTTTTTAAGGCAATTTAAAAAAAAAAAACAAATATTTTTGTTATCAAATAAAAATCATTATTTTTTTAATGTCAAAGTCCCACCTGTGGCTGCATTCAGTCGGTGTTTTTATAATAAAGCATTTGTGCGTGTGTGTGTCAAATGAAGTGCAACAAGTGTTTGATTGGATAAAGAATAAAAATATAAAATGAAGTTCTTGGGTTGGCAGTTTTTTTTATTAAGAAATTTATGTTTAATGCCATTTAAAAATAGTGGTTTCTTGAAATGAAATGAAATATTTAAATACAAATTTTTTTAAAGTTAAAAAGCTATAAAAGAATGTTTTAATTAAAAAAGCATTTTTTAATACAACAGAAAGAAAAGTAAAATATTATACAACAAATAAAAGTTTAAACAAAGTGAACAAAAATATTTGTTTAACAAAGTTAATAATTTAATAGTTAAATAAAGTTTTATTCAAAAAATTTATAAATAAAAAGTAAAGAATAACAATCTAATGTTAAAATTATAATGCCAATAATTAGAAAATGAAGGTAAATACAAATAAGCAATATTTTTTTTTTTAATTGATAATTGAAGTAATCCAATAAATATTTATAAAGCCTTATTAAATAAAATTGTGTGTCAAAGAAATAAAGGCATTTTAGCCGACAGTTTTATTAAGAGCCTAGAAATCCCCAAAAACTTCAACATCAGTTAGCATATTTAAGCGAGCAAGAGCAGAGTTACCGCTTGTCGACTAAAGAGTCTATTGGACGGTCTGCGACTTTTTGTGCGACTTCTCAGTTTCATCTAATTTTGCGACTTTTTCAATTTTGTTGCGACCTTTTCCCCTTTATAAACAAAAAATCGTCAAAAAAAAAGAGCAGCGATCTATTTTGTTATGTCTTCATAAAATTAAAAGCAGTCAATAAATTATTCTTCTTTTGGCAACATCTGTTGAAATTTATTTTGCTTCATTGCACAGTGGTCTATTCCTGCCAAAAATCCATAACATCTTTATTTCTTTACGTACACAGAAAATAGAAAAAAACGGTTTTGATCACCAAAATAATTGAAACAAGCAAAAAATTGTTTAATTTTGCACCTATCACCGAAATGATTATTACTCAAATTTGCAAAAATTGCAAAACAAGAATGTTTTTTCCAATTAAAAAGTTTTTACATTTTAATTACAAAAATAATTGAAAAAATTATTAATGTTAAACAATATTTTAATTGAATGAATTAACAAATTAATTAAAAAAATATCAATATTTTAATTGAATGAATTACTAACGTAATTGATTACAATACAGAAAATTAATTTTTTTTAATTATTGTATTGATTAAAACAGTGATTGAATTTTTGCATTAAATCGATTAAATTTTTAATTGAATAAATTAAACAGTGTATTTGAAACACAATCTAAATTCAATTACGCAAATTATTGAATCAAACAAATTGTTAATTGAATAAGTTTGTTAAATCAATTCAGTTGATGGTTAAATAAAGCAAAATAATAATACATATTTAAAATATATGTTTTATTTAAATATGGTTTAAAAATAACTTGTTTTATTTGTTAAATTGTAATAGCTTATGCTTAATTGTACAAATTTTGGAAGATTTTTTTTGACAGAGGAATTTCATACATACAACTTTGTATAAAACTGTAGAATAACTCTGATTCTTCAGGGTATTTAAGATTGAAAACAAAAAACTGTTTTTGTTATGTAGTTTGGCTGTACTTTTTTCACCTATTCACTTTAAACGCACAACTTAAAATGACGCCAAAAATAATTCAAGAAATGACAAACAAAGAAAATAAACACCAAATTTCGATTGCGACCATAACCACCGTCAACACTGTGGTCAGCCACAAGGCGATTTTTATTTTACGCATAATAACATATGTATGTAGGCTCATTATTGACATTGTTGGTGGTCATAATTGTAATTCGTCTATAACAAATTTCAGTTCATTTTTTACTTGTTGATAGTTTTTTTTTTGCACGCGACGCTTCTTTTTGATGACAAAAACATGTGTGTATGTACATGTACGGGCAAAGACAATAAATTTATAAAGATATTGGTTGCACTTGCAACATTTTTCGCAAACTGTTGATAAGGGAGGAAAGCAACAAGGAGAAAGCAACAAAGTGTTCAATTTAAACAACTGAGTTGATTGATTCAATTACACTTATAATTAAAATTAAGCTTAAAATCAAGTAAAATTTTAATTGAAAAAAAATTTTTTTTTTAATTCAATCAATAAGGAACGTAATCAAATTTATTTTAAAATTCAAAAATCACTATTAATTGAAAAAAAACTGCCAATAATTTTTTCTGTGTAAATGGCTGAAATTTGGTATCCAACTTAAGAATAGCATGTTTTATCCCTAGTTAAACACGTACATACAGGGGTTGGCCAGGTAATCATTGACTTCCCAAAAGTATCGAACAAAATTAAAAAGGGATTTGGAGGTGTTATAAAATATCATCATTTGTAGCGATTATATTAATAGTTTGTGGAATATCTATATATCGTCGCAGGAATTAAAGAACGCTGTAACTGACAAAAAATTAAAAATACGTTTTTTTGCATCATTTTTATCAGAAAAAAACTGCGTCGACTGATCCCGGTCCCATATTTGTATGATGAAAAAAAATTCACTTACGCAAAAAAAAAATCGTTTGCTTTGAGCCGCAGAATCACCGAGAATAATAGACTTGAGAGGAAATATTTACAGCCAATATATAAAGCGAGAAAATATAAAAATATTTTTTTAAAATCATGTTCCCAAGTTGTATAGTTTTTGTGATATGAACTTTTTTCTACTTTCTTTCATACAGATTTTTTGGCTCTGGTGAATATTTAATGTTTTGTCAGTTACAGCGTTCTTTAATTCCTGCGACCATGTGCTCATCTCCTGTTCTCATCTTTTTGCCTACCTGAGCAAATAAAAGTAGATATGATTATATATGGTTATCTATATAAGTATATAAAAATGAAAAATGTTTGTATGTTTGTTTGTTTGTTTGTTTGCTTGTTTGTATGTTGGCTTATAGACTCCTAAACTACTGAACCGATTTTAACAGTAGCAACACGTGAGCCATAAAAACTAAATAGGCTACTTATTTTTTCGATAGGGCCAGGGGAATCGGTACCCCCCATTGGATGCCAATATTAAATGTCGCAATCTTAAGAGCCGCTTCACGCATTTTGTTGAACTTTTGGTAGTAGGATCTTCTGTGCCCCAAAATTGAAAAAAATTGCAGCGGGGGAAGTGGTTTCCCCCATAGGACGTCAATGTTTAATATCGCATATCTTAAGAACTATTATAGTGAGAATGTTCAAACATTGTAGAAGTCACTCTTATGGTATACTACACTATTGAAAATAAAAATAAAGCGGGTAGGCGCAGGGGGAGAAATACCTCTCATAGGATGCATATATTAAATATCGCTCAGCTGAAGAACTATTAAAGGGAGAGTCTTTAAACGTGGTTAAACCTACTATTATGGCAAACTTTCAATTTCAATATGGTAATGGGCGGGGTAGACAGAGGAGGAGCAGTTCCCCTCATAGATAGAAATATTAATAAGAACCGCTGCTATATTTTGCCGTTTAAGGTGGGTGGGGGTTGAGGTGGATTGGGATGAGCACCAATTCAGTTTTCTTCCCCTGTACTCGCGACTGCATAACTATATATAAGAAATATCTTTCTGACATGGCGTCATATAAAATTATTATTAAATTGACTTATTTTATATTCAAATATTGGGCATATATTCAGTATAAAAATAAAAATAGCTTAATAGAAAAAAGTACCAAAGATATTAATATATTCGAACTTCCAAAAGGTACCAAATCTTGTATGAGAGCTTTTAAAGAGAAGAGAACACAATTTAAATTTTATTTTTATCTTTATTACTTAAGAAGATAAATTGTTCACCAAAAAAGTACCAATTTTATATTTTTTTCCTTTTTTGTACCCAAAATGTGCTAATTTCAAAAAAGTACCAGAAAAATGCCAATGTAATTTTCGATTCAATAATGATATTTTGTGAATTTTACGTCTACCTCTGTTAGATCACGAAACATAATGTTACTGATTATTCCCGTTTTTACCCATTTCCAACCCCTTATGAATTGAATTTCCAAAAGTCTCTACTTTTTTATTTACACATTGGGAGGGGAGTCTACATACAAAATATCAAGTGTCTGGCTAAAGTTGTTTGGACCGGGCGATGATCACCCAGTCACTCACACTTATCTTATAAAAATGATATATATGAAGTCACTAAAAATGATCTTGTTTCTGGGGCGGCAGGTATTGGCAGCTAAAATGTATAGTATTTACTTTTGATACTTAACAGTACTAGATATAATTATCACTTAACCTCCCCTAGCCCCACCTTTTTTGCTATAGTCTCTTTAAAATTGGTTTACTTTAGGTTTTATTTATTTTTAAAGTAACTCACAATCACTTCACTTATCCAAAAAAATAACGTTCAAAAAATTACAATTATCATATGCAATGATTAATTACTAAAACGGATTAAGCATAACGTGCTTATTTACAAAGGAAATTTAAAAGGAATAATCATAGCATACTTTTATTTCAAAGTACAAAAATCAACTTTGAAAACATTAAATTTGTAAGAAAAGAATTATCTATTTTCTATTTTATCTATTTTATCCTTCTCCAGTATTAACAGTAAAATAGTTATCAAAGAGCCAAATTAAGAAATGAGTTGTTTGAAGTGTTCGCTATAATCTGTCATCAAAATTTTACTAAAATTAAAAAAAAAAATTAATTTTTGACCGGAATTGGCATGAATAAAATATTACACAGCTTTATAGAGAATTTCTACAAATTTAAATAGAAATATAATATTTTTTGCAAAAAATGATATAAAAGCATCAAACATTTAGACAACTTATCCTTTAATTGAGTCAGAAAATGCACGCAGAGAAAAAACATAAGTATAGTTGAAAAAAATGTCAATGGCAACAAACAAACTTCATTACTTTTTGCACTATTGAAATTTTTTTTTCTATTCAACAATAAAGTGTTATAACCTCCCTTGTCACCGGTAACCATTTTAATGGTTGAATTCATCCATCCAAAAGCTATAACCATATTATGGCTGTCTCCAAACATGTTGTAGTTAATAATAACAAAAATATGTTTGAAAGTATAATATTTTAAAACATTGCATGTTTAATTTTAAATAATTTGTTTATAAAGCAACAATATTATTATCGTTTGCTCTCTACAACTACAAGAATTCCAATCAATTGTAGTGGGGAATGCAAGATGAGATAAACTCACTGTTTATTGTTGATGGTTTTTGTGTAAACTTTGATATTTTTACAAGTAGAACTGTTGCTTATAAGTCTTATACGTTTAACAGTTTTATTTGGTTTAATATCCTTAGTTTTTCTAAAATCTTTATGGATTAAGTTTCCTGACGATCTGGCCTAAGCAACCAGTGAAATGCGCATAGGAATAGCTTATCCCATCAACAATAAATTTCAGTGTTTTTTTTTATCAATAATAAAAATTGGGAATAAGGCACGAATAACAAAATCTTTTAATTCTGGAAAATTTAATTTTGAACATAATATGATTGATTTTGACCATTATTATGGTTAATATTGAGCAAAATATGGTTAATATAGAAAAATTTTGGTTAATGTTGGCCATATAATGGTTGATTTTGGGAAAATTCTTATTGATTTTAATCATATTATGGTCATATTTAACTAAAATAAGTCTTAAAATGCGCTTGATTCAAGTATTATAAAGATGATTCAAACCCGAATTCGTTCTTGAAATAATCCGAAAATGAGATTGATTTAAGTAAAACTAAGATTGAACCAATCTCGAAATGCGCTTGATTCAAATATTTTAAAGTTGATTCAATCCCGAATCCGTATTTGAAATAAACCAAAAGAGAAACTAGATGGAACATTTTATAATGATTGATTTACTTACCCGTTTTACACCTTACAGAATTTCAATTATAAAACACCAGCATCATTCCCGATATGGTTTTTACCTTAAAAACTTAATCTACAAATATAACTGAAAATATAAACTAAATGAGAAGCAAGAGTTCTCAATTTTACTTTTGAAACATGAAAATAATGTGTTTTCGTCTTGTTCTGTGGTTTTTGTTGTTTCTACACAAAACAAGCAAATCTTTTTTTTTTGTTTGGTGTTGTTGTAATAGTCAACAACAAACTTTGATAAGTTAAATGAGATTAAAACGCTCACTTTGTAATTTTACTCTCAGAGTGGCACACCAACGAAAAGCTTAATCTTTTTTACTTGGTTTAAGAATTTTGTACTTATTTTAAGAAATTCCAGGATTGTTTTAAGTGCGTTTTTAACGTATTTGAATCTTTGAGTACGACTGGTATATGGATTTTGAAACGATTTTGCCCATACCAAAAGAACTAGAAAACAAATGGCTGTTTGATACTAATATGAAGTGTATAAATGATTCGGTACAGCCGAATATGGCACTATTGCTTGTTTTTATTTAAATTTTGCTCTACTTCGTTTATTTGAATTGAGCCACACAAAAATAATCTTTTGTGTCCTTTTAAAGCTTTTGCGCTTAGCAAACCATATTGTTTAATTGCCTGATTGAATAAATTGATTGTGTACAGATGGCCCTAATTAAGATATGAAAAAAAAATATTTCCACCAGTAGCACATTACATCTTCTTTCTATGCATTTTGTAATTAATTTGTAAACTGTGTAATTTTAAATATATTTTTTAAGAAAATAACGTGTTTCATGTAAAATAAATTTTAATTAACAACATAATAGGAATAAAAAATAAGTATATTCCGGCTCTTTGTTGACCTCTACGAAAAATCGGAAAATTTCGAACGAATATTTTGCTCGCTTAACTCGCATTTTCGTTCGAAATTGATGAACAGGCAGACGTTCAAATATCGCTGCGTTACAAGTTAAAACAGTTAAAAAACACATCATATTATCAAGTTATAAGTCACAATTTTATATGGTCTTACTGTATATTTAATGATGTCCGAAGAATTCTTACTTTCATACAACAAGATTTGAAACGAAAACAAATTCTAAAATTTGATTTGCGTTTTTCTGAAGCGAGCATTTATTCTGATTTGTAGCCAATAACGTAACGAGTCTCATAAAACTTTAGAGCCTTTTTCGTAAAAAAAAAATTTAATCGTGACTATTAAAAATGCGCTTAAGTGTTCTTCGGGAGTGGACTGACGGTACATCGAACTGTTATCAATTAAGAACGAAATCTCATCTACATATCTATTTATCTTCAAATAGTGGGCTTAATATGCAAACCTGCTAACTCCCATTCAGTAAATTTTACAGGAGAGACAAAAAACTTTTTATATTTCATATGTGCAGCTTGAGAGAAAAACCAAATATATAGTTGGTTAAACACACATTAAGACTCAAATTGAAGAAAAACTGCATGATGGTCGACGACCACACGGCATCAAAATCTCAATTGACTTAAAAAGTAGATTAAGCAGATTTGCATATGAAGACGATTATATAAACAAATGAAAAACGTGTGTTTGTATGTTTGTTCGTTTATTGTGCTTAAAATAGGCTATAAATATTTGTTAATTTTCAAGAGGGCCTGGCACCTCCCACACAAAGCAATATGAATTGCATAACAGCTAGTAAATGGTTACAGCAAAAGTTTAAAATTTTAAATAAATAACGTGGTCATCAAGACACAACTACTTGAAAAAAGTGGACCGAATTATGGCCCGTAAGTGGGCGGGTCTCATCACATAGAAAGACAATAAATTTTTATGTAGTTCTAGAGATCTGCAAGAGCAAACCTTTCTTAATATCCTGGTTATTAAGAAAGGGCGGGATTGGGGAAATGGGCGTGATACAAAATATATTTCATTATATCTGGAAAACGGTTAGAGGATAATTGTCAAAATTTGTTAAATATAGCTGGGTTTTCAATACACTGCCTCTCTAAAAAATGAGGGGGATTAGGGATGTGGGCGTGGCACCTCCCATTCAAAGGCATTAAAGATGTATTTATATCTAGTAGGGTATTCATTTAATCGGCCTTTTGCTTTAATCGGTTAATCGCCCGAGGTTTTGCTTAAATCGGTTACTAATCGGTTAATTTTGTTTTTTATCGGTTAACCGATTCATAATGTTTTTTTGTAAATTAAGTTATTTTAATATATAAAAACGCATTAATTGTTTATTATTTGGAGTTTATTAATAAAAAAACAATAACATACCAAATTCTTGAACTAAAACGAGAAAAAAAAACAATTCATAAATATTTAATATACATTTTTCAATTAATACACAGGGTGTGCCATATTATCCCAAATAATATTTTACAATTGTTTAAAATAAATATTCTTGTATTTCAAACAAAATAATTCATTGATTCTTCATAACTGCCCACAACAGTTACATATATCGTCGGCTTAATATCCTTTCAGCACATTTAACAGAAGAGACGAAAAACTTCTTAATTTTCCTATTTGCAGCTTGATAGAAAATTAAAAATACAGTTAGTTTAACACCCTTCAAGACTTAAATAGAATAAAAACCGCATGCTGGGCGACGAGGTGTAACTTTCTCTGCCACACGGCAAGGCGAAAACTTGACTTGGAAAAAATTCTTTCACTTATCGTAGATGAATATCTAATTTCTCAGTCCTTTTCCAGGATTTCTCTAAACATATAAAATACTCCATTCTGCCTTTAGAGTTTTTTTTTTTTAATTTTTAACACTTCGTATTGTTTCGGTTAATTCTGTTAAAAGACTGATATGAGAAGATATAAGAAGAAACAAATACATAACTAACACGTACATAAAACAGAAAAAACGTGTTGGTACTCAAAAATTTAACCCATTTTTTGCCACATTCCTGTTGATCGATGATAAAGATAAAAAACATTGTAATTTTAGTCACCAGTCGGCGGAAAATGTGTTAAAATGAAGATCACTGAACACCTTATTTGTTTTTATGAAAAAATATTTTCTAAAATCACAAACAAATGTGTTATAATACTACAAAATATTGAAAATTTTATCGCATCGGTTAATCGGTTAATCGACTGAAATTAATCGGTTTAATCGTTAATCGAAAAAAGCCAATTTGAAATTAACCGATCAGTTAATCGGGTAGTAATTAATCGGTTAACCGATTGACGATTAACCGAATGAATACCCTAATATCTAGAGAATGCAAGAGCAAAAATTTCCATATAAGGTACCTTAAGAAACATGGTTGCCAATATAAAACATCCTAGTTAGTTGTACAAACAAAGTAGAAAGTACAGAGTTGTAAAACAGGGCAGTATGAACACCTTAAGCAAAATGGAGATTTAAATATACAACATGTTTTGTATGTTTATCATCAACATATTGACAAAAATACTTGAAAATTTTTCGCACAATTGTATTTTTTGTACAAACGAACACAAAAATATAGAACATGTAACATGAATGCAACATATATTTCAGAAAAGAATCTCCAATACAAAAAAAAAAAAAAAATATTTTGTCTACAATTGAATTTTAATCCGAAATATTTGTAATTGTTTTCTACTAAAACTATTTAATCTCTCTGCTGCTAATAAAGCTGCTAATTAATTAAAATATTTGTGATTTAAAATAAAACATTGTAAAATATATAAATAAAATACATTTAAATTAAATAAAAAATTTAAAACTTTTTTGTCTTTACAGCAAATCTAAAAATAAAATTAAAATAAATAAAAATATTTCCCTTTTCATTTAGAAACCCAAATTATTAATTTCATTACCCTGATTAAGGTTGTTGATACACAAACGCAAATAATACACAACAAAGATAATTCCGATCTGCTTGAACTTATTGACTTAACCTCTCTCCAAGAGCAAACACGTGAATTCAGTGCTCTTGATTTTATTTAACACTTCTTCTGTACATTTTGTTTTTAGCACTGCAAAAGGCACAATTTAAATTTGTGTTTTTATACGCTACATTATTATTGGTAAAAAAGGTATTATGGACTTGTGCTGAAGCTTGTAACACATCAATATATAAGCCCGCATAAATTTATAAGTCCTAACTTTAAGTATACCGATTTGAATTATTTTCTAAGTCGATTGGAGTCCATCCGTCTGGTTGCTGGTGTGTCCATATAAAACTGGTTTATAAATCTGTGGTTTTCATGGGTAACCGCGTATTTCTTAAAATAAAATTTTTTAGGAGAGCCGAACAAAATATTCTAGATCAAACTATGGGCTAGGTATTGCACCTTTTGAACTTTGTAATTGAGTTAAAAACCCGGAATGGGTCTATCTGTTTTCAAAAGTTTTAAGAACTATGTAAAGAGCGTTTAAAATTAAGCAAAAAATGGACATACGCGGTTGCCCATGAAAACCACAGAAATAACAGATCGCAATTTGTATACCCTTCACCCCCGTTGGACGGGGAACATATAACTTTGTCATTCCTTTTGTAATTGTACAAAATTGATCCTTGACCCTATAAAGTAGAGTTTGCTAAAAACCTTAAAAATGTGAAACCGCGATTTCGGATTAAAAATGATTAAAACGGGTCGGTTTCTGTTCGGTTTTAGGTTTTTAAAATAGCCAAGTAAAACTTCATGCATAAAAATTTTTTTGTATGTAAAGCAGCCCAACTGAGTCGGTTGTTGTCCAAATCAAAGCGTGTATGGCTTTGTCAATTGATTAGTTTGATAGTTGTTAAGTTGGTTGAAGAAAAATCAAAAGATTAAAGGCCGCTTTAGCCGACCGTAAATGTAATTAAATGCAATGTAAAGTACCTAACGTACTGTAAGCTCGTTTGTGCACTTAAAGAACATGTAAGAACGTGTCAGCTGTTTTTCACAACCAAAAACAAAACAGCATTAGTATACATAAAACAACACACACAGTGATGAGAATTAAAAATGTTGAAATGGTGACCGCTTTGCAGAAAAAGTACCAAGTGATTTAAATAGTATTAAAACTGTATTTCTTGCATGTATAAATAAATAAATAATTTAATATTTGATATTAATATTACAGATTTACAAAAAACAAATATGTGCATACACCTAAAGGCCAGTTTACACGGTAATACAATGTATTACGACTTTGTAGAATCAAAATAATATGAAATTTTCTCCGTGTTTAAAAGAAAAAAATAAAAGTCTGTTGGGAGTATTCTTTATGTTTACACGGATGGTATAAGTAAAATCAAAAATAATAACAAAAAAGCAGATGGTTGCAGTTTTACAAATTTTACAAAAACAACATGAAAATTTCCCGAGTTGATTGTAGTTGTTTTTGTAATTGTACAAAAATGCTTCCACCTTCAATATATTCCATTAAAATGCACCTCTGGTGTGATGAAAAAACATAAGTTTCTAAAATGGTTTAGAAAAAAACCATTTACCGACCGCTTGTCAGATTTTGTATTCGTATTCTCTCTTACTCAATGCATTTTGCTTTTACATGATATGATTTCTCTCATTCTACATTATGTCGTAATACAATGTATTACCGTGTAAACTGGCCTTAAACAAGGTTTTGATACCACTAAAAACCAGACTTTGTTTGTTTGTGGATATGTATACATTTGTTAATTTTAAACATCTAAACATATATTTGTATAAATGAAAATATGTATGGATTGTAACTTATTTTGTCAAAAGTCCACAGATATTATAACTGAAAAAGTACCAAACAAAAAGAGTGATTTTACCCGCATTGCATTTAAAATATTAGCAGCCCATCACTATCTACAACTGTCACGTAACCTCGTAATGAAATTCTATTTTCTACAGGTTGGCACGTTACGGTTAAGTGACATTACAGTCAGTTAAGCATTTGCATTGCTTTCCATATAACAGAAACGATCAGCTGTTTACATTACATTTACATTTCTACATTTGCGGTCGGCTAATGGGACCTTAAGTCTTTCAATTCGATTGTACTGTGTGTGCTCGAATCTCTTGATCAGCTGTCAAAATTAATAAGGGTCCTCATGATATCGTTTATAAGTCTCGTAAACTGTGCAAACTGTGCATTCTTACACCCTCGTAAATGAACTGTCAAAAATTGTATGAGAATTCATTTACACAAACTGCTTAAATTTGCCCAACAATTTTGACTCGTAAACTTGCGCTGTTCAATTGTGCATTTATACAGACAAATTTTTTTAATGCTTACCGCCTTTTTCAATGAAAACTTCAAGTGTAAATAAATCACAAACAATAAATTCTTGTAATAATATAAGCATATTAGTATTTTGGCTTTCTTTATGCATGTTTAAAAACAAATTTCATTTATAATTTACAAATTTCAAGTTTTTTATTATATTTTTAATTATTTTTTTTTTAATTTATTTTTTATTGACGTTTCTGATTGAAATGACATTAATTGTTTAAAAATACACAAAAATTAAAAAGGATCTTCATGAAACGAGTCTCGCAAGTTTACCCATTTGCACAAATCGTAATTTTAAGCAATATCATGAAGACCCTTAATGTTAGTAGTTTTCTTTTGCAAAAACAAAAGTTAAGCATTGTCTTTTATTTCATTAAATTTTAAAATTAATTTAAAATCTTTCAATTCAGTTGATGAAGTGTGTAGCCAAACATAATTCAGTTGAAAGACTCAGTTGACAATTGAATTGAAACGTGTATGGGGCGCATAATAAATTTTTTTTATTTGTTTCAATTCAGGTACTTTTTTTAAAAAAGAAACATTTGTTGTTCTTACCCAGTAAAAAATGTGCTCCAAAAGGAGAAGGTTTTTTGTATGAATTCATACCTCAAATCGCCTCAAACCTGCTGATAGGATGCCTGATTTTTGTATGGGTTGTTCCCGGTTTGAAGGACTATTTTCTGCTGACAATAAGCGCTTCTTCTAACATGCAAACAAAGCGCTCCTGAAGTGCTTTTTTAAGGACTAACTATATTAACATATTCATTGATGTTTTGCTTTTACTTGTTTAAATGCCTTTTTCAATCATTTTCGTAAACGATAATATATTTTTATCGTTTACACTTTAAAACCTTCTTCGTTGTCAGCACTAAAATAGCAGTTTTTTTGTATGTTTTATTCTTTATCATTTACTGCTTTACAAGAGCTCTCTAAGTCTGGGTTCACACTATGAAAGTTTTCTTTCAGAAATTCTGAGTTTATTGGTGAGAGGGGAAGAGAGCATGCTGTTCCTTTTTCCCTTCTCACCCATGAACTCAGACTTTCTGAAAGAAAACTTTCATAGTGTGATCCCAGACTAATTGAAGCGCTTGATTATGCGCTTTTTCTCTGAAGTGCTTCAAAAAACCCAATTTTTTTTAACTGGGTAGTATGCACTTATTTTATATTTAAAAAATTTTAAAACCTTGCCATTGTTCCGAACTGTTATGTATAAAGTTTTATTAATTTTAATTTCAAAAGATTTTGTTATTCGTGCTTAATTCCCAGTTTTTATTCTTGATAAAAACACTTGAAATTTATTGTTGATGGGATAAGCTATTCCTATGCATTTCACTGGTTGCTTAGGCCAGATCATCAGGAAACTTCATCCATAAAGATTTTAGAAAAACTAAAGATATTAAACCAAATAAAACTGTTAAACGTATAAGACTTATAGCAACAGTTTTACTTGTAACAATATCAAAGCTTTAACAAAACACATCAACAATAAAAAAGTGGGTTTATCTCATCTTACACTTATTGTTGATGTGTTTTGTTAAAGCTTTGATATTGTTACAAGTAAAACTGTTGCTATAAGTCTTATACGTTTAACAGTTTTATTTGGTTTAATATCTTTAGTTTGTCTAAAATCTTTATGGATGAAGTTTCCTGATGATCTGGCCTAAGCAACCAGTGAAATGCATAGGAATAGCTTATCCCATCAACAATAAATTTCAAGTGTTTTTATCAAGAATAAAAACTGGGAATTAAGCACGAATAACAAAATCTTTTGAAATTAAAATTTTGTATTCCCAAAAATTGAAATTACTTTTTGATAGTTTTATTAATTTTTTTTGGCTAAAATATATATTAAAAGTAAAAGCTATAACCGAGGATTCTTGGTCGGTTTCGATTCCGTTTAAAACCGAACAGCAATCCCTACTATAAAGTAAATATATGCTTGAACCTTATGAGAAGAGTAGTTCAAATCACGATGTCCACCTCTCTGTGTGTCCGTTAAAATGGTGTTTAAGAAGACCCCAGGCACGATGGGAACTCGGTAGTTATATACAGCCTGATCGATCCACAAATGGCTGAGTTATGAGTAAGAAACCACGACTGCCTCTTAGTTAACCCATTAATCCCTTGTTGTTGTTGTTTTTTATTTTATGTATATCTGGAAAACGGCAAGAGCCAAAATTTCCATATCAGGTACAAGCCTCTTGGTTATCAATACACAAAATCCGAAAATATGGGGCCGGGATTGGACAAGTGGGCATGTCACTTTCCATACAAAGACTTTATAGATTTCTGTACATCTTGAGAACAGCAAGAGCCAGCGTTTCCAACTTAGCAAAAAAAATCTTGGTTATCAATGCATAGCATCTGACAAAATGTGGGCGGGAGTATAGAAGGGGCGTGACACAAAATGTATTTATTTATATCTTAAAAACGGTAAGGAAAATTCGTCCAAATTTGGTACATATAGCTGGGTTTTAATACACTTCCTTCTTAAAAAATGGGCAAGATTGCAGAAGTGGGCGTGGCACGTACATAGTCATCATAGATTTCTGTATATCAGGAGACGGAAAGATCCATTGTTTCCAAATAAAGAACAATCATCTTGAATATCAATAGACAAAAGCCGAAATATGTGCGCGGAATTGGACAAGTGGGTGTGGCACAAAACTTTATTAATATAACTTTCTGTGATTATTGCATCATGTTGAATGGTATATATAAGATTCGTCATAGCCGAATGTAGCACTCTGACTTGTTTATAACAATTTTATGAAATTTTGTACATAAGCTTTTTTTATTCGAAGAACGAAGTCTATTTATAACGGTGATAGTTGGTCTGTAATTTCACCCATCTCCCAAACAGTTTTCATTCCGGACTACATCGAGGATTTCTGTTCAACAATCGTTTACCCCTGCAATACTAATGTTAGTCACTTGGTCTTACACCAATAGCACTGTTTGGTTGTTTTCTCGGAATTTTTACTTAAGATTTGGATTTAAATTCAAGACAAAATTTAAAAAAATTTTGAAAGTTTTTTTCGTTTTATATGAAGCTTTAAGATTTAAGAAAAAAATTTCAGAAGAAACACTTCTTAAATAAATCAAATCTTGTGCACCAAGATCCGTAGTTGCTCATAGGTCTTAAATAGGGACTAGTCGATGGTGTAGGTATCATGTAGTTTAGCTTGCCCGACCATTATTTGTTTATTTGTTTTTTTTTTGGCTGTTGTTAATTTTCGTTGTTAATGAAAAATTCTTATCTGCGTTCTTTTTTTTTTTGTTTAAACATATGCAAATACACATATCATCTACATACAAATTATTTTATTGAAAACACTCGATTATTTATTTAACCGATAAAGAATAAACTACAAATACAAGTTCAGAGGTTGTTATATCCGGTAGTTTGCATTAATGTCGGCTTCTATACGGCTTCGATGCGGTAAATACAAAGAAAATGTGGAACACCTCCTCTGTCACTGTTCCGCATGGACTTCACCACTTTCTATTGACTGACTATTACCATATTTTTGGCATTGAACTTTAGTGCATTAAAAATTTGGTTAGAAGTTTGGTTTAGTTCTTCGATGGGAGTTCTGCTTTGTGGAATTTGTTGGTATCATAATGGATTATTGAATGTTAAGGTGTCAGTTGAGTACTAACTGTAATTTCTACCTAACTTAAAGTAACCTGAGGTATAATTTATTTACCATTTTTAGAATCGGTCCATTATTTAACCCCAGCTGCAAGTCATTATGAATCGTTTAACGCAAAAGATACGTTTCCAAAACGTTTAAATTTACTTTAAAAAAATTTCACGAAGTTCATAGAGCGCTTCGGGGGGTGCTTTAATACCATGTGAGATAAGGCCATAATGCCTTTATCTCTCATTAAATAGGGAGATAAAGCCTTTTTTGTTTTTTTTTTCATTTGATTGGGAGATAAAGCCATCATGGCCCTAGCTCACATTAGCAAAATTAGAAAATGGCTTTGTCTCTCATTTCAGTTCAGGAGACACTAAAGTTAAGTATTGAAATCTGGCTTCTCATACTAAAGTTTTTCTGCGTGGCTTAGGGGTTTTTTCCTCCAGTAGGACGCGGCAGGTGGCTTCACTGAATAAAGTTTTCCTGCGTGCGTCGCAAGAACAAAAAAATGTTTTCAATGATAACTAAGGATTTTCCCTTTTACATAATGTTAACACCATGCATAATAATATTCTGAAAAAATATGGTTTTATCTCTCATTTGCGAAAAAATATGGCTATGATCTTACCTCTCAATGATTGGGCATTAAGGTCATTATGGCTTTATCTCCCATTCAATTGAGCAATAAAGCCATCATGGCCTTATCTCACATGGTTTTAAAGCACCCTCCCCCCCCCCCCCCCACCCCGAGCACTTCACCTTAAAATCCATTTAAATTGACTGTTTAAGGCGAGGCAACGTAAATCAAAGGATTACTGTGCTAAACTTTTAATTTCACATCGATTCTTTTTCAGGGAGAATGTTTCGAGAGCTGCTGCTGGTTACTAAGAAATTCCTGCTGTGTGTAAATGTTTGCTTTTAAATCTTTCGTTTGTAAATATTTAAAGTGTGTTAAAATATAACAGGTATTAGAAAACTAGAATACGCAAATTAATTTATTTTATAAATAAATTAAACGTTTTAAATGATTTTTATTTAAAGAAACTATTATTTCTCTACATTTTATAAGAAAATTTCTACATATTCAAATCACTATTCAATAATATTTACTCGTAACACTTAAAATTTGTTAAACTATTTTTTGTTAATCAATTAAAAAAAAAAACTTAGTTAATATAATAACAAAAGCAACCTGAGAACATTGAAATAATTTTTTAACACAAAATAGTAAAAAAAAAAATTGTAAACAAGTTTTATTGTTAATATTTCTTTACACAAATATTTAAAGCACATTAATTTATTGTATTTATTAAATTTCGTTACGTTTAATGTATTTATTAAGGCACTTAATTTATGTATGTAAAATAACTACCGTGGAATTGGTTTTGACATGTTTAAGGTTTAATCATAAACAAATTCCCGAAATAAAAAAAATGTATTACGTTTCAAATAAAAAAACAAGTCAAGTGATATATTCGGCTATGCCGAATCTTATATGCCCTTCACCGTGGTGCGATAGTAACAGAAAGTTATATAAATGGCTTTCTACTTTTTGCCACGCCCACTTGTCCACTCCCGCCTATAAATATTTTGGATTTCGTCTATTGACAACCAAGATGATTGAACCTAATTTGGAAACTTTGGATCTTGGCGTTCTTCAGATATACAGAAATCTGTAATGTATTTGCATAGGAGGTGCCACGCCCACTTCTTCCCATTTTTAAAGGAGGATGCGTATCGGTAACCCAGCTATATGTACCAAATTTGGACAATTTTTCTCTTGCGGTTCTTAAGATATAAATAAATCAATTTTATGCCACGCCTCCTTCTCTTCTCTTGCCTACACTTTATAGGATGCTGTGTATAGATACCTAAGTTGGAAACGTTGGCTTTTGCGGTTCTCAAGATATACGGTAATCTAAAATGTCTTTGTACGGATAAAGCCATACCCACTTGTCCATTCCCGCCTACATTTTTCGGATTTTGTCTATTGATAAACAAGAAGATTGTAACTAATTTGAAAAGTTTGGATCTTGGCGTTCTCCAGATATACAGAAATCTATAATGTCTTTGTATGGGAGGTGCCTTGCCCCCTTCTCCATTCTTGCCAATTTTTTTAAGAAGGATGCTGTATGTACCAAATTTGGACAATTTTTTTCTTAACGTTTTTTTTAGATTTAAATAAATCCATTTTGTGCCACGCCCCCTTAGCTACTCCCGCCCATATTTTTTCGTATGCTATGTATTGATAACCAATATGTTTGTTCCTAAGTTAGAAACGTTTGCTCTTGCGACTCTCAAGACATATAGAAATCTATAATGTCTTTGTAGGGAAAGTGCCATGCCCACTTGTCCAATCCCGCCCAAATTTTTCGGATGTTGTGTATCGATAACTAAGAGGCTTGTTGGTAATATGGAAACTTTGGCTCTTGCCGTTTTCCAGATATACATAAAAATAATAATTAAAAAACGACAACAACAAGGAATTAATGGGTAAAAGATCGGTCAGGCTGAATTTCAATAGCAAGGAATTAAAGAACTTATGACACAGAAATATATAACAACCGAGTCCCCATCATATATATTTGGTCTTGGGAAAACCCATTTCAACGGACACACAGAAAGACGGACGGTCATCGTGATTTGAGCTTTACTTACAAACGGAATGACGAAGTTTTATATACCCTTGTAGCTTTGGTGAAGGGTATAAAAACAACAATTTTGAATTTTATAATACGGAAAAACAATAATTTTGAAGTTCAAAATACGATACGAAACACGACAGTCTCAAATATTTTAAGTTAATATTTTTAATTAGGCTTAAGTTCATTAAATTTAATTTTCATTAAATTATTTTTTATGAAGAAAGGAATTTTACAACATGAAAATTAATTAAAATTTATTGATGATTTTTCATTCTTGACTCAGTCTGGGCTCGAACCCAGGTGTTTACGGACAGGTTACCCTGACATGTTTCGATTGCAACCACTCAATCTCCTCAGAGGGCTTGCCGTTTAACACTCGCAGCCATCGACGACTGCTGACGTCATTAGTCAAACATCAATCCTTAAACCAAATTGTATTCAACCTTTGGTAGATCGAAATTTGCTTTGAATGATTATCTATTTTAATTTATTTTAACATGTTATTCCTTTACTTCTGTTTTTTCGTACTTTTGTCAAGAATTCTTCTTGAAGTTCAAAGTACATATTTTTGTTTTTTCATTTTTTTGTCTTTCTTTTTCTTGTTGACCTTTTCAGCACAACTTGAAGGACAAATGCAAACATAGAGCTCGTGCCTTAGCTTTAACAATTATTAGTATTGTGGTTATTTTATTGAACTATTTATGGTTTTTAATCCAAATTTTTAATATTTTTAATTAGGCTTAAGTTCATTAAATTTAATTTTCATTAAATTATTTTTTATGAAGAAAGGAATTTTACAACATGAAAATTAATTAAAATTTATTGATGATTTTTCATTCTTGACTCAGTCTGGGCTCGAACCCAGGTGTTTACGGACAGGTTACCCTGACATGTTTCGATTGCAACCACTCAATCTCCTCAGAGGGCTTGCCGTTTAACACTCGCAGCCATCGACGACTGCTGACGTCATTAGTCAAACATCAATCCTTAAACCAAATTGTATTCAACCTTTGGTAGATCGAAATTTGCTTTGAATGATTATCTATTTTAATTTATTTTAACATGTTATTCCTTTACTTCTGTTTTTTCGTACTTTTGTCAAGAATTCTTCTTGAAGTTCAAAGTACATATTTTTGTTTTTTCATTTTTTTTTGTCTTTCTTTTTCTTGTTGACCTTTTCAGCACAACTTGAAGGACAAATGCAAACATAGAGCTCGTGCCTTAGCTTTAACAATTATTAGTATTGTGGTTATTTTATTGAACTATTTATGGTTTTTAATCCAAATTTTTAATATTTTTAATTAGGCTTAAGTTCATTAAATTTAATTTTCATTAAATTATTTTTTATGAAGAAAGGAATTTTACAACATGAAAATTAATTAAAATTTATTGATGATTTTTCATTCTTGACTCAGTCTGGGCTCGAACCCAGGTGTTTACGGACAGGTTACCCTGACATGTTTCGATTGCAACCACTCAATCTCCTCAGAGGGCTTGCCGTTTAACACTCGCAGCCATCGACGACTGCTGACGTCATTAGTCAAACATCAATCCTTAAACCAAATTGTATTCAACCTTTGGTAGATCGAAATTTGCTTTGAATGATTATCTATTTTAATTTATTTTAACATGTTATTCCTTTACTTCTGTTTTTTCGTACTTTTGTCAAGAATTCTTCTTGAAGTTCAAAGTACATATTTTTGTTTTTTCATTTTTTTGTCTTTCTTTTTCTTGTTGACCTTTTCAGCACAACTTGAAGGACAAATGCAAACATAGAGCTCGTGCCTTAGCTTTAACAATTATTAGTATTGTGGTTATTTTATTGAACTATTTATGGTTTTTAATCCAAATTTTTAATATTTTTAATTAGGCTTAAGTTCATTAAATTTAATTTTCATTAAATTATTTTTTATGAAGAAAGGAATTTTAAATTTAATGAACTTAAGCCTAATTAAAAATATTAAAAATTTGGATTAAAAACCATAAATAGTTCAATAAAATAACCACAATACTAATATTTTAAGTTAATATTATTTTTTGCCAACTTTCCAACTTTCGTTGAATATAAGAATCTATTTTTATTTAATTATTGAGTACAATTATTAGTACAAAAGACCAGGAGGCAAATAACGGCCTTCGATATCGACCGAAATTTCCATTTAATTTGTATTGTAATTTCGATCGGTATCGGCTATCGAAATTTGCCCCCAGATCTCTGGCGGGGATCGAACTCAAAACACTTCAAATCCAAACTTAATCCGGAGATTAACTTTCTTATTCCCAGCAAACCCGAAGTCAAACATTTGCTATGAAATGACTTACTTATTTGATACCAAGCACAATTCCCGAACTTTTTTAACTGTTTGATTTTAACATTTAAATTCAAATTGATAATGATTAAAATAAAGGCATTTTACATATCAAATTGTGAACATGAACTTGACAACACTAAAGCGAAAAATAAATGTAAACATTTAAAAATTGTGATTAAACTTAAATGTATTCTACAATTAAAGAAATATTAAATGTAAAATGATGTGAATTTGCCTTTCGAAAACTTTAATTTCTTGTGGAAAAAAATAAATTATTTGTGGGTAAAAAGTTGATAACGATGAATAAGAATGCGAATAAAAAACTAAATAAATAAAATGGGGAAGTAAAGAAACAATCTTATGTACGAACGCAGTGCTACGCAGAGCCATGACAATCTTTAAAATAAAAAGGTGACAAGTATTTCGTTTTTGTATGAGTTTGAAAAGGGAAATAATGGTATTTCATCTTTCAGCAGCAGTTATGGTGCCTATGGTGGTGTTTAGTTAATACCAACAATTTTAATTTAAAAATAATATTTTGCCCAGTGTGTGTGTTTAAATTTCTTGAAGTAAAAAAAAAAAATTAAATTAATAAGAGAATCACCAAGATGAGTATATCAAAGTCACACTTCTGGCAACATTGATTTTTGGTAAATTCAAATAAACTAAAGTTTCGTACAGACGGTGGTCAGACCTTACAATGTTGTAATTGTCCTGACAACGGTGCCATTGCCAGATGCATTAATTTTACACATCTGCCAAATGAAAATGAGCTTACAATATTCACACATTTGTAAGATGTGTCCACCGTCTGCACGAAGCTTAAGTCGCAATTTACACTACAGACAGATGAAGTTTGTTGGTAGAAGGACGACGCTGTATGTTTGACACACTTTACTTTTTTTTTCTAAAGTCGTTGAGCGTAGAATGAAAAAACTAGAGCTGATCTTGCGGCTGAGCTTTTTATGCCTACTAGGAACTTTTGAGATGATAAACAATAAACTTTTTTCTTTGAAGCTAATCTAATGGGTGATTTTTTAGCTATTATCTTTTTGGCAACACTGGTTTAAACAGCTGACGCACGTTTCGTGTTTTGTTTCACTGTCAAACATCTTCAGTTTGGTCTATAATTTAACCATGAATTGTCTTACAAACGAACAACGCTTGCAAATTATTGAATTTTATTATCAAAATGCGTGCTCTGTTAAGAAAGTTCATCGCGCGCTTCTTCCATTTTATGGTCAGTTTAATCGACCCACAGAAGCGGCTATTCGGGCTATTGTGACTAAATTTCGCACCAAATTTACATTGTCGGACATTAAACCACCAACACGCTTACGTAGAGTGCGAAGTGTAGAAAATATCGCAGCTGTATCGGCCAGTGTTAATGATGACCATCAATTATCGATTTGTCGCCGTTCGCAGCAATTGTGCCTCTGTAACTGTGAATGGTGAGCGTTACCGTGAGTTGATATCAAACTTTTTTTTTGGCCAAAATGCAAGAGCTTGACTTGCATGACATGTGGTTTCAACAAGACGGTGCCACATGCCACACAGCACGCTTAACAATGGACTTATTGAGAGGCGAGTTCGGTGAACATTTTATTTCACGTTCGGGACCGGTTAATTGGCCGCCTAGATCGTGCGATTTAACGCCTTTAGACTATTTTTTGTGGGGCTATGTTAAAGCTCATGTCTATACACCCATGCCCGCTTAAATTGACGCATTGGAAGACAACATTGAAGCATTTATTCATGAGATACCGGCGGAAATGTTGGAAAGAGTATGCCAAAATTGGACTAAGGGGATGGACCATTCGAGGCGCAGTCACGGTCAACATTTGCATGAAATAATCTTCAAACATTAAATTATATGGACCGTACTATCGATTAAAATAAAGATTTCGTGCATTTTTCTGAATTTTATGTGTATTTTTTTTAAACTTTCCTATAGCTCTTAAAAAATCACCCTTTGCATATTGGAAATATTGAATATTCGATAATGGCAAATTAAATCGAAATATACTTACATACATATGTATGAATGTAGATTTTTGAGTTGTGACGTTGTTTAACTGTGTATGCAAATAAGCAATATGTTTTTAAAACAATGATCAATGTTGATTTAATTAATTGTTTGTTATACTTTTATTAAAAAACAAAAATATTAATTAAACAAATTCTGTATAATTCTATATTAAACACATTAAAGACAAAAGAAAAAAACACACAATTCAATTCAATTCAATTGTTTAATTTAAAATGACAAACAAGCCAATTAAATTTCAACCCACCTTATGAAAACCGCTAAAATAATATTAAAACAATTAAAAGTGCTATATTCGGTTGTGCCGAATCTTTGATACTCTCCACCCAGAGTAAGAAAATTTCAGTAGTGGGCTTTATATATTAAATTATAGGTCGATCATCACAAACAGTTATGATTTTTTCTAGGTATAAAAAACTTAATTGGTTTTGGGCGTATTAAAGTGATTTATTTTTGGACCTATGAGATGTTAAAGACTGATCATTACAAAATTTTGTAGATAGATTTCTAGTCTTATGTAGCTGCCAAAAACCAAATTGTATTACAAAAGCTTTATTCGTTACGGTTTTAGGCATAGTAAAGTATTTTTTGAAAGTGGGCCTTATATGACCGATTTAGTTTGTGCAAATTTTTACGAGAATCGATGCATTCCGTCATTAATCTATGTAATTGTTACGTTTTTCCTTAAATAAACGCGTTTGAGTTCTTTTAATTGCAAATCCGAATAAAAACACGCACTTATTCAACTTAACAAACTTTATTGAAATTAATTATTTTGTTCACAATTGTTGGTTACGAACAGAACCGTTTTTCAAAACAAACTAAACTTATTATACATGAGTCACCCCTTTTTATATTTCATAATTATTTCTAGATTTTTCCTGAACCTTCCCGTAAAAACTATCACTTATGTTCTATAACCATTTCTAGAAATGACTGGGAAATTTATAAAGGAATTATTTTAAAATAACAGTTGTGTTGAAAATTATACATCACAATTTTAAGTTACATAAAACTATAACTTACAAGATAACTTAAAACTATAACTATAAATAATTCTTAGATAATTTAACTTTCGTAACACTGCCCTCCACTTAAGCCTGTTCGTCCCGAATAGGCTCAAATTCTCCTTTTCCATAATGGGCTAGTCGTTCTAGATGTACCACTTTCATTTTTGATCTTGGGCTCTTATATTTCTGGATCCGATACACCACGTCATTCAATTTCTTTATTACTTTATATGGGCCATCCCAATGAATCTGCAGCTTTGGAGATAGTCCATTCTTCCGTTGCGGATTAAAAAGTAAAACCAACTGGCCTTCTTTGAAGCCTTCCGAATTTGCCGCTCGATCATATCTGGCTTTCATCTTGTCACTGGACAGGTTAATCCGGCTTCGCACGAACTCATGAAGTTCATTAAGGTCATCTTGTTCCTGTGAAGTAGAGCCTTCATTGTTTTCATCTGTTGGTCCGCGTTTAACACCAAATTCTAGATCTCCAGGTAGTCTGAGCTCCGTTCCAAAGACAATTTTGGCAGGTGTACGAGAGCTGGAATTATGAACAGCTGATCTATATGCCAACAGAAACTTTGGAATGTGTTCATCCCAGTCCTTTTGATGAGTGCTTACTACTTTGCGCAAGTGTTCCTCTAATGTGCGGTTAAATCTTTCAACCATGCCATCGGATTGTGGATGCAAAGGAGTTGTTCTAGTTTTCCTTATTCCGTACAATTCGCACATTTTCTTGAACACAGCAGATTCAAAATTTCTGCCTTGGTCAGAGTGTAATTCTATCGGAACTCCGTAGCGGCACACCCAGTTATCTAAAAATACGTCGACAATGGTTTTGGCTTCTTGATTTGGGATGGCATACACCTCTGGCCATTGACTAAAGTAATCGATAACTACTAACACATAACGGTTGCCAGCATCACTCACAGGAAAAGGTCCAGCTATATCCATTGCGATTCGCTCAAATGGGCCACCCGTAGGGATGAAACGATACCTCTAAGGTATCGATACTTTTACTCGATGTGGTATCGCTCGTAAAGTATCGATACCTACTTAAAATCGAAAAAAAAGTATCGATACTTCGTTACTTGTATGAGTACTTGCATCGGTTTGTATGATAAAAGCATAGCGAGCAGCATTTAAAAACGTTTTTATTAGTGTTTTATTACTATACAATAAAATAAGAACTACGATGTCAATGTGAATTTATCTTAAATGTAAATATGTATTTTATTTCCTTTCAATAATTTCTCAAGCTCAAGGTCCGTTTTATATAAAGAATATTTATTTAAAATTTATCCAATATTTCGCTATCTCAATGGATAGCTTCTTCAGTGATTTTTTGGTTTTTTTTATATATCAAACAAATTTAAAAAAAAAAAAAAGGAAATAATATTAAGAAGTTCGAAGAAATTAAGCTAAACAACACTGCTTTACAAATTTTAAGTTTTGAAAAGTACCAAGAACGCCACATGCCTAGATAAGTTAATTGGGATCTCCTGAACACGAAAAACGCTGAAATTTTTTAGATAACGGTACTTTTGTGTTTTTCGGTGTATGGTCCCACTCAAACCCTTCTGGAGCCCAACCAAAAACTCCGATCGAAATAAATGGCACATCGTTGGAAAGTAAATTGAATGCCTTTTCCGTCGATATGCACCTCAAAGTTCAAAATTTGTCTATTTTTTACGTTTTTTTCAAAATTTTTCATTTTTATTTCGTTTTTTTTCTACGTTATATTAAATATCTGGAATGTTTTATTTTTTAACCAAATAGTATATTTAATTACCAACATTTAAAGCGTAATTAAAAAAAAATCTGATGAAAAATAAAGTTTTTAATTAGGATTTTGTGGAACGACAATATTTTCATCTCATATAAAATTCCGTTATTTTTTAAACCATCAGTTTTAACGTATTTACTGTTTGGTTAAAAAATAAAACATTCCAGATATTTAATATAACGTTGAAAAAAAACGAAATAAAAATGAAAAATTTTGAAAAAAACGAAAAAAATAGGCAAATTTTGAACTTTGAGGTAGTTGCCATTACTCAGCCATTTCTTATCAGATAGACATTTTCAGTATATCGACAGAAAAGGCATTCAATTAACTTTCCAACGATATGCCATTTATTTCGATTGGACTTTTTGGTTGGGCTCCACAACACAAAAGTACCGTTATCTAAAAAACTGTACTTAGGAAAAAAAAATTACAGCTTTTTTCGTGTTCAGGAGGTCTCAATTAACTTATCTAGGCATGTGGCGTTCTTGGTATTTTTTGGCTGTAAACCAGTGTAATTTATGTATTTTATTTTTAAATTAATAAATATATAATAAAGGGTGGTAAAACCATAATCCATGACGTTAATTGTGAGTCACACCTTAACGTCATGTTTTTTGCGCAACTTAAATTGACCTTTCTTTGCTTCAGTATTTCACAACTTCTACCATTGAGAGGTACACAATTGAGCAGCGCGTTAAGATTGTTAAAGGCTTTTACGAAAATGGGCGTTCAATCAAAATGCATTTAATGCACATCGTGATTTTTTTGGTCAGTATAATCGACCGTGTTTCCACAATCGGGAGAATTGCGCGTAAATTTCCGCAAACCGGGTCTGTAGGAAATGGGAAAATATATGTGCATGCTCCCCAGTTAGTTCTGCGGCTGGCGGCGTCTTCGAAAATGAGGTCGGCAAAGCAATTATCGTGAATGGTGTTCGCTATCGCGGGATGATAACGGACTTCCTAAAGCCAGAAAATTGAGAAAATGGACCTAGACAATATGTGGTTTATAGGTGTGGACTAGGGATGCCAAACGAGACCAGGTTTTTTAAACCCAGGATTTCATATATAAAAGCCAATTTTAAAATTCGTATAATTATAATTTAATGTTTATGTATAAGAATTAAAACAAATTAATTCATGAAAAAAATTAAACTCATTAAAAAATATGTAAAAATGTTTAATGTATTCTTTTAAAGTAATATGGAAGTATTATGTAATAAAACTTATATTTAAAAAGATTCTTAAACAAATTAATGACGTCAGATAATTGATACCTTATTTTATCGCAAACATATGCTGCCGACGAAACCAATATTCGCATTCAACACTTCTGGGTGGTGTCGTAAATAAACAACTACAAATATGCTATATGACAATATTTAATTTATTTTATCTCAATTATATATATGCAAGTATTAATCTAATAAATTAAACTTATATGTGTCAAAAGACTTTTGGTAGAACCCCCTAGAGTTGTTAACACCTTTTTGCACAACTTGCATTTTTCGTGCGCAGTTCTATTTTCATCCACTTAGAAAAAAGACCCACCATCTGATTTTGTTTTCGTAGTACATAATGCATTGCATGTAACATTTATTCACTTGTGGTTTTTTTTGTAACCAGTTAAAAATTAGATTCATGGCCAGTATGATTTAATATTGAATTTTTACTAAGCCCAAAATCTCGGGATTTTTATATCAAACCCCGGGATTCGGGACTTAAATTTTTAGAATTATCCCGGGTTTTCGGTATTGGGGATTGGCATCCCTAGTGTTTACTGGTCAAACGGTTTCTTGATACCGTTACTGCTGCTCCAGCCTTGGAAAATAATCAAAAATTTAAGATTAATTTCAATACAAAAGTTAAACGATTACTTTTGACCGATACCGAGTATTTTTTTACCGATACTACTTGGTACTCGGTTGCTAAGTATCGATTACAAAAATACTTGGTACTTATATAAAAGTATCGAATATGTACTTGTATTTACTCGTATCGTTTCATCCCTAGCCACCCGAATTGTACTGTTGAAGCGGTCCCGACTTCTCTTTGTTGGTCCTCTGGCGGCAATGCATTGAGTGCAATTTGATATCCAATCGGCCACAGTTTGTTGGCACCCAACTCAGTAGAACGTTGTTTTAATTTTTCTAGTGTTTTTGTTACGCTAAGATGGCCACCACTTGGACCATTATGGAATTCATTTAAAACTTCATGTATTTTCGACGATGGCACTACAATGAGGTTACGAACTGATTTTCCATCGGTACTTTCCCATGCACGGTACAGGGCATCCATTTATCAACTGTAGGCTGTTCCATAGGGCCCAGTATACTTTTGTTAGAGGACTTTCAGATGATATTTCGTTTCGATTCGGCCTTCTGCCTTCTTCTTTGGCCTTCATAATGTTCTCTAATAAAGGGTCAGCTTTCTGTGCCATTGACCAGTCTTCGTTGGACTCTATCTGCAGTAGGCGAACTTCACAGTTGTATTCCTTTCCTTCAGTCTTTACACAATGCTTGCATTCCAGTTTGCAGGGTCGTCTTGATAGAGCATCCGCATTGCCATGTTTTCCACCTTTTCTGTGCTCAATGGTAAAATCATAACTTTGTAGGCGCTCAATCCAGCGAGCTATCTGACCTTCCGGATTCTTGAATTGCAGCAACCAACTGAGTGCAGAATGGTCTGTTCTTAACTCAAAATGTTGACCATACAAATACTTGTGAAAATGTTTTACGCACTCTAGGACTGCCAGAAGCTCCCTTCGCGTCACGCAGTAATTTCTCTCAGGCTTCGAAAGTATTTGGCTGTAATAGCCCACGACTCGCTCTACGCTATTGACCACTTGGGAAAGCACACCTCCAATTCCGTATCCGCTCGCATCGGTATCAAGCACAAATTTCTCTCCAGTAATGGGGAAAGCCAAAATTGGTGCTGAGCACAATAATTCCTTCAGTTAATGAAATGCTGCTTCCTGCGACTCAAGGCCCGAGAATAAATCTGTGGTCACAAGTCATAAAAGCCTAAGTATGTTTTTCGATATTTTCAGTACAGCAGTTTAAGGTTTGGAATCTTCACTGAAAATTAGGAGACGGCTTTTTTTTGGAAAACTTGAACTTTGCTAGTTGTTAAAAAATAGCTGTTTATTCTCGTAGTCAAAAGATATTGCTGAAAAAGACACTTAGGCTCTTATGAATTGTTGAACGAAAGAAAGTCAAAAAGTTAAAGTTGAGATAGGCTATTATTCCAGATAAAATTACAAACTTTCAGCGCGCCTAAATTAACATACATTATTATTCTATGCCAAAAATTTTCAGATTCCATCTCTCATGTTCAGTAAGCTTGTTATTCCAATATAATAATTCATAGAGTTTAAAGAATAACGACTTATGCTAGAAATACAACTGGGACGAACGACGAATTATTCGCAACGAATATTCGTAATAAGAAATAGAACACATTGGTATATATGAAAGTAGACACAATCATTGCGTAGACCGAAATTCGTCGTGCGTACACAGAAAAAAATATCTCAAGAAAATTTTTAACAACACAGTTTGTTGAAAATAAAATTTAAGGTCAATAAACTTTTTGTTTGATTCAATGAAAAAATTTATCAAATTTACACTTTGCAAAATAGCATTCAATAAAACATATTTAATAATGAAATAATTAAATATTTCTACATATTCAATAAAAAAAATATTTGAATCAAAGCAAAAACAGTATTTTTACAACTCTTTTCCATTTGTAAAGTCTCATTCGCTTTACAGTTTTATTTGCATAATATATTTAGTTTTGCCAATGTCTTTGGAAAAAGGTTTCCTGATGATCTGGCCTAAGCAACCAGAGAAATGCACATAGGAACTAGCTTACCCCCCCATAATAAATTTTTGTGTATTTATTTAAAAAGAAAAAAATTGGGAACTAAGCACATCATCATTAATAAATAAATAAATTAAGATTCAATAAAAATTTTGTTTGATTTATTCAACATTTTTAACAATTTATTTTAACAAATCAAATGAACATTTTGTTGAAAAAAATTATTTTAAGCAACCAATTTTTTTTATTGACTCAATAAACTTGGTTGTTGACTAAAAATTCAACTTTTTTATCAATACCGCAAAAATCGTCATCGCAGAAAATTTAAAATTGTTTTTATCAAATATGCGATTTTCGTATTCAAATAGGAAAATTTTTTTTTAAACTATAAAGAATGGCGTCCAAAATTAAAAAAAAAAAAAAAAATGTTAAGTCACATTAACACTTGGAGTTTACGCTCTTATTGTGTCTCATTTGGCGAACTTACGCAACGAATTCTTGCCGACGAATTCGGTGTACTGTGGGAAGTTCGTCGTTCATCCCATTTGTGTTTATACCATTAGGTGGATCTAGGCAATAAAGAAAAAATAATGTTAAATAAAAAAAAAAATCGCATTAAATGAACAGCAACAAATACACTCGCTATCGGTCATACAATCAAACTTGCGCAACCGCAAACATTCGCTGCTGGTTTGCAGTCATTCAAATAATGCACATCGTGCTTTGTTATTTATACCATCGTTAGCTTCGTTTTTTAATAAACATGTTTGTGTGTTCAATGCGACAATGATTGTTTTGGTAAAGAAAAAAAAATACAAACAAAAAAGCCAGAAATCCAGCAATTATTACTCATGAAGACATTCAGCAGTTACTATGTAGTACAAGAAAAAAAAATTTAAATGAAACTAAACGCACATACTGATGTAGGTACAAACAATTTCCATAGAAACAGAATACTTATTTTTTATCATCTTAAAAAGTACAGTAGTTCTGTATGTACAATGTATTCTTGTTATTGTTGTTAATGTTAACAAAGCGTCTCATCGAGTGGACAATGACTACTTGAATGCAAAAGTATAAGAATGTGTGCCTTTTGAATTTACACAAGTGTGTTATATTGCGTGCGCACCAAAAATGCAAACAAAGCACTTTCAATAAAAAACGCACACATGCAAAAATCAAATGTGTACGAAACGATGTAAAAATTACCAACGTTGAACTTTGTTTTGCAGGCAAAGAGTGAATGTAAATTTGAGAGTATGAATAAATCAAAAAAAATTGTGATTTTGCAGTTCTCTGGTTTATATATGTTATAAAACTTAGGCGGTTATGCCAAAATTGTCATTTAGAAAAATAACTTAAGCTTATGGTTAAATTGCCTTACGATTTATAACAGACAGAAAAGATTTAGACCCCCTGAATAGGATGGTACTAATAACTCAATTGTGTCACACGGAATGACCAACAAAATATACCCATATTCATCACTTAAGGTGGAGGGTATAAAAACATTTTGATTATAAAAATTTTCAGACATGTGTTAAATAAATAACAGTTACAGAAAATTTGTTAACTCTTTTGCATTTTATTTGTAGAGCTTCTGTCTTGAAAAATTTAAACAATTTATTGCAACTTTTGAAACAGATGGAATCTCTTTTCAATTGATAGTCAATAGACTACCAAGATTACTAGATAGCTAAGTAGTCAGTTAATTACTTTACAGCAGTGCAAGAAAACTATAATAACTGAAAACAAGCATCACTGAAAACCAAATGCGTTGACAAGGAGTCACAAAAAAAAAAAACAGATTTCGCATGCAATAATGAACTCAAGTCATAACCTAAAGAAGGGAAATCAATCCTTTCAGTGTTGTATTGAAACACTGCGTTTAAAAAACAGGCAAAATTGGTATATCGTTTTTAGTTTAAATCTATTTGCCGATTAAACATGAAAATCTTAGAGTAGTTTTATCAGCAGGAAAACCGGAAATATTCACTAAAAAAACCGTACTTGAAATATTCGCTAAAAAATTTAAAATATGGCCCAAAAAAGCAAAAAAAAAAAAAAAACATTCAACAATTTATTTATATTTGGTTATAATGGGCAAGTAAAACAAGTATTGACGGTCAAGCCTGACCTTTACGTACAAAGTTTATATGGACAGATTAATAGCTAGACGGAGAGACATCCTTAGATAGATTCAGAAACTGATTCCGAGACAATCGTTATGCCAAAAAGTGGGTCTAAAACATGCGTTTAAAAAACTGCAGTCGAAGAAGAAAAACTGCCATTTCATCTACTTCTTTATTTGTCATTGGCCAAATAAATTAAATGTCAACAGTCGCTGTTAAACCCTGTCTAAAACCACCTTTTCTACACAGAAAAAATTATTTTTCCAATTCAAGCAAAAAATTTGTAGAATCAAACAATTTTTTATCTGAAATCGGTCCTACAAACAAATTCGCATATTCAAACAATTTATTTGCATTTTGTTTATTGAAAAAAAAACGCCGAATTTTTTAAACAAATAATTTTGCTGAATCAAACAAAAAAGTTTTGGCACAAGCAATGACGCGCACACAAGCAAGCACTGTTGGCGAAGATGAAGCAGAGCAGAACGGCCGGCTGGCTTTGAGACACATATTTTGTTGGAATAATTTTTGAACAAAGTCTTATTTATGCTCACAGTGTTTTTCTTCATCACTCACTGGAAAGGATGCAGTTTCCTTTGCTAATGAAGAAGAAATGTAACTAAAAACGGCGCCAGACCGACTCGATATGTTTTTCGCCATCATTCTATTTTTGTATTTGATGTATTTAAACAAACTGTTTGAAAAAATTGAATACGGGATTTTTTTTTTTTTTTTACCAACTTTGAAACCAACCAAAAATTTATTTTGTTTCTTATAATGTGTTGTTTCTGTTGTTTAAAAAAATGAAACGTATTTTTTTTACCTGCTATTATTTTAGTTGTTTTTTTACTACAAACCTCGTCACGCTATTTTATAATTTTTCTTATTGCTGTACTTTTTTAAAGCGTCCAAAAATAGACTGCATGTGTTTTTTGTTGTAGTTCTTATATTTATCATAAAGAAGTGTGGCTTACAATGAATAAAAAAATGCAAAAAAGAAGACAATATTGAAGAGCGTTAAATATTTCATACAAAATTATGAAAACTTGAAACCAATAGCGCGTTTATTATATTTTTGAAGAGTTGTCCACATTTTTATTGGTTAAATAAAAATCAAACAAAAATATTGATTGAATCAGTAAAAAAATTTGTAGAAATCAAAAAAATTTTCAAACAACCGTTTGTTTGAAAATAATTCGGCAATAATTTTTTCCGTGTATGTGTTCAAAAGCTCTGTGGGTGTAAACAGAAAAGCCATCTGTGAACAAAAATCTATTCCATTTGTTTAGTCCACACTTGGAAGAATTAAAAAAAAATCAACGAATATGCTTACAAAAAGGTGAAATATGCACTTTTAAATAAAAATAAATATGCAGCAAAAATGCTCTATTAACTTACAAATTCAAAAAATTCCGCAATATGCAAAAATATGCACTAACAAATCGATGCTAAAAATCACAAAAAGATATAAAACTGCTGCCTAATTCTGGCACTCGTGATCGAGTACTTTCTCAATTCGAAAGCAATTTTATTTCTTAATCTTTCATTCGTTACTGAACGAATGGAAATTATTTTTTCAGTATTGTAAAACTCAAATTAATGCTTTACAACACTGAAAAAATAATTCCGATTCGTTCAGTATTGACTAAAATAATTAGATGTTAAATTGCTTTCGAATCGAGAAAGTAGTCGATCACAACTGCCAGAATCAGGCCCCTGATAAATATATTAGTTGTGCCTTCATTGGACGCACAAGAGCAAAAGAACAATTGCATATTCACGGTTTCCGTGGTTATCAGCTTTGCTAATTACACTGGTCGGCAAAAAATAAAACAAAAAAGTCGGGAGCAAGAACTTTGTTATATGATTTTAATTGACTTTAGCGTGCTGAATACATTTTCAGTTTTACTTAATTTAAGGCAAGGACAGAGCGTAATATGTATACTGGCAATTGCAATTGAATTGCATATACAGTAGCCCCGTTCACAATCTTGTGTGAACCGTTTTGCATCGTATCATTTGCGGAATGGAATAGCATATTTTTGCTCGACACAACAAAATATTCAGCAATGCACTTGCTACACTTTTGTTAATATGCAACACTTAAAACCAATAGTTTATCAGCCCAATTATAAATACAAATTCCCCGGGAGTTTTCTCCCTTTGTTTAAATGTTCATAACACAGTGCAACAAAATTCGAGTCATCGCTGCCAGCCTCAGCACTTGCAACGCGAAATGAAAGTGGACTACTAGTAGAGCAAATCTGCCAAAGGGTTTTGAAAAGTTAGTTCGGGTTTCCGAAATATAGGCGCCTAAAATTTTTTGAATTTTTCGAAAATGCGTTTGGTATAAGTCAAAAAAAAAAAAAAAATATACCAAATGTACTTCTGAGCTAAAAAATAATTTCAGATGTCTTCAGTAGAATCGTATGGCGATTCTTTTCCTATAATTTATTAACCCTCTAACTCTCATTTTAAGGGGTCATTTTTTAACTTCCACACAAAAATATACTAAAACGGCACTTTAGAGGGTTAAAATGTTGTACAAATATTTTCTGCATAAAATTTCACTAGGGGTCTTCAAAAACCAAAAAATCATGCAATGTTTGTAAAACGGGTATTCGAAAAGTTTAAAAATTTCAAGGACCGGAAATTCGAAAATCCGTTTTACATACATTGCATGATTTTTTGGTCTTAGAAGACCCCTAGTGAAATTTTATGCAGAAAATATTCGTACAACATTTTAACCCTCTAAAGTGCCGTTTTAGTATATTTTTGTGTGGAAGTTAAAAATACGATGTTATTGAAGACATCTGAAATTATATTTTAGCTCAGAAGTACATTTGGTATATTTTTTTTGACTATCCAAACCAAACGTATTTTCGAAAAATTCAAAAATTTTAGGGGCCCATGTTTCGGGAACCCGAGCTAACTTTTCAAAACCCTTTGGCAGATTTGCTCTACTAGTAGTATACATTTATTTTGCGTTGCAAGTGTTGAGGCTGGTTTTTTTTTGTTGCCCAGTGTAATTGGGCTGTATATTTACTCGACTTATGCAACACTTGATTTCAAACCAACAGCTAACACTCAGTGAACCAAGCCCGCCAACCGCTGACTTTATTTTGCTCAAAAGCTAAGGCGGCTTTAAAGCGGTTTAACTTTAATCGTAATTTTTTTAGAGTTTTCAGTTATTTTTCGCTTCAGTGCTGCCAAGTTATTTTTTTAATTTGAGAATATCATTTGATAGCAGTTTGACATCAAATTGATAAAAAAATTTTTGATTAATGTTTATATTCAAATCATTATCAATTTGAATTTAAATGTTAAAATCAAACAATTAAAAATGGTTTGAAAATTGTGCTTGATGTCAAATATAAATTCATTTCGTATCAAAGGTTTGACTTCGTGTTTGTTGGGAAGCAGAATTTATTTTGTGTTATTGTGAATGGAATTTGAAATAGTGGGGAAGATATTACTCATACCGTCATGTAATTTTCGCACGTGTTTTGTTAATATGTATATGTAAATACAGCCTTGACTTGTTGCTAATGAATTTACTTTTCCATTATTCTTATATATTTTACTAAATGATTGAATTTAACGTTTCGCATGATTGTTTAAAAAAACATACTTTCGCAACTAAAAACTTTAAGTCATTATTTATCAACATTTTATGTTTGTTTAGTTACATGTTACATATGTAAAACACGAAAAAGGCTTTAAACAAAATCACTTGTAGGATTTCATTAGGAAATGCATTGACATTGAGTGCAGTAGAATCAATTTTACCAGTAAAATAAATAGAATGTGCAGAAGATAAAAAATTAAATCTAAAAAAATTGCAATAAAATGGAAAATAAAATGATGATTAATATTAGTGGTATTCCCGTTCTAGAATGAAGATACAAAAAGTGCCATAAACTTATCTAAAAGCCGTCCTGTTCTAAAAAATTGTGTAAATGAGACAGTTCGTGTGAGAATCAATTTAATAATTTTTCCTCACTAACTTATACAAAATATATATTAACACTAAAAGCCCAGCCATAGTGTGCATGAGCTGGTTCAAGCAACGGTGCGAATCCAAGAATGTTGTATGTGTCAAACCATGTTGAGCTTAAGGAAACTATCCGATAGCTTTTGTAATAACTTATTGTTTTTTAAAGTTAAATGCACCGACAACATAACATATTTTGCAAATGTGGATAAGTTTGAAACCCTGGCTATAATTACTTTTTTTCAATTTGTCCCGTATTCCAGTTGTCCAAACTTGACCCAAAAAGTTAAACAACACAGCTACACGCAGAGAAAAACAACTTAAAAATAAAAACCATATTCAATCAACAAGAAACAGTAACGGAAGTCTAGTAAAGTTGCAATCTTTTATTTCAAAAGGGCACAATATTAATATTTACTTGCCCTATTTTGATAGTTTTAATATGAAAACAATATAGAAATAATATTTTTCGGCATTGAATTAATATTGAATTCTTATTGAACAATATTATCGTCTTATTGAAGCAAAATGTGGAAAACTTTTTAAAATAATATTTTTTATTTTAGAAATAATATTTAAACAATATTGAATTGAAAATGAAAGAATTTAAAAAAAAGGTAATTCAGCTTTGATACCAATTTAAATATATTTTGAATTGCAGCAAGTATTTATTCAGAATTTAAAGCAATTTGAAATTAAATTTCACCGTTTTTTTAAGCGTTCACAGCACACAACATTTTGTAATAAAGAGAAAATCAGCTGATTTGGCTAACATATTTATTTAAAAGGTTGCCATATAGATTTTAAAACGTTTCTTATTTATTCAGTATTTAGCAACTTAAATTTTAACTTAATTAATAAATTAATGAAATCTTAATCTTTAACTAATATCCAAATAAAAATGAAGCTTCCAACGAAGCAGGTTTGTAAATGCGAAAAGTTTGGCTTACCATTGCGCTTACGGAAGACATGAATTTTATATGGCGATTTCCCACTTTGAAGCAATACATTTTTGACACATAAAGCGCATTCAGCGCATATAAAAATTGTTGGATGTAACGATCAGCTTTACACACTGAATGTTTTGATACAGTTATTTTTTATTATTATCCCTAACAAACCTGCTTCGTAGTAAGGAAATGCCGTGGCACTTGAAATGTTATTTTTTTTTTATAAAAGCTGTTATTTCACTTAATTTACTGCATGTTCTGTATGTCTTATTGCGTAGCGCATAATTAAGCGCTTTTTTTTTTTAAATGTACCATTAGTGCTTCGCAAAATTATAAATTTTTTTGTTGAGATGTTGCAATCCCACGGAATAAATAGAAACCACATTTTTTTTAAGTCCCTAAGCTAAACCCCACGAAGCCCTGCGCTTGTCTGCAGGAAAGAAACCAGAGTCTCTGGCGGGAATCGTACCGGCAACCCCGGCGCTGATAGACTAGCTCACTTCCAGCTAGCCTACCGGGGCACTCAAATTTAAAGTTGAAAATAGTTGATTTTATATATTTCAATATAATTTTTCTATTACATTGAAAATTATTGAATTCAAATTAAAATTGAAAAAAAAAAAAAAAAAAAAAAAATTAATATGACGCGTTCTTATTTGTAAGTTTCTTTTCCCTGACTTTATCTGCATTTAAGATGAAATAGAACCAAAAATATGACGCGTTCTTATTTGTAAGTTTCTTTTCCCTGACTTTATCTGCATTTAAAATGAAATAGATCCACAAATATAACATTTACTTAAAATTAAAGAATTTTCTGATATAGAAGTTAAACTAGTAAACTAGAACTAGAGCTAAACTAGAACTTAACTAGTATTAAAGTAGAACTAAACTGGAATGGATCTAAGACTAAACTAGAACTGAACTAAAACTGTAATAGAACTGAACTAGAACTTTTATAGTACTGAACTAGAACTGAACTAGATCTGAACTGAACTAGAACTGAACTAGAACTGAACTAGAACTGAACTTGAACTAAACAGAGCTAGAACTGAACTAGAACTGAACTTGAACTGAACTAGAACTGTACTAGAACTGACCTAGAACTGAACCAGAACTGAACCAGAACTGAACTAGAACTGAACTAGGAGCCAAACTAAAACTGAACTAGAATCAACCAGCACTACTGTACTAGTGCCAAAGGTTCTACAAAATTATGTTTAATATTGCCAATTAAATGTTTTAATAAGCCGTTAATTTCTTTGTCGAATTAAATTCAAGGAATTGAAAACAAACCCATTTTAAAGTTAATAATATTTCTACTAATCAAAATTCGGCTTAAAGAATTCACGTCAGTTTCCTGTTAAAATTTTTGTTTTTTATCTTAACAATTCAAATGCAATTTCAAAACCATGTATGTATATCTTTAGTTGAGTAAAGAAAATTTAAAAAATCCAATTAAAAGAATATGCATTAGCTAATTGATTTCTAACAATTTAAAATTGTATCAAGAATATAAATAAAAAAATTGTGTTATTTAAATCTGTTTATTTGTACGAGTGACTGTGCTTAATTAGAGTTTATTAAATTCATTAACACATTTTGCAAATCTAATTATTAAGTATAGAATTAAAAAGAAATTGAAAAGAAAACAACACTTGTTGCACGATATAAATAATATAATTAAATATATCAATGCAATGAAATTAAGTATATATTAATTTTAGAATTAGAAAAAAAAAACTTTAAGTTACTGTTGAGTCAATAGCAATGGCATGAAAATGTTTAAAATTTAATTGCACTCTGGCGTACATTGATAACAAAATAGTGTTATATAATTTATTGTTATTTAATTTTTGTTTTTTTTTTATTAATTTAAAAACAAAATCCCTCTAAAACTAAATTTTGTTCATCGAGAACATACTTAAAAGTTTTCATTATTAACTTTGCAGCGCTTTTGAAAACTTTTTCTGAAATCTACACGAATTTACACTTACCCAAGTGAATGGTAAAGTGCTATATGGGCATTTCCGTCAAAAGGTCCACCGTGATTATTTTTCGAAATTGTTATAGAGAAATATTTAGATTTTACTAATTTTATAAATTTACCCATAAATTTGTTCACTTAGATGAACAATCAGACTGCAAAGTTGTGCAAATGTAATTTCTTATTCGTGAGAATGTTTTATTGTATGTTTTCTTTAATATTATCTTCCTTAAAAGAGGTGATATTTGATAAAAATTATTCCAAAAAAATTTTCTTACATGGTCTAACATCTAAGGAAGAGTTCGAAGAGAAATATGTTATTCGGTGTAACGGTAAATTTTTATTTTGATTTAATCATTATTCAGTGAAATTATTATGGAAAATATTTCACGTTCGAAATGTCACGTACCGACCCAGATTTTGGCTTAAAAAAAAAATACGGAAGATTTTGGAATCAAACCAAAGACATTTTAATGTTACATTGTTATGTACGTAAAATTCTGAAAGTAGTTTGATTCAAATATTGTGCCAGGTTTCGATGATTTACGTCTTTTTATACATGACCACAAAAACTACTTCTATTTTTTTTCACGTTCCAACCGCTACTTCTTTTGCCATTATCTTTGGCATAGAATCGCGCCCACCATAAACTTAGCATAGATAACGGTGCGTTTTCAGTGCTAGTGCTATAATTTAAGGGCTAAGAGAACGTAAAAACATTTGTTGTTTAATATGTTATTGCATTTTTGGTGCTTACGACTGTCACGTTCAACACTTTGGATTTACCCTATTCGGCTCTGCCAAATCCTTGATACCAGGGTTGTGGAGTCGGAGTTGAGGCTTTAGCCCCGTAGTCCAAAATTTTTCAACATAAAAAATTTAACAAAATTTTCTAATATTTTCCAAAATAAAAATTCTTCGAAATTGGCGATACAATAATTAAAATATCGATTTGTTATATTAACAGAATAAGTTTTTTGCTATATTTGACAATTTAAAAGGTACTGCACTAACAAAAGAAGAGTTTAAAGTCAAATAAGGATCAGTCTCATATACATTTAGCATCAATGCAAAAGTCGGAGTCAGCTTAAAAAATTTCAGCGGTTGGAGTTAGAACTATGTTTTGACGTCTTTACAGTTGTGGTTGATACCCGCCACCAAGTGTTTGAATATTTCAGGAGTGGGCTTTATTTGGAATCTATAAATTGTTAACTAAGCATTATAAAAACCTAAATCACAGTATAATAATTCGTTGCGTCGTTTAAGGTGTATTAAATATCTATTCCAAAAATACACTTAATATGGAACTTACGGTAAATTGTAGACCGATCATCACAAAGCTCGGTAGAGTGATTTCTAGTAATAAAAAAAAAATATATTGGACGAAATTTCCATTTGTTAGGGTTTTTAAGTGCTTTTAATTCTTCTTCTGTTCTTGGTTAGGTAGATGTATGCTGTTCTAGTGCTGTTCTAGTACAGACTTAGCTTTTTTCTAGTTGAGCCTTAATTAAGTTCTGTTTTCATTATTATACCATACAACACTAGTTATGAGTGAAGGTATACTAGGCTTGTCACACCCATGAAGTACACTGAAAAAGAAAAATTTGCCCATAAAAAAATTTGGTCCAATTAAGCTTTATATGACCAGAAGTTACACCGTGCAATTTTCCTGCTTATCGGTCCATAATTTACCTTTCGTCCCATATAAAGCAGGCTTCTTAAAAGCACCTTAACTGCATAAAACGCTAAAGCGAATTTTATTACTCTAGTAAAGTTTCAGAATTTTGGGATGATTCAATATGGGTCTTATATAAATTCACTTCCTTAAATAATTTTATTACGACTTAAACTGTTTCGAATCATGATATTTAATTCAAATTTGGAAAAAATTACGTTTTATTTGACTAGAAATTAAAACATTAAACTTTCTAATGATAGGCGAATAATATTAAAATCTGAAGCCGCAACAGACATCAGTTTTTATAAAGGATTTGTTAGTCATTTATAGACACGACAGACGTTGTCCTGTCCAAATTAGGAAAAATGTTTGCGTTTGATTTTTAAAATCCGTTTAAAAGATACGAACATTTGAAAGAAAAATTAGTCAAATCGAAGGAGCCGTTTTCTGATTTTAGGTAAATCAAAAAAAGTGGGCGTTTAAGTGGGCGGGGCAAAATTTTCTTTCCGTAAAAACCCAAGTTGGACCATGGCGATGATTTTATAGAAAACATCTTCCAAATCGGTCAAGCCGTTCTCAAGTTATACGCTTAATAGAAAAAGTGGGCGTAAAAGTAGGCGTGGTAAATTTTTCTTTCGATGAAAACTAAAAATGGATTAATACGACCATTTGAAAGAAAAATTTGTCAAATCGATGAAGCCGTTTTCTGATTTTAGGTGATTCGAAAAAAGTGGGCGTGACAAAATTTTCTTTTCGTATAAATCTAAGTTGGACCATGGTGATGATTTTATAGAAAAAATCGTCCAAATCAGTCAAGCCGTTCTCAAGTTATGCGCTTAATAGAAAAAGTGGGCGTAAAAGTAGGCGTGGTAAATTTTTCTTTCGATGAAAACTTAAAATGAATTAATACGAACATTTTAAAGAAAAATTAGTCAAATTGATGAAGCCGTTTTTTGATTTTAGGTAAATCGAAATAAGTGGGCGGGGCAAAATTTTCCTTCCGTAAAAACCTAAGTTGGACTATGGCAATCATTTTAAAGAAAAAATCGTCCAAAGTATATAGATGTCATTGGTGGTGCAATATGAAAATTGGATTTTGCCACGCCCCTCCGCCCGCAAATCAAAAATCAGACTTCACAGTGTCACCCGCCTGATTATTCTGAAGATTTCATAAAAATCGGCCCAGCCGTTTTGGAGTCCATACGTTACATACATACACACACCCTATTTTATATTTATAGAAGATAGATAGATAGATAGATAAATAGAGCCCACTCCTGAAATATTGTATCTATTGATGGAGGGTATAAAATATTCGGCATAGCCGAATAAAGCACTTTAACATGTTTTCTAGTGTTTTTCTGGTTTTGTTCTAGTCTAGTTTTATTTTTGGTTTTGTTTTTATTTCAGTTCACATTCGGTTCTTGTTTACTTCTGTGTGCTGGTAGTTATTCCCTATTGTGCAAATTAAACTAATATACATACATATTTGTTTACATAAAAATGGTTTAACAAATTTTTGATGAACTAAAAAAAAAATAGTATATTTGTTTAACCATTCTGTCTGTCTGTCTGGCTTGTCTGCTTATTTTGTTTTAAATCCCTGCACGAATACTGAAATAAATTGCTTTGGAATCAAGAAACTAAATGAACCAGTTTTTACAATAAATAGCAATTTAAACCAATTCAAAGATTCATTAAAACAATTTATAAATGACTTTACCTGGCACGAGATAAGAGACATTAAAATGCCTGCTACTGTTTGTCTGTCTGTTGTGTCCAGTAAAGTTATTCGTCCTAATAATCCTGAATTATTACTTAAATTCCGAAGTAGCAGAAGAATAAACCTTTTGGGAATATTGAATATAAATCCTAATACAGCGACATTGAATTTTAAATCAAGTCAATTTAATACAATTTTATTTGAGCCTGAAACTTTTTTTAAGTAAAACTTTTTTTAAACTCAGTAAACATGAAAAAGTGATTGACCGATAAAATATTCATTCTGGCTTTTTGCAAAAAAACAAAAGTTAACTATTAAAGTATTAAATAATGTTTTTTGCCATATGAATTTTTAGTAGATTGAAATGATATGTCATAAAAAATCTTAACATTTTCTGTTTTTTAATGTACAATTTTCTGCAACATATGTACATACATATGTCGTTTTTGTTAATCGCTGTAATCCTTTTGTATGAAATTTACATTTTGTTGCCATCTCATAGATATGAACTCTGTTTTTACTAGAATTTTTTTATTGGAAGTCATGATATTTATTATGTCAAATTTATTGAAAACAATTAAGAAGGTATAGCGCATGATACAAATACACAAGGTAGTTCCACTTCTCTCTCACAATTATTCTTTTGAAGTTTATCGGAATTATTTAAAGTTTGTTTTTTGTAAATATTAAAAAAATCGTTGCCACATATTAAAAAAGGCAACAAATTCCGTTTGGAAATTATAAGACAAAATGTGTAATTTGCATTAACAGCTTTAATGTAAATTTTTAAGCGCTTTAATTTGCTTAAGAGCTCAAAATTAAAAACAGCGTAATTCACTAATTATATGCATAAATAGGGGTTTTCCCGAAAATTAAAAAAAAAAACATTATTTGTATGGTCTATCTTAATTAAAAAGAAATTAAAATTTACAAAACAAGATTCAAGCTACAATTACTTCATCTTTGAACAAATAATTTTAGATTGTTTTATGTATTAAAAAAAGATTCTTCCCAAAAATAACCTTTTTATAATATTTGCATTTAATACAACATTTTAATTACATATAAAATTTTTTCATAAAACTGGGCTTTTTATATAAAAATCACTTTTAATTTGGGCAAAAAATCGTTGCATGGTTTGTTAAGCCCGCATTCAGATAACAAGTTTATAAATTGTTCAAGGCTATCGTATACCACATCATTTAATAACTTTATTTCTTCCCAGAGATTTTAAATTGCATGCTGTTCTGCGAGCTACTAAGAAATTAAAAATTAAGCTTAAGCAATCAAAAAAGTATAGTCGGTTAAGCCCGACCCTCCACCACAGAATAAAAGAACAACTTTTTGCAAGTTAAGTCTATATGGGACCCATGGGCAATCATGGACCCGGCAGAACAAAATTCTGTTATTCAGTGCCGAATATTATTTAGATTTCTTCATCTATATAGAATTTGCTTTCCTTAAAGTAATTTTAGGAAGATGGTTTATACGGCACCTATGGTTAATTTTTGACCAACCTGCGCAATATTTTGACAAAGTAGCTATTGTAAAAGTCATTGTCGACAATTTTAATGTAAATAATTACAGTTATAAGTAAGTAATGGCATAAAAACTATTTTCGGGATTAGTATTTGTATGGAAGCAATGGTCAAATATGGACCGATTTTAATGCAATTAGGTGAGATGATTTTAATTGCAATAAAATTTGTTTAAACCAAATTTAATCTCAATAGCAGCATATACATACTTTTTGGGCTCAAAGCCCTAATCCAGAAAGAAGCTTGTATGGGAGATACAAAAAATTATGGACCGATCAACAGGCTTGGTCCTTGTGCCAATTAGAACCTATGTGCCAAAATTTGTCAAATTATCATTAAAATTGGGACCTGTACTTTGCGCATAAGTTTTACATATGCAGCCTGCCAGTCGGCCAGCCAGACGGACTGACATCGTTAGATCGACTCAGAAAGTGATACGTAAGGATGGGAGCAACATTTTAAGGAGTTACAAACATGAGCACAAATGCATAATACCCTTACCAATATTGTGTTGTGGGTATAAAAAGGTTCTTCCTTGTGACAATTAGAACTTCCTATAAAAAAATTCATTAAATTATCTTCAAAATTGCGTTCTTTTAACATTTTAAATTTTCGCACACAGTGTGCATGGAAAGCCAGCCAGTTGGACCGACGTACATCGTTAGATCGATTCTGGGTCTAGAACCAATATTTTTTATGTGTTTGACACAGCTGCACAAACTCTTCCGCATCGAATCAGAAGTACAAAATAACGTTTGATAAATGTTTTTTACTTTTTTTAAATATATTTTATTTATGTAACTTCTTATTTTCAACATTAGCAAATTTTAAAGCTTTTTAATATAAATTGTTTAATATAAATTTAAATATTATTTTTCCAACCTTCAAATAAAAAACAAAAAAAAAAACAGAAAAATGGGATTATCTAATAAACTATGGTAGCACACATTTTTATAATTCCGATAAACGTCAGAACGTTAATATGGCGACAAAAAGAGAGAGTGGAACTACCTTCTGTATTTGTATCATGGTATAGAGTATAAAGTATACAGTATACAGTAATTTAAAATAAATGTTCGAAAGTGTACCCTATTTGGGATCCGTGGGCAATAATGGAAATTATGCTATGTTAAAGGTCTTTGTGCCAAATATTATTAAGATATCTTCATCTATATGGGATTTGTTGGCCTCGAAGTGATTCTACTAAGGGGGTTTAAGTGGGACCTGTGGTAAATTTTAAGCCTATCAACTCTTCATTTTATCAAGACAAGGTAGCTTTCGTAAAAGATATTGTCGCCAATGTTTATGCCAATGCCAACATTTATAAGGAATTTAAGGCATTAAAAACTTTTTTCGGCAGTATTATTTGTAAGGGAGCTATAGTAAAATATGAACCGATTCCGATTAAATTTGGAAGGATGATTAGGATTGTTACATCGTTACGGACATCGTTACATTAACTTAGAATGTGATTCTGAGTCAATCGGTATACTTAAAGAGATCTGGGACTAATATTTTAAGGTTTAACAAACATCAGCGCAAACACATAATACCAGTGTTGCCAATTTAGCCATTAAGTGGCTAGATTTAGACATTCCATGGTCTAATGCTGAAGTACAGAGGTTATTTAAAGTGGGTAAACACCGTTAAAAGTAATTTGAGAAATATGTTGCATTTAGCAACCGGTAATTCGATTTTATCAATTAGGTAAATATTTTTACCATAACAATAAAATATTTATACCGACACCACAATAGTGGAGAGGTACTATGCGTTTGTGCTGATGTTTGTAACACCTTAAACACCACTTTCTGAGTCACAAACTAAAATATGTACACTTTTTTACCTTCGGTGAAGTGTATACAAAAACAAAATAAGGAATGAAATTTTTATTCTATTCTAGCTGGCCCGGCAAACGTTGTTTTGCCACAAAACTTATTTCATTCAGATGTAACAGTACCTGCTAGCCAAATTTTAAGAAAAACTTATAGGCTATAGTTCTTTCCAGATGTTACACTATTTGCCTGCCAAATTTCAAGAAAATTAATTGATTAGTTAAGAAGCTAGAGAGAGGGGGAGCTTTTACCCCTCTTGCTCTATTTGACGCCCTAAATAATAAAAACTATAGGCTATAGTACTTTCCAACTGTAACACTATTTGCCTGCGAAAGTTCAAAAAAAATCGGTTGATTAGTTACGAAGATATATGAAGGGGAAGCTTTTAGCCCTCTTTGCCTATTTCACACCCTATTCCCTATTCTGTTTCAGATGTTACATTGTCTGCATGCCAAATTTTAAGAAAACCGGTTAATTAGTTTAAAAGATTGTGGAGTGGGAGCTTTTACTCCTATTGCAATATTTTGCGCCCTCTAGAGATATAAAATGTACTCTACGACCTATTCTCATTTTGTTGACATTTGTATGGGAATATAAATACATGTTTCGGAATGAATGCAGTGTTCACTGAAATGGCTATAACTCATGAACCAATACACATTTGAAGACCGTTGATACATAAAAACCTTGGTATTGACGTCACCTTAAATGTGAACTTTACAGAAACGGTTCACGCATTTCATAGAACAACAATTACTAGCACAATGCAACTTATTTTTATATATATAAATTAAAAATAAATAAACAATTTTGCTATTAAAAATCATTAAAAATAAAAATGACCCCTAACCACCTTTCAAAGTATGTAAGTCGATTTTGCAGTCTTTCTAGTATTAACCAAAAGAACATGTTGTAATTGATGGCTCCCAGCAATTTGAAACTCATCCTCATCAGAAATACCTCATCGTCCTGATGATATCCAAATTATCTGGCGTCATTGAAATTTACCCATTACCGAGAAATAAATTTGTTTTTCTTATAACCACCTTTTTGTTTTGTTAATTTATATTTGCTTATTACATATAATTTTATTTTAAGCAAATTTTGTCTTTAATTTTATAAATCCCATATATTAAAATTCCCTTCTTCTTGGCTTATTAGAAGTCATGATATTTTACATCCTCCATGACCTTCTAATTTTATTAATGACGCTGTAATTTGTTATTTACTGGTATCTATTCATACATTTTTTTTATTTGTTAAATAAACGTGCCACAACAGATGATGATTAGAGATTTTCATTTAAAAAACTTTGAAGAGGATAAGAAAATCTTTCACACATGTTTTGGATTGAAAGGGAAAAGAAAAAAAGGAGCATATGCAAATAAAAAACACAAAAATGGCAATTTGTGTATTTATTAATGTTTTTGTATAAGTGAGTTGGTAAAAATTATATGCAATGATTAGCAGATGTTGATATTTATTTGCATTTGCACTTGTTTAAGGAAAAATCAAAAAGGATAAATAAATTTTTTTGGTTTGCGATTTGTAATTTGCTTACTCTTGTAGAAAAAGGACGATGGCAAAACATTCAAAAAAATTAATTATTTTTGTCTTTTATTTTTGTAAAAAACTAAATATTAGACTTTATCTAGTTGTTTGGATTGGGGAAAAATATTAGCTCGAGTTCAAATTCAGATTTAAGTTTAATTCAAATTTTGATTTCAGTTTAAGTTTTAATTCAGATTCTAGTTCTAATTTAATTTCAAGTTCTAGCTCAGGTTCTGTTTCAATTCTTTTGAAGCTCAAGCTTAGGTCCTTTTTTAGTTACTGATTGAGGTATTGTTTTGGGTCCTAGGTTTGTTTATAGTTTTAAGTTCGGCATTGAGCCAAGGATCTAATTCAGGTTTTATATAATTATGAAAAACTTATTAATACAAGTTCTCATTAATGTCATTATGTTACTTTTGTAAAGAGTGACACAAGTTTAAATCATAATAAAACAATAAAAAATATTTTTATTGGAAACAAAATTTTATGAATTTAATGTTTAATTATGATTTCGGCCATGTGGCCGCCACGGCTTGTGCGTAGAGGGCGCAATCTGGAGCACAATTTTCAACAACTTTCCACATTCTGACCAGAGAACGGCTTTGTGCGATTGCAAAAAATTCGCATTAAATCAACAACATCAAATACACTTATTTGTGTTCAGGCAATCAAACTTTCTCAGCCACACACATCGGTGTTGTTTTAAAATTCATTCAAGTCATGCACAGCTTATTGGCTTTGCCATTCATACCATGTTTAGCTTCGTTCGTCAGTTATTCCTTTGGTAAAAAACATACAAAGAAAAATACACAAAAATCATTGCTCTGATGACTATTCAGCAGCTGAAACAATTTCCATAGAAACAAAAGACGTTTTTATTTTGTATCATTTCTTAAAAAGTACAGTAGTTCTGTATGTACAATGTATTGTTGTTTTTATTGTTAATGGTGCTTGTTACGCTTTTAAAAATACCCTGCAGGACTAGTCTAAACACGCGTGTAAAATGTATCCCACAAGGGACATGGACTAGTCCAAAAGTAACCCAAACGTCTGGAAATAACATGGTCTACTTAACATTACGATGTCCTAGAGCAGGACCATATAACCCAGCTTTTAATTACAAAGGAGTAGTATTAAAACTGCTCCATGGTATACTCAAGAGGATAAGTTTTGAAGTCGTTTAAAAACGAAATCATTTCGTTAAAAAACGAAGACATGTCGTATCACTACAAACACTTTTTAACAATGACATGGTCCATGCTTGCATTACATCGGACTAGTCTAATGAGTAGTCGATTTGATCAAAATCAGGTGGATCAGGTGGTCCAATATTAAAACAAATTGGACAATACAACTAGTTTATTTGAACTTATGCCTACAACAATCATACCAACAAAGCGACTCGTACTCATACCAATTGAAATTTGTCGTTGTGTCATCGAGTGGACAATGACTACTTAAATGCAAAAGCAAAAGAATAAATGCCGTTTGACTTTAAGAAATTGTGTTATTGCGTGCGCAACAATAAATGCAAACAAAACACTTTCAATAAAAAACTCACATATGCACAAATCAAATGTGTACAAAACGATGTCAAAATTACCAACGTTGAACTTTGTTTTGCAGGCATAGAGTTAATGTAAATTATAGCGTATGAGTAAATCAACAAAAATAGTGGATTTTGCAGTTCTCTGATTCTGACCATCATCGTTTTTGAAGAAATATGGCCCAATGACTCCGCAAACCCATAAAACGCACTAAACAGTACATTTCTGTGGATGTAATGGTGTTTCTGCAAAAGCTTGTGGGTTCTCCTCACTCCAAATACGACAATTTTGCATATTTACGTACCCATTCAACCAGAAATGGGCTTCATTTTAAAATAAAGTTTTGAATGGAAATTTAAAATCAATTTGTACTTCAGCCCATTCGCTGAATTATCTTGATTACAAATTTCAACAATTTGCACTCGTTGCTCTGGTGTCAGTAGATTCATAATGAAATTTCAAAGCAAACTAAGCAAAAAGGAACTATCAGCTGTTAAATGGGTGCTCAAATAAAGCGGTGATGCCATTTCAAAGTTGTGACACTCTAAAAAAAACACGCTTTATTTTGTCACTACTATGGGGTGATCCGGGATAGATTTCGCGATACCGTTTACCGGCCCGGGAAGTATAGAATGGATTGCAGGGTATCTAGGGCGCTATGGCTGGGACTGGATGCAAAGGCAATTAAGGTTCTATTAGGCTTGGATAGGAATAATCTCAGGACTCTTGTAGGGTTTTTGACGCGTCATTATTTTGTTAGGGCTCTTACGAGTAATTGGTACAATACCATACTGGACTTCTGCAGATTTTGTGGGGATGCTTAGGAGCTAGAGATGACTGAGCATGTACTGTGCTACTGTCCTTAGATACAGGGTCTCAGGCAGAAATGGCTAGAAATCACTAGGGTGTATCGTCGATATACTGGGTTTTGTCGGGAAAATAGGCCGGCTTTTTCTAAAGAGGGGACTGTAGGGAGAGTACTGTTCTTTACTATTTATCTTACCTATACCTTTCAATTCTTTTCTTCCCTTTTTCTTCTACCTCTTTATTGAAGGGATTCACAATGGTGCACATTGGTTTGCGGGGGTGGAGGTGTGCCCTTAAACACATAACCCTTCTAAGCCTAACCTAACATTTCTAATATATAGCGAACAAAAAAATAATTACCGCAATTTCTTTATACCTATTTGGCATAACTATACTATAAGTGTCGAGTTATGGGGTGCTAGAGTTGCTATTTTTGGAAAATTCTTTTTTTTAAATTATTATTTCTAACTAGAAACAAAAAAATTAACATAGTAATTCTTCTAGGAAATCGTTTGATCTTAAAAAAATTGTTTTTCATCTTCAAAACCGCAATGACCTATTGAAATAAAATTTGTTTATAACTTTGACCAATTTTTTTTTTCAAATTTAGCCCAGGATGTCCTTCTTATACTGTAACAGTTTGAAAATAGGATCTCCATAAGTTTTAAAGTTATGCAAATTTCTTTGCTTGCGTAACGTACTCCAAAAGCGGAAGTTATAATTTTGAAAGAAACTTTTTCTAACTTGGCTCCAATTTTTTTTTAGTATTTTGTCTGATATAAGCTAAGAGTTTATTCATTATACTGTAAACTTTTTAAATTGGGATATAGATTATCTTAGAAGATACGTAAATAACTATTTAACTTAATTCCAATGTTTTTGTTTTTTTTTTAAACCAGCAGTGCCAAAAAACTCACAATTAACATTACGTGCATGTGGTAAAGGCAGCAAAGAACAAAACAATTAAACATTTTAAGGCCCTTATTATGTAAAACGCAACGCAACGCCAAAAATAACATTAAAAGCAAAAACAATGTCACAGACATAATGATATTCTTGCGAAATAGCAGACTACAATGCTTTGGAAATGCATCCGTTTGCTTAGTTGGAAAGAATGTGGGCCACATTGCAAGGCTTTCGCTTCTATTTATATGATCGCTGCACAGTGTGGGAAATTTGGAAAAAAAATGGAAATAATTCTATATTTTATAAACAGTTGGTCCGATTGGAATGCAGTTTGAGGTTACAATTAAAAAGTTGTAGTCGAGTTTAAGTCTTGGATTTGAGGTCTATAGACTATGCAGGAGAGGTGATATAGGTTCCCAAATTAGGACATCTCGGGTATAACAAAAACTAAAAAGATCCTTAGTTCTAAAGTTTAGCTGGATGCTAAAAATTATTTTTTAGTGAAATGCGCTTGCCGAGTTCTTCATAATTTATAATTGGTCTAGTATTTTGGAAATATAAGACTCAAATTTATCATAATTTGTTTGAGATATTTTTTTTGTGAATTATCAACAAGATTTTGTTTGTCGTACTTTATTTTTGATAAAAACACTGAAATTTATTGTTGATGGGATAAGCTATTCCTTTAAGGTATTATGATACTTGCTATTTTTTGTATTGTATTTTTTTAGGATTGACTGAATGAAACAACAAATGCGAAAAAGAACAAGAAATACAATTTGATAAAATGTAAACAAAGCAAACAATACTGCCCACGTTTTTTCCCCACAAAAAACCGCCATAAAAGCTAAAAATCGCAAAAAAAAAGTTAAAAACCGTTTCTTACGATCAAAAACTAAAAAAATTGGCAACAGTGCTAACAATTAATCTGGAAATGTAAATTTTAAGTTAAAAAATTTTATATTTTTTTTTACAGTCTTAGATTATTTATTGATAACACATGTATATTTGTTTGACAGTTCAAGATTTTTTATGATATAATCATACTCTTTACACTTAGTCAGTTTTCCTATGCAAATATATTTGCACTGTTCTCCAATATAGAAAAAATACAAAAAATAGCAAATATCATAACAGCTTTACTCATTTCACTGGTTGCCAGATCATCAGGAAACTTCATCCAAAGATTTTAGAAAAACTAAAGATATTACACAAATAATTTTGCTCAACAGTTTTATTTGTATAATATCATGTAAATGTTGGCCATGACTTCGTCATAAAATTATTCGTATGGCATTTCAATATGAAATTCGAATTGCGTTTCAATATGAAATTCGTATTGCTGTAGAAAACAGCAACACAATAATAAAATATTTTTAATTTTGTTTTTAATGCAATTTTTGGCGTTGCGTTTGCGTTTTACACAATTAGGGCCTACATGATTTGAAAAAGTTTCGTAGCGAGATCTTATTTCAACGATATCTGAATGGCAACTTATTTCATTCTCTTTGTTGAAGTGTTAACAAAATAACGGCCGAATGTTCGTCATCGTTACACAGCGCAAAATCTTAGAAGAACTTCTTAATTCAGGCCTCATTAAAGGCCTGCTTAAAAATTTTATAAAATCAATTACCATTCTTATTTTACTGCTAAAGAATACCTCATAGAAGGCCTCGGCTCTTTCATATAAAACATAAAATACACATTTCACATTCCCTTCTATGAGAAGGGAGAAGAGAAGGAGTACCATTTTTTGTTATTTTGTTTTTGCCAAAGCAAAAGCAAAATAATTATTTGTTTTCGATCCAGTTACCATTCTTATGTAACTGCGAAAGAAGCGAGATCGGAAGGCCTACTCCCCAATGACAACACGTGTAAAAAAGATATGAGTATGGAATGGAGCCAGCAGGCCTTGTACAGAGGCCTTCTAGAAGGCCACGGTACTCCTTCAGCAGAATATTGTGCCCTATACACGCAAATAAGTATAGTAATATGAGAATTGGGCGTCACTGTGTTAAACCCAAATTACCCAATGTTGTCCTAATTGTATTGCAAAAGTTTTGAAAAATGATATCCATAAGCTTAAAAGTTGTGTAAATTTATCTGCATGCATATTGCATGAGTATAACTTTAGGCTGGTTTTGGATTTGTACAGTTTCTATTATTATAGCCGACATCATGCATAAACATCATACAAAAAAAAAAAAAAAATATTTGGTACACACATTGATATTTACTAGAGGCATAGTTGTTGTGCCAAATATAAAGGAATTTTTGGCAAAATATTTTCCTGGCTTCTACGCTTTACAAATAATAACTTACTAATTTAATTTCTCTTTTCAAGTTTAATTCAATTGCCTTACAGTTTCACGTTCTTTTGTTTTTCCTTTTTTTTTGTGGATCAAAAGTTTTATTTAATGATATACTTTTGGTTATTCATCTAACAAACGTTTGTTGTTTTACCATGTTAAACAATCTGTATGAAAAGTTTTATTTATTTATTTATTAGTTTTTCATTGACTCTGCACAAGAATAATAAAATCTGCCTAAAACTTTCTTAACGCTTAGTTTCTATTTAAATAACAAATAATTAAATTAAAACATTTAGGAATTTGTGAAAGTGTTTGTAAAAATAGTCTTTAAATGTATTGATAAACTGAATTCTTTTTGTGATATGAGTGGTAGTTACGAGTGTTGCCAATTTAGCATTTTTCATGCTAGATCTAGCATTTTTTTTAAATCATCCATCTATCTAGCTTCTATCTATATATGAGCCGTTTATTTTGAAAGTGGCATAAGTCATTTTTTGTTTTTAAGTCGAGATATTTAAGGGTTTGCGTTTTAACACGTTTAAAAATATGGATGCTAACTTTCGAGAAGATTCACTTGTATTTGATATATCATGATACTGATATTTTTCTCAGTATTTATTATTATTATTATTTATTATTATTATTTATTATTAACTCGATTTTTTTGAAAAAGTGACTTATGCCACTTTCAAAACAAACGGCTCATATATGAAGGTTACGTATGGACTCCAAAACGCCTGGGCCGATTTTGATGAAATTTTCAGGGAATCTTCAGATTATTCAGGCGGGTGACACTGTGAATAGCAAAATCCAATTTTCATATTGCACCACCAATGACATCTATATAATTTGGATGATTTTTTCTTTAAAATAATCGCCATGGTCTAACTTAGATTTATACGAAAATAAAATTTTGCCCTGCCCACTTCTACGCCCACTTTTTCGAATTACCTAAATTCAGAAAACGGCTCCATCGATTTGACAAATTTTTCTTTCAAATTTTCGTGTTAATCCATTTTAAGTTTTCACCGAAAGAAAAATTTACCACGCCTACTTTTACGCTCACTTTTTCTATTAAGCGCATAACTTGAGAACGTCTTGCCCGATTTGAACGATTTTTTTTAAATCATCGCCATGGTCCCACTTAAGTTTTTACGGAAAGAAAATTTTGCCCCGCCCACTTTAATGCTCACTTCTTCGATTTACCTAAAATCAGAAAACGGCTACATTGATTTGAATAATTTTTCTTTCAAATGTTCGTTTTACGGATTTTAAAAATCGAACGCAAACATTTTTCCTAATTTCGGCAGGACAACGTCTGTCGGGTCAGCTAGTTTGGCATAAAAAAAACTGATTTAGCATGAAGCATATTTTCTAGCATTATTAAAAAATTTCTAGCTTTTTTTAGTTCTTGTGGTATTTTTAATATTTTCCATTAATTAAATATTAACGAAAAAAGATTCTTACATTGCATTAGATCTAAAAATTAAACAATGTAAATGCTCATTAATGTGGATATAAAAAAACTGAAACAAAAATCAAAAAAGGAAAAAAATTTCAAAAATTAGTAAAACCAATTCACAAAAGTTTCACAAAGATGGGATAAAGCACCTAAAGTGGGATAAAGCAGCTAAAGTGAAAAGAATGGGTGAAAGAAACATATGGAAAAACCTTTTGCAATTACTGCAAATGATATGTTGTTTTTAAATAAGGTGGCCTGGAGCAACATGCAGAAACAAGAAAGCAAAAAATGCAACGGATATAAATATAAACCATCCTATCCCTTTTAAAAGAATTTGTTACAATGTTCAACAGAGGTGGTGTAAAGTTAATGTGCAGTGCACAGTCCGGTTGCACCTGTCGTTCATTTGACAAACCTTTGTAAATGGCAATTTGACAATTTCGTCGCGGAAGCTAAAGTACAAAATGCCACATATTATAAAATATGTGCTTGGCCTTTACTTTAATGAAGATTTTTCTATATTTCTTATATAATTATTTTTAGCATTTATTCTAGAATTTTTTAGAATTTGTTAGAATTTTTTTTAACAAAATCTAGCATTTTTTCTACGATAAGTTTTGGCAAAACTGGTGGTTACCATGTTAAGAGAGAGAGATAGTGGAAAGTTTTAACCGAAATTTGAAGCATTTAATGTACACCGAGAAAATGGCCTAATTTTTTACCCTCTCCCACGGCGGGTGCAATAACGCCTTAAGAAATAAGGCCTTTAAGGCTTTATTTCACTTTCAATTGAGAAATAAGACCTTTTTTGCGAAAAAGGCTTTACTGCTCAATTGAAAGTGAAATAAAGCCTTTATTGGAATTTAGCCAATGGTGCAATAAAGCCTTTATTAATAACCCTTTACGACTTTAATTCGCTTTCAAAGTGCAATAAAACCTTTTTGGAAATAAAGGCCTTATTTCACTTTCCATTGAGAAATAAAGCCTTAAAGGCCTTATTTCTTAAGGCGTTATTGCACCCCGCCCTCTTCCACATGTGGTAAAATTCATATGTAATTGTTCATGTCTGTCATCTGAAATGACTTATAATCGTTCACAATAGCAAGTTTTATACTGACTTATATTTCTATTCTTTTGTAATTGTATTTCAATTTCTAAAAATGTTGTTTTTTTACATGTGCAAAAACCCTGCGGGAAATTAGTGTCAATTATTCTTAAAGTACTTATTCCGTGACAAGTGAACACAATTTAAAATTAAAAGAAACGAATTGTGACAGGTGAAAACCAGACATATCACTGGTGATAATATGTTTAAAGCAGGGACGTAACAGTTATACGATAAACGATAAAAAAATCCAATTTAACAATTATTACTGATACATTAACGTAATGGCTATAACCAACCATTAACAAGTAATATATTTTATTTTGGTTATTTTAACCAATTGAAATGAGAAATAAATTTTTTTGGTTATAAATAATCCATATACACAGAAAAAATTATTGGCAGTTTTTTTTCAATTAATAGTGATTTTTGAATTTTAAAATAAATTTGATTACGTTCTTAATTGATTGAATTAAAAAAAAATATTTTTTTTCAATTAAAATTTTACTTGATTTTAAGCTTAATTTACCTAGGGTTTACACTTGCAAGTGCAAGTTCGAAAAACTCAATACACTCACACATTTTTACTAACACCATCACATTTTTCGTACTTGCAGCCCAACTTGCAAGAGAATTTGCTTGCAAGTAAATTTTTGACACTTGCAGCAAGTAAAATGACAAATGAAGAAACAGTGTTACCATGGATGACTTTTGTATCAATTTACTAGTACTTAGTAATATAAAAGATATGTTTATAGCGGATTTTCTGTGTATTTATAAAAAATAACACGTAAAAAAGACAACAACTATACAACAATCCATCTCAATGGTAATTTTATCATAAATTTCAAGAATTTTGAAAAAAAAAATTGTTAATGAAAATATTTTTTCAGTAATATTATGAAATCGCCACTACGGCAATACTGGAGTCAGAAATTTTATAAAATAAACATAATTTTTTAATCAAGATGGACCGAAAATTAAATAAAGAAGGAATTATTTAATTTATTTTGTTATAACTTGTTAATATTTTTAACATGGTAATGTTGTTAAACCAAAAACCAAAGTTCTTTTTATAGGATGTTTTCGCTCCGAGAACATTTGAAAAATGAACTTACAACTGACTGTGTAAACACTCAAGCTACTTGCAAGACTTTCGGCTTTTTCTTCGACTTTTTCGTTGATAATACGTATATACTACTTGCAAGTAATTACTTGCATGTGTAAAGGCAGGGTTAAGTTATAAGTTTAATTGGATCAATCAACTCGGTTGTTTGAATTGAACACTTTGTTGCTTTCTTTTTGTTGCTTTCCTCCCTCAACAACAGTTTGCGAAAAATGTTACAAGTGCAACCAACATCTTTATAAATTTAGTGTCTTTGCCCTTACATGTACATACACACAAACATACATGTTTTTGTCATCAAAAAGAACATATGTAATTATGCGTAAAATAAAAAATCGCCTTGTAACTGACCACAGTGTTGACGGTGATTATGGTCGCAATCGAAATTTGGTGTTTATTTTCTTTGTTTGTTAATTCTTGTATTATTTTTGGCGTCATTTCATGTTGTGCGTTTAAAGTGAATAGGTGAAAAAAAAGTGCAGCCAAATTACACAACAAAAACAGTTTTCTGTTTTCAATCTTGAATACCCTGAAGAATCAGGAGTTATTCTACAATTTTATACAAAGTTGTATGTATGAAATTCCTCTGTCAAAAATCTCCCAAAATTTGCGCAATTAAGCATGAGCTATTACAATTAAACAAATAAAACAAGTTATTTTTAAACCATATTTAAATAAAACATATATTTTAAATATTATTATTTTGCTTCATTTAACCATCAACTGAATTGATTTAACAATCTTATTCAATTAATAATTTGTTTGATTGAATAATTTGCGTAATTGAATTTAGAGTATATTTCAAATACACTGTTTAATTTATTCAGTTAAAAATTTAATCGATTTAATGCAAAAATTCAATCACTGTTTTAATCAATACAATTATTAAAATAATTAATTTTCTGTATTGTAATCAATAAGGTTAGTAATTCATTCAATTAAAATATTGATTTTTTAATATTAATAATTTTTTCAATTATTTTTGTAATTAAAATGTAAAAACTTTTTAATTGGAAAAAAATCCTTGTTTTGCAGTTTTTTACTTTTTTCTGTGTATAAACCAAAAAAGATAACCATTTTTTCAACCAATAAATTTTTTCTATCGAAAATAACCATTAAATCAACCAAAACAGTTTTGGTTGAAATTTTTTAACTAAAAAATTTTTTTGGTTGATGTAATGGTTATTTATAACCAAAATTTTTGTATTCTCAACTAATTAGTTATGGTAACCAATATAATAGAAAAGTCACGATATTGGTTAAAAATTCCCAAATGCAGATAAAGGGAATTTTTGCCTAATATTTTTGCTCTGAAATAAAAACATAACAGTTATTTTCGGTCCCTGATTTAAAGTCTGGTTACTCCAGAGGGAAGATAACTGAAACAAAGCTATTTAGCCATGTAACGGGATTTTGTGCGGGAGTGGCTGATTCTATCAGGTTCTATAACTTTATGTGAAGGGAATCTAACATATTAACATGGTTCACTCGTTTTTGAATGTGTCCATTTAGGTTATTTTAATGACCTGTTAAGAAGTTTCAAATAGGTGCCAATTAACCCCCTCCTTGGACATCACCATGTTAAAGTGACAAGCCCCTTCATATAAAGTGTTAGAACTAGAACCGATCCCTACCACTTTGGAACTGTCACGTAACAAGTTTGGTGTTAGTTCCCTTTCCCCAAGGGTAAATAGATGTTAAAGTATATTTGCCGCAAAAAACAAATGACTTGCAAGACAGCTGACTTAAGATGTTTGTCAGTTCAAAATAGAACAAGCTCTAATTGAAAAGTTTTACACTGCAAATTCGAGCTGACATTTGCAGAAGCAGTTTTTTTTTTCATTTACACGGCATTTTCCGTTTTGAAATGGGATATTTGACAAGCAGACTAACACATGTCGTCTAAAACCACCTTAATCCGTATGAAGCTTTTTTCAATATTCATCTAAGACCCAATAAGGTATATATACATATATATTCTGGATTCTTAAGTAATTCTACGACATTTTGGACATGTTCGACTGCCTTCAAAAGACTTAACAGAGAAGAAGAAATTGTTATCAGTTACCCTAAGCAATGGGGGATTGAAATGCACAACCATCGATTTAGTGGAACAACCAGCGTAACACAATTATATATGCAGAAAAAATTCTCCCAAACTAATCACCAATTAAAGCACTAACCCATTTACGCTTGCTGTGTCAATTTGGGACCAATTATTTGCGGCTTATGACAAAGTTTTTGACATTATTCAATATATGTTTGCATTATCGATAAATGAAAAGTTCAGACATTTCTATAACATAAAAAAAATTTTTTTTTTTTTTTTTCTTAAGTACTGTGCCAATTTTGGTACACCTCTTTAATTTCCAAAACAAAAAAATTTTTGTTTATATGCAATTGAATTAAACTAAACGTTTAATTGATACTATTAATTTGTTTACTGGTGCAAATTTAATTAATTTTTTAATTAATATAACAAATTTTTTAATTGAAAACAATTTTTATTTTTTTCTGTGTATCTGTTGCAAAACTGAAATAAATTGGTAGCGAAACGCGCCGATTGTTATTAAATTTAGCACAAATTTCTTTTATACACTTAAAGGATGTTTTTTTTTTAGCTGCATGAGAACTTCAATGATAAAACAAGACAGAAATATTGTTAGAATGCAATTTTTTTTTATTATAATCTGGTAGATAATTTTATGGTATTTATTTTTTAAATACGATTTCCTGCAAATGTCCGCCGCTACTACGAATTCCATAGTCCATTCGATCTGTCCAACCTTTGATTACTTTTTCCCATAAATCTGGACGTATGGCCTCAATGTTGTCTAGAATATTCAGTTGCTGGATTGTCGGCATAAGCCAATGACTTAATATAGCCCCATAAAAAGTAAACCAGAGGTGTCAAATCGCAAGAACAAGGGGGTCAGTGTAAATGACCACTTCTGGGAATAAAGATGTCACCAAATTGATTTGGAATTTATGGCAATTTGCGCCGTCTTTTTGATACCAAATGTTTTTCATGTTTAGCTGATTAATTTTTGGAAACAAAAAGTCAGTCAGCATGGCTTGATAGCGCTTGCATTCACCGTAACTGCAGCTACTTGCTCATTTTGAAAGAGCGTGTAAAACGCACGGTCAATTTTAATGGATGTAATAGTGAAAAGCTAACGGCTTGAGGATTGTCTTTGCTACAAATATGCCAATTTTGCTTATTGACGTAGCCATTAAGCCAGAAATTATTCTCGTGTTAAATTACCAAATTGCTCCCTAAAATTCGTTTTTTTAATATTAATTTCCACAATTTGAAAGCGTTGTGCAAGCGTTAAACGATTTATGAGGACTGAACAGAAATGCCCCCAAAGTTTGACTGTCTTAGCTGTCAAAACATAGTTATCGATATCAAAAGTTCTCATGCAGCTTAAAGAACACCCTTTATAACGAGTATAATATTAGGCGAACGTTGCTGTACCCGTAATGTACCGCACCGTACTGTAAGCACGTGGGTACACTTATATAACTTTAAAAAAGTGTCATATATAAACAAAAAGCAATAGTATACATAAAACAAAACACACAGTGATGGGAATCAAAAATGTTCAAATGGTGACCGTTGTGCAGAAAAGGTACCACGTGATTAAAATGGTATTAAAACAGTATTTTGTGTAAGTAAAAAATGTTAATATTTATATTATAGATTTACAATAAATAAATTTGTATTGTATCATATATTTATAAAATTGGACCACCTGATCCATTTTGATAAAATGGACTACTCCATGGACTGGTCCGATGTAATGCAAGCATGGACCATGTCATTGTTAACAAGTGTTTGTAGTGAGACGACATGTCTTCGTTTTTTAACGAAATGCTTTTGTTTTTAAACGACTTCAATCCTCTTGAGTATACCATGGAGTAGTTTTAAAACTACTCCTTAGTGGTCCAAAGGTGGGTTATACGGTCCTCCCTTAGGACATCGTAATGTTAAATAGACCAGGTTTTTTCCATACGTTTGGGCTAGTTTTGGACTGGTCCTGGTCCCTTGTGGACTACTCTTTACACGCGTGTTTGGACTGGTCCTATTATTTGCAGGGATATTGTAAATGTGCATACACCAAACAAGGTTTTGATACCATTTAATAAAGTCTTTTATATGTTTCACATTTCCATTGTATGTGTATATGCATTTGTTTATTTTTAACATCTAAACACATGTATATTTGTATATTTGGAAATATGTTGTATTGTAAGTTGTTTTGTCGCAATTCCATAGGTATACTAAAAAAAGTAACAAAAATAGGAGCAAAATTACCCGCATTCAATGTAACATACAAGCCGCCCATCACTGTCTTTCAAATGTCACGTAACAACGGCATAAAATTCTATTTTATACAGATTGGCACGTTGCAACTACGGTACATTGCGTTTCGGTAAGCTTTTGTATTGGTTTTCATATAACAAAAAGCGAACAGCTGATGGATACAGTACAAAAACGGAACAGCAACGTTCGCCTAACTGAGACTTTATATGCATGAAAACGTAAGGAATAATTCTGTTGTAGTAAAATCTGGACTCTCATAAGACACTGCCGAATTTCGTGAAGAAAACATTGGAAGTAGCTTTAAATTCTCTCTCATTTATTTATGTTTCTTTGGTGCTTTGTTTACAAAATGTATGAAATTGAATGCAAGTATTGTAGCAATGTTAAAAGCAGGGCTGTGGAGTCGGAGTCGGAGTTGAGGAGTCGGAGTCGGAGTCGAAGTACTTACAAACACTAATGACTCCGACTCCGACTTTTTGGCATTAACATTTTTTCTAATATTTTTCAAAATAAAAAAATTTTAATGACCAATTTCAGCAATTCTTTTAAAATATCAATTCATATTTAAATATAATTTTTCATATAATTTTATTTTTTTTCCACATAAAAAAAAAACGATTTTTAAACATAAACTGATATTTAAATAAATTGGTGGAATTGGCAATAAGAGGGTCTACTTTTTGAATTTGTGAAGTCAGAAGATAATGACCAGTATGCTTTTCATATGAGTAGGGGAGTTAGAAAAATTGAGATAACATCTTATTTTGACAGTTCTTTTAGCAATTTATGAGAAATATATAGATTGTATCGAAGCATGTCCTTTTCTATGTTTTTATGTGACCTAAAATTTCTGTAACAAAACTCGCTGGTTCACTGTTTGAATTTCGCCAAGATATCCCTAATGAAATAGAGCCGAATTAAGGAAGTTAAAAATTTGTTGTTTTTTATTTATCGTATATTAACAAATATTTTTGTAGCCATGTTCCGACATATGACTTGAAATCTGCTGTAGCTCCTGTGGTGAAAGCATTAAGTAAACTTAATTTTAAGTTCTAACCTTCAAGGTGAATTATAACAGAAAAAAAGGAAAAGGAGCTCGGAAAAATACATGACATTGTTCTAAATATAATTCCCATCAATCTGGGGGTAAACCCGAAAAATGATTTGAGAATTCTTTTATCTACTCAATTTAGGAAAAATTGGAGAGATAATAAAGACTTGCAATTTCAAATTTCGGTCTTTGACAATAATAATATTGAACTTGGAACGGAAAAAAGCAATGGTGTACTGAAGAAAACGATTTCAATTTAGTTGTTTAAAAATTCATATAAGCCACATTTTGAAACACGTTGAAAATCGCAAATGATGCTATTTCTGTATTAAAAATTTGCCTTTGTCCGAATATTTTAATGATCCGAATATTTTAATGATCCCAGAAATAATAGACCTTTTTACGGTACGTTTCTCTTCAAAATGTGTTATAAAAATTGTAGAAGTAACAACTGAAGGCGCATCTGCATGTTTAAATAAAAATATATTTAATTTTCCTGAGGATGATTAAAAAAGTTGATCTAAATATTTGACTTAATAAATAAAACAAGACCAAAATGGCAGTGTTTGAATTTATGTATATTAAAAACAAAAGACCTCACTTCACAATTTACAAAAAAGAACTTATGATGTTCTTTGTCTCTACAAATTCTGTGGTAAACAATACTTAGTACACTTGGTGCCCTTAACGTCTTAGCAAATTGGACTTGGCATTGTTTTCAACTTTTCTATCTCGAAAGCTGCATTATATAGAACTTATGGAAATTCACACATCTATAAATTCCAACAGATGTGAATTGGTGTAGTTTATCTCTTCCCTACACAACGATTGTTACATTTTTAGCACTGTTTGCATATATTTAATAAATAAATATAACTTTTAAAATATACTAAAGTTTAATGATCCCATACGGTTTGAATCAAAACTCATATCTTTCGAAAGTTCGTAACAAAACTCGGTGGTTCCAAACTTAAATCCATTATTTTTCTATATTACAGTTGGCTTAAAATGTTGAGTTATTAGTCAAGAATGACATAACACTGTAGAATCAAAAAAGTAGAGCTCAGTTGGTTTTTTTAATCGGGCGCTATATGTTTTTCGAGCTTTCCTCCTCATATGTTAAAGCTCAATGCGGCACGTTAGAATTAAAATATCGATTTGAAAGTTTTACAGAATAATTTTCTTGCTATATTTAACCATTTAAAAGGCACTGAATTAAAAAACAAATTAAAAGAGTTTAAAGTCAAATAAGAACTAGTCTCATAAATAATGATAGGTTAGAGTAGGAGTCGGAGTTGGAGTCGGAGTTGGAGTCGGAGTTGGAGTTGGAGTCGGAGTTGGAGTTGGAGTCGGAGTCGGAGTTGGAGTCGTACTTAAAAAATTACAGCAAAAGGAGTCGGAGTCGGAGTTATAACTATTTCTTGATGACTCCACAGCCCTAGCTAAAAGAATAAAGTGGGGAACAGAATAATCGCTGTAGTATAACGTTACGAATAGCGCTAAAAGCTGTCAAAAGTAAAAACGACAATTTCAAAGTATTGTCAACAGAATACGTAGTTGTAGTGGTAGTTGCAGTTGAAGCTCAAAATTCGTAATTTTGAACTTTTTTGCGCTTTAGAGCATTTTTTAACCTTCAGGTAGTATTACAACTACTTTATTCTATTCCAGGTCTTTAGGCTCAGTTAGCCGGGAGTAATAGTAACAGTAACCTTACCGTAAAAAAGTAAGACCAATCTATTTCTTACAGATTGAAACGTAACATCTAATTATAATTGCTTTACATACAACAAATGAATCAGCTGATTTTCAACGTTACTGTTACTCCCGGCTAACTGAGCCTTAAGTGTCTATAAGTGAGATCATAAGATAAAACGTTCTCAAAATAAAATAGATTTTATTTCACGAACGCATTCTCTGGCAAAATTTTATGTCAAACTGTAAAAAAACATCGTTTAGGCCCAGTTCTGTCAGGTCAGTTTTTAAAAAAAAATTGGTGTTGAATTTATAGATTCCAAAAAAAGCCCACTCCTGAAAAATTCAAACACTCTGTAGAGGGTATCAAATATTCGCCACAGCTAACTTTAAAATGTCTCTCAGTGCCTCTTAAAGAAATGTACTTTCGTAATGTATGCTTAATGGTAAACTTAGTACTTTTCTTAAATAGAAAAGTATTTATTTATATCATTGTGTTCTATCCTGTAATCCCAAATGAATGTGTTGTATAAAATTATTGGATTTAAGTTGACATATTGAATTGGTTTTGTCAATAAAAGACTTTAAATAAGCCAACAACTTTTGTAAATTTATTTTGCTGAAAATGGAAATTCTCATACTTTTTACAGGATTTTTAAATTGTTTGGAAAAAAACACTTGATGGGTTTTATTAGAATTTGTTGTAGTGAAAATTAAAATGAAATTTAATATGCTCTTCATTTGCAGTTGATTGAAATCATTGGGGAGAATTAAATTATTATGGTTACATAAAAAACTAATTAAGTTTAACATACACACATAAATATTTCGAAGGATAAAAGAAATATCAAACAAAATTTGAAAACCTTAGAAAATGCTTTTTTCTTGACATTTCACATTAATTTTTTTATTTATTTAAATTCAAAAGAGAAGAAAACTTAAATTAAACTTTTTATTTCTTGGTAAATTTTTAGTTTATTTACGGTCATGTGTACACACTTTTTTTTACCATGAAATTAAATTTATTCGTTTTAAAATTAAAACGTAAAAAGAGGATTTCGTCTTACAAAATTTTTAGAATATAACAAATATTTTAATAATATATCTCTATGACGTGCTTATTTCCCAATTTTTATTTTTGATTAATGCACTGAAATGTATTTTTAAGGTTAAGCTCTTTTCACTGGTTGCTTAGGCCAGATCAACTTTGATAAAAAAATTCGCATGTGGCCGTGCATAAAAACTGAACTGGCAAATTGTTTTTTTTGCTTTTTTACGAACACAATAAAGTATAATTGCGTGGAAATCATTTAAAATCAACTACTCTGATTCACTTATACTCACGAGAGCAATAAATATCAGTGCGACGTCGATATTATACGCATACTCATAAACAACCTCAGTTTGATTTATAATTAAAGGAAAATACTTATAATATTCACATTGATTCAACTCATTCAGCTCATCCATTTACCGTTTTAACACAACAGATTAAACACACAACTTCATAATCAGCGCTGCCAGATAAATTTGGCGAAAAATTGTCCACTTCATACATATAACTTTAGTAAACTGTAATTGACAAATCGTCACTTTGCTATTTCGGGGAGTAATCTGGCAGCCTCGCATTTTGCTTCGCCTACCCAATAAAAAATTGAGCTTCAAACGAAGCAGCTCTGTAAGGGAGATATGTAAGAGTTTCGCTTACGGAAGGCATGAATTTTATATGGTGAGTTCCCACTTTGAATCAATGCATTTTTGACACAAAAATCGCTTTATTCAACGCATATCAAAACTGGCGAACGTAGCTATCAGCTTTACACGCTGAATGTTTTTTATGGTTATTTTTAAGTATTCTCCCTTACAAACCTGCTTCGTAGTAACGGAATGCCGTTGCACTCGAAATTTTGTCTTTTCTTTTATAAAACTTGTTAAGAGTTCCTTCTCTTACTTAACTGCATCTCTGTTTGTCTTATTTCGAAGCGCATAATTGTGCGCTTATTTTTTTAAATGTACCATTATTATGGAAAAAGTAAGATTTGTGTGATGGTGTAAACTAGTGCTGGGATACTATCGATATTTTCTACTATCGATATATATCGATAGTTCAGATTTCACTATCGATATATCGATATTACTATCGACTGAATGTTTGTACTTGTGCAGGAAAACACTAATTATGTTTTATAAGGCTACAGTTCGTTGTTTTTATCACTTTAATGAACGTATGTATATACGCACGTTATTTTAGATGGCAGTTTTTTTAAAAATTGATAAGTACCTTTCTGAAGGAACCGAAGTAGGGACTATAAGATATTCCATTGCAACTTTAAAAGATTTTCTAAATTCTGAACCCAAAAAGGTAATCAATCTAGCGAACTTATCTCTAATGGTCGTCATTGTTTTGTCCTATGCTTGGAATTGCATTTGGATTTGCATTTGTTTACAACATTACAAAAATATTGGACATTTCAATTCCTTTGTAAACATGTAAAAATTTCGACATAAAGGCCTTCAATTAGCAGTAAAAAGCACTGCTAATCAATCCATACCTCTTGCCATTCTTGTTGTTTGCATTCATTGCTGTAATTCAGCGCGAATTAATAATAGCAAGTAAACATTTGCGGCAAAATACTGTGTGTGTTTAGCTGCTGTTAGATGTCTTCATAGCTGTATTTTAAATAATATAAATATCGATATTTATATTTTTCCTATCGATATTTTCTATATTTAAGACTATCGATATAATCGATAGTCTATCGATAGTTTCCCAGCACTAGTGTAAACTAGCCTTAAGTATGAGTACGATGAATAAAATCAAACTTTTGAGTGAATATGAGCTTCAATAACATTGCGATAAGTATGAGTGCGTATAAATACAAGAAATTATGAGTCATGATTCAGCTCTACTCACCTTTTCACTATTCATTGCTGATCTTTGATACATACCGCTATCAAAAAACACTTCTACCTAATCCCACCGAAGGTAATTTAAAACTCGAAACACCAGATCAAATTTCTAAAAATGCTTAAAAAGTTTTACAGCTTTAGCTTTTACAGTTTTCTAAAAATCGATAGTTAGTATTTATTTTTTATGGAGAGCAACATTCTCAAAATCAGATTAATGTTCTAGCTTTAATAGTTTTCAAAATAAACAGTAACATATGTAAGTATATAAGCTTTCAAAAGGATTTAATTCATCTAGCATTGTCATTTAAACGTTCTTATCTAGTGGAGTCTAGATGCTTTGGTACTTTAAAAAAAATATAAATTATTGGTCCCCGCTTTGGCATGCTGCATTCAACGATAGCGCCTTTTAATAGAGAAGTTCATGGGTGTTATGATTGCCAGCCAACCACAGCAATTTTCGACCGAAATACATTTCAATTCCATAGGGCAACAGGTAGGTACGGCAAGCATATTTAGACCTAAAATATTTTAAAGTTACCAGAACTGCAACTCTAGGTTCCAAAATTTTGCTTATAATCGCAATGTAAGACAAAGTGGGGAGGATTTTTAAAGACTGAATCTTCGATTTTTATAGAACTGATAGACTAAGCAGCAAGCGAAATTTTTTCTTTCGAATTCTTGTACTTCTAATAGTTGTTCTTTGGACGGCAGACAAGCACCTGAAATCTAACCCTTTATAAAAGCCAAGGTCCTTTCTTAACTTTCCATTTAAGAGTAAAGCCAAAAATATACGTATTAATAAATCACAGTCGATTTGAAACTATACATTTAAGCTGGTGCCTACAGCACCAACAAGTCATCTATAGCAATTCCATGTATATTCCTATGTCCAGGCATCGATTTAAAGGGTAACCAGATTATCAGTAACATACTGCAAAAAAGCATTTTGGATGGAAGTTAAAAATTGTTTTAACAACATAAATAAATAAATAAATTGTCTCAAATTGATTTATTTCCAGGATTATGGAAACCATCAGTTGCCTGGGTTAACTTGGGTGTATGTAATTTTTTTTATACCATGATGTTTACATGGCCAGTTTGCCCCATTGCCCTTGGCAACTTTTACAACAGTTTAAAGTCTTGGAAACAAAATTGACATTAAGAATATCAGGAAACTTAAATCATATTGTGCGTTTTATTATTCCCGGTATAAACATTTGAAATTCTTTTTTTATCTAGTTTAAGGAAAAGCAAAAAATTTATATTAAAAATTTTGTTCGACATACTTACATACATACATATATGTATGTATGTATACATATGAACTATTGTTGATTGGCGTTTGTATACATTAAAATATATTAAAGACGATCGGGTACAGAATAAACATCTGTCGATTGAATTTAAACCATACATTTTTTAATGGATAAAAATAGAAAAATAAAAAAGTAAAAAAGAATGAAGTATAGTCGGTCAGGTCCGACCGACCATTTGATGTCGTACACCACAGTTTTTGCAGACAAATGTTCAAGAGTTTTCCTTATTGGGACCCATGGTCAATCATGGACCAGGCAAAATAAAATTTTGTTTTTAGATAAAGAGTCACAAAAGAGTCATTTGTGTCGAATTTTATCAAGACATCTGTATGAGTGTGGTTTATTTAAAGTGCTTAAGGTGAGGAAGTTTATATGGGACCCATAGTCAATTTGTATGGGAGTTATGGTTAAATATAGACCGATTATGATTAAATTTAGTAAGACTATTTCGGATGCAATAGAATGTTATTGGCTCAGATTTAATCGAAAGACAAACATACTGAAATGGATTATGGTCACAAAAACTCTATTTCTGAAGGAACTTTTTATGGGGCTTATGTGAAATTACGGACCGATTCTCCCCATTTTAAAAAGACATTGTTACTGTTACAAATTTTATTTAATTATCTTTGCGTACAGGGACAGGCAGCCCGCCGGACGGACGAATGGACGGACATCGTTAATCTGAGAGCAATATTTTTTAGGTGTAACACATAGCAGCAAAAATGTATAATACTCCCTCTACTATGGTGGTCTGGGTATAAAAAGTTTAATTAAGATAAACACACGTGTTAAATAAACATTCCAGCAAAAAATTCACCCACATTTTAACAACAACTACATCCCAGCGGTAACTAGAATGAGTAAAGAGACCTAAAAGAAGTTCTTATTTAGCAGTTACAAGCCCTTCTCGCCGCATTCCATACTTATTAATTTTTTACACAGGTTGTCATTGGACACAAGCCCTTCCACACATCCTTTAATAACAACTTCGATCCCTTCCCGAAGAAGGTATAAAGAAAGGTCACTAAAAATAAAAAGTAAATAAAACTGAACAGCTTCCTTTCTCCCTTCTTAAAGAAGGGAACAGCGAATGTGTACTGAATATTTTAGAAGGTCTTTCAAAAAGATGTTTATACCATAACTCTGACGCCAGGATATCATGCGAAGCGAATCTTTTAGAAAGGAGTATTGCGGTCATTTCAATATTTACCACTGGGAAATTCATAAGTGCATTACTTAAGAAACCTAATCGCTACTTGCAGCATTACTTCGCACCATTTTTACGTAGAGGTACAAAAATCTTTTAAATATTACTAAAATTAAAACAGAAAGTTTCTAATTCAAACGCAACTGTTGCAGTGAATTTTTTTCTTCAGGATGTCCCAAAAGAAACGTGGGATTTGAACGATCTATAACTTAACTTTCCAAAAATTATTTTCATTTATTGTTTAGATTGTGGGTAAAAAGACGTTGACACTATTAAATTAACGCGTAAATTAACGAAACAACATATCTACTTTTATGCTTGTGTATTAAAATAGTTTCGAAACACTTAAATTAAATCGGCTGTTTGGTAAACAAACAAAATAAAATTTATTTTTCATTTGCGTCCGAAAAATGGAAAATAGTCAGGTTAGATCTAATTTAATTTATTAATTCAGGATTATAATAAAAAAAAAATTTTTTTTATTTTAGGTAAATATTAACTTTTTAAATATCGCTCATTTGCTGCAAGACCGGCATAACTCAAAAAAATCAATTTCGAGATAAACGCATTTAAAGTTTTGGATTTGCTCTAACTACTTAGAAAAAAAGAAGACACATTCTCTTCAAACTGGGAAAGTATAAAAGATATAAAGATAAATTTAATACACAATATAAAGAAAAACAAAGCGAACAATTCTGCATCTCTAACTCCAAAATTTAATTTTTTGAGCTATGCCGGTCTTGCAGCAAATGAGCGATATGTTTTAAATCAGCTGCTTTAAATTCAAAATAGCACACTGAACTATGAGGGGTTGTTCACAACAGTCGTATTTTTTCATGTTATTATTTTGAGACATATGACTTTATGACACCTTGTGAATCCCTCATACATATCCAAAAAAAACTTGCACATTTCTTGTTAAAATACTAAGTTATTTTATGTAAAAAAGTAACTTGCTGCTTAAAAAAAAAATTCTCATTACTAATTGCGTTCTATGGTAACAAAAATTTTTGCTGGGATGCTGATTTATATCGAGTATAAATTCAATAATAATTTCCATTTAATTTTAGTTCTTGTGGTTAATTTAATGAACGTTTTCTGGTTTTGTGTATTTTTTCAATTACGGCGTACAAAATTTATGTTAAAATCTTTAGTCGCATTAAAATGTAATGGAATACAGTGATGGAAAATTGAGATGGTACTAGACACCAAGCAAAAGAGTACTCTGTTCAATATTTTGGTACTTATTTAGAAAACATATTTTTCATTGAAAAATAAGTATAAAAGAAAACAAAAATATGAATCAATATACATACATATATTTACATGTCACCCTGTCCATGGACACTGTGACATTTTTGAAAATGCCAAAATGTCCGTGGGCATTAAGACACTTTGCAAATGGACATTATGTCATTTTAAAACATGTCATAAGGTCCATAATTACTAAAGAAGTTTAATACAAAGCAATAAATTTTGTGTGCATCCTGAATGTTATTGGCCTGCAGCTGGCACGGATTCAGGAGGTGTGGGGGGGGGGGTTAATAAGGAAATCCCCCCCCCCCCCCCCCTAAATTATAAAAATTTGTTTTGTTTATTTCGATAATACAAGAATTCCCAATTATAATATTTTTTTTAAATGTACAAAAATTTTGGAAACCCCAGCAAGGTTTTTATTGTTTTTTTTTTTTTTATTGAATCTCTAACGAAATTTGCAATAAGTATCCAAATCTTAATCCTAAAAGTTATTTATTAGATATTTCCAAAGAAACATTTAGTTTACCGTATTCAAATACTTATTATTCTACATTCAATCCCAGTAGGTGCCATCTATATCCAAAGACTTGTTAATGCATGAGGTTGAATTATTAATAAGCCTTAGTATTTGCAATATTTATGTATATATTTATGTGTTATATGAATCAAAATTCTATTCGATAATTTTTGACGACAGCACGGATTTGTCGGGGAAAAGCCAGATTTCCTTATCTTTAAGATATTTCAACATACAACAAAAAGTTTTTAGGGAAGAATTTATTGGCTTTGTTGTAAACGCATTTGAAGAGGCTTCAAAAGATATTGATGACGTTGATGTGTCAATTGATGCGAAGGCACTATCATCAATAGTTCTTAAAGCTTTGACAAATTTTGGACTTCATCAAAAAAATAATGTACACAGAAAAAATTATTTTTCCAATTCAAACAAAAAATTTGTAGAATCAAACAATTTTTTGTTTAAAATCGGTCCTACAAACAAATTCGCATATTCAAACAATATATTTGCATTTTGTTTATTGAAAAAAAACGCCGATTTTTTCAAACAAATAATTTTACAGAATCAAACAAAAAGTTTACTGAAATTCATATAAATTTCAAACAAATAATTTTGCTGAATCAAACAAAAAAGTTTTGGCACAAGCAATGACGCGCACACAAGCAAGCACTGTTGGCGAAGATGAAGCAGAGCAGAGCGGCCGGCTGGCTTTGATACACATTTTTTTGTTGGAATAATTTTTGAACGAAGTCTTATTTATACTCACAGTGTTTTTCTTCATTACTCACTGTTGCTTTATCCTTTCCTTTGCTAATGAAGAAGAAATGTAACCAAAAACGGCGGCAGACCGACTCGATATGTTTTCCGCCATCATTCTATTTTTGTATTTGATGTATTTAAACAAACTATTTGAAAAAATTGAATACGGGATTTTGTTTTTTTTTAACCAACTTTGAAACCAACCAAAAATTTATTTTGTTTCTTATAATTTGTTTTTTCTGTTGTTTAAAAAAATGAAACGTTTTTTTTACCTGCTATTATTTTTGTTGTTTTTTTGCTACAAACCTCGTCACGCTATTTTATCATTTTTCTTATTGCTGTACTTTTTTAAAGCGTCCAAAAATAGACTGCATGTGTTTTTTGTTGTAGTTCTTATATTTCACATAAAGATGTGTTGCTTACAATCAATAAAAAAAATGCAAAAAGACGACAACATTAAAGAGCGTTAAATATTTCATACAAAATTATGAAAACTTCGAACCAATAGCGCGCTTATTAAATTTTTGAAGAGTTGTCCACATTTTTGTTGGTTAAATAAAAATCAAACAAAAATATTGATTGAATCAGTAAAAAAATTTGTAGAAATCAAAAAAATTTTCAAACAAGCGATTGTTTGAAAATAATTCGGCAATAATTTTTTCTGTGTAGGAGATGGAACAGATGGGTGTCCTCTGATGTCAGCAGAAATTGGAGCTGTTAAAAAACTCTGTAAACCGCGGCAAATGCGAAACAAACGCCTTGCTATTCCCATAAATCAAAAAACTCATTTTCTATAGGTAATAAAGTGACATTAATACAAAAAGTTGTATCATTTGTTAAATAAATGACAAAATTGTTTAAATATAATCATCCCAAGCGAAACACAGTTTAAGAAAGCTATTTAGGAGCCAAACTCTCTACATTATACGAGACAAGATGGGTGGACCGTCACGACTCCATTTTACACTTTGCAACAAGTGTACATCATATAGTAGAAGCTTTGGAAAAACTATCTGAAAAACTATATTACGGAACTCACTTGGTACTTTTGAATTTATTTGCGGAATATACATTTTGATACTTATTGTAACACAGCCACTTAGTATCATTTTATAAAAGAAAGATATAGATCTGCAAAAGGGATCAATCAAGCCTTATCAAAACAGTTCAAAGCGATTTTTGAAAAAGTTTAAGTTATTGGCGAGGTTCCAATCGAAAATACAAGATTTAAACGAAATAATCACATCCAAAATGTTGAAGATAACTACCGAGTTGTAGGTTACATTCTTCTTAATGAATTTATTTTAGAAAATCTCAAAACACCTTTTCCAATAGATATCCTAAATGTATTGAACATACTTAAACTTCATCCTCAAAGTGTAATAAAGTCATATACAGATACAAAACTTTTAAAACCACAACAAGCTGATGAGCTGATTATATTTGATAAAAGAGATAAACACCTACTAAGATCTAAACTTGAGAATGATCTATCAGATAACGTTGTAGATGCTTAAATAAACTGTGATGAAGATATCTACCCAAATCTAAAAAAATATTTCAAATTTTCGTTTCAATACTCGTCAGTAAAGCTACGAGCGGGAGGTCATTTCCTAACCTTCGTCGAATAAAAACATGGCTCAGATCAACAATGACAGAAGATAGACTGTACTGTATAAATTTGCCTCACAAGCAAATAATAAATTGCTTTTTGATCTTATATTTTATTTAACCTTTTTTGGCCAATATTCATAGTCAAAAATAAAATCGACTTTAAGTTAAAACCGGCTTTAAAGGGATTTTAATAACATTGAAGTCGACATTATTTTTGATTTTGGTATTTTTATTCTTATATACCATTCACTATGGTGCGATAAGAACAGAAAGTTATGTAAATACCGTTCTTTAGATATAAAGAAATCTATTTTGTGCCATGTCCACTACTCTAATCCCGCCCACAATTTATCGGATTTTGTGTATCGATAACCGCGATGCTTGTACCTAATTTTGAAACTTTGGATTCTGCCGTTCTCCAGTAATACAGAAATCTATAATGTCTTCAATTCCACCCACATTTTGTGGGATGTTTCGTGTTGATAGCCGATAAGTTTGTACCTCATTTGGAAACTTTGACATTTTCTGTTCACCAGAACACAAGGAACCATAAAAAGAAAAGAGTAGTTAAACTAACGTGCCGTTGTATTCTTAAAACTAAAAAGTACCGAAAATAGTACAATTACATTGATTTTTCCATCACTGATGGAATATGGAATGCTTTTTCGTTTATAAGGAAACATGAGTATTTTTGGATTTTAATGAGGGCAATTAAATGTTAAATATCGATAAAGTGATAAGCAATTAATTGAATGGTGGTATTGGCAACAAGAAAATTCAAATTTTATTGAATAAATATAAAATGGCAGTAGCAGGATTAAAAATGGCATCTAAGGAAAGATTCTGTATTGCAAGCTCAATATGGACACATATTATACTTCCAACAAGGTACACAGCCTTAACTATGAAAATATCGATTTTTATTCGTAGTATATAGAACCCTTTGGAGTTCAATTGTTTGGTACACTGAGTGAACATTTTCACATTCTATTTATAAATTTAAAAAAATTGTTTTTGAAAACTTTTGTGTTCTTTATATTGGATGATGTCAAAGTGTTTGATGAATTTAACTTAATCTCTTTTTATTTAAAAACTGTTGGTGGATTTGTTGGTTGGGAGCTTATACACTGAAAGAATTTTCTTCGCAATACCAATGAATTTTGACATTAATCCCATGAAAAATTGCATTAAAAAGGAACCTATGCAGCGCTTCGTTGGATCAATGATTCTATGAATATTATTCATTGGATGAATACTTTCAATAAAGTAAAAACATTTTTTGTTTTATTTTTTTTAATTATTTTTTTTTTTTTTTTTCTTATTTTATTTTATTTTATTTTATTTCACTTTATTTTATTTTTTATTTTTTTTTCTGTCTCTGGCGGGATTCGATCGGCCAACCTCGGTGCTGATAGACTAGTTCACTACCAGCTAGTCTACTGGGCAGTGTAGTTTTTGGATAAAAAAACTATGTTTTTTACTCAATTAAGAGCGTAAATATGAGATTAAATTGTCAATAATAAAAATAACAACGTTGATTGAAAGTGGATTGAAAGTTTATGTTTCATTATTATAATGACATTTTTATTGTCATAATGAAAATTTAAATTTATGAAGGCAATTCTTGAAATATGTGGCTTTTATAAAAAAATTTTTTGATTTCATAAATTTAATGGCATACATGTAACATTAGATGTACGAAATTATTAAATCTTACATTTTTTAATTAACAATTAAACATTTTTTTAAGGAAACTACAATTTTGTATTAATTTATGAATATAGTTATGTTTGTATATTGTTTTTTTATGCTCCCAATTAAAATTTTTTGTTTAACTTGGACAAACTTAAGTTTTCATATATCCAATGAAAATTTTTAACGTAATTACGAAATCCAATGAAGCGATTTTTACGAAAAAATTTCATTATAACTATGAAATTCCATTTAGACAATGAAAATTTTCATTTTTTTTATGAAAATGATTCATTAAATATATGAAGCATTTTTCTTTCAGTGTAGAGTATAATAACTAAATATGAATTACATATATTGATTGATTATATACATAATTTAGTATATAATGATAATGTCATATTGTATTTTCTGGTTTTATTCGGCCCTAGGGGCTTATGAACTGAGGAGTGAATAAATAAATAAATCAAAGTACATTTATAAACCTGAAGATAATAGTAAAAAAACACCGACAAGCGTTTCTACCGAACAGCTATTAAGTGCTGCTGGACAACTTCATTCCATTCGAAGAAGAAGCTAATTTCAAGCCATACATGGGTATTTCCACAGAAAAGTCTATTTTTTGTCACGTTACGGCACCAAACATTTTAAATTGTTTCTCCAATTGTATTTTGGTTAAAAGTGCATTTTTGTGAAAGAGAGGAAACATTGTTAGCGACATGGGACTAAAATACAAGATTAATTGGTTGGTAGCGTAACGTGACACATCTGTGGAAGTGCCCATTTGCAGAAAAAATAGTTTTTTTGCAACAATAATTAAAAAAACCAAATTTTTAATTCTAGTTTATCGAATTTTTATTCTATGCTACATTTATCGTTTGTACGAGTCATGGATCTTTTAGAAGTTTTATAAGCTTTCACTAAAAAGAAAGAAAAACATAATCCGTTTAAAGTTTTTGAAGATATTTGCATTTCAGTCACAATATTGTTTTTAAAAACAGAAATAACGGTTATTTTGGAATATTTCAAAAACTGTTCTACTTTTGACAATTCTACTTCATATTCGGATTCAGCGGATACATAAAGATTAGGTGTCAAATTCATTTGGTAAAAAAACTGTCACGTAGTGTTATTGGCGTTGGTATAGAATTTAGTGATGATTAATTATATAACAGTTACTAAGTCACGGTAAAATATTGAACTAGTAGCTACAGAATTGACCATCGATCCCATATCAACCCCATCTCTTAAACCGTTTTAAGACAAACGAATCTCATAAAGATGTTCATATCTAGATACAAAAAAAAAACTCTTAAATATATGAATTTTAACCTCACAACATAATTTTGTCCCAGATATGAAACACCTTTAAAAATTGTTTGTAAAAACTGTGTTGTATCGTATCAAATGGTTGAATTTGGCCGACTATACTTTCTTTACTTGTTAACATAATGAAAAATGTTGTCTGTTTTCTTTTTATTAAATTAATAAATCACAAAAGTAAAAATTGTTTATTTTCTGAAGGCTAAAGGGTATGTTGTTATTATTCGGTGAATTACAAATTGTAGTTGTAACGTTTTAATAATAAATAAATTTTTTGTTCTTATATTCTCTGCTCAGATCTTACAACAAATCATGTTATTAATTTGTCAACGAATATTTTCTGGCGACAATATGTTTTCCCCACAACTATTGTCAAATTTATCTTCTACCATATAGAACTACGAAAATCGAAAACACTTAAATACTTGTCAATCTATATCAACATTTTATCATTTACCATTAAGTTTATGAACAAAAATTGACGTGCTATGAATTCATTTTTTCAATAAAAAAATTTATTGGCATTAATAAATAAATTAAACTCGTATACATACATATATACATATATTCATACATTTATGCAAAAAATATTAATAAATATTTATCGATTTCTAACAGCTAGTCATCAAATCATCCATCCATCCATCCCATCTTCATTTCTTTTAGTTATTTGGTTGTATGTCGGCTGGGAAAATTCTCGATTAGAATTTTCCCATTTGCGCCAACAGTTTTTTCCAGGCCAATTATGTCTACGTTTATCTATCTACTCATAACTTGTCATACATCATTTCCGCTAGAAAGCATTGGCGGCAATAACAAAAGGCTTGAGAGCTGGGAAGAGCCGTTGTAGTTAAAGTCGTGTGTGTTACATCCGCTGAAAATTAAATTCTATAAAAATAAAACAACAGTATTTTTATTGATGGATGATGGAAACTTGATTAAAATTTAATGGTCAGGAAAACAAAATAGAATAATTTAATTTAAAATTAGTGGTTTATAGTGGTCACTAATTTAATAATTTTTTTAAAAGGCTTCTTACAATTTTACAAAATTTATTAAAATCTATTGATTTGTAAACTTTTAAAATTTGTTAACTTTAACTGAACAACTGAAGTAGAATAGAAATAGAACTGAACTAGAGCTGAGTTAGAGCTGAACTAGAACTGAACTAGAACTGAACCAGAACTGAACTAGAACTGAACTAGAACTGAACTAAAATTGAACTAGAACTCAACTAGAACTGAACTAGAACTGAACTAGAACCGAACTAGAACTGAACTAGAACTGAACTAGAATTGAACTAGAACTGAACTAGAACTAGAACTGAACTAGAACTGAACTAGAACTGAACTAGAACTGAACTAGAACTGAAGTAGAACTGAACTAGTACTGAGCTAGAACTGAACTAGATCTGACCTTGAACGGAACTCGAACTGAACGGGAACTGAAATAGAACTGAACTAGAACTGAACTAGAACTGATCTAGAATTGAACTAGAACTGAACTAGAACTGAACTAGAACTGACCTTGAACTGAACTCGAACTGAACTAGAACTGAAATAGAACTGAACTAGAATTGAACTAGAACAGAACTAGAACTGAACTAGAATTGAACTAGAGCTGAACTAGAATTGAACTAGAGCTGAGCTAGAGCTTATCTAGAACTAAACTAGAACTGAACTAGAGCTGAACCAGAGCTGAACTATAACTGAACTAGAACTGACCTTGAACTAAACTTTTTTTTTTTTTTTTTTTTCAATTTTAATTTGAATTACATTGGTTCTTAAATCTATTCCCGCGAAGCCATGGGGCTTATCTGCAGGATATTAAATTTAGTACAAGCAATTAAATAATAATTAATAATTTAAAGTTTTTATAACAAATTAGATTTTTTCATTGCGAATTACGAAATAAAATTTTAATAATTTTTTTCTTTTATGTGTATTTTGTAGGTTTAGTAAATTAGTTGGTAATTTATTAAGAACATTTGGTTGAACAACATCGAGACAGTTCTTCCCATGGTTGTTGCGAAATCGTCCAACCTTATACCTTCCATCTGCTCGTCTTCGGGTATTATACATATGATCAATTGGCTTTAAAAATCTGGCTTTAAACTGAACAAGAACTAAACTAGAACTGAACTAGAAATGAACTAGAGCCGAACTAGAACTGAACTAGAACTGAACTAGAACTGAACGAGAACTGAGCTAGAACTGAACTGGATCTGAACTAGAGCTCAACTAGAATTGAACTAGAGCTAAACTAAAACTTTACTAGAATTAAACTAGAGCTAGCCTAAAAAATAACTAGAACTGAACTAGTATTTAACTACAACCGAACAAGAACTAGAATTGAACCGGAAATGAGCTAGGCTTAACTCGAACTGAACTTGAACTTAACTAGCACCGAACTGACTCGAAATAGATCTAAAATAGAACTTTACTACGTCTGAACAAGAACTGAATTAGAGCTGAACTACAACAAAACTAGAAGTGAGTTATAACTCTTTTTTATAATGTTATTCATTTATTTGTATTTTGCCTGTTTAAATTTAAGGGCTCTGGATATGATCGAATGAACCAATAAACTCCTTGTGTGTGTTTGTATTGTCGTGCTTTTTCAGCTACACGTACTTGAAATGGGTTTTAATTGATGATAATCAAAAATGTTCAATGCTTCTTTTACAAGGAAACGCAATTATTTGTGTTAATTTCGCCACTTCTTTTGCTTGATATGTTCTAAAATTTAAGTGAACTTAAAAACGTGGGCCAAATCACGAATTCGACATTGATCGATATTAAATTTGGATCGATATTTGGCCGCAGTCTAAGTTAAATTTACTCTAACTCTTTTTCGTTTAAACACATTCAATAAATGAAAGCGAAAGAGTATTACGGCTTGTTTTTGGAAAACGTAAACAAGTGAGTGAGTGAGAAATTATATTAAAAACAAAAACAAATTTTCGTTTTTTATTGTTGTTTTCAATATTATTTCTCACTCACTCACTTGTTTACGTTTTCTAAAAACAGGCCGTTAAAGTCAATAAAAAGAGGAATGTATTCATAAAAAATAAAACAAGTTTGAAATGTGTTTTAAGGTAAAATGTTCATAAAATTTATTCTTAAAATACCATTCAAATCTATTTGAATTTTTTATGTTTCCCTAGTAATTTATTGATGTTATTGCCCCTTTTGAAATCCGAGTTGATTGGGATTCATTATTATGATTTTTTTAGGAAGTTATAAAGTATTCAAACAAAAACCTTCCTCAAAATATTCTTAATTACTTGGCGAAAGATTACTTTGTCGATCAGAATAGTGAATATATGTATGTATATAACTTGAGTTGTGAAGAATTCCCCGGTAGAATGAGTTCTCGGTTCTTACATAGATTTGGCAGATTTTGTAAAAACTTTTTATTTTCTTAATCAGATAGTTGTTGTTTACTTTATTCTTTATAGTTTCTTCCATATTTCCTGCCATTTTACTGTATCAGGCTGAAATACTGGCGATAAGGGAGGCATGTAGAACACTGTACAGTAGGAACATCAGCGGCACGATTGGCATTTTCGTCGATAGCCAGGCGGCTCTGATATCACTGAAGTCACATAAAACAAAGCCCATTGTCATCAACCAGTGCAAGGAGGAACTATCCAGACTGGGCAGCCTATCTGACATTACCTAAATTTGGGTCCCTGCGCATAGGGGTCATTACGGTACTGAACAGGCGGATGGGGTGGCCAAGACTGGAGCCGCTCTTGATATTTCACAGGGTGTGCAACAGCTCCTGGAAGCTATCAGAAGCGAAATCTTCAGCACTATCTGGATATCGGTAAGCACGCTATGAGACTCGGCCTCCCTTTTTATGAATGCTGCCGCAACTGCAGGGAACCTGTAACTGAGGAGGCAGTATTTCATCTCCTATGTGATTGCCCAGCGTTAAATTCAACTGTACACAGATTATTTGGAAATTACCTTCTACAAGGACTCTCGGAGATATCGCGGCTGAAATATCTCAACGCAATGGGCTGGCTCGGTATTGCCGCTGGGTCAAGTTTGAGTGGGGCTTCCAATTCTTGACGAGTTGTGTGGTGTCAAAATGGAGTCACTGTCGACTCTACTTGCAGCACGCCTAGATCTGCGCGTGCTACCACGTTAACCAACCAACCAACTATATCGAAAGCTTTATAGCACTTATACAGTGACCTGTGAACACAATATTTTAACAAAATGAAACGAATTGCGACAGTTGAAAACAAGACATATCACATAGCTGGTGATAATGTATTTAAAGTGTAGTTACTCCAGAGAAAAGGCAGTTGCACAAAAGTAGATTTGACTAGATTTTGTCCTCTATTACTTTGTTTGAAGGGGATATATTATAATGATTTTTTAAGAAAGTTTAAAAAAAACACATAAAATTCAGAAAAATTCATGAAATCTTTATTTGAATCGATAGTACAGTCCATATAATTTATTGTTTAAAGATTATTTCATGCAAATGTTGATCGTGACTGCGCCTCAAATGGTCCATCCGCTAAGTCCAATTTTGGCATACTCTTTCCAACATTTCGGCCGGTATCTAATGAATAAATGCTTCAATGTTGTCTTCCAATGCGTCAATTTAAGCGGGCATGTATGTATAGACATGAGCTTTAACATAGCCCCACAAAAAATAGTCTAAAGGCGTTAAATCGCATGATCTAGGCGGCCAATTGACCGGTCCCGAACGTGAAATAAAATGTTCACCGAACTCGCCTCTCAATAAGTCCAAACTGTGACTGTGACTGTGTGTGTTGGTGTTTTAATGTCCAACAATGTAAATTTGGTACAAAATTTAGTCACAATAGCGCGAATAGCCGCTTCAGTGGGTCGATTAAACTGACCATAGAATGGAAGAAGCGCGCTATAAACTTTCTTAACAGAGCACGCATTTTGATAATAAAATTCAATAATTTGCAAGCGTTGTTCGTTTGTAAGACAATTCATGGTTAAATTATAGACCAAACTGAAGATGTTTGACAGTGAAACAAAACACGAAACGTGCGTCAGCTGCTTAAACCAGTGTTGCCAAAAAGATAATATCTAAAAAATCACCCGATATTAACATGGTTCACTCGGAACAATATCTGCGACAGGTTATTTCAATGACCTGTTACAAAGTATCAAATATGTGCGAACTAACTCCCTCCTAGAACGTGACCATGTTAAAGTGACAAGTCCCCTTCATATAAAGTGTTAGAACCAGAACTGATCTCTACTACTTTAGAACTGTCACGTGTGAAGTTTGATATTTGTTCCCTTTCCCCTAGGGATTAAACAACAATAAGTTTTCTAAGTTCGACTGTTTTTGCTGCTATTTATCTAAATGCTAATACTATTCATGCGTTTCACTCTTAGTTCTGAGGCCACACTGTTTCTCTTATAGTGGGTGTTTTTAGCGCCCTTGAGCCTTTCTGGGAATATATTTCTCCCGTAACTGATAATTAGGGTATGCCTCGGTTATTCTGTCATAGTTGGTTATGTCTTTTTTTATAGCCACACCAACATATCTATGTAGGGGTATTATGCGTTTGTGCTGAATTATGTTGGTATTAGATTAAATTTGGTCAAAACATAGGTTATTGCAGTCCCAATGTTTTTTTTTCAAATAATATTGTAATTGGAACATATTCCTATACAACTACTGCACCCGAAAATAGCTATAAATGCCTTTACGTCCTTACAAATGATGGTATGGACAAACAAATTTGCTACAATAAATTTTACATAGATGCTATGTCATGACAAAATATTGTGCTGGTAGATCCAAAATTAGACAGAGGTTCATATAAACCCCTGTCCAGAAATTACATATAGATGAAAATATCTTAATAATATTCGGCACAAATAATCTTAACCTCATAACATAAGTTTGTTCAGGCGGGTCCATGATTGCCCATGGCTCCCAAATAGGGTACACTAGCAAAAATACTTGTTATAAACTGTGGTGTAGGATATCATATAGTCGGATTTGACTGACTATATTTTCTTACTTATTTAATATTGGATTGGTTATGGCTACTTGCCGTTCGCTGGGTATTTTAGCCAGACTACATACTGCACTATGCGCCCACGATATAGCGTAAAAGCAACAAGTAATAATAAAAACCAGGGAAACCAGAAATATGCTCTAAAAAAAGCTTTTTTTGCCCATTAAATATGCGGCAAAAATTCGAAAATATGCTCTCAAAAATATTAAAAATATGCCCCATAAAAATCAAAAATTGCTCATTTAAAAACAAAATATTCAACATTTGCATTTAAAAAAAAACAATGCTAAAATTATAATCGTTCAAGCCTTAACCCCATTGTAGTTACAGACCAATTCGAAAAGAATTTAATCTGCAGTAACATATTTTTTGGGCGAATATAATCTAAATGCCAACATAATTAGATGGCTTACGTACACAAATAGTCTAATTTGGAAATAAATTTTTATGGGGAATATGTTAAATTAAGGACCGATTCTCACCATTTACATAGACTTCGTCCTTGGTACAATTAAAATGCCTTTTCCAAATTCGATGAAATTATGTACAAAATTGCAACTTGTACTTTGCGCACAAGGTAAACATTGTAGATGTTAACCAGAATTTCGAAAAATAAAATTTTTTTTTATTTGCTGCGAAAGCTGCAAAAGCAATCAAAAAATTTAATATGCATTAAAATATGCATTAAAAAAGCAAAATATGCCCTTAAAACTTAAAAAATGCTGCAAAAAGGCTCTTTAAACTAAAGTATGCAAAAATATGCTCCAAACGGTAAAATATGCCAAAATATGCACTAACAAATCGATGCCAAAATTCATAAAAAGCTCTCACACGGATAGATATATTATTTCTGCCTTCATTGGTCGCACAAGGAAACACATGCAATTGCATATTTGTGGTTTCCCTGATAATAACATACTGCAATATAAACGCTTAGTATCATTGTTTTTCCTTCTTAACCCATATGTATATTTCAATAGTTCTGATGCTATATTTTCATTTCCGGCTGCTTGCTCAGCTTTATTTGCACCTTGACAAAACTAATAATATTAGTAAAATTTTCTACAACAAGAGCATTTGTCCTTGGTTTATTTTTCCATCTAGAAAACATAACATTTACCCATGAAAACTTTTTAGATTAGTAAGTTAAATTCTTATTTTTTAATTTTTGGGATCAAGCGAATTTCGAAAACTTTTCTATAAACAAAGTTAATCTCTCAGTATCAAGTTAATATAAACTTTTAATAAATTTTATATTTCTTGCATCATTTTTGTCATATCCATATCACCCCTGTTTGACAGTGATTATTTTCTTATCCTACGGCTGTTTTTTTCTTTCTACTTTTGATGCTTATCTTTAGATTAAGGTCATTCACATATTTGATTAACAAATATGTACATAAATTATAGAAAAACTGAATTTATTTTAAACCCCTACTTAAATACCATAATTTGACGTCATTTTAGTTTGAAATAAATGCGTGTATTTCCAATTTTATCTGGCTTCAAATTTTCATTATGTTAATTAAATTTATTAAGTAGAGGGGAAATTAAAAATCAACAATCACAAAAATACCGTATCGAAATGTACAAAAAGTGTGCAGAAAAACAAAAAAAAAAAATTTTTTTTCGTAATATTTACGGTTTAGCACACATATCAACATACACATGTGCCATATTTCGAGTGATTGTGTATTTAACGTGTTATCGATTGGCTAAAAATGTTTTTTTTTCTGTTGGGTTAACATGAAAAAGAAGAAAAATTAAATATGTAAATTAAAATCTTTTGGCAAAAAATATTTGTTTGTTTAGAGAGAAGTTAAGGAATTTTAAGTGGTGGATTTAAAAAAAAAAAACAATAATATCAGTAGGCTTTTCTGATACACGCATGTTATATAGGGCAATTATTACGAATTTCCGAGGTTTAAAGTAAGAAGTTATCGTTAATGTTAAAAAAAAAACGATTAGCTAAAGGGAAGATTATCTTTCCTTAAACTTCTAACCAGTGTTCGAAAATAAACAGTACGTTATTTAACGTTCGGCTAACACACCCAGGAACGATATCTATTTTTTTTAGTGATTGTGTAGACATACACAACCGAAAGAACCGAACGTTATATAATGTTCGGTTCTTCGTTAAAAAACAGAACATAATGTTTTTTTCGTGTGTGTATTTTGTTTTTGAAAAAAATTTTTGGTTTTTTTTACTAGCCAAAAGGGACGAACATTAATGAGCTGAACCGAACACATTGAAGTTTGTGGATTTTCAAAAAAAAAAAAAAAAAAAAACCGAACGGAATTCAATGTTCACATCTTTTGTTGAGTTTGATAAGCACAGTAATATTTTTGTGTTCAAAAGATGACTAACAGAGAAACGTTATTTATTTTAATGATTTTCTACACAAACACTATTAGCGTTTGTGTTTTCCACAAATCTACCGAACCGAACATTAAGAAACGATATTTAGGCCCTAAATTTGTAAAAGGCAAACGCAACGCCAAAAATTATATTGAAAGCAAAAACAAAATCGAAAATATTTCATAATTTTGTTGTTGTTTTCTATAGAAATGTGTATATTGAATTTTTAAATTTTAAAGGCTGCATATCTTGTGGCGTTGATAATTTTAAAACGCAATATATATTTCTGTAGAAAGCAACAACAAAATTTTGACAAATTTTTGACATTGTTTTTGCTTTCAATGTTATTTTTGGCATAAGCTTAAGATATTATTCAAATAAAACTGTTAAGCGAATAGGAATTATAAACACACAAAAGTTTTACCCGTAATAATATCAAAGCTTTAACAAAACACCAACAACAAACAGTGAGTTAATCTTTTCTTACAATCCCGACTACAGTTGGTTTTTTTTAATTAAATTTTATTTTTGACTGGTCACGGGATTGAGCTCGGTTCGAATATACATGTTAAGAGAATAACCACATTCCCAACATCAGAATTCTTTGCCGTTATAACGTTTTCGCCCTGCGGCTCCTGCTGCTAGTCTGTAGTCAAAAATCATTATTAAATCAATGGTTTTGGTGGATCAAAATTTGCTGTAATTGATTATCCATTTTCAATTTTATTTATATGTTTCTGTGTTACTTCTGTTTTATCGTACTTTTTGTTAAGATTTTGTCACAATTGTTACACCGAAAATTTTATGGCCACTTTATTCCTTACCTTAGCTAAATATAACTTTTTTCTAAAATTAAATACTTATTTACTGAATCTGGCTGATGAAGGTCTAACAGTGAGTATCAAAAACAGGGCTGTGGAGTTCTCAACAAATAGTTTCAACCCCTACTCCAAACGCTGAAATCTGCTGATAAATCTGCAACAATTGACGCCTTTAGGTCCAACATTGTTCGTGTTTTACGTGACATACTGCCAGAAATTATCGAAAACGTTTCCCAGAATGCGCTTCGTCAATTATTTTTTTAAATGTCATGCTCCAGTAGTCTAAAAAACACCCTTTGCCTAAAGAAGTGTCTGTATAATTTTAAGGCTGCTGGAATAGACCTCCAGACACAAAAAATTTACCAAAAAACGCAGATTTGTTTGGGCTTCTTATACCCACACCACAAAAGTAGAGAGAGGATTATGCATTTGTGCTGATGTTTGTGACACCTTCAAACACCATAAATCGCTTTCCGAGTCAATCTAACGATGTCCGTCTGTCTGTCCGGCTGACTGTCCATGTAAACCTTGTTCGCAAAGTAAAAGTCGCAATTTTAGAGATATGTTAATGAAATGCGCTACATAGGTTTTAATTCGCACAAGGACCAAGCCCATTAAAAATTGATCCGTTCCTAATTTCACAAAGCTCCTTTGCAAGCTTTTTTTCTGGAATAAAGTCTTTGTGCCCATAAAGTTCTGTAAAATGTTGGAATTTAGATTAAATTTGGCCCAAACTTATTTGATTGCCATCTAAATCCCAGAGCAACATTTCATTGGAATCCTTCCACAAATACTGCTCCCGAAAATAGCTTTGAATGCCATAACTTCCTTATACATAGATGTTGGTATTGAAATAAAAATTGGTGACAATAACTTTTACTTTGTGCTGGTAAATTCAAACTTAGCCATAGTTCCTATATAAACCCCTATCCTAAAATCATTAAAAGGCAAACAAATCTCGTGTCGATGAGAATATCTAAATAATATTCGGCACAAAGAACTTATACATGCATCTTAACCTCATAACATAATTTTGTTCTGACGGGTCCACGATTGCCCTTGGGTCCCAAATAGTGAACACTATCGCAAATTTGTTTTTAAATATTGTAGTGTAGGATATGGTCGGCCTTGACTGGCTTGTCTAAAATCTTATATTTTATCTTGTACTTTTAAAATAGATTTTTAAAATATATTTTAAAATCTTGTTATTCTTTTGGTTAGTCTATATACTAATTTGTACACATTTTAATTTTTTTTTAATACATTTTATATAAAAATTTCTATATCATATATCATGTGTATGTTGTTGTTACTAATAGGTCTACTGGTTGTTGCATTTATTTACTTTTAATCAAATGTTTTTTTTTCTCATATAAACGAAACTTACGAAAAAACATAATACATAAACATGAGTTCATGTGTGTATTTTTGGTTTAAATAAATTTTTTCTTACTTTATTAACACTTAATTTTAGCCAAGAGAAAAAAATTAAATGAAAAGTGTTAATAAAACATTCACGATTTAGGCGTTAAACCACATGTTTCATTCTATTTCTCTTCTTTCTCCGACTCTGCATCTATGCGTCTTTCTGTTCCACTGTCTTAATAATTGTTGTTGAAAATTTTAATTAAAACTTTGCATTTTTGTCGTTTTTTTTTGTCATTGTCAATATTTGTAAGGAAATCGTGGAGTCTTTTGATGTAAAAAACACTTTTATTAAATATTGATTTTAATTTGTATTACTGGATGGAATTTGTTGCTAATTGTTGTCTATTGAAACAGCAACAAAGTTTGAGATGTTGGGGTTTATTATTGTTAAGTGGTCACGCTTGACCTTAGGCAATAAAGTCGCATGGCAACCGGGTATCTTTAGAAAAAGAGTTTTTTTTTTATTAAACATTGAAAAATAAGTTTGTCATAAAAATGTTTATGCTTAACAAGTGAAGAGGCTTTATGTGGCCGTGCCGAATCTTCGATACCGTTCAACAAGAATTGGAACTTTTTGGGAGATGCGTTCACCACAAGCCGCTCCTTTATTGCAACATAAAATTTTAGGTTACTTAAGCAAAAGTGTCCCTTCATAGCTTCTTGATATGTAATAAAAAATCTGACTAATATCTAAAGCTGAACCGAAGTTATAGCAAAATATAAATAATTAAATCTGTATATAAACGATACATTTCGAAAACTTTAATCGCATTTTGCCAACTTTGGTTTTTTTTTGAGATATGACTATGTTGCAATAAAGGAGCGAAGTGAAAAATGAAGGTCTAGAAAGTTTCCGTGTCAAACTTTTAAAAACTCTGGGTCCAAATTTTTCATTTTAAATCAGGCTCGATTTCATCAAATTTTATTTTTACTTTATTATTTTGATGAAAGAATGAATTTAACAGGACGAAATTTATTAAAATTAGCAATTTTTGTTCTTGACTGAACGGGGGATTGAACCCAGGTCGAACTTACGTGATTCAAAAATAAATGCATTCTCATTATCAGAGTTCTTAGAAGTTTTAACCTTTCTGGGTGCAAGAGTTATTCAAAGTCGGTTAAGCTATGTCTGTCTGTCTGTTATAAACACGCTCACTTCAGAAAGGCTTAACATAAAAGACCTACACTGAAAGAATTTTCTTCGCAATACTAACGAATTTTGACATTAATCCCATGAAAAATTGCATTATAAAGGAACCTATGCAGCGCTTCGTTGGATCAATGAAACCTGTTTCATTAAAAGGACTTAATGAAACATTACATTAGATCCATGAATATTATTCATTGGATGAATACTTTCAATAAAGTAAAATTTTTTTTTTTTTATTTTTTTTTTTTATTTATTTTTTTTTCTTTTTTCTTATTTTATTTTACTTTATTTTATTTTTATTTTTTTTCTGTCTCTGGTGGGATTCGAACATGTAACCTCGGTGCTGATAGACTAGCTCACTACCAGCTAGTCTACCGGGGCAGTGTAGTTTTTGTATAAAAAAAACTATGTTTTTTTTCTCAATTAAGACCGTAAATATGAGATTAAATTGTCCATAATAACAATAACAACGTTGATTGAAAGTGGATTGAAAGTTTTTGTTTCATTACTATAATGACATTTTTATTGTCATAATGAAAATTTAAATTTATGAAGGCAATTATTGAAATATGTTGCTTTTATAAAAAAATTTTTTGATTTCATAAATTTAATGGCATACATGTAACATTCGATGCATGAAATTATTAAATCTTAAATTTTTTAATTAACAATTAAACATTTTTTTAAGGAAACTATAATTTTGTATTAATTTATGAATATAGTTATGTTTGTATATTGTTTTTTTAAGTTCCCAATTAAAATTTTTTGTTTAACTTGGACAAACTTAAGTTTTCATATATCCAATGAAAATTTTTAACGTAATTACGAAATCTAATGAAGCGATTTTAACGAAAATACTTCATCAAACCTATGAAATTCCATTTAGACAATGAAAATTTTCATTTACCCAAGGAAAACTTTTTGATGAAAATGATTCATTAAATATATGAAGCATTTTTCTTTCAGTGTACTTTGGTGTCAAATTGTTTTTAATTATCCTAAGCAGTTTTCGATTAAAATCCAGCACAATGGGCTTAATTTTCTATATTGCGCAGATTCCTATTATATTTTGCATAAATTCATTTTATATGACTAAAAACATACAACAGAATTTTGTGATGATTGGTCCAAAACTATAAAGCTACTAGCTGACCCGACAGACGTTGTCCTGTCCAAATTAGGAAAAATGTTTGCGTTCGATTTTTAAAATCCGTTAAAAAGATACGAACATTTGAAAGAAAAATAAGTCAAATCGATGGAGCCGTTTTCTGATTTTAGGTAAATCGAAAAAGTGGGCGTTAAAGTGGGCGGGGAAAAATTTTCTTTCCGTTAAAACCTAAGTTGGACCATGGCGATGATTTTAAAGAAAAAATCGTCCAAATCGGTCAAGCCGTTCTCAAGTTATACGCTTAATAGAAAAAGTGGGTGTAAAAATAGGCGTGGTACATTTTTCTTTCGATGAAAACGTAAAATGGGTTAATTCGAACATTTAAAAGAAAAATTAGTCAAATCGATGGAGCCGTTTTTTGATTTTAGGTAATTCGAAAAAAGTGGGCTGGGCAAAATTTTCTTTCCGTAAAAACCTAAGTTGGACCTTGGTTATAATTTTAAAGAAAAAATCATCCAAATCGGTCAAGCCGTTCTCAAGTCATGCGCTTAATAGGAAAAGTGGGCGTAAAAGTAGGCGTGGTAAATTTTTCTTTCGATGAAAACTTAAAATAGATAAATACGAACATTTGAAAGAAAAATTTGTCAAATCGATAGAGCCGTTTTCTGATTTTAGGTAATTCGAAAAAAGTGGGCGGGGCAAAATTTTATTTTCGTATTAATCTAAGTTGGACCATGGCGATCATTTTAAAGAAAAAATCGTCCAAATTATATAGATGTCATTGGTGGTGCAATATGAAAATTGGATTTTGCCACGCCCCTCCGCCCGCAGACCGAAAATCAAAAATCAGACTTCACAGTGTCACCCGCCTGAATATTCTGCAGATTACCTGAAAATTTCATCAAAATCGGCCCAGCCGTTTTGGAGTCCATACGTTACATACGTACACACATGCTGTTTTATATTTATAGAAGACTAGCTGACCCGGTCCGCGTTGCTGGCCCCAAGCAAACATTAGTGTTGTATTACCAGACGATTTAAGTTGAGCTGTAAACGAAATTTACAGCCTTTAAAATTTTCCTTCCGTAAAAACCTAAATCGGTCAAGCCGTTCTCAAGTTATGCGCTTAATAGAAAAAGTGGGCGTAGAAGTAGGCGTGATACATTTTTCTTTCAATGAAAACGTAAAATGGAATAATACGAACATTTAAAAGAAAAATTAGTCAAATCGAAGGAGCCGTTTTTTGATTTTAGGTAAATCGAAAAAAGTGGGCGGGGCAAAATTTTCTTTCCGTAAAAACCTAAGTTGGACCATGGCAATCATTTTAAAGAAAAAATCGTTTGAATCGGTCAAGCCGTTCTCAACTTATGCGCTTAATAGAAAAAGTGGGCGTAAAAGTAGGCGTGATACATTTTTCTTTCGATGAAAACGTAAAAGGGATTAATACGAACATTTAAAAGAAAAATTAGTCAAATCGATGAAGCCGTTTTTTGATTTTAGGTAAATCGAAAAAAGTGGGCGGGGCAAAATTTTCTTACCGTAAAAACCTAAGTTGGACCATGGCAATCATTTTAAAGAAAAAATCGTTTGAATCGGTCAAGCCGTTCTCAACTTATGCGCTTAATAGAAAAAGTGGGCGTAAAAGTAGGCGTGGTAAATTTTTCTTTCGATGAAAACTTAAAGTTGATTAATACGAACATTTGAAAGAACATTTATTCAACTCGATGGAGCCGTTTTCTGATTTTAGGTAATTCGAAAAAAGTGGGCGTAACAGTGGGCGGGGCAACATTTTCTTTCCGCAAAACCTAAGTTAGACCATGGCGATTATTTTAAAGAGAAAATCGTCCAAATCGGTCAAGCCGTTCTCAATTAATGCGCTTAATAGAAAAAGTGGGCGTAAAAGTAGGCGTGATACATTTTTCTTTCGATGAAAACGTAAAAGGGATTATTACGAACATTTAAAAGAAAAATTAGTCAAATCGATGAAGCCGTTTTTTGATTTTAGGTAAATCGAAAAAAGTGGGCGGGGCAAAATTTTCTTTCCGTAAAAACCTAAGTTGGACCATGGCGATCATTTTAAAGAGAAAATCGTCCAAATCGGTCAAGCCGTTCTCAACTTATGCGCTTAATAGAAAAAGTGGGCGTAAAAGTAGGCGTGGTAAATTTTTCTTTCGATGAAAACTTAAAGTTGATTAATACGAACATTTGAAAGAACAATTATTCAACTCGATGGAGCCGTTTTCTGATTTTAGGTAATTCGAAAAAAGTGGGCGTAACAGTGGGCGGGGCAACATTTTATTTCCGCAAAACCTAAGTTAGACCATGGCGATCATTTTAAAGAAAAAAATCGTCCAAATCGGTCAAGCCGTTCTCCAGTTATGCGCTTAATAGAAAAAGTGGGCGTAAAAGTAGGCGTGGTAAATGTTTCTTTCGATGAAAACTTAAAGTTGATTAAGACGAACATTTGAAGAAAAATTAGTCAACTCGATGGAGCCGTTTTCTGATTTTAGGTAAATCGAAAAAAGTGGGCGTAAAAGTGGGCGGGGCAAAATTTTATTTCCGTAAAAACCTAAGCTGGACCATGGCGATCATTTTAAAGAAAAAATCGTTCAAATCGGTCAAGCCGTTCTCAAGTTATGGTTTTTGCCACGCCCCTCCGCCCCCAGACCGAAAATCAAAAATCAGACTTCCCTATGTCACCCGCCTGAATATTCTGAAGATTCCCTGAAAATTTCATCAAAATCGGCCCAGCCGTTTTGGAGTCCATACGTTACATACACACATACATACACACATCCAATTTTATATATATAGAAGAAGATGCAGTATAATTTGGACTGTCCTAGTTCCATAAGACAAGAAATCAGAGCATCAAATTTCAAGAAAATCGGTTGGTTCATAATTTACCACTGTCCCCATATAGAGTCCACCTTTAGAAAACACTGCAGTACGCCTAAAACCGACACAAATAATACAATTCTCGAAATACACTTTATTAATTAAAGTTCAGCGAGGTCAGTTTTTATTAACATTGCTTCATTAATTATTGATTCCACATGAAATCCACTTCTGAAATATTATTACTCTCGGTAAAGGGTATCGCAGACTCGGCACATCCAAATATAGCACTTTAACTTATTATATATGATAGTTGCTTACAAAACTACTTAAATGGAACAATTTTCAAAAATATTATTGCCCAGGACAACTATGTTATGGTTAATTCAGTCCTCAATAATGAAGCCACAACCATATCGAGCCCTAACCGCGAAAGTAACGTAAGCGACATGATTTTCAACTTTCGTTTTTTATAAATGACCTAATTGGCAACACTTGCAACATCTCCTAAAATGTCATGGTCACATAAGGTACCGTAACGATTTTATAGCAAAAACAATTTTAATGTAAGCGACAAATTTCATACAAAATTTATATGGAATAAAATAAAAAAGCTCTATCCTGTAAAATTTGATTTTTGGCGCTTACGTTATTTTCGCGGTTAGGGGTCGATACAATGGTTGCCTGCGATTACGATAAGTATGGTTATCTGCCAATTACAACATGTTGCTATTACATAAGAGGAAAGTGTTTATGTCTACGGGGTCTTAGATGAACCCTTTAAATATTAACGGTGTTGCACCTGAAGTAACATATTTATTTTACCGTTATTTACTACACGAGTTGCAGGAGTGCTAAAAGTAATATTTTAGCAAATATTTTTTTAAATAAGTTTTAAGTAAAAAGTTGCTTTACAATAATTAAATACATTTTTTGCTATAAATAAGTTTTAACAAAATTATACTTGAATGTAATTTATAAACAATTTCCTTGAAATTATTTTTGTTGTTTGCATAAATACAATAAAAGTTTAAGCTTCAAAAGTTTTTTTTTTATTTTTTTAACACAACTTGAATATAAGCATCATTTGAATACAGTGATAAACAGAAGTAGACGTTAGCATTAAAGAAGTCCTTAAACAGGGTACCTATGGCAGCTACTTTATTTAATTAATAAACCGTTAAAAATATGTCTAGTGACATATGTATTGGCTTTAGCTAAATTCTGATGATTTTTATTTAATATCTGACGAAAATTTGGGCAGTGGAAAAAGATAATTGAGATTGGGATGGATATCAGGTTATACATACATATCGATACCTTCCCATAAGAATGTATTAACCGACATTTCTAAAATTGTGTAGGAAACGAAAAAAAGCGTCTCGTTTAGTTGTTTATTTGTGTATTTTATTGAAAGGAACATATTTGGAAAGCGATTTTCAGAATAAAAAACATATTTAAAAATGTGGCTTAGCATAACTTCTTTGGCGGATAATACAAATTACATGGTGCAACAGGCTGTAGGAAATATCGCCCAAAGAAAAATGGCCCAAAAAAAAAAAAAATGAAAAATCGCCCAAATGAAGAATCGCCCAAGCGAACATGAAAAATGACCCAAAAAGGTAAATATGAAATTTTGCCAAAAAAAAAAAAAAAAAAAAAAAAAAAACGAAAAAGGGCCCAAAAAGGCCGGGCGCAAGGATTTTCTTCTCTATGGTATAACAAAGACCGGCTTCGCTAACTAAAGCTTCTCTGTATAGCCGGCCTTCGGCCTTGCGCAAGGATTTTCTCCTTTATGGTCTAACAAAAACCGGTTTCGCTAAGTTAAGCTTCGAAAAACTGCCTTGTTTCCGAACAAGGCCGACTACGCAGAGAAGCTTTAGTTAGCGAAGCCAGTATTTGTTATACCATAGAAGAGAAATCCTTATTTTCGATATATATATATATTTAATATATACACCCAGAGAAAATGCTACAAAAACATTTTTAAAAAAATTCTACCCATATTATGTTTAATTTAACCAAATCATTGTCGCCGACAACCATATTATGGTTAAATTAGTTTCTTGAAAAATAGTTTTGTTGTTTGCAACCATAATAAAACATGGTTTTCTCTGCTGTGTAAGATTATGGTAGAATTTTAAAAATGAAAAATGGCCCAAAAAATAATGGGCTATTTTTCATACAACATTTTTTTTTTCATAATAAAAACTCAACCAAATTTAAAAAACGAAAAATAACCCAACAATAACGAAAAATAGCCCAAAAATTTTGGGCCATTTTTCATATGAAATCAGGCCCAATTTTACATGCAATTTTTTTGGGCGATTTTTCATTTTTTTTTTGGGCGATTTTTCTTTGGGCGATATTTCCTACAGCCGGTGCAACATTATTCCAGTGTGAAAACTTGACGGTTGATACAATTTTATTTTCTCTCTAGTTTCCTTTGCATCCATGATAGGGCAGCGAAACCCAGGCCAAAATGTGGCGCTTAACTTCTAGTATAGTTCCACATTAACAAGTCATTTTCGAAAAAGGTGTCGCTTAACACATTCTTATGGGAAGGTATCGATCGATATGTATATAAAAAAGGTATTACAAAAAAACAACAACAATAAGAAGAGATTTATGGGTAACATTTGAGATGTTGTTTGCTCATATCTTAGCTATCTATGGACCGATCTGGTAAAATTTTAATAGCTAACTTTAACGGAGAACATGTGAAAAAGGTATATAACAACCTAGTTCTCATAATTTCTGGGAACTTTGGAAAACTAATTTCAAATAACAGACAGAAGGACGAGTAGACATGCGGACAGACAGATGGACATCGTTAAATCAACTTCGCCACTCGTAAGGACCTAGAATACATATGTACTTTATAGGGTCTTAAATCAATATTGTAAAAATTGCAAACGGAATGCCAAACTTATGTATACCCTTTTACCTTCGGTGAGGGTTAAAAAAACGCTTATAAGATAGATTTCCGTTCACTAATAACTAGTGTCCGACCGAACGTTCGGGTTCGGTTACGGAGTTCGGCAAAAATGACGTTCGGTCAAAGTTCGGTGTTCGGCGAAATGTTTACCGAACTTTACCGAACACCGAACTTTTTTATGAAATAACATATTTATTATAATTTCAAATTATAATTTGGCATCATTGTTTTTGAAAATAATACGAAATCAAGTCAATTATTTTTCTCTATGATTATTAGTTCGATAAAATACAGCGATGACTTAATAAAATGCTTAAGTGTAGAAAAATGTCTTTATATGTGTAATTTTTAGAAGACGGTAAAAAATACAACAAAAAAAAAATCGGTTAAATTTTATTTGGCAAAAAAATACTCTCTATTTATACCTATTCTGCGAATGGTAAGATAATCTATAGTTTTGGGTGAACCACAAAACAAACTTTATAGTATACATATTTCCGGATAAAAATGTCATCCAAACCATTTTGGAGTTTTTTTTTTTTAAAATTGAGCAAGCGCTCAATGCAAATGTTGCGGCAAATAAATGTCAATGGGGAGTTCATTGCCAAGCAAACAAACTACCGCCAATATTAAACGCCACTTAGAGAAATACAACCCAACGAATTCAAAAAATACATTGTTGAGGTTTGAGTACTAATATATATATACTAGGGCGATAACCAAATTATTGGCAAAGTACGACGGAGTGGCCAAGAATGTTTAAGTAATGAAAACACCTGTCTCCTGCCGTTTTGCGAAAATAACCTCACGCAGGGAAGCTTATTTCTAAAACCTTCTAAGAAATTTTGAACCGCGATGAATTGTAAACCGTAGGAACATTTTTAAAGCTAAAGCAGTGGTTAAATTCCAAAATAGCATTTAAGTGATACGTATAGGAATTTATACAAACATTAGGTGTATATTTTTTAAAATTTCCGTGAGATAAAAATTACTAATTATTTTTCAACTATAAAATAGTTTTGAATACTATAAAGTGCAATTTATCTTTTCATGCTGCATCCTTCCAAAAGTGTAAATGTAATAATTTCCTGAAATTTTATTTTTTTTTAATAAATACATTAAAAAAAGTACAATTGTTCAGATTTATTAACAAAAAGTTCGGGTTCGGGTTCGACCGAACTTGTCAAAATTTACCGAAATTCGGATTCGGGTTCGGTCTCAAAAAGTGCTTTCGGTCGGACACTACTAACTACTAATGAAAATACGTATTAAAAACGTTTTTTATAAGAAAATATTTTACACTGCAATACTTTTGCTAAATTACGACATTTGATATCGAACTTACAATTAAATTGGGAATTGGAACCCATACCGAATGCTGTATTTTTTACACAAAATATCCAAAACCTTAATCCATTTTACAATGATAACAGTGTTAATATGATTAAGAGCAGTGTTCGAAAATAAACAGAACATTATTTAGCGTTCGGTTTACACACCCAGGAACGATATCTATTTTTTTAGTGTTTGTGTAGACGAACACAACTCTAAATACCATTCGTAACTATTTTCAAGAAAGAGCCGAACATTATATAGTGTTCTGTTCTTCTTGTGATACTGTTGACAAACATTATATTTTAATGTTCTATAATGTTTCTTTTTTTATTTTAATTAAGAAATGAACAAACAAAAAATTTTAGCAAAGACCGCAGCACGAACGGCTTGTGTGTGCATTGTGTACTATATGTTTTGTTTGTGTAAAATTATTTATTTTTTTGTTGGCGTGTGTGTTTTTCACAAATCAAATGAACCGAACACTAATGCTAGGAACACAACTGGGACGAACGATGAATTTCGCCCTACACGACGAATTTTAAAGTAAAAATTCACTGAGTAAAGCCCAAATTAGATGTGACATAACCATAATGCCACAGCCGTAACAGCGAATTTAGAAACTACAATTGAATTGGTTTGTATGGTATGTTTATGTCGTTTTGGTAATACAGTGCCTATGGTAATACAGTTTTGGTATGGTTATGTCACGTCTAATTGGACCTTAAATTCGTCGTATAAAACACGAACAACTAGCAGCTTCACAAATTGAGAAAGTTGTTTGCTGTTTGTGCAAAGAGAGAGAAATAGTGTGACCATATAAAAAAAAAAATGACTTAAAAACCACAAACATTAACAGGAAGACAATTAAAAACTATTCTTATAGTTATATACTTTGTATATTTATTTTAAATGCGATAAAATAACTCAAAACAATTATTAAAGTAAAAATGTAACTTTGTATACTAAAATACTTGAAAACTAAAATCAAACATGGTCACCTGGTACTGATTTGTTCGTCGTTCGCCGGCGTATGAAATATAAAAAAATCTATTGCAAAGTCGTCGCGTATGACGCATTTCGGCCGACGCCATGATTGTGTGATTTTTCATATACAAAAATATGTTTTATTTTTGGCGACGAATATTTGCGGCCAAAAATTCGTCGTTCGTCCCAGTTGTGTTCCTAGCATAAGGAGCGATATCTAGTGTTTATTCTCGTACACTGTTTAACAACAAATTTTTAACATTTTCTTCATGTTCACATAATAAAACATTTGATTGAATTTTCTTCAAGCGTTTAAAATTTTTGTTTAAAAAATATGAAAACTTTCTTTCTTACTATTTAGGAAATAATTTATAAACATTATGAAATAAGTTTTTTGAAAATGATTCATATGTATCTACTATTAAGGCTTAAATATGTTTCTGTATTACTGTGTAAATATTTACACAGGCATTCAGATTGTTTTCTTTACAAAACCATCGAAATGATTTATTTATGAAAACTTAAGATTTATGGGAAACCCCATAATTCTGAAGTAATAGAGGAACAATGGAAGATACTAAAGCTTGTGTAAATATTTACTTTACCATAAAATAAATTTCTTTTTTTTTTCAAAATTTTTAGCACAATTTTGCTCTAAATTAAATAACAAAAGAGATATTTATATTTTTGTTTTATTTTTGCTTAATGGGTTTTTTTTTTTTGATTATATCAACATAAATTCGTTTTATTTACGAAAATATTCTGTAAACAAATTCACCAAAATAGTAATGTTTAGATAAATGTTTACTAAGGGAGAGTGGACAAAAAACCTTTATAACCACCCTTTAGTTACAATCCTGATATACTAAACTAAAAGTGATGATCTGACATATACAAATAAGATGAATCTTATATTAACCCTGCACATAATATTGGACCACCTGATCCATTTTGATAAAATAGACTACTCCATGGACTAGTCCTATGTAATGAAAGCATGGACCATGTCATTGTTAAAGAGTGTTTGTAGTGAGACGACACACAGTGCTTTGGTCCATAGACATAAATCAAAAAAAAAAAAACAAGTCTTATATTGTACTTAAAAATGTACAGATCGATAGATAACAAAATAATTAAAATGAATTTTGAAGAATTTTTAAGATTTAACTCTTTTTGGCGGTGCTAGAGGGCGCCAAAGTTTGAGAATTTTTAGTAAAAATGGCCAAACAACTACTTGAGTTTTACATGCTTTAGGAAAACTGTTGTTTTTTAAAGCACGAGATTGAAATTTTTTTCTGTAGTAGTTTGCTATATTTAGAACTAACTGTAAAAAATTTTATTGAATTATTTTCTCATAAGTGTTTTTTTATTGGTTTGAAAAATGCTTATTATTTACTTAAGCTCTAAAAATTTTCTAACTTTGATGGAATATTAAAAAAAAAAGAAAAATACCGTCTATGGGTTTTTTTCTGATTTCGAATATTTAAACTGTTTTCTAATAGCTCCAAGAAAAACAATTGAAAAAATTTTACCACAACTTAAAAAAAAAAAATTTTTTTTAATGGCTATTTTCATGATTTTTGCTCAAATTTTGATAGTTTTCAGGAGTTTAAAAGACAATTAATTAACTACAAATACTGTGAAATATTAATTCAAACTTATACCGTTTAATAAAAAACAACAAAAATCAAAATATGTATAAAAAATTTTTTGTGTTTGCCAGCATTTTACGGCATAAGAGGGCTCTGAAATCACAAATGCCCTTGGTTTTTTATTGTTTCAAGAAAATAATTGTAAAAAATTCATTTTCTGGATTACGAGATTCAAATTTTTTTCTGTAATACCTAACTATATTCTAAACCAACTATAAAAAAATTTTAGGGGAATTATGCTCCTATAAATATTTTTTAATGGTTTGAAAAATGCTTATTATTTACTTAAGCTCTAAAAATTTCCTAACTTTGATGGAATATTAAAAAAAAAAGAAAAATACCGTCTATGGGGTTTTTTTTTTGATTTAGAATATTTAGACTGTTTTCTAATAACTACAAGAAAAATAATTGAAAAAATATTACCACAACTTGAAAAAAAATGTAATTAAAAAAAATGCTATTTTTGTGATTTTCGCTCAAATTTTCATAGATTAAATTAGTTTAAAAAAATAAACTAGGAACATAATAAGAAATATTAAGGTATTAAAGTGGCTTTATGTAATTATAATGAAACGTAACTAATAACTAAAATAAATTTCAGGGTGCTTGTCCGAAGAAGTATTGGAAGCCAACCACAAAATCGTGAGAAAAACCAGACTTTCCCATACGAGAAAAACGTCACGACGACACTCATAAAGATTTAATGACTCATTTAATACTTTCCTCAGATCCGTTGTTGTGTTCAAAAAGGAATCCAAAGACAAAAAAAAATATATTTTTTGAAGTAATTGAGAAATATATACTGAGAGAAAATGTTGTTGAACCAGTTAAAGATGACGAAACAAATGTTTCGTTGAGCGGCAATATTTTTTTGGAAGAATTCAGTACTGAAGATGATTTATTGTAATTAAAAAATATGAACATACATATGTAAATAATAAATAAATTAGTTTTAAGAAAATAAATTAGGAATATAATAAGAAATAATTCCAAATAATTCATTAGATCGGCTCAGAATCACTTTCTGAGTCGATCTAACAATGTCCGTCCGGCCGGCTGGCGGTCCATGCAACCTTGTGCATACAGATCGCAAATTCGGAGACAATTTGATGAAATTTGCTCCAGAGGCTCTGACTGGTACAAGGACCAAGCCTATTAAAAATGGAACGAATCGGTCCATAATTTTACAAAAGCAATCTTATTACATCCGTAAGATTAAATTTGGTCCAAACCAAACTAAATTTATTGCAATCAAAATCAGCTTATCAAATTGTATTGGAATCTTTCTATTTTTGAACATAGCTCCCATACGAATCATTCTCCCGAAAAAGCTTTTAATGCCAGCTTCCTTAAAAATATTAGTATTTACATAAAAATTGGCGACAATGACTTTTTTTTTTGTTTTCCTTTATTTTTGGCCACTTACTTTTATTTATATTTGTATATTTGCTTATATATACTTAGCTGGTGAGGCCTAACTCTATTTGTGAAAATAAAAATGCAAAACTTTTTTATTTCATTTTCCCGACGTTTCGTGAATTTTATGTTCACTTCTTCAGGGGATTCGTCTATTAATATAAAAAACTTTTACCATAGCTACTAAGTCATGACAAAATGTTGTCCAGATAGGTCCAAAATAAACTATAGGTTCCATATAAACCCTCATCCAAAAAACTCATATACGGAGCTTAAGATATCTAAACAATATTCGGGAGAAAGAACTTTTAAACGAATCTTAACCTCTTAACATAATTTTGTTCTGGCGGGTCCATGATTGCCCATGGGTCCCAAATAGATTACACTCTAGGAAATTTGTATTTAAATACTATACTATAGGGTATCACATGGTCGGGCTTGACCGATTATACTTTCTTACTTGTTATTTTTGCAAGAGCATTTTAAGCGTTTTTAGCTCATTTTTCAATAAATGATGTTTTTGTATTTTTCACGTTAATAATCCGATTCTACCAAAATTCGGCGCACATATATATCTAACAAATATCAATTTGCATACCAAATTGTATTACGATTGGACCTTGAGTCCTTGTTCAGATTTAAATGAAAATTTGCACACACGTTGCTAATTGTGTGTGTATTAGCCTGACCATTTTTTGTAGTTTTATGGGCATTATTGAAGCTAAAATTACATTTTTCCATTTCAGGACACATGGAAGGTAGGCGTGTCCTTGACCCGATTTCTCCAAAAATTAATATTTTTCTTATCTAAGCTATTGTATGCTAGTGTACGAAATTTCTGACAACTCCTTCTATTTATGTCCCTTCGTTATATGGGGACAAAGCACTGTGCGACACGTCTTGGGTTTTTACGACATGCTTACGTTTTTAAACGACTTTAAAACTAATCCTCTTGAGTATACCATGTAGTAGTTTTAAATACTCCTTGGTAGTCCAATGCTGGGTTTTATGGTCCTGTCCTAGGACATCGTAATGTTAAATAGACCATGTTTTTCCATACGTTTGGGTTAATTTTGGTCCAAGTCCCTTGTGGGCTACTCTTCATACGCGTGCTTAGTCTGGTCCTATTATTTGCAGGGAAAGAAGTGATATATTTGGACATTATAGCCCTTACAAGCATTCTTCATATAAGAACTATCTGAGCCAAATTCAGTCCTCAAAGCTTGTATGGAATGGGAGCTTTTGTGCCAAAACTATTATTTCAAAAAGAAGAAAGTTATTTGTCTATATCACAACCATTATTGAATTGTTTTTGTTAATTCTGACTACTAATATTCTGTTAAGTTTTTTGCATTTCATTTATTTATTCATTTTAGATCACAAGTGAAATTGAAAAATAAGTTCATAGATTATAAATTAAATTACTTAAAGAACAAACGATAGGACGATTATTAAAAACGAATTTGATCTTTGGGGTGAGCAATATTATAATTAATTTTTTAATTAGGAAGGATATTTCAACGTATTTCTTTCTACTCTCGTACCTACAAAGTTCTATAGTAATGCCTGTTCACTTTAGAATTGCTAGTCTTCTCTAGCATCTATCGCTTTCATTAGTGTAAAAATCCATAACAAACTCGTGTATTTTTGAACAGCTCCCTTAAATGAATTGGATTACAAATTTTATATAATTAAGTTCTTTAAATTATGTAACACAAAACCATCAATTTCAAACAATATCTCTCCGTCATTTCCTAATGTTAAATTAGCGGGAATAACAAAAGTATTTTTCCCTGTAGTTACCAATAGAAACACTACAACACATTCATTTGTAATGGATTTACAGTAATGCAAACATTACCATGTACAATTTGGGAGTGGACACAACTAAATTTAAATCAGTGATGCACGAAAACACAAAATAATAATTATGTGCATTTGGTAGGAGCAGCAAAACACGAAGTAAATATTTTGAGTAATTCAAAAAATTTGGGTCAGCGTTTAAATAACTGCAGACAAAGTAGAAAAACTGCCATTTCTTCCACTTCTTCATTTGTAATTTGAAAAAAAAACTGTTGCTTTTACTTCTGATTTATTAAATGTAATCAGTCGCTGTGAAGCGAAACTCAAAAAGCAAAAAGTTGTACACAAATATCTATATTTTAGTCAGGCCAAAGTTCATTGAATTTACTTTATTTTAAATTATTTTTACACTCAAAAGAAAAATCAATCCATCCGTACTCAAATCAATCCAAAGCGGTATTAATTGTACGGTGAGTACGGATTTTCTTGAATCAAGTACAGAAAGATTGATTCAAGTAGTTATTTTCAATCGCAAAATACTTAAATTATCCATATTCAATCCTGATTTCGTACTTGAAATAATTCGATTAATTTAAGTAAAATTAAGATTGAATCAATCTCAAAATGCGCTTAATTCAAGTATTAGAAAGTTGAAAAAAAAAGAATTTGGAAAGAAAACATTATTATGATTGATTTACTTACCCGTTGTACATCTTAAAGAATGATAAAACACCAACATCATGCCCGATATGGGTTTTACTTTAGAAATCGTGTGTACATATTTAACCAAAAATATAAACTCAATCAGAAGGAAGAGTTAAAATTTACCCTTCGTGGTACACATGAGTCTGGCCAGTATAGAAAATCAAAACATGCGTAAGCCGGAGGTTAAACATGAAATAATATATGTTCTTCTTGTTCTGTTGTTTTTTGTTGTTGTTTTTCCGAACTTGTATTGTGTTCATTTTTCAGTCAAAAATCGCCAAAAACTAAGAAAAAATACAAAAAAGTCGCCGAAGTAAATTTTGTTTTCTGTAACTTTTTTTTTAAATTAAATAAAATGGAGATTATATTCATATGTATTCAGCTAAAAACTTAAATTAAGTACACAAGTCTATAATATCGTCTATAATAATTTCATTACTGGAGTTTTGACCTACATACTTATAGAATTAAATAGTGACTGAGTATAAAATTCACTTAATATGTTTTTTTATATTAGTAATGATAACAAAAAATGACAAGTTGTTAAACAAAATCGCCGAAATAATATAAATGCTAAAAATAGCCAAGTTAATCGCCAGTTATATCAGAAATCGCCATAAAAGTCGCCAGTCGCCAAATGGGAAATCCCATCGCCAAACACGTTTCAAAATTGCCACGTTTGGCGAGAAATCGCCATATCTGACAGCCCTGCTACCAACGAAGTGTTTAATCTCTTTTTTTACTTGGTTTTAAAATTTTGTACTTATTTTAAGAAATTCAGTTATTTTGGAAGTAATCCCATTTAGGATTGTTTTGAGTACATTTTAGCGTTATTCGTACTCGAATTTTTTAAAACGACTCGTACTTAAAGTAATCATAAACAACTTTATTTAACCCGAGTGTTTTTCTTTCTGTGTATGAAGAAACGAATTTTACAGCATTAATTAAATTAAAATTAATTAATAATTTTTAATTCTTGACTAAGCTGGGATTAAAAACCATAAACAGTTCAATAAGGCTGGGTTTTTAAGATCTTAGTTAAACTAGGCTTAGTTAATCTTAATACAGATTCTTGCCGCCACTGCCAAGTTTGTATACAATTATTTGACGAAATGTTGGCCTTTAATGAATTAGTAAAAAATATCACATTTCGCCGGAAAACCTCGAGTTTCAGACAACGTTAAACTAAGTTACAAATGTTCGCAAGTATAGGAACCAGTGTTCGAAAATACTGCTCCTTAGTGTCCGGTTTGGTAGATTTGTGGAAAACACAAACGCTAATAGTGTTTGTGTAGTAAAAAAAAAAAAAAAAAAAAAAAATTTATGTTCGTTCGTTTCTGTTCTGCTTAGCGTCCTTTTGGCTGGTAAAAAAAACCAATCATTTTTACAAAAACAAAATACACATACGAAATAAAAAATAAAAAGCCAGCAAAATAATAATACACAAACAAAACATATACATAATACACACACAAGCTGTTCGTGCTGCGGTCGTTGCTTAAATTTTTTTTGTTCATTTCTTTATCGATGTAAAAGAGACACACTATAGAACATTAAAATATAATGTTTGTCAACAGTATCACTACAATTGTTTTGTTTATTAACGAAAAACCGAACACTTAATAATGTTCGGCTCTTTCTTGAAAATATTTACGAACGGTATTAAGGCTGATGTTCGTCTACACAAACACAAAAAAAAAAATAGATTTCGTTCCTGGGTGTGTGAGCCGAACGCTAAATAATGTTCTGTTGAACACTAATAGGTATATGAGAATTGGGACCCAGCCAGCAAAATCATCTGACGTCGCACAGTGGCGCCATTTGAGTTTTTTCGTTGCAAAAATCATATCTTTTGAACCGAATAAGATAATTGAACAGTTTAAACAGCATATGATAGATAACTGTTCAGCCTATGAAATGAGCGTTTGGAAAGGGTGCTACGCTCTGTAGGGGCCTAATTATGGGTTATCAAAGTTAAAATTAGTAGAAAAATCAATTTTATGGTAACTAAAAAAAATTATTTTTACATTTTTAGATTGTTTTTATTTTTTTTCTTTAGGTTTTTATGTTTTAAATTATTACCCAACAAATTAAAAAAAAAATTATTTTTTTTTAAATTTATTTTTTCAATTTTCTGTAAAATATTCATCACAGTTCGTAAGAGAAGGTATATCTAAAAGACTAACCATTTCTAAACTATAATTATTTTCTAACTCTATTCGTGACTTCACATGCCGCAGGGAAGATATAAGTGGATCGGAAGATGCTGCCAACATGTTGAAGAGGTCCTCATTTTGCCTTACCCTTGATGCTTTGAATGTGTTCTGCAATCTATATTTTTTATAAAATTTGTTAAGAGACTCCTGTGCTTCTTCAGAAAGCTCTCCAATTGGCAAAGACTGGTACTCAATTATATCTTTGCCATGCGCCAATATTTTATGGACGGTCGGGGTCAACTTCTTCTGTGGATACATTTCTGCTAAAAGAGATGCAGTTTTCGACGCATATTCTCCATATTTTGTAGAATTGACATTTTCTTTGCAGTTTAAAACATCCAAGATCGTTCCCAATCTTTTCACGATTTGATTGTCAATTCCAGTGATTCTAGTTACTGCCTCATCATTTTCAAAAAATCTCCTAGAAGTGTTTCCATCGTTTGAGTTACCGTATCCGTGCTTGGGACAGTCTACTTTTAGTCCAACTTGTTTAAAAAAAGCATCCTGTATTTGCTTCTTTCTGATCTTTTCCTTATCCTTTATTGATGTATTTTCATCGAAGTTTTCCTCCTCTTGTGGTAGGGTATACGCCAGTTTTAGCAAGAATTCCATACACCTTATCCTTGCGTGCAATGGTGACATTCCATATTCGTAATTCTCCTCATTTGTAGAATCGTTTAAATTACCAAAGTTCTTCTGACTCTTTTTGCAAATCGGGCATGACATTGTTGAGGTTGTTCCTGTCAGTTCGTTTACGACTTTTCCGTCAACCATGGTCAGATGGAACTCGTAATTGCATTCAATATATTTTCCTTCTCCAATTTGCAGCTTTGTAGGCTTAATCTTGCTTATTTGTTCTTCAATGTCCTTCACCGTGGTCCTTATGAGTTCTGCCGATTCCCTTGCAAACTGAAACATTATTGGTCGGCAATAATGCACTGATGACGGACGTGGATTTTTCCAGTGAAGGGAAACATCCGATTTAAGCCGCAAAGGAACAACAGATGCCATAAACATATTTCCGTCCGATATTGTAGCGTCATCGGAAGATATCCTTTGCTTATAAACGCTTTGTCCGGATGATCCATCGCAGCCCCATTTGCTGATCAATGTCAACTTCTCAGGAAGAATTTTCACCTCATTTTCAGGAAGACTCTCCAACAACCGTTTTGCTGTATGGCCCATGAGATCCTGCAGATTGGCTTTCGCAGAGACTTCCGTAAATTCCGTATGCAGTGGTCGTGAATTTATTTTGGCTTGCGTAATATGCTTGTATCCGGGTAAAACGTCAGCGCCGTGTCGCGTTAAAGATGCCCGTAGTTTCTCATATTTCTCTTTGGAAAGTTCTAAGTCCATAAACAAGGCCAAGGCTTCTTCGGAACCATACTTTTTAATGTGTGCGTTTGTGGGCGTGGGAATGCTTTCCTTAATCCTTTTTAGTCGCAGTGGGCTTGCATCAGCAACAGATTTGGTTATGTGCGACCTAACTCTTTCACTATCCTTTGTAAATTTAATAGACAGCGCTTCCGATAATTGCTTCGTGGTCAAGTCATTGGTGGCATCGGCAAGTTTCCTCTTTCTTGTGAAAATTGAACACTCCTCAATACTTTTTTTTGGCCTTCCTTTTGCTCCTCTGGTTGATGTGGTGGGTTTATCTACTGCCAATATATCCAGGATGGTATCTTCATTAAGCCAGTCCTCGTATTTGGAGTTGAAGTTCTGAATGGTTCGATTAGATTTCACCCATTTTGCCTTAATATTTGCATATATCAGATAAAAATTATTTTTTATAATTTCGCTTCTCTCAATATTTCCGTATAAGCTATCAAGTTCTTCTAAAGCAGCTTCCGTGAAAAAATTTGGTGTGGTTGACTTTCTAAACAGTTCAAATAATTTAAAATTGTTCAACGCCATGTTTTCAGTACTTAAATTGTTTAATGGTTTCAGTAATTGTTGCGCCAACTTTCAGTCGTAGACTAATCCAGGCATTATGCTTATTTTGCAATATATAGGCTTATGCTACCATGCCGAAAAATGTACCTGTTCCCTACATACATATGGATTTAGGCTGAATAATGCATTTTTATATTATGCACGTGTCCAAATAAGATTTGTGCCTACCTGTAGTCAATATTGTTCTTGACCATTTGCAATATATAGGCTTATGCTACCATGCCGAAAAATTTACCTGTTCCCTGCATACAAATGGAATTAGGCTGAATAATGCAATTTTGATATTATGCACGTGTCCAAATAAGATTTGTGCCTACCTGTAGTCAATATTGTTCTTGACCATTTGTACGCCAAAGTATTGTTTAAGTGAGGTACGTACCTGCTAATTTCAATGAGTAGTTTTTTTAGATTTTAGATCAAACTACTGTCATACAATTTCTGCAACCATGTCTTTTTAACCTTTTTTACCTCTAGAAGCCAAACGGGCACGTACGGGCAGATAAAATTTTTGAATTATGTAAAGAAATAATCAAAGAACAGATTTTGCAAATATGGCAAATATAGAAAAATATAGATTTTTGTTATTTTCCGTCAAAGTTGAAAAATAGTGAAAAAACGGATAGTTTTTAAATAGTGATTTACCAGGAGAAACACAAAGCAAACAGTTCATTTTTTTTTTATCATTACACATTTAATAAATGCATCAATCAATACAAACAAAAAATAAGGCGATTCGTTACCTATTTTTCGTGATATTACACCTGAAATCGCAACAAATTTACTAAAAATTGTGTGTTTTTTTGAAAACCGAAAGTCGGTCAACTTTGAACGGCTATATCTTCTAAACTAAAAATGTGATATTATTAAGAGTGGCAGATTTGAAATCGTTGAAAAGTTTCCTATAACATGAGTTTATTCAAAACTTCGTCGGTGCTCATGAAAATTTTGATTTTTGCAACCTCGTTTGCTCTACGGGCGCTACTGTGCGTCGTTCAGATATCTGAGAGAAACTTCTGCAAAAAAGTTGGAATCGTATACGAATTCTGTCAGATTTCTGACCCAAAAAACGTATGAAGTGGTTGACACGAATTCTGATACCAATGTCGTGGGAAATTCTGTTTTTTTGTCGGCATTTCTGATAGATATCTAACAGAAATCTAATGAAAAATTCATGGGAAGTTCCGGTGTGTTAGCCGAGATTCTTTTTGCTTTCTAACTGATAGCTAAAAGAAATAATTTTATTGCAAAATATTTTAAAGTACATAACTATAAATTTTACACGTACGTACCTTTTTATGCTTTTTATTTTGAACAAATAAAATTAAATTAAAATTATTTTCAACTGAATGACAATTGTCATTATTTTAAACAAATAATAATCGATCAGAAATCGGCCAGCCAGTAGGTATATTCAATGTCTGACAGAAATCTGAACGAAGTCTCTAGGAATGAAGTCAGACATTTGCACGAAATATCTGATTCAGACAATGTCGGAGGCTGGGGAGTCACTTATTTAAATAAAAGTAAGTTTTGTTGAGTTGGTTATATCGGTGCTATAAGTTTGTGTGAACCTTTTTGACCATCAAATTTTCTTCCGAGGTTTTGGATATAAACTTTTTTCCGGAATAGAGTCTATGTGCTCATTAGCTAAATTTTGGCTCAAAAATATTTCATTGCAACATCATAACAAATGTAACTTAAATTGGAACGTGCTGGTCCATATCTTCCAAATATACCCGGCAAAAAACTTTTGAAGTTGTTCAAGTAGAAGGGATATTTTCATGACTTCCTTAGCACTTAACTACTTGAATGAATTACCCAGTAAAACTTTGCCTACTTCTTCAAAATAACTAGCTTCTTTAACTCATTATTATGCAGCTTTGTTCTATAACTACATCTATACCAACTTCTATAACTACTTTTTTCTGGATGTATGCAGGTACAAAAATAATAACTTATATTTTAATGCGTTCATTTTGGGACATCCCTTGTAAAATTCATTGGTTTTTTCAGTAGAATTGTAAGTAGTGCTCTTTTGTTTTTCTGATTACTCAACACATTATTTTGTAGGCGAAGTTTTTACTGGGTAACAATGCGTTCTAAAATTCGAATAAATTTTTAATAAGTGAACCCATGAAAAATTACATGCAATGCACCCATTCAACTCTTATGTAGGAATTACAATTTTTCACAATAATTATGTATTCTTTTAGGATTGAAAGGGGACGAATATTATATACTATTGACTTTAATGATTGAACTAAATTTTTTTTAATATATACATATGTAAATTCATTTAATTTTAATATGTATTTAAATTTGTTATATTGGGTATATCAAGGCTTATCTAATAGGTCTGCTTACCTCTACAACAATACAAAAAACAACAGGCATTTTGTTTGTGTAAAATTTACCCGCCGTTGTCAAAATCTTACTACTACAAAGGGAAAACAAAAGGAAAAATTTAATTTATAATAAATTCCCATAATGCATATGGGCATTTCCACCGAAAGGTCCACCGCAACAAAAAAATTATAAGTTCTTGAAAAGACTTTGTTTTATCATATTTTAACAGGAAAACAATAAAATTTAATAAAAGTAAAAAAAAATTGTATATTTATTTATAACCCATTTCAAGATTTATGAATGCAAAGTGGAACAAGTGAAACTTTTCTTATTTGGATATTTCTATTGTACGTTTTGCTATGATAACAGTTCTTTAAGAGAGACATTATGCATTGAGTTTTTCTCTCTAAAACCTTTCGGAAGGTACAAAGAGTCAAAATAGAATGCACAAGAAACTATGCGATTGCAAATAACTGTAATTTCTTTCTTTGTATTATCTCATATTTCGATGTCATGTGCGACATTGAAAAACATCGTTTTCTATCAATGCGTCAAAAGTAAAAGTAGAAAGCTCATCAAATTACCAGGACAAACAGAGATTTTTTATAAAATTAAAATAAAAATAAAAAAAAATCTGTAAAATAGCAAGATTTGTGATCTTGGTACTTATATAAAGTTGTTCACGTGCGACATCGTAAGTGTGAAAATTAATAATTTGAAAATAATTTTTTATATATGTAAATGATTTATTTATGTTAATATATACAGTGGCCCAATAAAGTCTACATACAGCGCTATTAATTCGATTTTAATGAAATTTACTAAAGTTATGAAACATTTTCTTTTATCAAGTCATAACATTTGGACACATTGAAAAATAAAATTTAAAAACAAATAGATTCGTACATACTTAGTGTGCGAAAATGGAGATATTTATAATTTGGTACCCAAAAAAGTGTACATACACCAAAAACACATCACTAAATGTAGAAAAAAACACATCTGTAAGTAACGGTATTTTGTTTGTATACTTGTTTATCGTCAGTTATAAAGTCAAATAAAATAATTTAACAGCTAAAGTGAGCTTGTACTTTTCTTCTCCTTAAAATGTCGCAGAATTCTCAAAAACGCAAAGAAATTCCTCAGGAAATTAGAAAATTAGTTGTTAGGTTGAGAAATGAGGAAAAATCATATGGAGAAATAGCGAGTATAGTTGGAGTTAGCCGTTCATCAGTTCAAACTATTATAAAAAATTATAATAGAACAAATACAACAGCAAATAAACACCGATCAGGCAGGCCATCTAAGCTTTCAGAGCGTGAAAAACGAAATATTGTCAGACTCGTAGCAAATGATCCCAGAATAAATGCTGTTAATATCGCAAAAGACCTTGAAATATGTAAGCAGATAAGTATTCATCCCGAAACTGTACGCAATGTGTTGAGAGCTAATGATTTTCACAGTCGTATTCCAAGAAAAAAACCCCTTATTAGTGGGACCAATTTAAAAAAACGTTTTGAATTTGCAAAACTACACAAAAATGATGGCATTGATTATTGGAAAAACGTTATGTTTAGCGATGAGTCCAAATTTAATATATTTGGATACGATGGTAAACAAAGAGTATGGAGGAAACCTAACACGGCGATGGCAATCAAAAATTTACTACCAACTGTGAAGCACGGGGGAGGATCTGTCATGGTTTGGGGATGTATGTCCTATGCTGGAGTAGGAAATCTGGTGTTTATTGATAATACAATGGATCGTCATGTTTATCTCAATTTATTGAAAGCTAATTTAAAGACATCCGCTACCAAACTGGGTCTTTCAGCCAAATGGATCTTCCAGCAGGACAACGATCCAAAGCATACATCTCACGTTGTAAAGGAATGGCTGCTTTACAATGTCCCCAAACAATTGCACTCTCCTCCCCAATCACCGGATATGAATCCAATTGAAAATCTATGGAATGAATTGGATAGACGCGTGCGAAAAAATAAAATATCTAACAAGGAAGATCTAAAGAAGGCTTTAAGCGACGAATGGATGAAAATTGGTTCAGATATAACCGAAAAATTAGTTTCTTCAATGCCGAGACGCATACAAGCACTATTAGATGCTAAAGGTGGCCCAACAAAATATTAGTTTTAAAATATTGTCGTAAATAGTTCACAAACCAATATGTGATAAAAGCTGTATGTACACTTTTTTGTGATACGTTTTTAGACTGAATTACATTTTTTGTTAATAACTTTATCTTAAGCAACAAAAAAAACATGAATTTTTCTTTTATTTTCCTTTTTATGTTCAAAGAAATATATTTGTTTAAATAAAATTTACAAAATCTCTTTCTAGTGAAGAGAAAGTGAGTTATCCGTGTTGTATGTAGACTTTTTTGGGCTACGTACATTTCAATCATTTAAATCTAGATGAGCAAAAAAAGCACTAAATTCAAAAATAAAGCCATATTCTAGCCATTAACAATGATATACGATACGATGAGGTTAGACGTTAAATGACGATGCTATATATGTATATAAAACAAAAAGGGCAGAAATTTAGGGCGTGGCAAAAACAATTTTTTTAAAGTTTTTCAAACTTAATAAATATACCATTTATTTTAGGGCGTGACTGAAGAAAATATTATTGCTTGTATTGGCTTCTACCTGATTTAATGTGGGATGTGTGTGAAAAAGAAAAAAGGGGCTTAATTTGTAGGCGTGTAATAAAAGTGGGCATATTAAAATCTATACATACGTAGTTTTAGAAGGCCTTTCTTGGCACGTAAAAAGAATTGGACATTTGGGGGAAGGATCCGAGATGGCATAAGTGGCGCCCAGAATTTGAGGTCGGATTTAAAAGTCACTAAAGACAAAAATGAAGCCGCTAAATAAACGGCAGCGCTAAATATAAAAACCAAAAGGGCTGTATTTTGGGGCGTGGCAAAAAATAATGTTTCCTGTTTTAGAAACTTCATTGACATATCTTTCATTCTAGGGGGTGACTGGCACAACTTTTTTTTTGTATGGAGGTCGACCCGGTCAAATCAACATATACATCATGATGGAAAAAAATGTCATGTGCGACAGCGATTAAAGCTAAATAAAAAAAAAGTATACATTATTTTTATTTAAAATGGCAGCCATATTTAAGAGATATGAGTGCATAACATTCTACAATTTTTTGCATTCAAATATTGCCTCAGGTTTAGCTGAAATCGGCATTCGAAAAAATGGCTACAAAAACCACTTCTGTTTTCGTCACGTGCAAATGCCTTGTTTTTTGCAATTTTCTTGAACACGAAACAATTTATCAAAATGATTAATAGCACCAATTATAGGCCTAATTAATAGCTATAACTTGAATCTATTGCCAAAATAAAAATACGTTTTATTTTGACTTTTTTTTAACTTTAAATGTGTACGATGGTCACGTTCGACATGATGGAAATGCCCATATAAAAATTAATATCGAGCACCAATGAAAATACGTATTAAAATCATTAAAGATTCATTGCTCTTCAATTACACTCAACTCAGTTAATATTCCAGATCAATGAAAACCCCGATCTAATCACGGAACTTTCATTGGTTCTAAGCAATATTTTTAATGACGAGCCGTTTACCTAAATGTGAACCCATGCTCGCCAACGAAACGCTAATGTTAAAATCATGCATGTTTCACCTAAAAAGAACCAGTGCATTATCCGCGGAACCCATGAATTTACTACTTCTTTTGCATGTCTTTTTTTGCTAGGTTTATATACTTCTACTGAAAATAGCTTTTAATTTAATCTCTTATATCGAAGCTCTTAGTCGGCAATACTCTTTTACTTGTTAGATCATATTCTTAACTTTTTACAGCTATTTTATGCAAGAAATTGCATCCCCTAATGATAATTACGATTACAGAATGTAAAAGGATATATATAAGTTTGTCATTCCGTTTGTTACTTCTACAATATTGACCTTAGACTTCATAAAGTATATATGTATATTCTGGGGCATATGAGTTGCGAAGTTGATTTAATGATGTCCGGCTGCTCGTTTGTCAGTTGAAATGGATTTTCCAAAGACCCAAGATATAATGCAGACTTGGTAGTTAAAAATTTATGCTACATATATTTCGGAATTTCAATTGCTATATAAATTAAGCCTGATCGGTGCACAAATGGCTGAGATATGAACAAAAAACCAAGACTTCCTCTCTCTAATTATACCCAAAAAGCCCTTGTTGTTGTTTTTTTTCATTTTATTGCTATGCATATAAGCAGAACGGCTGGAGCAAAGGTTTCCAAATAAGGTGTAAGCATCATATCAAAACACAACATCTTTTTTTTATTTTATTTTTTTTTTTTAGTTCCCTATGCTAATCCCCGCGAAGCTTGACGCTTGTCTGCAGGAAGGAAACCAGAGTCTCTGGCGGGAATCGAACCCGCAACCCCTGGGTTGATAGACTAGCTCACTACTAGCTAACCTACCGGGGCACAAAATTTGGGCGATAGTAGACAAGTGTGCGTGGCACAAAGTTATTTTATTTATATCTAAAGAACGGTATTTATATAACTTTCTGCTACTATCGCATAACGATGAAGGGTTTATAAGATTCGGTTTAGACGAATATAGAACTCTGACTTGTTTTTGCTTAAATTTGTTTGCCTTTATACGGTTTAAAGTTTTAAAGTCTTAAAATAATGTAAAAAAAAACTTAACTTGAAACATGCTTTTGCAAGTTGTTTTTGTTTTCATTTTGTTTTTTCTTAACCTACTTACAACTACAATTGAAGCACAGCCGCGAATAACGTTGTAAACGCCACATTTTGCAAAAACTGTTATTTTGCAGATAACCGTTGACCTTTCTCTCTTACACCGTTTGAACATCAAATCAACCAAAACTATGCACCTTAACGCCTTCAAAATGTCGTACAAAGTGTCAGCCAGTGGAAGAACATTGCAAGTTACTAATAAAATGATGAAACCGAAATGTTTTTGCAGTGCGGAATAATGTTTTAAAAGCCTTTTGCATAAAAGTTTTTATTATCATAATTTTTAATAATAGAAAAATAAAATTTTTAAAGCAAATAATGCTGCCTGTCAAGCAACGTTTTTTTGCTCTCCTATTTTGTAACTTAAAACGTTATTCGCGGCTGTGCTTCAATTAATGTTGGAAGAATTCCAATCAGTTGTAGTGGAGAATCTAAGAAGAGATAAACTCACTGTTTATTGTTGATGGGGTTGTTTTAATTTTGATATAGTTAAAAAATTAACTGGAGCTTATAATTCTTATACGCTTAACAGTTTAATTTGGTTTAATATCTTTAGTTTTTCTAAAATCTTTGGATGAAGTTTCCGGACGATCTGGCCTAAGCCATCAACTAAGCATTCCTATCAACAATAAATTTCAGTGTTTTTATCAAAAATAAAAATTTGGAATTAAGCACAACTAACAAAATCTTTTTAATTAATGTAAAACAAAATAAAAAATTCTATTATTTAAATTGAATTAAAAAAAAAACAACAAAAATTAAAACTAAAAACAATTTTAAATTTAAATATTAATTTTTAAGCTGTATAAACTATTTCTGTTTAAATATAAAGTGATTGCTAAATTATGTAAATTGAAATTTTAAATGAACACTTTAATATTATTTATTTATTTATATACTTTTAACCGGACTTCTACCAAAAAATTTATGTTTATTTGCCTCTGTAAAAGTTGTGTTATTAAAAGATTTTAAATAAAACGAAATTGTTGATGCTGTTAAAAAAAAAAATTCAATAAATAAGTATAAAATAATTGCGTGTACTATTGGGTTGGTTAAAAAGTAATTTCATACACTTTCTCAAAGGTTTATAAAACGTTTGCTAGCAGCACTACACGCTAGACACTGTTAAGAGTTAATATTTTTTGTACGCCAATCACACAATTAAATGATTAGAAAGTTGTTTAGCTGTGTTATCAAGAAAACCTTTAAGTAGGAAGAAATTATTTTGATTTCACATCGTTCACAAAATTTTTATCTGTGCCTCCAACCGCACAATATTTATATACTTATCCGCTTTGCTCTCTCTTTATTTACAGTTTTCTTTGAGTGACTAAAGTAAGAGGAAGGAAATAAATAAAATAAACCTTAAAGTGGCAACATAATGTATCATCTATTATGTCCTCACAAAGTTCTTTCAAGTGCAACTAATCTAATAAGACTTGAAATATTCTTTGAAAAGTATAACAAACTTTTATATGAAAAGTAAGTTAAGAAGAATAAAGAGCATCTACGAGTAGGTGAATTTGTGTAGTTAAGTGTAGAATGAAGTGCTTGTGAGAGTGCAACAGTGTAAAAAAAGTGATTGTGTTTGTGTGTGAAAGCAGACATAAAGAATGGCTAGCAGACACTTGTAGAAAATTATTTTTTAACAGAAAATCGGAAATAGGAACAGAGTAAAGGAAATTGGTCCACTAATATACAAAACCAAACTGCACTTTCTTATAAAAACCACACACACACACAAATCAGTTTCCAACAGTTTTCTTGTTGCTTATAAAACAAACGTTTGCAAAAACGAAGAAAAAACATTAACCAGAAGTTCTAATTCTAGGGAAAATGTTTCAACAATATCAGTATTATTACTACTACAAACGACAGCAACAACAGCAGAATCAACGACAACAGCAACAGCAACACCATCACCACTTTTATCGCCAACAGCATCGGCTCTATTTAGCTAAAATACCCAAAATGCAACAACAACTACAAATGCCCACCTACCAAATGTTACGTTTCCTTTTGTTACTCGTTTGCTATTGTTGTCACTCCCAAGCCTCCATGGAATACAGTGCGAAATTAACTAATTGCTATGATAACCAATATGGTTTCAACGGTCATCATCTCTACAATGGAAGCATAGGCAACAGACATTTGATACATGAGGGCTCAGCACCAGCAACTAATTCTGCGAACATCAGCAATACTTCTAGTACATTAGCAGCATCCAACAATAGTGGACAATTAGATCGGTCTACTACAAATACCGGCAAAGGAGAAGCAACAACAGTTTATCCAAGTGGTGCCCACCAGCAGCAGCAACAACATCCGTCGTCTGTTAGCGGTTGGAAGTGCTGTTGTTGGAATGCAACAAGTTTGGTAAGTAGGAAAACTAATAACTAAGAAGATTTTCACCAATATACACTTTTTATTAAGTCTTTTATTCAGATTTAAACTACTTCATTGAAAAATAGAAAGAAAGTATAGTCGGTCAAGCGCGACCATGTGATCAGCATTGCCACGAGCAAAAAAATTAGCTTAAAAAAAAATTTTTAATTAGATGAAAAAAGTATTGGTTTTAGATGCACAAATACCACACACAATTTTAAGGGTCAAAAAGGCGGAGCGTGTAGTTCTTCTTCCAAACAAAAAATTGGTTATTTTTGTGTTGAAAAAAAGGAACAAAAATGGAAAAAAAGTACACAAGTACACATTGTAAACAAAGTAACCAATTTTGTTGAAAAGTGACCAAAACGGTAACGCTGCATGTGATAAACAGTACAGACAAATATTCGAAAGTGTCCCCTTTTGGGACCCATGAGCAATCATGAAATCACCCTGCCAAAACAAAATTATGTTATGAGGCTAAGATTCATTCACATTAGAGTTCTTTGTGCTCAATGATTTCTGGATATCTAGATATTTTCGGATTAAAATAATTTTAGGTTGGGGGCTTATATGGAACTTCTTGTCACCAGTACAAAATTTTGACAAGTACAAAATTTTTAAAAAAATTGTACTTGTCAAATTTAATTGCAATTAGTCTGTTTTCTTTCAGAAAGTTTGACTTTATAGGAGAGAGGGGAAGACAACAGGCTATTTTTCTCTACCATCTCACCCATAAACTCAAACTTTTTGAAAGCAAACTTTCATAGTGTGAACCCAGACTTACCAACATTTATAAGGATGTTAAGCACTTAATGCCATCTTCGGGCGTTGTATTTGTATATCAGCTTAAGTCGAAAATGGACACATTAAAAAAAAAAAAAAAAAAAAAAAAATTGGTGAAATAATTGAGGTTGCAATAAGACACATTTGAACGAAATTTCAAGTTAGTCTGGGGGCTATGAGAAATTATGGACCGATTCTTAAAATGTTTGCCCTTATGACAATTAAGACGTACCAAATTCAGTCATCTGCAAATTTGCGACCTGTATTTTGGGAACAAGGTTGAAAAACAACCGGCCAACAAGCCAGTCATCAGCAGGATGTACGGACCGACATCGTTAGATTGCACCAGAAAGTGGTTCTAAGTCGATCGGTATACTTAGTGCAGAGGAAAACATTTTTTCAATATTGGCAGCTTCAAAAAAACTATTTTTAACGACAAATTGTAAACATATTTTGGTTAAAATAACCATACTTGCTCCCCGCAACCATATAAAGGTCATCACTCAACCGGCAACCATATAATGTTGAAATTCAAGAGGCCACAACCATATTATGGTTGTCTCTAAACATGGTATGGGTTATTATGAGGCATAAAACCAGGGCTGTAGAGTCTTATAAAAACAGTTCTAACTCCGACTCCGACTTAAACTGTTCAAATTGTTTAAGTCCAACTCCAACTCCGAGTCGTTCTGTAACCTTGTTTCTACCCTGCAAATAATAGGACCAGTCCAAACACGCGTGTAAAGAGTAGCCCAGAAGGGACTAGGACTAGTCCAAAAGTAACGCAAACGTATGGAAAAACATGGTCCATTTAACATTACAATGTCCTAGGACAGGACCATATGACCCAGCTTTGGACTAAAGGAGTAGTTTTAAAACTACTCCATGGTATACTCAAGAAGATTAGTTTTGAAATCGTTTAAAAACGAAAGCATGTCGTTAAAAAACGAAGACATGTCGTCACACTACAAACACTTTTTAACAATGACATGGTCCATGCTTGCATTATATAGGACTAGTTAATGGAGTAGTCCATTTTATCAAAATGGATCAGGTGGTCCAATATTATTTGCAGGGTAAATAAATATGAGACTGGTCCTTATTTGACTTAAACCCTTTTTTAATGCACTACCTTTTAAATGGTTAAATATAGCAAGATTCTTTTAAAATTTCAAATCGATATTTTAATTCGAACACGTCCCGCATTTCAAAGTTTCAAAGTTTTCAGTTAAGGCAAAACACTGCTTTTTTTTAAATTTTTGCAATGAAAGTTGAAAATAAATATGGCGTTCTAAAGAAATACGAGTAAGAAGTATAAAACGATAGTTGTTTATGTATTTTTTCAGGGGTTTCAAGTTGTTTACTTTTGAGTGAAATTTGTTCATATTTTCATAAATAAAAAAAAAAAACAAAACGAAATATAACTATAACTATAACAACAAAAAAGAGACAACACAAAATAGAACAGCATCAAAGTAAGCCGTTGTGCCATTAACACTAGCACAACTTAAAATATGTCTCTTTAGTTGAAACAAAACTGATGTGAGTTCAGCTTACATGTGGGGACAACTCAAAATATTTCCCTATAGTTGACTCTGGAAAAGCTACTTTTTAGGTCTGTCACAGAAATCTAATCTAAAAAAGATTTCGTTTTATCTGAAGCAAATTACGTTAACACTTCCACTTTCGATCGCAGTTGATTTCTGTGACAGGCCTGGTTCTATCAAAAAGAGGGATACAACTGTATTTTTTTTTTAAGAGTAGAGAAATTGATGTTTTTGATTTTTACATTGGGCACGACTATAAAAAAAAAACATGTCCTCAACTTGACATGAATCATTTGAAAGCCAATTCATGTTCAAAGAAGAAAAAGGAAGAATCTTGTCAATAAGACATGAGCCGTATGAACACAGACTTATGGATATTTATAGAACTATAAGAAATGAAGTCGCTTTCCTTATTTTCTTTAAGTTCTAAAACTATACAAAAGTTTTTTTATATTACTTTCTATCAAGACTTATGTCTTAAAACTAAAAAAGTTGTATATGTTGGACACATCTTTTCTTAATGAAAGTACCCTGAAGGAAACCTGGGTGCAAGTGTCTCTTAAGTTATTGGTGACATTGTCAACGAAGGGTCTACACTACATTACATTTGCCACTATATTTGGCTTTAATAAGAGAAAGACTTTTTTATCAATAACAACTGAGAAGAACAAATCCTATACAAGTTGAAGAAATAATAAAAAAAGATTGTTATGATTTCGTATTCTTACAAAAAGTGTAGACTACTTTTACTAAAATATACTAGCGATTCTCTGGTTCCAATGTCTACATATGTTCCCAAAAGAACTACCTATTCAGTACCTAGTCAGTAGTACCAACGTCAGTAGTAGATTTCCAATGACACGCACATGTTAAATGTCTATTGTAAATAACATTGCCTGGAGTATAATAAGTCACTAGTACTGGTTACTGTGTCAATAGTATAAAAGTACAGATTCACTAGTGACATTTCCTGCAGGGTAACGAAATACCCTTGTACCTTCTGTGAAAGGTATACAAATAAATATTGTTGGTGTTTTAAATTAAATATTAATGAAATAATTGGCAACAAAATGCCTCTTTCGAGAACCACAACACAAGTGACTGATTTTGACGGTTTTAGACGTATAATATTTGTTAGTGGGGCGCAAATTTGTATGGAAACTATTACGTTATCATTCGCTGGCATTGTCATTCTACTAATCGTGCTAAGTACTTTAATTGGGGGCTCAAATCAGCGGCTTATCGTTACAATTGCAGGCCAGCGACAGCGTTCGACATCGGGGGCCAGGCAGGAAGTTTATATAAATGAACATGATTTCTTGTTGTTTCCATAAGAAACTCTTAATTAATCGGTAATTTCTGTGGTGTATATATCAAACTATGGGCAAGCTCTTGCACTTTTTGAACTTTGCTTTTACGTAAAAAAAAATTGGGACCATGTAAAAACCGTTTAAAATTAAGCAATATAGCAATATTATTTCAAATTTCTTCGATTTTATACAAAAAATTAAAACCACATTTTGTTTTCGTGTGAGTGAATTTAGAAAGTGCCAAAGCGGATGCAGGGTAACTTCCTCCTGAACATTTTTTAAAGTTGGCAATGCAGAATGATGGTTTTTTGCTTTTCAAAAAGTTTCAAGTCTCAAGCTTGAAAATTATTTTTTTGGAAAACCATAACATTTCCAAAATAATCAGTATTGTGGTTATTTTGTCGAACTATTTATGGGATTTTAATCCAAATTTTTATATTTTTAATCAGGCTTAAAGCTACGTTCACAATCAAAAAAACAATTTCGTTTTTTCTTCTACCAGGCTTAAGTTCATCAAATTTAATTTTTCATTATATTATTTTTATGAAGAAAGGAATTTTACAACATGAAAATTAATTAAAATTGTTATTGATAATTTTTCATTCTTGACTAGCTGGCTTGAGATTCGAACCCAGGCGGCTGGTTACCCTGCCATGTTTCGATCACAACCACTTGATCTCTTCAGAGGGATTTGCCGTCTTACAATCGCAGCCATCGATGACCGCTGACGTCAATAGTCAAACATCAATCCTTAAACCATATTGTATTTTAACCTTTGGTAGATCGAAATTTGCTTTTTTGAATGATTATCCACTTTTAATTCATTTTTACATGTTTTTCCTTTATCGCTGTGTTTTCGTACTTTTTGTCAAGAATTCTTCTTGAATTCCAAAGTAAATTTTTGTTTTTTCCATTTTGTCTTTCTTTTTCTTGTTGACCTTTTTCAGCACAATTTGAATTTCCAAAATAATAAAAAGCGTATTGTTCCGGTTTAAGTGTCTTTAATGGGCACTCTGCGCTATCACACAAGCCTTACGTATTTTGTGGAAAATACAACCCAGTCAAGATAAGTTGTTATTGATTTTTTTAAATTTTCAAACAATGATTAAATCATAAATGCATTTTCGTCAAAATTCGTGAAACTTGTGTGATAGTGTAAAGTACCCTTAAGGAGCATATCAATAAACATTTATTCATTTATGTTTATGCACACATGCTTAATAAGAAATTTTTAAATTAAACTTTTCTATTTTAGAACAAATTTTAACTTAACGCCTTTCTTGCTTAAATTTAATTATTTAACGTTTTATTTTGTAAAATAACACTTAATTAAATTTTGCACTTTATCATACTCATTTGCAGCATGTAGGAAGCTTGTGATAGAGTACATACTTGTAATATAAGTACATTTTCTAGTAATTGCTATTAATTACTGGTTTTTATTTTTTATTTGAAAAAGTTTTTTAAGGAAACAGCCTTCTTTACTCAACACTATTAAAGGCGATTTTATGAAACAAAAATAAATAGAGAAAAAATATTTATAAGACTGCTAATAAAATCATTTCTCTAAAAATCTATTGATTAGGAAAACTGTTATTTATATAAACTTAATAAATGTTTAAATGTTTAAAATTTAAAGAATTTTAAAATTAGCTTCTTATATTGCTGCTGTTGTGCTTGTTTTGCAAATACTGCCATGTTTGCAAATCATAAATTACATATACAGCCCAAATTTCATCATTGTTAAGTAATATTTTTTTATGGGCCCCCAAAGATTTGGGGCCTCGGTGTAATTTTTGCAAAAAGTGACCATTTTCTCAGGCTCATATCTTGCAAACCGTCAACATATAAAACATTGGTGTCCAGCCCATACCACAATCGTGGAAATAAATTCACACACATTCCACGAGAGTACACAATTCAGTCGTCGATTACCAAGCGACGAGTGCACATGCGGCGGATGCTTACATATTTTTTGTATTTTTATTAAGAATATTTGTCTCTTTATTCACTAATGCTTATAAAAAGCAATACAACCACAATTTAAATTTTGGACATCACTGATATAAAATCAAAAAAACTTCATCTTCAAGATCAACATCGCAAAAAACTTTAAAAGCAAACCGCTCAAAATTCAGGGAAACCATCAGGTACAAAAATTTACCTAAGATCTCAATAAACAACTTTTTAAAACATATGAACTTCCTTGGAATGATTCTTAGCACAGTTTCGGTAGCCGCAAAAGTGAAAAATTTCTCGAAAATTTTTTAATTTCATTAGTTTTTTTCTCGAATCGAATTTTCGAGAAAATTTTCACTTTTGCGGCTACCTAAATGGCGCTAAGAATCATTCCTAGAAAGTTCATGTTATGAAGAAAGTTGTTTATTGAGATCTTAGGTACACTTCTGTAGTTGATTATTTCCTTAAATTTTGAACGGTTTCCTACCTATGGACCTAAACAGGGGGAAAAAGGGAAACAAAATCGATTTTTTTTTGCGATTTTGATCTTGAAGATGAAGTTTTTTTGATTTTATATGTTCACAATTTTTGTTCTTTATGTTCTTTACGGTTTGCCTGAGAAAATGATAACTTTTTGCAAAACTGACACCGAGGCCCCAAATCTTTGGGGGCTCATAAAAAAGCGCATGACTTTGGGCAAAACTGGGAGACACTGGTCTTTTTTTTGTCTTATATCACATAGTGGTGTCCGTATGTGGCTTTTTTTTCGTGTTGCACTGTGTAAGGAAAGCACAAACAGTCTAGAATGATTGCCTTAGTATAACTGATTTTTTCCGGGACAATTCATTTGCTGGCAATTCCGACTTTATTGGAAATTTAACAGCGCAGCATTAGTGTAGTCATTGAGTTCAGAATCCTTCTCGTGTGAAATTTCTCGAGGTAGACATCGAAAATAACTATTTTTAGCTGCTTATCCGATTAAGTTTAATTTTTCCGAAGAATATGCAAATTGACTAAGGGCTATTCCTCGGCAATCAATTGGAATTCTATTTTGGTTTATTTGTTACAATTATTGCTATAAAATAAGAGAAAAAAAGTGTAAAGCAAAATAACTTGAAAAAGCTGCATCTAGAACCTCAAAATGGCTAAAATGTCAAAAAATTTTAATTTTTTATATCTTTTTAAAATGCTAGAAATTTGTGAAAAATGTAGCAAAACGCAAAAAGCATGATATTGATTAATTTATTATTTAGCGCTAAAACTAGCGAAACCCAAATGAGATTTTATAAGTTTCGAGCTTGCATTTTAAGTGTTGCACTATGTTATCGGGCAAGCTCATAAATTTCTAATACCCTCCACCAGGGCTGTCAGATATAGCGATTTTGAAACGTGTTTGGCGGTGGGATTTTCCGATTTTGGATTTAACTGGCGATTAACTTGGCTATTTTAACCATTTGTATTATTGAAGCGCTTTTTTTAACAATTTGTCATTTTTGTTATCATTACTAATAAAAAAAATCTGGCAACTTTTTTCACATGATTTTTGTTTTGTTATCATTTTAACAGCCAATTTCACCAAGTTCAGTTAAAAATAAAAATTACTTTAACTTCCATTTAACAATTATAACTGCACTTGGTAAAATTGGCCATTTGTGAATTTTATATTCAGTCACTTTTTAATACCAATAGTATGTATACAGGTCAAAACACCAGTAATTAGGCTTCCCACCTTTTTGTTTTGCAATTAAAGTACATTTATTATTAAAGGTTAAGAAAAAAAAGTACACAGTATATACTTATATAAAGTACAATTAATTTCTCTTAATTCTAATATTTAAAAACGTTTTTTATTGCGTTTCGCAAGTTTTATCAAACAATTACACTGTGCTAGAATTTGACACTAATTCGGGTACGCTGAATCCATAAAATCACCTTTAAACGATACATTATTTTTGTAACATCCGCAGTGGTTTTAAAAACATAATTGTGACTCCTTGGCAGTATGGGACCTTTTCTTCAATATATTTCTAGTATGTATTAAATATTTTGTATGGGAGCCCTCTTAAGGAATGGAAATAGCGATTGGGTTTGTTAGAAATTAATGATTGGGATGAATTTAAAGTTAACCATAACAGGAGCTTTAACCACGTTTGAAGACTCCCTTTAATAGTTCTTCAGTTGAGCGATATTTATTATATGCATCCTATGGGAGGTTTTTCCCCCTGCGCCTACCCGCTTTATTTTTATTTTCAATAGTGTATTTTACTATAAGAGTGACTTCTAGAAAGTTTGAACATTATCACTATAACAGTTCTTAAGTTACGCGATATTAAACATTGGCGTCCTATGGGGGAACCCTTCCCCCGCAGCTATTTTATTTAAATTTTAGGGCTCAGAAGATCCTACTACCAAAATTTCAACAAAATGCGTGCAGCGGCTCTACCAATTCCCCTGCCCCTATCGAAAAAATAAGTAGCCTATTTTATTTTTAGGGCTCACGTGATGTTACTGTAAAAACTTCAGGAAAATCGGTTCAGTTGTTTAGGAGTCTATAAGCCAACAAACAAACAAACAAACATTTTTCATTTTTAGATGTATAGATAAAAATAAAAAAATAAAACGAAAAGGAGACAATCCTGCCCTCCGTATGAAACTTTCTTTATATTCTGCAAAGATCTCATAAAGTATATATGTACATTCGGGTGGGTCGATTTGTATGGATGATAAAAAAATTAAAAATCGTATAGCAAAAACGTAATCTACACAAAATTCTAAGAAAATTCTTCGAAGAAACCATGGGTCTAAAATAAAATCCTAATCCGCGTCTCTCGACTTGAACATTTTTTTACTTGTGTGAAAATTTTTTTTTAATATAAAAATAATTATGAGTGTAAAAAATATAAAGTGCAAAAGAACTACCTTACTAAACAATTTTATTCAAAAAATTCGATTTCTTTTTGTACATATATTGAGGGCTCTTGAGTAATTATAAGTCTATTCCATCTGTCTATCGGTCCGTTTATCTGTTTGTTAGTCTGGTAAATTCACACTGACTTTCGAACTTGTCAAATTATTCCTAGTTCTCCTAAGCAGTTTGGGATTCAGCACAACCAACTTGGTAGGAAAAAACTTATAGAACAGCTAATGCCGTAAGTTCACTTTTTTCAAGCAGAAGTAACATAAGAGATTTAGCTCGTGACAAATCTTCCAACTAGTTTCTTCTAGACCTTAACGCCGCTTCACTAATGTAACCAGCACGGCTATCAAATGAGAGCTCAGTTCCAATAAAAAGGCAATGGGCGGCTCTATTTGCTAAGCAATCTGTTTTATCATTGCCCACATGTTTTCTTTTTGAGCACATGAATGAATCATATGAAAATCCTTTTTCAATCGCTGTAGTGGTAAATCAATTTTAAATTCAAACCATTTAGATATCATTATTCGAACATATGAATCAGATATGAAACCCTTTTCAATCAATTAAGTGATTAATGAGTTTTTAATCATCCAAAGTTATTTGAGAAGACTCATTTATGTGATTTATTTCAAAAAGTTATCAGCCAAATGCTAGCTGGGATATATGTGTATCCAAAATACACCGCAAATATATTTAAAGCTTTCTCTCAATGAATTTATCTCTAACGTTGCTATGGTGTTAAATGGGAATTGTCTGTCCGTTATAAATAAAATTCCAACTTGATTACGATTGAACAGGAAATTCAAATCATATTAAAAGGATATAAATTTAAACACAAAACTTAAAAAAAAAACTAAACGAAAGAAAAAAATTTGGCTACGTTTGTTAAATTTATTATATTCCTAATACGAAATAAAATTGCATAGTGGGATGAAGAAAATAATAATATGTGTTTAAAATTTAAACTAAAGCTTTTGCAAAATTTAAAAGAAAAACTTAAGTCAAGAGTTTTAGATAGAATTTAATGTAATAAAATGATTTGCTATCGTTTTATAGGGCACAGTGGGTGAGAGTTAAAGATTTAGGTTAATTTAACTGATATTTTTTAAATGGCTGGCGCATTAGTAATAAAATTTATGGTAAGAATTATTAAGCAATAAATCAATTAAACTTGTGGACTCAACAAATCGTTTTTTTTTATTGTACCCTTCACCACAGGTGGAAAAGGGTACATATAAGTTTGTCATTCCGTTTGTAATTTCTACAATATTGATTTATACATATATGATTGATATATAGTATATATATTCTGGGTCCTTATGAGGAAATAAGTTGATTTAACGATATCCGTCCGTCTTACGTTTGATATGTGTTTTCGGAGACTCCAGACATGATAGCGGCTAGGTTGTTTTACATTTATTTACGCCTTATATATCAAAAGATCGGAAATTTTTAATAGAAAATATTTTCTGAAAAACTCGGGAAAATCGGTTCAGATACGAAAAAGTTATAGCCAAAATATTATTTTTTTTTTTGAAAAATAGCCATTTTCGGGAACTATAGATCTTCCCGAGTCCAAGTTTTATAACCAAAATAACTGGCAAATTTCTTCTTTAACACGTCGGTATATAAATCTGTCAAATCGGTTAAGAAATAGCAGAGTTTTGACCAAAATACTGAAATCCCAAAAATTACCCTTTTTATAATTAAGTTTGTTTTTTATATCCTTCACCGAAGGTCTAACACCCTATAAAGTATACATATTCTGGGTCCTTATGAAAAAAGAAGTTCAAATTCGGTTGTCGTGTCTTCTAGCATAATGCCCAATATGATTTTCGTTATCACCCTTCTTTATTATTTCATATATTTAACGAAATAATTTGAACAAATAGAAACTAGGAATTTTTGTGTTTTTTTGCTACTTAAAAACTCGCCAAAAGAGATAAATCTACGGTATGACAACAGTGCCTTTACAAAAAGAAAACAAACAAAAAACTGTGTTGAGTTGTAAACAGTAAACGGTTCATATTTCATTTAAATGATATTTAAACAGCGTTCCTTCATGGTTCAGTTGTCTAGGGGGTGTGTTAAGTCAGAAACTGTGAGTTCCCTGGTTCGAATCTTGGTTTTTTAAAAAGATTTTTTTTTTTTAATATTTGTATGTTCTAAATACGATTTAAAAAAAAATATTTACCAGTTTTCGCTTTTTAAATTTCATTTATAATGAAGTTTTAAGTATTGTAAATATGTATGTATATGTAAAAATTATTTAGTTGCTCGGTATTCTGCTCGCACAATTGTGAAGGGTATATAAGATTCGGCACAGCCGAATATAGCACTCTAACTTGTTTTTTAAATGTTTTGATTTGGCTCTACTGTGCAGGGTGAGATGCAGGACATTAAACTGGATTAATAAATAAAAATAATAAACTTTGATATGAGAACTTTTTTAGTTGAACTTTTTAAACTTAAATTCGTTTCTGGAGTCGAGGGCCATAGTAGCTAGCACTCCAAACTCATATTATATAGTGTCATTTATTGTATTATATAATATTAATAAAAACAAAAAATAAAAAATAAATTTTTTTTTTTTTTGAAATATATTATTTTTCTTATTTATTACATTTCCAATTATTTCTACTGTGCAATGGTTTATGTATAAACTGTTGATTATACATTTATTCATTTCCCTCATATTTTTTCGTTTTGCCCTTTCCTTTTGTTTTTGCTTTTTTTTTATAAATAATTTGATCCCGACTGTTTTTGGACATTTAAATTGATAAACTCGAGAGTTAAGCACTTAAATATAAAACGATTTATTTTAATTCTACAGTTTTACGAAAAGATTCCCTCTGCTTAACCGTACTTATTTAAACAATCCCACTGTGCAACATTTGAGTTAAAAAAACTACTTACAACGTTTTTATTAACTTATGTTATTCTTTTGTTTATCCTTATTTAAATATGATTTGGCACTTGAAGGATACAATATTTGTTTTGTGGACAAATGTTTAATGTCCTTCAAAAGGAATTAAAATATCAAAGAAAAAACATTACATTAGTTAAAAATAGATATGACGCAAAAGTTAAAAATAGCAAATAATCTTAGGTCTTGTTTAAAGAAAACAGCCAGAATACGGCAATAGTTTAAAAGACTGCTGCACAGGCTTCTTCAACATGACAACTATACAGTAGGGTGTCCCAAAATTTTTTTTTTTTTTTTGTGATTTTCATAGGTGCTCAACTAAAATTTAAAAGCTTATAGGGTGAAGTATTTTTGATTTTTTTTTTAGAATTTTCGGAATAGGTTTAGAGGTCGCGCAAATGGAGTTTTCATAAAAAAAACGAAGTTTTCGGCCATTTATTTAACTTTACTCATAACTTGGTTAATACCACGAGTTTCTTCACTTTTGAGGAAACAGTTTTAAAGAAAAGTATCCAAGCTTTATTCCTGTGTGAAAAAATTATAAGTTTTGGTGATGAGTGTACTCATTTAGATACCCTTAATTACAATTTTTCGTAATTTTTTAACAAATTCTGTAAATAACGGCTTATTACTTTTCAAATTTATATGAAAGGTATTAAAACTAGGGACGCGATTTTGAAAACCGATAAGTTCTAAACAATTAAGAAAAACAAAAATGGAATTTTGTCCTACAGTTTCCGAGTTACACTATTTTTATAGTTTGTACCTTAAAAATGGTGATACTTTTTTCGTTATAATTATTGTATATTTCCATTAATTTTTATAGTTAGGTTTTAACTGTCATTAACTTCTGACATTTATTGATCTGAATCGTTACACGCTGTCATTTTCACTTTCTATTTTATGTGTGCTCCAGGGGCTATCAATCGGGCTCGCTGAATGATGAAAATTATCTATTCTTTGAAAATATGCATTTTCCAAAACCAGTTGCAATCTTATATAGACAAATCAACAGTTGATGCCTTGCTTGAATTCAGTTCATTTATTTTAAAAATATGTATCAAATATTGGTGCCGTATCAAGGGCCAGTGCTCCTCTCAATCTCAATCACATCTGAGCCTATTAAAGGAATTGGATAGTTAGTTATAAAATTATTAATAAAGCCGTTGAAAAAGCCTAGCTTAAAACTGTTCTAGGTCATCAGTGGTACTTAACTCCGAAATTGGCTGCCTAAGCGTTTTTTGATGAACGTATCGACACCAAAACTTTGCACTTAATGACAAAAAAAACTTGCAGATACTCCATGGAGCGATTACGAAGGTGCAAATGTAACTTTAACAGAAGAAAAATCTAGAAATAAAGAAACTCAACAATTTATTTCAAAAGCCAGTCTAACTTTTTTTGAAGTTTGCAATATTTCAATCGATTTTTTTAAAAAATAGATCCAGAGAATTGGAAAGCTAACAAGAGGCAAAGAAAAAAGTTCAACAATTACAAGTGGTAAATGATGTGGTAGAACGAGGTGTGGCTTTGGCTAATACTTATATTAATGTCACAACTTCTGAAACTGATTACCAGAACTTGTTGCAAGGTATAGAACTACATCGCAAGAACCTCAATAAATGATTTTTCACAGAGCTGGCAAACAGCTTATAATAACATATACTGGGTATAAAGATAAAAACGGGTATAACTCAGGAATGGTAGGAACAAATTTAAAAATTGTTTATTCGTTATAATTAGAATTAATTTGTCTTTCAAACTGCATCATTAGTTTTAATACCTTTCATATAAATTTGAAAAGTAATAAACCGTTATTTACAGAATTTGTTAACAAATTACGAAAAATTTTAATTAAGGGTATCTAAATGAGTACACTCATCACCAAAACTTATAATTTTTTCACACAGGAATAAAGCTTGGATACTTTTCTTTAAAACTGTTTCCTCAAAAGTGAAGAAACTCGTGGTATTAACCAAGTTATGAGTAAAGTTAAATAAATGGCCGAAAACTCCGTTTTTTTTATGAAAACTCCATTTGCGCGACCTCTAAACCTATTCCGAAAATTCTAAAAAAAAAATCAAAAATACTTCACCCTATAAGCTTTTAAATTTTAGTTGAGCAACTATGAAAATCACAAAAAAAAAAAAAAAAAAATTTTGGGACACCCTACTATACAGTACTGCCAAACACTGTATTTCAGTGATACTTCTTTTCAGAATTAATACTATTGCAAATTGAACAAAATATAAAAAAACTTTAAAAAATTTACCATTTTTGGCAAAATTTCTAAAACTACAATTGCAAACTATTCCAAAAATTTGCTAAAAATTGCAAATTTTGTCTAGAAACTTCAAATCTCCTTATATTTTCTTTAAATAGTGTGCTGTTTTTATGTAAGGTATAGTAAGTACGTCATTCCGTGTGAAACTGTTTTTAATATTTATCAAAGACCCCATAAAGAAAATATATTCTTGGTACTAAAGTAGTTCTAAGACAATTAACCCTTTCAGTGTTTTTGTCGAATATATTCGACATTACATTGTACTCTGTTTCTACGCAATTTTACTTTATAAAAGTGTACAGTAAATTATATTTTTTTGTTTTATCTGAAAGAAAGACACGTTTGCTATTTTAAATAGTTGTTACATTAGGCATTGACTTTCTTTTCTTAATATTGAGGGCATTGTCGTACACTAGTCAGGAAATTCGTAAAAAGGTTATATTTAGGACGAAAAAAAAAAAAAATAGTTTCGGTGATCGGGCGATATTAAAAACAATTTGTAAGTAATTATACATGCGTAAATAAATATTTACTTGAAAAAAAATATGAGAAAAATTAATTTTAGGTTCTTTTGGGGACCTTTGAAGGTCAATTTTGAAAATATTTGACATGCCCTAACAACCAAGGGAGATACATGAAACAAAAACTACTATTTTTCCCGGCTTCAGCGCCATCACATTACCTTGAATACAAATTTTCAGATCTATATCTCGCCAAAAATTATTTTTGACCCTGAAAGGGTTAAGCTATGTCCGTCGGTCTGTCTTAAAAAAAACAACAGAAATTAACAACTTAATGTCAAATTGTTTATAGTTTTTCTAAGCAGTTTCGGATTAAAATGTAACACAATCGATTTAATAGAAAAAAAGTTATGGACCCGAATGTGGAACAACTTTCATAAATAATGTACATTTCTGTTAAAAAACTAAAATTAATTGGTGGCGCTAGAATCGATTGTTTTTAAAAGTAATTTTTTTTAAAAGTAATTCGTAAAAATCGGTCTATAATTTATTATAGCGTCGGCACTTTTGTAAACGTACATTGTACATGTGGCGTACTGTAAATATTTATGTTGCACGGGAACCACTTATTATACACGGATCATATTGCGTTAACGTTTCCCATGCGTTAGTTAATAAATATTCTTAATATCAGGCTAATCATTATTTTCACAAGTATATAAGCCTAAATAATTGTGTAAACAAAAGAAGAATTAAAACTACACTTGCTCGAGCAACACCATAAGTTGCTCGCAAGAAGAAATAAACTACTCTTACTTGAGCGACATCATAGGTTGCATAAAAAAGTCTTTTCGGAAAACACTTTCGGCCGCGTTAAACCTTAACGACTACGATTATGTAGTAAGATTTAGTCTGTATAGTTCCATAAGACCACAGCACCGAATTTCGTATACATAGATCTTTCCAGAATTAACCAAAGGCTCAAAATAAAGCCCACTCTTGGAAGGCACTTTTGTACGCTTAAAACGAATAACGCTTTTCTTATCAAATTTGATTTAATTTAGTTCTATTAGACTAGAAATCTCGTTGCCATATTTTGTAAAGATTTAACATATATCCCATATAAAGCGGGTTTCTGAAAGAAAAAGAAAGGGGGATGCAAACGCATGGCACGATGTTGATTGTGAATCACACCTTAACGTCGTGTTTTTTGCCCAACTTAATTTGACATTTCTTTGTTTCAGTATTTGACAAATTCAACCATAAGAGGTACACAAGTGAGCATCGCCTTGAGATTGTTGAAGCTTTCTACGAAAATGGGCGTTCAAATCAAAATGTATGTCGTACACTTCGTGATTTTTTTGGTCAGCATAATCGATCAAATGTGTCCACAATCGGGAGAATTGTGCGCAAATTCCAGCAAACCGGCTTTGTAAGAAATGTGAAAGCAGCTGTTTGGTGCGTATTATGGACTGGCGGCGTCACTTCTTCAAAAAAGAGGTCGAACAAGTAGTTACTGTGAATGGGGTTCGCTATCGCGAGATGATTACAGACTTCTTGTGGCTAGAAATTAAGGATTGGGACCAGAACGATATATGCCACACAGCCAACGAACCAATGGCTCTTTTAGAAATTCAATGGCCGTGTTATCTCACATCATGGCGATGTTAATTGGCCGCCACGACAATCTCATTTGACACCGTTGAACTTCTTTCTTTAGGAATATTTAAAAGAAAAAGTATGCGTCAATAAGCCAAGAACAATTCAGAGGCTAAAGGCTCAGTTAGGCGAACGTTGCTGTACCGTATCTGTACTGTATCAATCAGCTGTTCGCTTTTTGTTTATGAAAACCAATACAAAAGCTTACCGAAATGCAATGTACCGTAGTTGCAACGTACCAATCTGTATAAAATAGAATTTCATGCCGTTGTTACGTGACATTTGTAACACAGAGATGGGCGGCTTGTATGTTACATTGCATGCGGGTAATTTTGCTCTTTTTTTTTTTGTACTTTTTTTTAGTATATCTATGGAATTGCGACAAAACAACTTACAATACAACATATTTCCAGATATACAAATATACATATGTTTAGATGTTTAAAATAAACAAATGCATATACACATACAATGGAAATGTGAAACATATAAAAGACTTTAAATGGTATCAATACCTTGTTTGGTGTATGCACATTTACAATTACTGTATGCTAAAAATTTTTATATGCCAAAATACAAATTTATTTATTGTAAATCTGTAATATAAATATTAAATTATTAACATTTTTTACATACACAAAATACGGTTTTAATACCATTTAAATCACGTGGTACCTTTTCTGCACAACGGTCACCATTTGAATATTTTTGATTCCCATCACTGTGTGTTTTGTTTTATGTATACTATTACTTTTTGTTTATGTATGGGAAAACATATGACACGTTTTTAAACGTTCTATAAGTGCACTAACGTGCTTACAGTACGGTGCGGTACATTACGGGTACAGCAACGTTCGCCTAACTGAGCCTTAAGGCCTGGAACAGAATAAAATAGTTGTAGTAGTAGCTGAAACTGACGAATGTTCTGCAGCGCGACAAAGTTCAAAATTTTGAATTTTGCGCTTCAACTTTAACTGCAGCGACTACAACAACTACATATTCTGTTGACAGTAGTTGGAAACTGCGGTTTTTAACTTTTGACAGCGGTATTCGTAACGTTGTACTACAGCGACTATTCTGTTCCCCACTTAAAGGATAAGATAATTTGGCACATTAACGACATCGATCATCATTTATGTCTCAGAGTTGTTGAAAATATGGACCATTGGGTAGAGGGATGCCACCGAAGCCAAGGGGAGCATTTGTCTCACACATATTTGCAATAGATCCTTCTGTAATAATAAAAATTTTTAATTAATAAGATATTGTGTGTTGTGCTTAATTCTCAATTTTTATTCTTGATAAAAACACTGAAATTTATTGTTGGAGTATTTCTAAATTTTTTGGAAAGCCAAAGATAAATTTGAGTTTTTTTTTATCAAGAATAATAATTTTGAATTAAGCACGACAAGCTAAATCTTATTAATTGAAAATGTTGTATTTCACAAAAATGACTTTGATAATAAACTGGCAAGTGCACGGCTTAACAAAGTGAACTGGCAACTTGCTTTATTTTTTGATTTTCTTGCGAAAACAATAAAGCAAGTTGTTTTTGTTTTTATTTGGTTCATGTTGGGAGAATTCCAACCAATTGTAGTTGGGAATGTAAGAAAAGATAAACTCACTGTTTATTGTTGTTGTTTTTGTTTAAACTTTGATGTTGTTACAAGTAAAACTGTTGCTTATAATTCTTATTCGCTAAACAGTTTTATTTGCTTGATATCTTTCGTTTTTCTAAAATCTTTCGATGAAGTTTCCTGATCTGGCCTTAGCAACCAGTGAAATGCGCATAACGAATTTCGGTGTTTTTATCGGGAATGGAAATTGGGAATTATTAATTACAAATTATGTATTCCCAAAAATTACTTTGATGATAATAACAAATATTTAGATAATTCTCTGAAATCTTTTTGTTTTATTTACAATTAAATTTTGTAATAACGATTCATAAATTACATACCCAGTAAAAACTTCGGCTGCAAAATAATGTGTTGAGTAATCAGAAAAATATGAAGGCACTACTTGCATGCCCCAAAATGAACGCATTTAAAAGTAAGTCATTATTTGTTTACTTAAATACATCCAGAAAAAAGGAGTTATAGAAGTGGTTATACATGAAGTTATAGAAGAAAGCTACTAAATAATGAGTTAAAGAAGCTATTCTTTTTTAAAAAGTAAGCGAAGTTTTTATACCCTTTACCACAGGTGGTGAATAGGGTATATATAAGTTTGTCATTCCGTTTGTAATTTCTATAATATTGATGTTAGACCCAATAAAGTACCCAGTAAAAAATTGTTTCATTTTTGCGAAGCACTAAAGGTACATTTAAAAAAATAAGCGCACAAATATGCGCTATGCAATAAGACATACAGAAATGCAACAAAGTAAGTGAAAGAACTCTCAACAACTTTTATTAAACAAAAATAGCATTTCAAGTGCTACGGCATTCCCTTACCACGAAGCAAGTTTTTAAGGGAGAATACTAAAAAAATAATGGTATCAAAACATTCAGTGTGTAAAGCTGATCGTTACATCTAACAATTTTTATGTGCGCTGAATAATGCGCTTTATGTGTCAAAAATGTATTGCTTCAAAGTGGGAACTCGCCATATAAAATTCATGTCTTCCGTAAGCGCAATGGTAAGCGAAACTTTTATGTTTCTCCCTTACAAACCTGCTTCGTTGGAAGCTCCATTTTTTATTGGGAATATATATTCTGGGTCCTTATGAGGAGCGAAGTTGATTTAACGATGTCCGTCTGTCCGTTGAAATGGGATTTCCGAACACCCCATATATGATGGAATCCAGGTTATTATACATTTATGTCACATATGGTGCGGAATTGTTTGCTATTGAAATTCAGCAAGATCGATCCACAAATGGCTGAGATATGAGTAAAAAACCACGACTGCCTCAATTTTTTTCCTTTAAAGGTCCAATTAGACGTGACATTACCATACCAACACTGTATAACCAAAACGACATAAACATACCATACAAACCAATTCAATTTTGGTTTCTACGGTCATACAGTGGCTATGCTAATACAGTGTTGGTAATGTGTTTTTTTTTTGTTGTTTTTTTATACCCTTCACTACAAGTGGTGCATTTTATTTGTAATGTGTTTAATTTTACGCATACACATTAATGCATGTATGTTTATGATATGCCGCTCAAATAAAGAAACAAACTCATAGACTCAATATATTTTAATTTAACGCTTCTTCAGTAAAAGCATTCGTAGCCGAGTTGTTAAGTTCTCTCCTGAGACTGATGATATTGCCAGTTCGAATCCCTAAAAGAATTTTTTTTTTCATTTTTTTATTTAATTTTTTATGTTCTAAAAAACGATTTTAAGATTATAAAACGAACATACATATACTTTTTGTTTTTTTTATATTCTTCGGCATGACGAAATGAAAAGTTGGCGTGGCTCAATTAATATTTATTTATACCTAACTAAAGAACGTTATTTATGTATATAACTTTTTGTTCTTATCTCATCATGGTGAAGGGTATATAAGATTCGGCATAGCCGAATATAGCGCTCTTACTTGTTACTGGGTATGTTCGCATATTTAATGAAAATAAAGTACAATTAGGTTTTGTTTGACTAAAAAGAAAATTACAAGACTTTGTAAAATCGGCCGGCCAATCATAACAACATTTTCGCAGAATTTTCTACAATCGGAAATGGTTATTTTTTATTTACTAGAAATTTCAAAATGTCCAACTAAAGATAAATATACGTTTAGTATTGCAATATCCTTTCAATTACATTAATTAATTTTCCCCAACATTTTATTAACTCGTTGTTTTAAATTCTATTTTTAACTTTTCCACTTACAGGATGAAATTGAATGCCGTTGTGAGGGTGAAGCTTTAACCAGAGTGCCACAAACTCTGACCATTCCCTTGCAACGTTTAACAATTGCTTCGGCTGGAATTCCTCGTTTACGCAGCACTGGCTTAAAAGTCTACAATGCCACATTGTTGGACATGTAAGTTGTACAAACAAATAAAAATGAAAAAAATAATAACATTGTTGTAATATTGCATCTAATTAAATTTCTGTGAAAAATATTCAACATTTTGTATTAAAAATAAAACTTTTTTTTTTGTTTAGAGTATTGACTGACCTCAAATACCTTGAAACCATAGAAGATGGTGCATTTGCCAGTTTAAAATTATTGCGCACCATGTAAGTTTAATATTAATTAACGCTATTATAAAACATCATTATCATTATCATTACACATTTTGCACCACTATCAATAATATCATTATGGTCGTAGGGAGCCACACAGTGGCAATAAATTTATACACAGACAAAATTAAATTAAGAACATTCAGAAAAAGTCGAACTAAAAGCTATTGCCATATTAACTAAGTTCCTTTAAATTCGCATTCGCAAATCTAATCTATGAACGCGTACTTTGTTATTTACAATGCGACGTTCAGCTTGCTATAGTGCAAGCTATCGATTGACTGAACAAAACACTTAAAAAAAATTAAGTTTTCTTAAAAGAAACTGAAGGGTTTCTTCAGCTTTCTAAAATCAAAAATTTAATTCTTTACTGGTTGGTAATTCTGGTTTAATGAAACTGTGAAATAAAAAGTTGTTTTACATTTTTATAATCTAAATATAAATCGGCTAAGGCAAAACCGTTAAGAACACTTTACTCATCTGTATTGCAACCGATTTGAACAAAATATACCCCAATTCAAAGGTGTTTACTCACCGAAGTGCACAATATATATTTTATTAAAATCTGTTCTATCAGTTCAGAGTTATAAGCGTTTAAATTTGATACTTACACATATGCATCACACATAATAAAAATTTTGTTTTTTTCAATTATCAAATAATAAAAAAATAGGGTTGTCGATTATTCAACATATTTCAGAAACCGGTTTTCGAATATTTCGACTATATAAATCTAATGTATAAATCGGAACACGCTCTCCTTTGTTTGTCAGCCGAACCTCTATGGGGAGAAAAAAGTATCAAAAAGGCGAAATACGGGAAATTTAATTTCTTTCTTTTACATTTCCGTGCTGCACGTGATAAATTTAAATTTTCTATAAAATTGAAATTATAAACATAATATTATAGGTCCAGGGTCCAGAGTGAATGAAAAACCTAAAAGATGAAAAATTATGGTACTTTCTGTTTTTCATCTGGAGAGTTTTGAATTTTCGTTAAAATTCGACATATAAAGATAAAATTATACGTTAAACTGGGTGAATAAGAACATGTAAGGGGAGCTTTTTGGTACTTCTTCGTTCAACATCTGGTACTTTGATTAATCTTCGCTAATATTAGAGATAGAAACATAAAATTAAACATGCAATGTTCTGAGTAGATGGCAGTCTTTAAAGGTTACTCATTATACTTTTTTGTTTTTCAATTGATTTTATTTATATTAAACTTATAAAATTACATTAACTCATGTAGAAGATAAAATATGAACCGGAGGTTGCTCCCTCGCCAAATCGATCCACTAAGACGGAAAAAATAAATGCTCGAAACATGTAAATTCATATAAACTTAGATGTTCTATGTGTTCTTCATATGTACATAAATATTTATGGTCGAATTTTCACCATTAGGCGAACACTAGTTTAGAGAAAAAATTCAAAAATAAAAAAATTTTCTCTTGAAAAAAAAAATGGTTGAGCCATAAAATATTTTTCACAGTCACACAACTCTGTCGATTCCCTTTTTGTAATAAAGTTAATGCCAAGATATTTTCGTATGAAAAATAAATTTACTGAGAAAATTTGGCGGCATGAAATAACCCCCTAAAATATAACCCCCTAAAAAAATAATGAAATAACCCCCCAAAGCGTGGGGTCTTATTTCATATGCAATAAAGCCCCAATTTTGAAAATGAAATTAGCCCCCAACGAAATGAAATAAGGCCCCAAACATAAATGAAATAAATCCCCAATTTTTAGGGGCTTATTTCATATGAAATAACACCACAATTTCTGAAATGAAATAAGAGCCCAATATATGTAATACAATTAATTATACAGTTTTGCTTTAAAGAATCTCGCGATAGATATCATGGTTAGGCTTTTCTGTATAGCCGGTCTTCGGTCGGGCGCAATGACTTTTTCCTCTATGGTATAACAAACATCGGCTTCGCTAACTAAAGCTTCTCTGCATAGCGCCAGTATTTTCTCCTCTATAGTATAAAAATAACGACTCGACCTGGCTACGCAGAGAAGCTTTAGTTAGCAAAGCCAGTGATTGGTATACCATATAGAAAAAAACCATTGCGCAGGGCAGCTGCATTTATCGAAGCCGTTGTTCTGTATACCAAAGTGGATAAATCCTTGTGCCTAAAAACGTTTTCATTATAAATTTGAAAATGAAATACAGTGGTATCCCGGTTTAACGAATTATATATTGTCAGGCCCTTTCGTTATATCGAAAAATTCGTTAAATCCCGAAGTTTTCTTAATACATTTTTATTAATAAAACAACAATATTTTAATAAAACAAAGTAAATTCGTTTATTTCCATTCATAACACAAACAATTAAATTAAATGAGTACATAGTGGAGATATAAACGGCTGCAGTAACTCTTTTTTAGAAGAGAGTTTCTCCCCACTTTGCTTCATTCAGCGAGTTCCATAGCATTTTTGTAATCTACAGAACCAGCCATGGCTGGCATTAAATTGTCCACCATAAAATTTTTTGTGTAGATCTAGAGCTTTTGCTTTTAATATAGGACTACTAATAGGAATATTCGCCTTGCTCTTGTTTTGAAACCAATTAAACAATTCTGTTTCCGAATTAGTCTTTTCCATTTCGCTCAAAAGTTTCCGTTTTGTTTTATAATTTTGCATATTGATGACTTTGGCAGCTGATATTTATTAGATAAAGCACTTAGTCGCAGGACCTTTTCGTAGTATTCAAAAATGTTTAATTTTTCTTTAAGAATTTAACGTTTTCTTTTGGGCATTTTGATGTCAACTTTACAAAAACTTCACAAAACTGAAGTAAAATTTGAAACAAAAAACAAACATTTGTTTTGTAAACAAAAGTAAAAAATTACTTTGTAACGTACAAATTTTAATTTTGGAGAGCAAGTATTTTCTTTGCTTTCTGTGTAAGAAAAGAAAATACTTCTCTTAACTCGTTGTTTTCAGTAAAATCGCTTAAAAAATATGGTAAAAATGTATACAAAAACAAAAGAGAATAATTGTGTTTGCATTCATTCTATTTTGCTTTTGCAAATTTTTTTGTAAAAATCGTTAAATAGAGTACAAAAATTTGCTGTTTGTTCTTAATATAAGGTACTCAATGGAAAAAATATGACCGTACGTTAAATCGCGAATTCGTAAAACTGCGTATACGTTAAACCGGGATACCACTGTAATCCCCCAAAAAATATATTGGGGCTTTATTTCATAATGATTTTTTGGGGGATAATTTCATATGAAATTAAAAAAATAAAATAACACCTAAAACAAAATGAAATGACCCCCCAAAATCGTTTCTGTTGTTCTCTGTACAAGCTTCTGGGGGGTTATTCCATTAATTTTTTGGGGGTTTATTTCATGCCGCCAGAAAATAGCAAATCTCTTAAGACGCAAACAGATGGCTACTTCAAAGAAGCAACAAAAGCTACTTAAAAACAAACAAGGTCTATTTGAAATTCTGCATTAAGAGAATTTGTATTTTCTTATTGTTTTTTTTTTTTTATTTTGATTTTAAATCAGTGTTCGAAAATAAACAGAACATTATTTAGTGTTCGGCACACACACCCAAGAACGATATCTATTTTTTTAGTGATTGTGTAGACGAACACAACATATACGGTTCGTTACTATTTTCAAGAAATAGCCGAACATTTTATAGTGCTCCATTCTTCGTTTAAAACAGACCAATTGTAGTGATACGGTAGACAAACATTATATTTTAATGTTCTATACATCGATTAAGATATAAACAAACAAAAATTTTAGCAACGACCGCAGCACGAACAGCTTGTATGTGTATTGTGTATATGTTTTGTTTGTATAAAATTATTTTGCTGGCTTTTTGTTTTTTTTTTCGAATGTATATTTTTTTTTTTTTGTAAAAAATTTTTGATTTTTTACCAGCCAAAAGCAACGAACATTAATGAACCGAACCGAACACAATGAAGTTTGTGGTTAAAAAAAGGCGAACGGAAATAAATGTTCTCATCTTCTGTCGAGTTAAAAACAGTATTATTTTTGTGTTCGAAAGATGACAAACAGCGAAACGTTATTTTTTTTTAATCATTTTCTATACAAACACTATTAGCGCTTGTGTTTTCCACAAATTTAACGAATCGAACACTAAGGAGCGATATTAAGTGTTTATTTCCGAACGCTGTTTTAAATATTGATAGCACTGCCCCACAAATTTGAATTTTTTTTGTGCGGTCTGGAATTTTGTTTTAAATTTTTACTAATTTGAAACAAGGCCCATAGAAAAAGCCTGCGCCAGAAGCCTGTTGATCATTGTTTATATTCTTTTGAGCTGTCAAAAGCTGTTTACACTTGGCTTACATGTGCTTGTATATGTTTGTTTACGTTTATTGTTTTTTCCCACACATACGTTTATGGTATACCACACAAACACGTTTTTTCCTTTTGCTTTGTATATGTGGTAGTAATTTTTGACAGCTAAAAAGAAATTTTACACAAATAAAATACATGTCGTTTTTTTTTTGTTTTTGTTCAAGTAAGCAGGGGCCTAATCGCCGCATTCGATACTATTGTATCGAATAAACTATCGATGTTTTTTTGCATACGATAGACACTGACGTATCAAATGAAAACTCGATAAATGTAACGTCGAGTTACTCGATATCAAATGCAATTATTTCAAATTCAATACATTTCATTCGATATCGAGTTTCATGATACCAAAATAAATAATTTCGATAAATTTTGCTCGATATCGTATGCGGTGATTAGACCTGATAGATGGGCCTTGATTTGAAAAATAACATTTTAAATATGTGTGAGTCATGAACGATGTTTCTTTTTGTATGGAAATCAATATTCAGTTTTCTCAGTAAATTATGAATATACTCATTTCACTGAAACAAACCTCATTGCATTTGAAATATGTTAAGCTAAATGTTTAAAAATTTAGACCAAAACTGTGACTTTTGTCGCATTTTTGTTTTTTATGAATTATTAAAGAACAAAATATATGTTTTTTTTTTAAATTTAATAATATCTCTGAAACTACTGGGCAAATGTAAAAACAATGTAAGCACGGCTTAAAGATAATATTGTTGCCGAGTTTCAGATTTTTTGTTTACTGAATATGGTGAACCGTTTTAAGGTTTTTTTTCCAATATATGAAGTGAAAGTGCCTTAATTTTGGACATAACGGTATATCTTGAAAAATGGAGATTCGATTTTAAATCAGCGACCTTAAATTAGTAAAAATTTGCAATAAAATTCCAGACCGCAAAATGACTGTTCCGCAGTGTAATTTATAAATCAAATTTAAATATTTTTAATCAGGCTAAAGTTCATCAAATTTAATTTTCATTATGTTATTTTTATGAAAAAAACGAAATTTTACAACATGAAATTAATTACAATTCATTGATAATTTTTTAATCTTGACTGAACAGGGAATCGAACCCAGTTTTTAAGTTAAAAAAGTTTCATTGGTTCAAATCATGGCGAATTCATTGAAGATTAAATTTGATGAGCTTAAGCCTAATTTTAATATCGAAAACTTCAATTGTATTGCCAACTATTGATTTAGAAATAAGCTCTGATGTATTTGTTCACATTTCCATTAAAGTTTTTTGCCTTGAACTTCAAGCTTGTTTACAAGATTACTGTGATACACAACATCTGTTATTAAAATACTTAGCAAGTATTTGATTGTTAGCTTAACGTAAGAACAGCAAATGGACAAGAAATACATTATTAATAATACGCATTCTAAATTTACTCTAAGGGACGAAAGTGTTTATTTTGCTAAAATGTCATTTGTGCGTTTTTGTCGTTGAAGTATAAATATCATTCACCACTAGAAGGATATATAAAAGCAAATATAAAAATGCTTAATGTTAAATCCTTGTGCCAAACATATCGATTTGTGCACATTATTAAGTGTTTTCGATGCTTTAAACGCCTAAATCAAGTGATTATTGAAAACGGCCATAAAATGGAAATGCAAATGGAAAATAAAAAAGTTGGTTTATTGCATGAAATTTTCTTCGGTATTATAAAAAAGTATTTATTAACAAATAAAGATTTGTATTAAAGCACCCATCAAAAAGTTCTTGATTTCAAATGAAATTTTAATGTTAAATTAAATGTTAGATTTCTTGTAAGTGAAGTAAATTTCTCATGAACTCTGTTTTGTATACAATTTAAGGTAAGTTTGTGTATCTTTGGCTTAGTGAGAATATACTTATAAGTAAAAGGATTGATATATGCCCCAAACCCATATAAATGACTATTAAGAACAGCACTTAAAGTCCATAACAGACTATTGCACTCAAACAATTCCCAACCACAAAATTTCTTTCATGTTCACAAATTTATGCAAATGAATTAAAGAATAAAATAAACATTTTATACTTTTTGCAATTAATGCTGGGTTTTTAAGATCTCAGTTAAACTATATTAAGTTAATCTGAAAACAGATTTGTGTAGCCATTAGAAAGTTTGCATAAAAAATTTTTGAAGGAACATCTTAGTTTTGCTGTTGGTCTTTAGTGAAATAATAAAAATAAAATCACATTTCGCCGGAAAAAGCCGAGTTTCAAACTACGTTGAACTCAATTTTAGCTTAATTTACATCTCAAAAATGTCACAATACTTAAAAACGTATTTTTACAAAGAACATTATTGAAACTCTTCTGCCAGACATCTGTCCGCTTTTTTTTATAAACAACGAAATGTATTATTTTTATATACACAAAAATAAAAATAATTTTTATATTTGAATACAAAAATCGCATTTTTAATAAAAAAACATTTTTGAATTTTCTGCGATGACGATTTTTGCGGTATTTATAAAAAAGTTTTTAGGTATATTAATTAAAATTTATTGATAACATGTTAAAATAAATTAAAATAGATAATCATTCAAAGCAAATTTCGATCTACCAAAGGTTGAATACAATTTGGTTTAAGGATTGATGTTTGACTAATGACGTCAGCAGTCGTCGATGGCTGCGAGTGTTAAACGGCAAGCCCTCTGAGGAGATTGAGTGGTTGCAATCGAAACATGTCAGGGTAACCTGTCCGTAAACACCTGGGTTCGAGCCCAGATTGAGTCAAGAATGAAAAATTATCAATAAATTTTAATTAATTTTCATGTTGTAAAATTCCTTTCTTCATAAAAATAATTTAATTAAAATTAAATTTAATGAACTTAGCCTAAATAGAAATATTAAAAATTTGGATTAAAAAACCATAAATAGTTCAATAAAATAACCACAATACTAATAATAGTTTTTAGGTATAGTTATTGAATTTTTGTCAACAACCAAGTTTATTGAGTCAATAAAAAAAGTTGTTGCCCAATTTGTTTTTAACAAAATGTTTACGTAATTTGTTAAAATAAATTGTTGGAAATGTTGGATAAATCCATCAAAATGCTTATCGAATCTTTATTTCTTAATGTTGATGTGCTTAATTCCCAATTGTTTTTTTCTTTTTAAATAAATAAATAAATACACAATCAGACTACTCATTATGGCGTGCAGCTAGAAAGTTCAAAAGGCCAGTTATCTCAAAACCACCATTAAGAAACCTGAATGGAAGTTGGGCAAGAAATGATAATGAAAAAGGAAACCTGTTAAATCATTTGAAAAACGTATTTACCCCAAATATATCTGACGATATAGCGGACGAGTTGCCGCCTGTTTATGTTAGAGCAGCTATCCCCCTTAGATTTGATATAAGGGAAATAGAAAGGGCTATTTGTGAATTAAACACCAAGAAGGCACCTGGTATTGATAAGATCAGTAACAAAATGCTTTTGGAGCTACCTCGCATAGCAAAGAAAATTAATCTTTTTATTTTTAATGCTATTTTACGCCTTGAATACTACCCTCAAGAATGTAAGGTCTCCTTAACAACGATGATACCAAAGCCAGGAAAAGATCACACAAAAGTTGAGTCATATAGGCCTATAAGCTTACTTTCTAATATATCAAAGCTGTTTGAGAAGCTCTTAGCATCAAAATTAACCCCAATTTTAAATGACAATGAGTGTTTACCTAATCATCAATTCGGCTTCAGAAGAGAGCATAGCACAATTGAGCAAACCCATCGGATAGTAAACGCCATAAGAAAAGCCTTTGAAGAAAGAAAATATTGCTCCGCTCTCCTCATAGATGTTTCTCAAGCTTTTGACAAAGTCTGGCATGTAGGCTTGTTACATAAATTGAAGCTAAACCTACCTGTTAATACATACAAGCTGTTAGAAAGCTACTTTTGGTCGGTCGAAAATTTATAATTAAAGAAGGTTATTTTTTAAGTTCTCCTCAGCCAATTGAAGCTGGAGTGCCTCAGGGAAGCATCCTGGGCCCACTTTTTTACCTTATATATACCTCGGACATGCCAACAAACAATTACACCCTAACCTCAACTTTTGCTGATGATAAAGCTTTTCTAAGCGTACACGAGAACAGTCGTGAAGCATCTCGATACCTGCAGGATCATATATTTCAACTAGAATTGTGGTTAAAACAATGGAGAATAAAGGTCAATGAGTCAAAAATGCGTACATATAACATTCACCTTGCGTCGGGAAACATGCCCCCCTTTTAAAATCAATAATCAACTAGTGCCTCAACAATCGCATGTCAAATATCTCGGTATTCATCTAGATCGGCGTTTAACATGGAAATGCCATATAGAAGCTAAATTAACCCAAATGAAACTAAAAGCAATTCAAATTAACTGGCTTATTGGAAGAAATTCTGTTCTTAGTCTCGATTGCAAACTACTACTTTACAACGCTATTTTAAAGCCAATATGGTGCTACGGTATTCAACTATGCCTCAGCCTCAAATATCAAAAAATAAAAAGGCGCCAAAATAAACTTCTTCGAATAATTACAGCCGCCCCTTGGTATGTTAAAAACTCAAATATCCACAAGGATCTCAATGTGTAAGGACTATTATTACGAAGTATGCGGTAAAATATTTGAGAAGGCTAGAGTTGCACCCAAATCCATTAGCTCGAAATATTTTAAATGATAGCGGCCACTCTCGCTTAAGGAGAAGAGACTCTGCAGCACTTACCCATTAAGATGAGCGATAAACACCAATATATGTGAACAGAACCCGTGATGAAGAATTTTTGTCTGGCACTGCCAGGACATAAAATAAAGCATTAGGTTAAGCTTTGATTAATTATTGTAAGTTCATATTTCATATATGAAGATTCAATAAATAAAAAATGAAAAGAAAAAAAAAAAGAAAAATAAATACACTAAAATTTATTGTGGGGGTGGAAAGCTAGTTCCTATGTGCATTTCGCAGGTTGCTTAAGCCAGATCATCAGGAATCCTTTTTTCAAAGACATTGGCAAAACTAAATATATTATACAAATAAAACTGTTAAGCAAATAAGAATATTCAAATGGAAAAGAGTTGTAAAAATACTGTATTTACTTTGATTCAAATATTTTTTTTATTGAATGTGTAGAAATATTTAATTATTTCATTATAAAATATGTTTTATTGAGTGCTATTTTGCAAAGTGTAAATTTGATAAATTTTTTCATTGAATCAAACAGAAAGTTTGTTGAACTAAAATTTTATTTTTGATAAACTGAAATATTTTTTTCTGTGTATCTCTCCGCCGCGGACAGTGGTCATTGATCGATCGTGAGCGTCGTTTGATTTCCCCGTCGCGCTTATGCGTTTAAGTGTGTGTTGTCGGCTTCGTCCCGTGAATTGTGACAAATAATGTATGGTGGCAGAAAATTGTAACGAACCAATCAATGTCCGTATATTGACTTAAATAAAATACGATTTATAACGTGATAGAAAAAAGGACAGAGTGTGTTTTCTTTCCGTGGCGACCAAAAAAAAATTTTTTTTTTGTAACGAACCCTGGAAACTGCGAGCTCTACCCCGGCATAAGGTGGAAAACACGTCGTTACAAGTTTAAACTTAATCCACATCTCAAAACCCCGGCAGCAGTTTAGCAGCCTAACTATATAGATATATGGGGTATTCACAAGGTGTGCTATCATGTTATATTGTCATAATGTTCTAAAAATTTTGTTGTTGCCTTGTAAACAAAAAGTGTCTTAAATTAATAGAACTTTGCTTGCTATGTTAATTGTGTTGTCGTAATTAATCAGAAGAGACCTGCGCTGAGCCGATCCGCATTAGTTTTTGTAGCCGTCGCCGTTGATGGTATAGTTTTATCCAGCTAATATCCGAATTTAACCTGCGGCTAGTAATTTTTGCAACAGAACACTTGCGACGTCAAATTATATCGGCTTAGGACTCTGATGTTTGGTAAACAAACAAAAAAAAATGTATTTGGGATTTGTGTCTAAAATATGGAAAATAGTCAGGTTAGATCTAATTTAATTTAATAATTCATGGATTACAATACAAAAATATTTTTTTATTTTAGGTAAATATAAATTTTTTATATGTTTTTAATCAGCTGTCTTAAATTCAAAATAGCACACTGAATTATGAGGGGTTGTTCACAACAGTCGTATTTTTTCATGTTATTATTTTAAGACTTATGACTTAATGACACCTTGTGAATCCCCCTTTAGATATTCTTCGAGTGTCTTATAATTCTTAAAGGATATTGTATTGTAGGATTTATTCAATGCTAATTATATTGGTGGTAGATATAAAAAAAGACTTTATCATTAAGTTAATGAAATTAATTTAATATTGGCTATTCAATCGCTTCTTTGATGGACCCAGTTGTTTCGTTTGCTTTTCATCTGCGTGTTTACTATGCAACAACTTCACATTTAAAACATTTTTACTTATTTTCGTATTTCTTTTTGCAATAAGTCCTTTAATTGCTTAATGTTTATTACACAAAATGTCATGTTTTTTTTCATTCCAGCTACATTTCTCATGCTCCAAAATTGACCTTTTTATCTAAGGACGTATTTGAGGGCATATCTGATACTATAAAAATCATGTAAGTAAAATGAAAAGGTATTAAAATAATGAATAGAAGTAAAAGAAATCCAATTAGCGTGTAATTAAAATCGTTAATGTTATTGGTAAATAAATAGATATCATTTAAGTGTTGAAATGAATTTATGGTTATTTAAGGTATTAGATAGCCCAGCAAACAATTAAGAATTACTTCTTACAAAAAGTTGAAAGAAAAACGAGCATACATTTTTCTAAGCTTATTTAAATCTAGTGGAATTAAATAACAAATAAATGGCTAAAGTTCATAAAATTTAATTTTCATTCAATTATTTTTATGAAGAAAGGAATTTTACAACATGAAATTAATGAAAATTTATTGATAATTTTTCATTCTTGACTGCCGCGGGAATCGAACCCAGGCTTTTACGAACGGGTTACCCTTACATGTTTCAATTGCAACCACTCAATCTCTTCACAGGGCTTTGCCGTTTAACATTCACAGCCATCGATTCCCGCGGCAGTCAAGAATGAAAAATTATCAATAACAATTTTAATTAATTTTTTTTGTTGTAAAATTTATTTCTTCATAAAAATAATTTAATGAAAATTAAATTTGATGAACTTTAGCCTATTTAAAAAATCAAAATTTGGATAACAAACCATAAACAGTTCAACAAAGTAACCACAATACTAATTATTAACAAAAAATGTTTTTAAAGAAATATTTAAAAAGTCGCAGAAGTAAAATGGTCAAAACTTAACATAAAACAGATAAATCTGAAAAATTTGTAAAATTTGGACCCGTTGATGCAGTCAGTGATTATAAAGATAGTAAAATTATAGATAAAATATTAGAAACAGAAAAACATTTCTATATAAACCAAAAAATTTGCTAAAATGAATAATATGAAAACATATTTAACATTGATAAAACCGCAATGAAAGCAATAATTTTGCGATAAATAAAATAAAAAGATCAAAAAATAGATCTTTTGATATCAAGGTCATATGGGTCCCAGCGGATCGGGATATACTAGGGAATATAAGGGCGGATGAGTATACTAAGCTGGGCACTTCCTTAACTTGGGTAACCTCTGCTCTCCTGTAGCAGCAAACTTCGGCGATCTACTATTGCGAAAATGACAGATACGACACGAATAGTGGATGCAGGATTGCCAGGCAATTGTAGCTCAGTATAGATGGCAGGAGTACCATGTATCAACTATCGATGATTAAAAGAGACGTATCACTTTTGGTATTTATTGTGATGGAAAACTGCCTTATACGCAGGCATGCAAAGCGTCTGCGAGATAGACTCTAAGATTTCTTCTGCAGCTGCAATGATGAAAATGAGGAGGAGGACGTAGAATATCTTCTCTGTCACGGTCCTGCATTGGCGAGAATGCGACTGGGCCAAATAGGATCTGCCACATTTGATGGATTTTATAGGATATCTCTGGCATTAACTTGAAGTGCTGGTATTGATCTGAAGTACTCTATGGGACTGAAAGCAAAATCACACAAACGAATGTATGAAAAATCGCTCACAAATTTTCTATACAAATTTTAGGTGATTTTGAGCAAAGAATATTATCCTTTTTTAGGCAATTTTTTGTTTTTTTTGGCTAATAATTTAATTTTACCACAGTATTGATACAATTTTTTGGCGTTTTTCGTTTTTATTTTGAAAAGTTCTTTAACTAAATAGTAAAAAATAACGGGTGTATGATCTACATAGTAACTGATATAATAATTTTCATTTTAATCCCGAATTCGAAAATCCCGAATTCAAATATCCCGAATCTCTAACTAAAGCACCTCTGAATAGCCGTTGTCATTGTTGGACTGCTGTATACGCCTATAGGGCGGGGCGGTTGAATAGTGACAATTGTAGATTTTGTGGGGTACCAGGGGAAAAGGGGACGGTAGAGCACTTGCTATGCTACTGTCCGGCACTCGTGCGCTCCAGGGCGAACTGTCTGGGAGATCATTATCTCCAAGATCTCGGGGAAGTCTCTGGAATTGGGTTAATGAGACTCCTGGCATTCGTCAAGAGAGTGTGGGGTACTCTGGATACCATCACATCTGACTGACCTTTTTACTTTCTTCTGTGGGTTATCGTACAATTGTGGTAACGCTAGGGACCTATTTGGTCTATGCGGGGTCTTTGTGACCGGCCACTCTAACCCAACCCCAACCCAAAACAAACAACGGCCTCGCTATCGAAAGCCTTTCTGCATTGCCGGCTTTCGGCCGGGCGCAAGGATTTTTTTCCTCTTTGATATAAAAAACCGGCTTCGATAACTAAAGCTTCTCTGCATAAATGACCCACCCATGACCGGGCCTACCGCACTTCTACTCTGTCGTACACCAAACAACAGCTTCGCGAAATTCGCTAATAATAGTTAAATTTCAAAAAAACAATATCTTAATTAAAAAAAGTAAAACTTACCAAAAAGAATAAAATTGCTGAAATATCAAAAATGGAGCAAAATATTAGAAACCGCGCTTGATATCTAAAAACTGCAAATTCAACAAAGGAGCATAAAAATCCCCAGAAAAAGTAATTTTGATTAATTTAAATTTGTGAAAAGCATAGTATAATAAGAACATATATTATTTACCAAGGCGAATTCAACAAGGTAAACTCGTCGCTACAACAATTACAACTCTTACAAAAATAACAGGCATTTTCTTAGTGTAACAAATCCGATTTGTCAAAATAGTTGTTTACGAAAAGTGTGAGTAAAAAGTAATCAATAAAAAATTTTATTAATTTTTTTATATGTAAAGTTGTGTGTTTATGCACCAATCTTAACAAAATTTAATGGATTCTATGTTTTAGAAGATTTAATGAGAAATATAAATTTTAAAGGCACGATTTTTCACATTTGGTTATTTGACTCGTTTCCTACTAAACCGATTGTGGTAGAGTTCAATTCCGAAATGCTCAGGAGAAGTGGAAAGAATTGTACACCAATATTGTTCTTGCCTTTTGAGTTATTTTGAGAGTGTTTTGAACAGACGGACATGGCTAAATAGACTAAGAATTGCTCAAGGATCCAGCATATACATAAAAATTGGAAAAAAGTCTAGTTTACTAACGCAAAAAGAAAAAATTAAATGGCAAAATTATAGGAAACGCATAGCTTCCGATTATTGGAATTCTGAAGTTTTCACATGAATTTGCGATTTTTCACTACATTTGTAAACGTATGTGGCCAATATTGGTGTCTTTTAAAAGCTTTTGAACAGATCTTTCTGAAAATGTAAAATGTATCCAAAAGTTTTTAACACTTTAGCTCCTAAAACAATTTTTAAAAAATTGTTTATCAAAATGTTACGGAAGTGCACTAGGAAACAAAAATTTAATCAAATAAACCCCAGCTTCGCTAAATAAACCTTCTCCGCATAGCCGGCCTTCAGTCGGGCGCAAGGATTTTCTCATCTATGGTATAACAAACACCGACTTCGCTAAATAAAGCTTCTCCGCATAGCAATTGATATGCTAACTACCTATAAACTCTTGTGTTGTGGCAAACTCATCGCCGCTCCTTAATGGATTAAGAATTTTTAAATAAAATGTTCATATTCAGAAAGAACTATTTAAAAGCTCTTAAATTATAACAGTATTAGCTATTTGCGTTCAGAAATGTAGTGGGGAATCGCGAATTTATATGAAAATATTATTTTTCCCTTTTCTATTCCCCTTTGTCTTTTTTATTTGGAGCTGCGTTGGCAAACTAGAATTACGCCACAATTTTTTTGTTCTTGCACATTTTGCTCAAGTTAAGGATCTTCATTAAATACAACTGTTAATATAATAGAAAAAAAAATTTCACAAATTTCATTAATCACAATTTTTTTTTAATGAAAAACAAAAATAATAAAAAAATAAAATTTATGGACAAATCGGATTTTACAGCTGACGAACAGATGTTCTAAAGAGTTAACCTTGTTGAATTCGCCTTGTTATTTACCAATGTAATGTCAAATTAATTTATTTTATTTTTGTCGCTTGTTTAATTTTTTTTCCTTATTTTCTTTTTTTTTTGACATTCACCCCTATCGTGAATACTTTTTCCCTCGTAATTTTTCGCCTTTTTACATATTTGCGATCGTGAACAACTCCCATGAAAAAATATAATTCAAAGGAGAATAATAACGCGAACAAATTTTCATGAGAAAAAATTCCCCTTATCGTGAAAAATTGTTTCCCTCGTAATTTGTTCACATTTCCCTTAGATTTTCTCACTTTATTTTTGCTAGCTCCTCCTATAAATCGAATATTAAGGGTTAATAAAGTTAATAAGGCACAAACCGATATATTGCTCAACAAAATACAAAACAACAGGTCGATTGCCTGCGGTTTTGTGAAGCTTTCGATTGATTGGTGGCAGAATTTTTGGAAATATTTTACTTCATTAAGTTTTCAATGTGCAAAAACCTAACGTTGTAATCAAAATATCCTTCCAATACTAAATATTTTGCTTTATTATTTTAACTTTTCTTTAAAATATTTACTTGTATATTTTTGAAGAAAAATTTCATTGATTTTTAATTTTTTTTTAATCTTTCTTCTTTTTTACATTCACTGGAACTGATAGCGTGAAAAATTTTTCACATGAGATTCACGATTGCTTTTTCCCCTTCGAGGGGAATGAAAATTTCATGGGAACAAAAATTCCACTTGTTATTCACGATAGGGGTGATTGTTTCTAATGACTATATCTTGTACTTATTCTACCATGGTAGGTAAAGGTTAAACTTGCCAAGAAGTCAAGAATTTTCCAAGAAAGCCAACCAATTCATAAGAAAAGCGAAAATTCACGACACATACTTTTGAGATTTACATACACACATAAAGTGTAAACTAAGCATTGATAATTGACCCTTTTCTACCTCAACATCTGTAGTTGTTACGAGATTAGCATAGCGGTCAGTTGACTCCTGTTAAAATGTAATAAACTGCCTTATTTTATGTTTGACGGCCAATAATAGCAGACAACATCGTGATTTGAGGAGAACATAGAAATTGAAAGTGAATTTCGTGTGACTTATTTAGCAATCCATGGAAAAGAAATCCATCAATTATGCTAGGAATTGCTCACATATTCTCCCTATTCCCTGCATTTAGCCCTGAAAGACTATATCTTATTTCCAAACCTAAAGAAATGGCTCGGTGGAAAGAGATTTGACTCCAAAGATGAAACTCACAAGAAAATACGTGTTTTGATGGCCTGACAAATCTTTTTTTCTCGGGTTTTACAAAATTGGAGAATCGTTCGTAAAAGTATTTAGACCTTAAAATGGTCTAAGTTTAAAAATTAAATTTTTTTTTTCCTTTTATTTCATTTATTCCATCAAGACCATGATTTCGTAGAAATATTTTTACAAAATTTACGTAAAATTTAGATATATTTATAATCCCTTAACTCGAGTTTAAACAGCCAAGATCATTCTGCCTAAAACACATTTATTTGTATCGGTTGCTTAGGCGAAATAATAGACAAAATTAGTACTGCATATTTTTAAATCCAAACAAGGACATTTCTGTTCTGCTATTTTATTTTATTTCGTATGATTATCATAGTATTGGGATATAGTTTTATTGCAACAAGAGCTGAAATACCAAAATCTCTTTTATCTGAAATTTGTTTTCCCAAATTAAGTTTCCCAAGGTTTTCTCTTGCAACCAAAATTGCAATTTAAATAGGCAGGCGGACAGACAGATGGACATCGTTAGACCCAGAGAACAGATATGTATGTTCATTAGGGTGGTCGTTAACTGTATGGATCAAATTTTTTTTCTATTTTTCCATGCTCTAACCCCCCAATTCGGTGGGTATTGATAAAAAAACAACTCAAAAATTTTTTTAGGACGATCGGCAAAGGCTAAGCCGTCCCTCAAGCCCGCCAAAGTTTGAGAAAAATAGGTAAGTCCGACTTGTATGACTTATATTTAGGAAAATGTTAATTTTACATAAAAATCGTTTTCTAAGAAGTTATTGTTAGTAAAGTTTCCAACAACTTTTGCCTTAACAAGTTTTCTCTAAAACTCATATTGAACAAGACCTAATTAAAATAAAAAGTAAACAGCAGCATTGATGCGAATTGTTTCTTTAGAACTGTTTTTTCTTGCACACGTCAATTCAGCTTTAATATTTGTGTTTGTGCGCGTTTGCTTAAAAAAAAATAGTCAACGCATATCATTTGTTTCTAACGTACCACGGTTGCTAAAGTTGGTGCAATTGTACTTTTTTGATACAATTCAAAGCCAAAAAGTACGGTGGTACCCTAGGGTGGCCGTTAAAATCAAAAGTTGGATTTATTTAGGTCTCCCTAGCCAATTTGGTGGGTATTAATAAAAAAGCAACTCAAAAATTTTTAGGACGATCGGAGAAGGCTAAGGGGACGGCCCACCAAAGTTTGAGAAAAATTATAATTTTACATGAAATCTGACTTTTATGTTTAATAACTTAGAAAATATTAATTTTGTAGAAAATTTGTTCACAAGTTTTTCTTTATCTCTTATTAAACAAAATAAACTTAAAATATCGAAAAAGCCACTAAAAAATCTAATTTTTAATTCATTAAAGAAACGCATTTTCTATGAATTAGTTTTGTTGAAAAACATTTTTATTATTTATTAAAAAAAAAAAAACGACCAGCCGGGCACCTGGCGTTTTACCCTAATTCGGATACGCTGAATTCAGTGGTGCTAACCGTTTTTTAGGTTAGCTCTTGTTTTCAAAATTTCGAAAACGGAGGAGGTTGCACAGCGTAACTCAAAAACGGTTTAGTTTATAAAATAAACTAAAAAAACGAAATTCCACAATAATATTACCTTTAACCATTGTTTTAGGTTTTTCTAACATGCGTAGTCGTTTTAGAAACCAAATTGTTTTTGGCAATGGGGATAAAACAAATTATGAGAGGTTGGTCATACTTTTGACACAACTAAGGGCAATCTTAGCGCTGCAGTGGCCAAATTTAAGAATTATATTAAACCGGCATATTCGTATGGGAGCCCCCTTAAGGGTGGAGATATAAGCAAGTATGTTTTAAGAAAATGTTAAGCACAAAAAACTAATGAAGGTCCGTCATATATTTAATCCCCCTTGGGGCGATTCCTTGGCAGTTCTGGGGCTTTTTCTTCAATATATTTCTAGTCTGTGTTGACAATTTTATTTGAGAGCCCCCTTAAAGAATAAAGAAAGCATGCAGGTATGTTACAGGGATGATAAATGAGAAAACCAATATCGTACTTACGAACTTCTACAATCGTACTTTTTCGACCCCAATAGTAATAAATATTTTTTTTTTTATAAAAGAAAAAGACTTTTGTTTCGGTTACACTTGAAACCATTGGTACATACGGTCTATTTCGTTCCTTTGTTTTTATAATATTTTGCCATGAAGCCTTATATGCTGCCGCTGATACTAAATTTAGAATGTGGCATATGCAATCGTCCAATGATTAAGTGCAAAAATCTATTCACAATAGCGAAGTTTATTGTTTGGTTCCAATGGTCTTACAAAGAGCAAATGCAAAATATCATAGCTGTTTTGTTAAATCCAACAACAACATACACAGAGTTTATTTCAGATTTCATAAAAACGCTACGAAATTCTTCATTTGCACTGTGGCAAAACCATTTACGCCAAACACTGAAATCAGTTTATATTCATTGGACAGTAAATACGAGTTGCCATTTTATATCAATTATAAATATTTAGGTTTGAAAAATTTGGAAATAGTACCAAATGAGTCACGGTGGTACCACCGTACTTGTTGGCTTTGAATTGTAGAAAAAAAGTAGCACCAACTTTATCAACCGTGGTACGTTAGAAACAAATAATATGCGTTTGACTATTTTTTTTAAGCAAACGCACACAAACACAAATATTAAAGCTGAATTGACGTGTGTAAGAAAAAACAGTTCTAAAGAAAAAATTCGCATCAATGCTGCTGTTTACTTTTTATTTTAATTAGGTTTTGTTCAATATGAGTTTTAGAGAAAACTTGTTAAGGCAAAAGTTGTTGGAAACTTTACTAACAACAACTTCTTAGAAAACGATTTTTATGTAAAATTAACATTTTCCTAAATATAAGTCATACAAGTCGGACTTTACGATTTTTCTCAAACTTTGGCGGGCTTGAGGGACGGCTTAGCCTTCGCCGATCGTCCTAAACATTTTTTTGGGTTGTTTTTTTTATCAATACCCACCAAATTGGCGAGTGAGACCTAAATAAATCCAACTTTTGATTTTAACGGTCACCCTAATGTTCATATATAAATATACTTTATGGTGTTCCTATGATTCTTTCCATGTTTTACAAACAATATGACACAATCTCTATAAAAGTATTTAGAATAAAACAAATCAAATTTGGACATGGTGGCGTATGAGTGTTTTATAGTAAATTTAAATTAGTCATACGCATGTTCACCAGCTTTATTTTTTAATGTTTTTAATTATTTTAGTTGCTATTTTAATCTGCTTATGGAAAATATTTTTTTTTTAATAAAAGGATATATTAATTTTTATTTATCAAATACGATGTCTTTTCACAAATGTCTGCTTTCTTTATTTTCTTTTGAACATGCTATCAAAAACATTTTGCATTTTCACGATGTCTTTCCAAACATGTCTGTTTTCATATCTAATTGTCTTATATTCTTCAAATGCATACATACGAGTATGATACATACATGAAAAATCATATTAACAAATATGAAATCTCGTTTTGTGTCTATTTGGCAACCCCTCTTTCTTCTCTAACCCGATTGCCAACTAACAAATAAATATTCGCTTTTAATCAGTAATCGAAAATAAACAGAATATTATTTAGCGTTCGGCTCATACATCCAGGAACGATATCTAATTTTTTAGTGTTTGTGAAGACGAACACAATCCTTAATACTGTTCGTAGCTATTTTCAAGAAAAAGCCGAACATTCTATAGCGTTCTGTTCTTCGTTAAAAAAACAGAACATTTGTAGTGATTTTGTAGACAAACATTATATTTTAATGTTCTATAATGTTTCGTTTTTTACATTGATGAAGAAATTAACATTAAAAATTTTTTAGCAACGATCACCGCACGAATACCTTGTGTGTGTATTGTGTATGTGTTTTGTTTGTGTAGAACTTTTTTGACTGGCTTTTAGTATTTTTCGTATATGTATTTTGTTTTTGTGTGCAATTTTTGGTTTTCTTTTTCTACCAGCCAAAAGGGCGCTAAGCACAACTAAAACTAACGAACACTAATGAGGCGCTGAGACCAACAATTGTAAATTAACTAATTTGTAAATAAATTTGAAATAAGAACGTTTAAAAAAATTTTTTAAGAAACGCTTTTCTTAAAAAAGAACATTTAAAAAAAATTTGCCCCCCCCTCGCCGCTAGATTTTATCCTGGCTACGCCCATATATTCGTGTATTGTCATCGGGAATATGTATGCCTGCAAAGTTTCATCCATTTGCATTGAGTATAAGGCGGTTAAATTAACGTTACAAGATTTGATTTTCCGAAGTGAAGCTAAAGAAAAAGTTTTAAAAATGTTGCCCCCCTATAGATTTTATCCTGGCTACGCCCATGTATTCGTGTATTGGCATCGGGAATATGCATGCCTGCAAAGTTTCATCCATTTGCATTGAGTAAAAGGCGGTCAAAAAAGCAATTTACCAACAAAAAAAAAAAAAAAAAAAAAAGCAGGGGCCAAGTTATGGCAGTCGTGATCGAATACTATTTCGATTCGAAAGCAATTCAATTTGCAATCCTTTCTGTCCATACTGAACGGATCGGAATTATATTTTTGGTGTTGTAAAGCATTTATTTGAGTTTTCAAACACTGAAAAAATAATACCGATTAGTTCAGTATTGACTGATATAAAATTGCTTTCGAATCGATAAAGTATTCGCTCACGACTGCCATGATTTGCCCCCAGGTCGTGTTCGTACCTAACAGTTATCTTTAACTATTTCAAGGTTTATTTTGCCTACGCGTTTTTACCTTAAGTTTTCTTTAAAAATATGGCAGCTTTTACAGCAAAGATTTCTATGCACAGCTAGATTTCTTGTTGTTTAAATTACGGGCATAAATCTTAAAAAACACAAAATAAAATACAAAAAAAAAAAGAATCAACAAAATTGTTCATTGTTTACATTTTCATTCCACTTGTAGTAAACAGCTATTTTGACAAATTGAAATTTTTACACAAACAAAATGCCTGTTATTTTTGTTAGTAATTGTTGTAGCGACGAGTTTGGCTTGTTGACTTCGCTTTGATATAAACAAAACTTAGAAACCGTTTCCTAGTAATATGTTTTATTGTCATTAATTTTATAATGCTGAGTTGTATTCCAAACATTTAAATTTATGTACAGGTTTGTTTATATGGCATCTTTTGATCCTATAATATTTTGATTTTGTTTAAGCATTTGTATTTTATTTTATTTCTATTTGTTTTATTGTTGATAAATTACCTTCTTTTTTTTTTTTTTTTGTTAAATCAAAAGGAATACAATGACACTTTTGAAAAGACCCAGCGGTAAAAAGAAGTAGTAAGCAGGCCTTCTGGAAGCCCTTGTTTCTCAGACATAAGGCCTTACCACACGATATCCTAGCCAGTCAAGACCTGCTGCTTTTCCTTCTTCAGCAGGCCTTATGAACGGCCTTCTTCAGCTGGACTGGATGTTAAAGAAAAATTTAATTTAATGTTAAGGACTCAGTGCAATTTAGAAATAGGATTAAAGACTTGACTATACAGGACTATGAAAGATTAATTTCGTTTGATGTTGTCTCGTTCTTCCCCAGTATCCCTTTCGATCTAGCTTTAGTAGCTATAGAAGAAAAATGGGAGGAAATCTCCAGGTATACAAAAATGGAAAAGAATTTATTTCTACGAATTGTAAAATTCTGCATCAAGGATAATCGTTATTTTAAATATGACGGCAAAATTTATACGCAGAAAAAAGGTCTTCCGATGAGCTCGCCGGCATTACCCATAATTGCAGACATCGTGATGGAAAAACTTTTAGAGACGGTGTTGGAAAATTTAACGATAAAACCCAAAATCTTGACGAAGTATGTTGATGACATTTTTAGTATAGTTGGGGAAAGTGCAATTGAGGAGGTATTGACAAAATTAAATAATTTTCACAATACAATTAAATTTACTGTTGAGGAAGAGTGTAATTTTAAATTACCATATTTGGATACTATTGTAATTAGGGAAGGTAACGTTTTAAAATTGGACTGGTACCAAAAACCAACGTCTTCTGGTCGAATAATAAACTTTTTTTCGAAAAACCCTCAAAGAGTTATTATAACTAACGCTAACAATTTAATAAAAAGAGCGCTAAGCCTAAGTGACGCTGAATTCCATAGAAACAATAAAAGAAAAATCCATAATATACAGTTAGGGACAAAATTGTTCACGAAATTATAAAACATTTATGTTTATCATGAAAACTATTAAAGTTTCAACTTGGAAACTTTCAAAAACTATTGTATGGGTTTCTACATTTTAAAATAATACTATGTAAACTTATTTTCAAAAGTACCGTTTGTTTTTATATTAATACTAAGCTAACATCCAAACCATATGTGTGAACAATATTGACCCTGTGTGAATCTGTCATAAAAATTCCAACAAAATTTCAAGTTTAATCTGTGGGATTTGCTTTTAAAGTGAGTCAATTAATTCATTAATATTAAATATTTTTAAAATTTGAAAAAAATTCGAGCAGTTAAATTTTGCCTAGTTTCTTCAAGAACTGTAAGTCAGAAGCGGCAATTTTAAAACAAAGCATTGTAAAAAATTTATAAAAAGAAGTCCCACATCGCAAGATCACACAAAATACAACAATTCAGAGAGATTTAAATGTTAAATAAAAAAAAGTGTAGTTTGGATACCAAAAGCAACAAAGCTGGTCGCCCAAAAAAAACTTTAGCCAAATGATTTTCGCGAATCAAAGCGACTTATTGTTATTGGTGTTGTCAGTATAGCTATTAAGGTACGGCAAATACTGAGCATAGAGTACAATTTAGATGTAAGCGCTAAAATCATACGAAGTTGCTTAAGTTCTAGTAGGTTAGTAGCTAGAATAAAGAGCGACAACCCATCTTTTAGCAAAAATAAAAGCTGAAAACGGCTGAAGTTTGCAAAAAAAGTAAGAAAAATTCAGTTTTAAAGATTTAATTCGTGTAACATGCTTAGATCGGACAAAAATTATGGGATTGCAGGCAGGCGGACCAGAGTTAACATGGCTGGCCTAAAAGTGTTAGCGTAAAAGAGTGAAATAATTCCAAATGTTAAAATTTTGATGATCTCATAAATGACATGAGATTGTTTTCGCGGGAACCAGCTTCGAACACTCCGCTAATTCAGAAGTAGAATGTGTGCCAAGCACTACATAATCATCATTAAAGACCCGTTGATTCTAAGATAAGCCATATTCGGCTAAGAATCACGACAGTGTGATATCATTATGCAGGACAACAATATTAAGCATACTTCAGAAATACCTAAAAGTTAGTTTGAAAAAAATAAAAACTCGAAAATAATTTTACCTAATTAGTCGCCAGAGTAGTAGCCACTTGAGTACCTTTGGTCCTTTCCAAAATACCACTTTTTTGTTTGCTCAGAGGAACCCGCCTAACACTGGATATAAGCTTACCGAGCTTGCCGTTAAAGCTTGTAAAAAATAGAGCCAAAACTGCTAAGAACTCTTGTAAAAGAATGGAAAAAAAGATTAAGGCAGCTTAAAAGAGCAAATGGACAACATACCAAACGCTAGGACCCAAATACAACAATAATCTCTAACTAAGGTCATAATTGTTCACATCCAGAAGACAATACTGATACCGTGTAAAATATTATGAACATATATTTTTGGAAAAGTTTTTATTTTTGAGTTCTTGAAATGTTCTACTTTTCATATAGTTAAAAAAATTTAAATAGTTATAAATAAAACAAAAATTTATAGCCTATTTTGCCAATAACGCTAATTTGTGAACAATTTTGTCCCTAACTGTATAACTAAATAACAATTTTCCGAGAAAACTTGCCGACAAACTTATCCGTGATTACGATAAAAAAGTAGGAAATAATTATAAAGTAGCCGTGGAACCAAAAATGTATATGCCAGTCACTTACATACGTACCTGATTTATCCGAAAGATTTGTAAAATCAAAATTATTTAATGGTGAAAATGTTACAACAGCACATAAAACTGACAACAATCTTTCCAAAATATTTAGTAAGACAAAGGATAAAATCGAAATGATGGATCAATCTAATTTAATATACCAAATACCATGCAGTGGAAGTTTAACTGAGAAATGTGATATGGTTTACATAGGTACAACAACAAATAAACTGAGGACCAGAATCGCTGGTCACAAATCTGACAATAAATTAAAACTCAGTAATCCAACACAAAAAACTGCATTGGTAAAACATTGTCTGGAAAATAAACACTACCCTAATTTTAATGATGTCAAAGTTTTACAAACCGAATTTAATTACAAACGAAGGAACATACTGGAGATGCTAAATATCATAAGAACAAAACCAACACAGCGTACCAATTTTAAGAGCGACATAGAGAGTACTTGTTCCAACAACTACATACATTTAGTCAATAAAGGGAATAGAAAAATGCAATAATATTATTATGTTTAGTAGTATTTATGATGACGAGTTACAAGCAACGATAAGGAAAGCAGAAAAAGGAAAAAAAAATTTTTAGAATTTTGTTTGTTTATATAAAATCCATTGTGAGTGCGTGTGTTAATATATAAAAATACTGTTTAAAAAATCTATTGTTGTTGTATTACTGTTGTTAATATTGTGTTTGTTGTTTGTTTATGCAAATTGTCAATTACACTTAAATGTATAATTGTTGTTTAAACCAAATTATACTTACCTTTTGTATTGTTTTTATATTTAAATTAAAGATACTCCCTGAGGATGCTACTCGAAGAGTAGCGAAGTATTGGAAATAAATAAAGAAGAATTTTAATTAAACAACAATCCAAGCCTCGAGCTCAAATATTTTATTTTTATAATTTTTTTTTAATTTAAATTCAATTATGTTCAATATCTGTTTTCCAAGTAATTTATTATGCGATTCATATACCAGGAAATTGGTAAAAGTAAGAAACTTTAATGAAAATCTACTTTTATCAAGAACTTGTACATAAAGGCATCAACAGTTCATAATCTGCAGAAAAAAGAGAGTTTAAAGCTGTGATTTTATCTAGAAAAAGTGTATTCTGGCATTTTTTCTTAACTGCTGGAAGTATTTTTTCTTTTTTTTTTTTAATTAAGGTAACTACAGTCGAACTTATTTATGGTGAAAGAAACTTTCCCTGTTATGAAAAAAACAGCTTTTTTGTTAAAATTTCAATAAATTTTTATCTCTGAATAGTGAGTCCAATAATGAACCCAGCAGAAAAAATTATGTGGTTGCCTCTTAAATTTATATGATACTTAAAGTCTATTAAGACGTAACGTAAACATGATATGGTCAGCTCCAAAAAGAACTATTTTTAACGGAAGGCTTTAAACATATTACTCTCAAAGTAATTTTTGAGAATACAAAATTTTAATTTAAAAGATTTTGTTAGTCGTGCTTAATTCCCAATTTGTATTCTTATTGATGGGATAAGCTATTCCTATGCTCATTTTACTGGTTGCTTAGGCCAGATCGTTAGGAAACTTAAACCAAAGATTTTAGAAAAACTAAAGATATTACAGTTCTATGTGTAACAATATCAAAGTTTAAACAATAACATCTACAATAAACAGTGAATTTATCCCTTCTTACATTCCCCACTACAATTGTTTTGAATTCTTCCAACATTAATTGTAGTTGTAAGTTGGTAAAGAAAAACAAAATGAAATTTAACCATATTATTGTCACCGGCAACCATATTATGGTTAAATTAGTCCTCTAAATTTCAAGGGCCGATTTTGATTTTGAATAAAACACAAACTATTTAGGAAATTATTGTAATTTTATTTTATTATGATATATTGGTTTTACTCAATTATGTATGGAGCAAAATATCGGCCAAATGGGCGCCGCGACCACGGCGGCACACCTCCATCCGATGGTCTAAATTTTCGATGACCCTGAGGCATAATGGAGGTTCTATGCCGTTAATGTGCCGAATTATCTCATCCTTTAGCTCTTGAATTGTTGCTGGCTTATCGACGTATACCTTTTCTTTCAAATAACCCCAAAGAAAAAAGTCCAACGGTGTCAAATCACATGATCTTGGCGGCCAATTGACATCGCCATTACGTGAGATAACACGACCATTGAATTTGTTGCGCAAAAGAGCCATTGTTTCGTTAGCTGTGTGGCAAGTGGCACCGTCGTGCTAAAACCACATATCGTCCACATCCATATCTTCCAATTCGGGCCATAAAAAGTTCGTTATCATCTCACGATAGCGAACACCATTCACAGTAACTGCCTGACCGGCCTCATTTTGGAAAAAATACGGCCCGATGATGCCGCCAGCCCATAAACCGCACCAAACAGTCACTCTTTGTGGGTGCATTGGTTTTTCGACAATCACTCTTGGATTCTCATTCGCCCAAATGCGGCAATTCTGTTTATTGACGAATCCACTGAGGTGAAAATGTGCCTCATCACTGAAGATGATTTTCTTCGAAAATTGATCATCCACTGTTGCCATTTCTTGCCACCATTCTGCCCATTCACGACGTTTGGAATGGTCAAGAGGCTTTAGTTCTTGAGCCAATTGCACCTTGTAAGCGTGTAAATGCAAGTCTTTATGCATAATGTTCATCAACGACGAGCGTGAGAGGTGCAATTGTTGGGCACGACGACGAGTTGAGGTGGACGGCTCTTCAGCCACACTATCGCGAACAGCAGCAATATTTCCTGCAGTACGAGCTGTACGAGCATGCACTGGTGTTCTCACATCACGAAGTGCACGATATGCATTTTGATTTGAACGCCCATTTTCATAATAAGTCTGGATAACTTTAAGACGTTGTTGGATTATGTATCTCTCCATGGTTCAAATTGAGTAAGTCTGAAATAGAGAAATGTCAAAAAAACTTGGCGTTTAGGTGTGGTTCACATTCAACATCGGCCCTTACAATTTAACCATTTATAAATAAGCTTCAATCATATTAGGGTTGCCTCCGAGCATGTTATGGTTAATAGAGGCAAAATTATGTTAAGTCCTATTAATAGCATGATTGATTTTCAACTATAGCATGCCGCTCTTAGGAAAGAGGAACAAAATTTGTTTTAGAGGCAACCATAACATGGTTATGGATTTGTCATGGAGGATTAATTTAACCATAATATGATAGTCGGTGACAATAATATGATTAAATTAACCATACTAGGTTTACAAATTTTCTTTAATAATTGCTTTGTTTGAGGTAACCATATTGACAAATTTTCTTTCTCTGCGTGCATAGAAACCAAAATTTAGTTGGTTTGTAAGGTGATAGTTATGTCGTTATGGTAAGTCACCTAATATCCAGTGCTGCCAATAAAATTGGTTTAATAAGCTGTTTTGTATGGTATTGGTTACGTCATGCCTAATTTATGCTTTATAGATGTATTTGAGGTTTTATTGTTTGAAAGCTCTAAACCTTCCATTACAAAATTTTGCTACGACATTGAAGTTGCTATAGAATTGATAATCACCAAATTGTATACCAATACAAACATAAGTAAGAAAGCCCTAGCGGTAAATATTGGAAGAACGGAAAAGATTCGCTTCGTATGGTATCCTGCCTTCAGAACATATGCCTTCTAGAAAGTATAAATTTATTTTTGAAAGACCTTCTAAAATATTTAGTACACATTCGTTACTCCCTTCTTTAAGAAGGGAGAAAGGAAGTTGTTCATTTTTATTTATGTTTTATTTTTAGTGAATTTCCTTACTCCATTCTTTGGGAAGGGTTCTAAGTTGTTATTAAAGGGTGTGTGGAAGGGCTTATGCCCAATGACAGCCTGTGTAAAAAATAAATAAGTATGGAATGCGGCGAGGAGGGCATGTGTCTGCTAATTTAGGCCTTATATTAGGCCTCTTTACTCATTCTAGTTACCGCAGTTGTGATATTGGTAAGGGAGCTATTGTCAAATATTTACGGATTCCAGCACAATTTGATAAGGTGATAAGTCAGCACAATCAAGAATTAAGTAACAGGCAAGCCATAAACAACGATATGCGTTACGGTAAAATCGGACTTTAAACGGCAGTATATATCATCCCTAGAGGGAAGCGAACTGACACCAAAGTAGTCCGTGATGGTCATGAGTTCTTTCTTTTTGTACCTGTTCTATTTTCACAACTCCCAGGACCAGTCTGTTGGACCAATTGCCACAAATTTCCCGCAGGGATATTACAAAAAGTGCTCCATTTTAAGGGGTGGAAAAAATTATTTTTAGAGACTCCATTGATATAATCGAAAAGGGGCGTGGCATTGAAGTTATTGTTATTAAAGCTGGACGTAAAAAGTATTAGAAGGGATTTGCTGCAACGAGCAAACAATTGGGAGGCGTCGAGATGGCGTGAGTGGCGCCCAAAATTTGATGTCAGATTTAAAATGGCCACTCAGTATACAAAAAAATAAAAGGCGTGGCAAAAAATTAATAGAAAATATGTTTTTCGTATTATTTTCAACTAATCTCTAATCCTAAGGGGGGACTAGACTAGTTCAGTCTTTTTTCCAACCTCTCTAAGCTTCGATCACAAAAAGGTGTCAATCAATGCTTTGGTGACTTCTTTGTTTGTTAATTATTACCAGGGAAACCCGAAATATGCTCTTAAAAATACGTTTTATGCGCATTAAAATGCAATAAAAATTTGAAAATATACGTTGAAAATTGTTAAAATAATGACTCAAAAAGGCAAAAAATGAGCTAAAAACTAAAAAAAATTCTGCAAAATGGCTCTTTTAACTAAATTATGCAAAAAATGCTCCAAAGGGTAAAAGATGCACAAAATATGCACTTACAAATCTATGCCAAAGTTCATTAAAACGGATAAATATATTATAAAAGTTATTTTTGGGAATACAAAAGTTATTATTAAAAAGATTTCTGTATGACGCGCTAAGTTCCAAATTTTTCATATTTGCTAGATACACTGAAAATTTATTGTTGAGGAAAAGCTAGTTTCTATGCGCATTTCACTGGTTGCTTAGGCCAGCTCATCAGGAAACCTTTTCCAAAGATTTTAGAAAAGCCAAAAATATTATACAAATAAAACCCTAACGCGAATAAGTCTTAATTGTAACAATATCAAAGCTTAAACAAAACACCAACAATAAACAGTGAGTTTATCTTTTCTAACATTCCCCTACAATTGGTTGGCTTTTTTCCGACTCGAATTGTAGCATAGAAGCTAACTTGCCCTCAACAATAAACCTCAGTGTCTTTATCAAATATGAAAAATTGGGAACTAAGCACGTCATACAGAAATCTTTTTAAGGATAAATATATTAGCCCATATTCATAGTCAAAAATAAAGTCGACTTTAGGTAAAAACCGGCTTTTAATAATGTCAATAACATTGCTTTAAAGTCGACTTTATTTTTGACTATGAATATGGGCCATTGTTTTTGCCTTTATTGGTAGTACAAGGAAAAACGGTGGCATGTCATAACGTCCAGTGTCATAGTGTCCATGGACGTTATGACACTCCAAAAAGTGTCACAGTGTCCATGGACTTTATGACACTTTTGAAAATGTCATAATGTCCGTGGGCATTATGACACTTTGCAAATGGACATTATGACATTTTCAAAAGTGTCACAGTGTCCATAATTACTAAAGAAGTTAAATACAAAACAAGATCTGCATATGCGCAGAGAAAACATGTTTTATTATGGTCGCACCCACCAAAACTATTTTTAAAGAAACTAATTTAACCATAATATGGTTGTCGGTGACAATGATTTGGTTAAATTAAACATAATATGTTAAAAACTTTTTAAAAATAGTTTTGCTGCTCTGGGTGTATATATTAAATATATAACGAAAACACTTTTGGGCGCAAGGATTTTCTCCTCTATGGTATAACAAATACCAGCTTCGCTAACTAAAGCTTCTCTGCACAGCCGGCCTTCGGCCGGGCGCAAGGATTTTCTCCTCTATGGTATAACAAACACCGGCTTCGCTAACTAAAGCGTCTCGGCGTAGCCGGCCTTCGGCCGGGCGCAAGGATTTTCTCCTCTATGGTATAAAAAAACCGGCTTCGCTAACTAAAGCTTCTCTGCGTAGTCGGCCTTCGTTCAGAAACAAGGCAGATTTTAGAAGCTTTACTTAGCGAAGCCGGTTTTTTTTATACCATAGAGGAGAAAATCCTTGCGCCCGGCCAAAGGCCTGCTGTGCAGAGGAGCTTTAGTTGGCGAAGCCGGTTTTGTTATACCATAGAGGAGAAAATCCTTGCGCCCGGCCGAAGGCCGGCTATGCCGAGACGCTTTAGTTAGCGAAGCCGGTGTTTGTTATACCATAGAGGAGCAAATCCTTGCGCCCGGCCGAAGGCCGAGTGTGCAGAGAAGCTTTAGTTAGCGAAGCCGGTACTTGTTTTAGTTTGTAAGCATGTTGTGGACATTATGACACTCTACAAAGTGTCATAACGTCCGCGGACGCTATGACATTTCTTTGATGGACGTTATGACACTATGACACTGGACGTTATGACATGCCACCGGAAAAACATGCAATTGCATATTTTTGGTTTCCCTGGTAATGAAAAAATAATGTACATACATATGTGACAGCGCATTGAGAAAGGAGCCAGTAAGGTAAAGGGAATAGTAAAAACCAACTGTACAAAACAAGAGGTAGGGATGACCTACGCGCGTTTTCAAGGTTGGCCAACAAGGTTGAGATGTGTCGCTTTCAAATGAGACCAATACCAACACGCTCAGTGATGGTACACCAAAGATACACGTATTTAAATCTTTAAAATGGCAAAACCCTTAGGTCCCTTTTCATTTTTCGCGTCACATATACCGTTTCCACTTGTGGTAGACTAATGATGTCGTTTAGACATACTTACATAATAATTTTCTGTATAAAATATTAAAATATTAACATACATACATAAAAATTATTCTTAACCATTTTATGGAAAATTTCATTGATATTTATGAAATAATATTGTCTAAGTAAACAAAAGTAAGAAGAAATTTAAATAAACCTAATAATTTTAAAGACTCTTTGAAAAAATAAATTTTTTTGTATGTTAAGGTTATTTTTAGAGGACACGAGTTAATACTTCGGTATTTTGTTGTATTGACTTTTGCTTTTATCTCGTTAATAGGAGAAAACAAATTTAACAGAGACAAATTCATGGCTAACCTAAAATACGCGTCGATGCAGTAGAAATTTACAACAAGAAAACAAAAACAAATTAACAAAAATTGTTTTTGTTTATCAAAAATATTTACAATTTTTAAAAGAAATAGAATCGCGTTTTTAAAAGTGTTTAGATAACAATAACAATTTTCATAAATTTTGTTTTCATGTAAATATTCACTCCTTCGAAGCGAATTTTAAAATAGACATGATTAAGAAACAAAAACCAAGTGAGCGTGCTACATTTGGCTATGCCGTGTCTTATATACCAGTCATCATAATGCGATGATACCACAAAATTATATTAATATCGTTCTTTAGATATAAATAGATGTATTATGTGCCACGCTCACTTAACACAAATATCGTCGGATGTTGTGAATTGATAACCAAGATGCTTGTACCTAATTCGGAAACTTTTTCTTTTGCCGTTATCCAGATATACAGAAATCTATTATGTCTTTGTACAGGGGTTGCCACGCCCACTTCTCTAGTCCCACCCATTTTGTAAGAGAGGTTTTGTGTTGCTAACATAACTTTGTCTACCAAATTTTTCTCTAACCGTTCATTAGATAATGGGTGATTTTTTAAGCTATTATCTTTTAGGCAACACTGCTTTAAAGAGCTGACGCACGTTTCGTGTTTTGTTTTACTGTCAAAAATCTTCAGTTTGGTCTATAATTAAACCATAATCGTCTAACGAACGAACAACGCTTGCAAATTATTGAATTTTATTATCAAAATGCGTGCTCTGTTAAGAAAGTTTATCGCGCGCTTCTTCCATTTTATGGTCAGCTCATTTTTGGCTCAATGGGTACGTTAATAAGCAGAATTGTCGATTTTGGAGTGAAGATCAGCCAGAAGCATTGCAAGAGCTACCAATGTGTCCAGAAAAAGTCACAGTTTGGTGCGGTTAATGGGCTGGTGACATCATTGGACCGTACTTCTTCAAAGATGATGCGAACCGTAACGTAACTGTGAATGGTGAGCGCTACCGTGAGATGATATCCAACTTTTTTTTGCCCAAAATGCTAGAGCTTGACTTGCATGACATGTGGTTTCAACAAGACGGTGCCACATGCCACACAGCACGTTTAACAATGGACTTATTAGGAGGCGAGTTCGATGAACATTTTATTTCACGTTCGGGACCGGTTAATTGGCCGCCTAGATAGTGCGATTTAACGCCTTTAGACTATTTTGTGTGGGGCTATGTTAAAGCTCATGTCTATACACACATGCCCGCTTCAATTGACGCATTAGAAGACAACATTGAAGCATTTATTCATGAGATACCGGCCGAAATGTTGGAAAGAGTATACCAAGCGGATGAACCATTTGAGGCGCAGTCACGGTCAACATTTGCATGAAAAAATCTTCAAACATTAAATTTTATGGACCGTACTATCGATTCAAATAAAGATTTCATGAATTTTTCTGAATTTTATGTGTTTTTTTAAACTGTTCCATAGCTCTTAAAAAATCACCCATTATAAATAAACCTGTTTTCTGCCACACTCACTTTTCCACTCCCGCCAAGATTTAATAAGATGTTGTATTTTGATAACCAAGATGGTGGTAACTAATTTAGAAACTTTGGCTCTGCCGTTCTACAGATTTACAGAAATCCATAAGGTCTTCGTTTAACAATTGCCACGCCCACTCTTCTAATCGTGCTCTCTACCGTTTTCAGGATAAACAAACAAAACTGTAAAAAACAACACCAACAAGGAATTTTTGCGCTCATATCTTAGCCATTTGTGGACCGTTCGGGTTGAATTTTAATAGCAAAAAATTCTGGACTATATGTGACATAACTGTGTATCTAACTTGTCCCCATCATATCTGGGGTTTTCGGTTAACCCATTTCAACGGACAAACTCATAAGGACCCAGAATATATATCTCTTATTGGGTCGAAATAGGATAAATTTGGTCGAAATTAAAAACGAAATGACAAAAGCGAAAGGTGAAAATTTCTCCTTTTCCAAATGCAGTCAAAATTTTTATATTGATTTTGTTTTTTGTTTGTTTTTGTGTCACATAAAACTGTGTGTCTTAGTTAAAATATCATATATATTATTTCTAAAGCACTTTTTTTCGTCGGTTGCAAATATCTCCCATACCACCGCATCAAATTTAATGAATGATATCTCATTTTAAAGCTTATTTCTAACACTAATGACGAAAAATAATTAGAAATTGAAAAATTAATATTTTCATTGATAAAAATTACGGTACGAAATATTCGCACGGGTCATCTAGTAGAGTTATAAAAGTCTGCTTCAACCAAATGTTGATTAAATTGTTCATTAAAATTAATGTAATTGCCCACGTGTATTTTTGTTTTTTGTACCTTTTGTTCATGTATGAACAGTACTAAAGTACTTGTTGATCTCTCATTTTTCCATCTGTATTATCTGCTGTTCAAGCTAATTCATGTGCTGAACACACATTCTGTGCAAACAATATTTAAAGTTATTGGTGTAAGTTTTACAAAAAAAAAAAAAAAAAAAAAAAAATACTCAGAAAGTGGAGATGTTTTTTTTAATTCTGTCTTGTGCTAACGCAGGTACTTGATTGCTGTTATTTGATAAAATTTTTGTGATACTAACACTCAATTTACATGATGAATTTTATGACGTCCAATTTTGGACGTAATTTTTTTGTTTGGTAGCAAGCGGTGTAGAGAAGAAAGAGGAAGAGAAAACAGAAATTATGTCTATTTTTCTACCCCTCTTTCTTCTCTACACCGCTTGCTACCAAACAAAAAAATGACATTGGACGTCATAAAATTCATTATGTAAATTTAGTGTAAATTTGTAAAATTTGTTTCTATAAAATTTATTTTAAGGAGCTTCTAGTCAATTATAAAGTTTGAAATGTTCTAAGTGAAATAAAACGCATTTTTTCAATTTCACTTTTAAAGAGTTGCAAATAGATTTCAATGGACATACAGAATTTTTTTTTATTTAATTTTTCTTACCTAAACTGTATTTAATTGTTGTCCTCACTGTGCTTACAAAATAATATTTACACAAACTATTATTTATGCTTTTGTTGAGCATTACACCTACACTTTTGCACGTACAAATAACAATCACCCGCATACAGTGGTGTAAAATAGACTAACCCCCATTTTCACCAAGATCGGTTAAAACTAACTTTCAATTGAAGTTCCGGTTACCAATATGTTTTGACAGCTATAACCGATAGTTTATTACAGTGTTCGAAAATAAACAGTACATTATTTAACGTTCGGCTCACACACCCAGGAACGATATCTATGTTTTTAGTGATTGTGTAGACATACACAACCCTTAATACCGTTCGTAACTATTTTCAAGAAAGAACCGAACATATAATGTTCGGTTGTTCGGTAAAAAACAGAACAATTGCAGTGATACTTTAGACAAACATTATATTTTAATGTTCTATAATGTTTTTTTCGTGTGTGTATTTTGTTTTTGTTTTTTGAAGTTTTTGGATTTAAAAAAAAAACCGAACGGAATTAAATGTTCACATCTTTTGTTGAGTTTGATAAAAACAGTAATATTTTTGTGTTCGAAAGATGACTAACAGGGAACCGTTGTTTTTTTTAATGATTTTCTACACAAACACTATTAGCGTTTGTGTTTTCCACAAATCTACCGAACCGAACATTAAAAAACGATATTAAGTGTTTATTTTCGAACACTGGTTTGTTATAACCGAACTTGATGAAAATGGCCGTAAAAGTTTTTTAAATATTCAACCTGGAAGCTGCTTTAGATAATTTATTGATAAATTCGATTAAAATTTAAGAAACATCTTAATTAATGGGCTAAGAAGGATGTGAGATGGCAAAATCTCGTGCAAGTGAAACAAATGCATGGCACTTTAAACAACATATTAGCGGAAGGTTTTTCACATACGAGCTTGATAATTTTGGCCACGTACAGAATCATAGTAAAATAATCAAAAAACGAGCGAATACGAAAATCAGAAAAATTATTTTTAAAGTTTATATTTTCAAACTGCAACGCCACTGTGCGATACTGTTACATTTAAAAAACTACCTGCTTATACTGTAGCGGCAGGAAAAAAATTATAAATAAAGGATTCAGTATATATTCTTTTTTCATTCCCTTTAACATCAAATGCAGTACAACAATATTTACTCTTTTCCAATGAAATGAAGAAAACTGAAAATGTTAATAGAAGAATATTATTTAGAAAATTGCAGTTTTGTACATGTAAAGTAGCTTGTTATGGTTTTAAAATGTAAAAAATTTGCAGAATTCTTTTTTCTATACAACACAGACTTTTTTCTTTATACTCTTGTTTATGTATAAGTTAATAAGTTTTTTCATTTAACTTAAAGTGTATTTTGCTGCGTAATAAATTTCTTTATTTGTTTTAAATAAAGTTTATTTTTTTTTGTTTAATTTTCAGACGCATCATAAACAGTGGTTTAACTAAAATACCAGATTTAATACATCTACCAACCACAAACATATTGCAAATGATGTAAGTATAAGTGTTGCTTAAATTTTTATAAATACTCTTTTATAAGCATTTAAAAAAAATGTTTGCTTTCAAAATATTATTAAAGAAAGTTAGTTTTTACCAAAATTAAAGTCTTATATGAATTCAGGCAGAGCAAAGTGGTTGGACAGAAGATTGCACAAATCATCAGGGATGCAAATTGTCATATGCGGAAGTAATATTGTTTTTACCATATCCCATCTTTCTTTAATCAATTTCCTACAACATTTAATATTTCATTGTCTATAAGATTTTCTATCCCATTCGCCAACCCATTGCTTGCCTTAATCCTGTTCTCTATCCTTATTCCATTTTCTATCCAATTATGCATCTCATAGCGTATTTTTCCCGCCTGTCATATTTTCCCAATCAATTTGTATTATCTATTCCATCAGCCAACCAATTTTCTATTTTGATTTTATTTTCTATCCAAATTCCATTTTCTTTCCAACTAAGTGTTGCATAACGTCTCTCTTAAAATAACAAATTTTATTCCCTGTCATATTTTCTTAATTAGTTTATATTTTCTTTTCCAATCGCCAACCCATTCCCTATCCCATTTTTACTCTTTATCCCAATTCTGTTTTAAAGCTATTAACGTATGTCACAACTTGTCTCACAAGTTATCTATTTCCCTCGGAACATAATTTCTACCACCAGTTTTATTCTTTGTCATATTAAATTAGTCAAATCATATTTTCTATCCCATGCCCCTACCGATTTGCTCACCCATTCCCTATCCCAATCTTATTTAGTATACCCATTTCATTTTCTATACAATTACTTGTCTAATAACGTATCTCACAAGATATCCTATTCCCTTGCAGCATAATTTCTACCCCAGTTTTATTCACTGTCATATTTTCGTAAATAATTGATATTTTCTATTCCATACGCCAACACATACTCAATCCCAATTTTTTTCTTTCTCCAAACCCAATATCAAGATATCAAGTTCCCTCGTTTTATACTCCGTATCGCTAACTTTATTCCCTGTCACTTTTATCAATCACTTCGTCTATCCCATTCCCGTCAACCCATTTTTTATTCCAATCTTCCCATTCCATTTTATTCCACTCTAATTCTCTATTTCAATTCTATTTTCTATCCAATTACGTAGCTTATAGCATATTCCGTTGCCTATCCAATTTACTAATTCGTCCCCAATTTCCTTCCCTAACACACTGAACCAAAATCCAATTAAAATGTACGTTAAGCAAACGAATTACGTTTATTAAAATATTTTCGTTGGTTCAACGAATTATTTGTTAATATAATGACAATAATACCTAATAAAAATAAAATTTTCATTATGTTAACGAATAATTCGTTGAGCCAACGAAAATATTTTAATAAACGTAATTCGTTTGCTTAATGTACATTTTCATTGGAGTTTTAGTTCAGTACATTTGTCCAATTCACAAGCTCGAAGTAACGTCGTATTCGTTGTATAATCGTATAATTATATAATATTGTATTTTTGTTGTTGTTAATTTTCATACAAATGTATTGTCTCATTCAACGATTGATTTTTATGTGTTTTGAAAATTTTGAATTCGTACCAGGGCCCTGTTTCTCAAAGCTTACAAATCTACATTATCTTCAGCGACGAGGCACACTTGCACCTCAGTTAATTCGTTAATAGGCAGAATAGCCGCATTTGGATAAATGAGAATCCACGAGTGTTGTTGAAAGGCCGATGCATCCACAAAGAGCGACTGTTTGGTGCGGCTTAGGGGCGGGCGGCATCATCGGGCTTTACTTCTTCGAAAATCAGATCGGTGTCCGCTATCGCAAGATGAAAGCGGACTTTTTGCGGCCAGAAATGGGGGATATGGACCTAGAAGATTTGTGCTTCAAACAGGAAGGTGCCAATTCCCACACAACCAACAAAACGATGGCTCTTTTGCGCGAGAAATTCAATGGCCGTGTTATCTTACGTCGTGGCGATGTTGATTAGCTGCCAAAATTATGTGATTTGCCTCCTTTAGACTTCTTTCTTAAGGGATATTTAAATAGCTAAAGGATCAGATAATTTAGCAGATAACCGCCATTTAACCTTAATTATGTGTCAAGGTCATTGAAAATATGGACTATCAGATAGAGGTATACCACCGAGGCCAAGGCGAGCTTTTGACTGATATTTAGCTTCACACATGATTGTCTAGATCCTTCTATCATTATAAATAATATTAAGATAATTTTCTGAAAAAATTTAGTTTTATTTTCAATTTACATCGTGCGTTTTATCAAAGCTATTTTTGGGATACAAAATTTACTATTAATAAGATTTCCGTATGACGTGCCAAGTTCCCTCAATTTTATTTGGACCACCCTACCAATTGACATCAAATAAAAACCGCCATACCTGGTTAAATTTCATGGTATCAAATAGTCGGAATGTCAACTTTTAGTAAAGAAGGAGAAAACAAAACCCGTATTTTTTAAACGATAAGCAACACGACAGAGCTTGTGAATTGGACAATTTTCTTAATCAATTCCAATTTGCTGTTTTATTATTTACTGTTCTATTCAATTTCTTATTTCAATTTCCTTTTTATTTTATTTACCGTTTTCTTTCAAATTATGTTCTCAGTTTTATTTTCCTATCGTATCCTATAACCTTTTGCATTTTCTCTAACACTTTGTAATCTTTTCTTAATTCCATTTTATCTAGGGATTGCTGTTCGGTTTTAACCGAAACCGAAACCGCGGTTTTAAATGCCTAAAAACCGAAACTTAAAGAAATTGCAAATTAAACATCATACTCGTACTTAATATACAAAAACTTTATACATAACAGCCTTCAACAATGACAAGGTATTTCAAAATTCTTAAAATTCAAAATAAGTACTAAGAAGAACAAATGTTATCTTTATAACTCTTAAGTACACACCTTATTTGTGAGGCATAAGTGGCACCTGGGCCACTTGAATTTTGTATGGAGTTTCTTGTGGCTATAGAAAAAACTCACACTAACGAACCCCTGGGCAAGGCTGGGATTACTTTTATATGTATGGAGTTTTATGGCTATAGCAGGAACATTTTGTTGGGAAATAAAATAATTTTTCGAAAAAACAGAAAAGGAAGAATTCTTATGTGTTGTGTATGCCTTTTGAAACGTTTCATTTTGATTTTATATACTGCAGTACATATAAAGGGTGGTTAAATTGTAAGGGCCGATGTTGAATGTGAACCACACCTAAACGCCAAGTTTTTTTCCGAATTTTATTTGACATTTCTCTATTTCAGACTTAATCAATTTGAACCATGGAGAGATACACAATCCAACAACGTGTTAAAGTTATCCAGACTTATTATGAAAATGGGCGTTCAAATCAAAATGCATATCGTGCACTTCGTGATGTGAGAACACCAGTGCATGCTCGTACAGCTCGTACTGCAGAAAATATTGCTGCTGTTCGCGATAGTGTGGCTGAAGAGCCGTCCACCTCAACTCGTCGTCGTGCCCAACAATTGCACCTCTCACGCTCGTCGTTGATGAACATTATGCATAAAGACTTGCATTTACACGCTTACAAGGTGCAATTGGCTCAAGAACTAAAGCCTCTTGACCATTCCAAACGTCGTGAATGGGCAGAATGGTGGCAAGAAATGGCAACAGTGGATGATAAATTTTCGAAGAAAATCATCTTCAGTGACGAGGCACATTTTCACCTCAGTGGATTTGTCAATAAACAGAATTGCCGCATTTGGGCGAATGACAATCCAAGAGTGATTGTCGAAAAACCAATGCACCCACAAAGAGTGACTGTTTGGTACGGTTTATGGGCTGGCGGCATCATCGGGCCGTATTTTTTCCAAAATGAGGCCGGTCAGGCAGTTACTGTGAATGGTGTTCGCTATCGTGAGATGATAACGAACTTTTTATGGCCCGAATTGGAAGATATGGATGTGTACGATATGTGGTTTCAGCAGGACGGTGCCACTTGCCACACAGCTAACGAAACAATGGCTCTTTTGCGCAACAAATTCAATGGCCGTGTTATCTCACGTAATGGCGATGTCAATTGGCCGCCAAGATCATGTGATTTGACACCGTTGGACTTTTTTCTTTGGGGTTATTTGAAAGAAAAGGTGTACGTCGATAAGCCAGCAACAATTCAAGAGCTAAAGGATGAGATAATTCGGCACATTAACGGCATAGAACCTCCATAATGCCTCAGGGTCATCGAAAATTTGGACCATCGGATGGAGGTGTGCCGCCGTGGTCGCGGCGCCCATTTGGCCGATATTTTGTTCCATACATAATTGAGTAATACCAATATATCATAATAAAATAAAATTACAATAATTTCCTAAATAGTTTGTGTTTTATTCAAAATCAACATCGGCCCTTGAAATTTATTATAGGGAAGGGCCTGACCAGGCCCAGGTGGATACAATATGGAATACATAAAGTTTCGTTCTAATATACTTAATAATTATATAAAAAAAAACTAGAAAAAGTCAAAAACTGCCTGGCCAGGCCCAGGTATACACTTAAGGGCGAATAAAAGTACCTGAACTGAAACAATTAAAAAACTTGCAAAAAAAAAATATATATGTTTATGTAAGAATTTAACTTTGATATTTTTAAAACCGAAAACCGAACCGAAACCGGCCGGTTTTAATCATTTTAAAACCGAAACCGCGGTTTCACATTTTTAAGGTTTTAAGCAAACTCTAATTTCATCCCATTCGCAGTTTACTGCAATTTTTTTTACCATTCTCTATCCAATTTCCTTACATAGTCCCTATGCCATTTTATGCAGTGTTACCTATCTCACGCCTTTTTTACATATTTTATTTTTATTTACTCTTTTTCCTGTCCTTTTCTATTTCCTACCTCACTTCCTCTTTTATTCTTTCCTTATTTCCCAATTTTATTCTTTGTAGCAGGTGTTCCTTGATTTCCGTATGATTTCCTATTACATTTCTGTCTTATTATCATTACCATCTTCCATCATATTCTCTTAAGTACAGAGTGGCGCGGAATTAGCTTTAATATAATAATAATTATATTGTTTTTTTTTTGTTTGTATTTTTTTGTCAGCATATTTTGTTAAGAAAACTTGGGGTTTTTAATATAAGAACCATAAATGCACAATCAGCACCAAACAATTAAATTTAATTTTTCAATTCAACAATCAATTGTGTTGACACAGCGTGTATATCGCAGTTATTTTAATGTGCGGACATGAACATGACATTGGTATTCCAATCTCTGTCAACGGTGATGCATATGGAGCTTTTTGTTGTAAACTCAAAAACTTTTACTGTAACCGTTTTCCAGAAATAAAGAAATATATATATTTTTTTTTGAATCGAAGTTGCCACGCCCACTTTTTCAGACCATCTTACTTCTTGACAAATGTTGTATATAATTTGTACCAAATGAAAAAACTTTTAATGGAGAAGGATATATAAAGAAGACTATATTGTCTTTTTATGGGAGGTACCAAACCCACTTGAAATTTTACAAATACTTGTTGCCTATGTTAAGGGCCCGTTTATCAGGAAAGTCCTGCAGGGTAATCGATTCAGTAGCTTTGGAGTTTTTAGAACAAACATAAACAAAAATCTCCTGTAACGATTCTGTGTTTGGGTATGCTAAGTTTGGGAACGAGGCTACCTAATAGATTCGACTGTGCTCGTCGGATGGGGAGGGTTGTGTAATGTTCCCATTGGCAAAAGGGGGAATTATATTAAATTCGTAGCATGAATAAATTATATGACCTACGGAGTAAGAGGGAGAGAAGAAAGAATTGAGAAGTGGTTGATGATTGTAGGGTAGCTTGAGGTGGAATTCACTACTCTATGACCTAGCCCGCCCACCATGCTGACAGTTTGCTTATTATTCGTTGTCAGCCCAACGCATTTAAATTTTTATAGTCCAAGTTGCCAAAACTTTTTAAGGAAAAAATTCTAGATTTCGTAAAAAAAAAATACCAAAAAATGCTAAATAAATGCTAGAATAAATTCTAAAAAATGTATATGAAAAATATAGACAGCTATTCATTAAAGTAAGGGCCAACAAATTTTTTATAATATGCTGCATATTGTCCTTCAGGTTCAACGACGTTCTATTAAATTGCCTTTAATAAATGTTTGTCAGATACTCGGCAGGTGCAATCGATCTATGCACAGCACATTAACTTAATGTCGCCCCTGCTGAACTTTGTAACAAATTCTTAAGAAAGGGATAGGATTGTTTTAAGTTATGCCAGTAGCACTTTTGTGTTTTTTTCGGCGTGTTGCTCCAGGCCACTAATTTTAGACAATCTCGCATTTGCAGTAATTGTAAAAGGTTTTTTCTAAGTCATCTGTTTCTTTAACCCAAAAAAATTTTGTAAGCTCTTGAAACTTAATAGATATAACTTTCATTATATAAAGTCGCTGGTGGATTTTTGTTTGCTTTTTTATTGGGCTCTACCTGGTTAAATGTAAGATGTATGTGAAAAAAGGGGCTACATTTTGAGGCGTGGCATAAAAGTGGGATAATAAAAGCTAGGCATACTTAGTTTCACAAGGACTTTCCTGGCACGTTAAAAAAATTTACATTTGGGGGATGGATCCGAGATTGCATAAGTGGCGCCCAGAGCACTTTTGTGTTTTTTTCTGCGTGTTGCTCCAGGCCACTAATTTAAGACAATATCGCATTTGCAGTAATTGTAAAAGGTTTTTTCTAAGTCATCTGTTTCTTTAACCAAAAAAAATTTTGTAAGCTCTTGAAACTTAATAGATATAACTTTCATTCTATAAAGCCGCTGGTGGATTTTTGTTTGTTTTTTTTGGGCTCTACCTGGTTAAATGTAACATGTATGTGAAAAAGAAAAAAGGGGCTAAATTTTGAGGCGTGGCATAAAAGTGAGTATAATAAAAGCTAGGCATACTTAGTTTCACAAGGACTTTCCTGGCACGTTAAAAAAATTTACATTTGGGGGATGGATCCGAGATTGCATAAGTGGCGCCTAGAGTTTGATGTCGGATTGAAAAGTCACCAAAGGCAAAAACGAAGCCACTGTCAAGCCATGAACAATGATATTCGATATGATAAGGTCGGACTTTAAATGAAAAAAAACCAAAAGTGCTGTATTTTGGGGCGTGTCAAAAAAAAGTTGTTGCTGTTTTAGAAACTTCATCGATATATCTTTCATTCTAGGGGGTGACTGCCACAATTTTTTTTTCGACCCACCCTAATTTATAGTTGCTAAAACATTTTAGAGAACATCAGAAAAGGTATTCAAACTATTCCCGTAATTTCAGATCTAGATTTTTGAGATGTTGTTAAGCTTTAGTTAATCGATGTGTGAATGAATTTAAGCGGCATTTGTCTTAAAACTAATTCTTTCTTTTAGTTAAGATATTTGAAATTAAGTGGTTGAGTGATTAATAAGAAATATATCAGCCCAGTTATTAATACAAATTCCCTTTTCCCATTTTTACAATGGCATTTACAAAGGAAAAATGGGAGTAGGGAGAAATCTCCCGGGGAATTTTTAATCATAATCGGGCTGTATATAAAGATAATGTAGTCCGATCAAACGAATCTTTATCAGTCAAAACTCCATTTCAAATTTTTATTTAGTTACGTCCATTCGCATTTAAGGTGAGGATATACAACTTAATCGAAAAGCTTAAAAGATCTTTGCCACCCTTTTTTTTTGCATAAATCGTATTAAGACATGTTGTTATAAAATCCTTTACTAAATCCAATATTAAGTTGGATTTGAGAAGATTTAAGCAGCTCAAAAGCTTATAATATCTAAAAGATGAATTAAACTTCAATAATTATTTTTTTTTATTACAGAGATCTCGATAACAACCATATAACTCATATTGAATCGAAATCGATTAACATAAAGACTGATCAATTGTAAGTATAAAATTATGTTTTGTTTATTTAGCAATAAGCAATTTTTGATTTAAATAAATTCATTATAATTTTCAAACAAAATGCATCTATAAAATGCTTCAATACTTTAATTTGATTTTACAATTTTTGCAGAATTTTAGCAAATAATGATATAAGTTTTATAGATGATTCTGCCTTTCAAGGTTCACAAATAGCTAAATTGTAAGTAAAATTTATTAAAAAAAAAAAATTCAAATTTATATAAACAACCATCCTTCTTCCTTTTGTTTGTCTTTAAAGAATTTTAAAAGAAAATCATAATTTACAACAAGTGCATCCTAAGGCGTTTCAAGGCATGAGTATGCAAGAAATGTAAGTTTTTACCCTTTACGCCCTTTTGGGGATTTCAGTAAATAAAGAAAAATTAAATACACAACAAAACTGTGCAAGAGAAGTGAATAATAAGCCGTATAAAACTCTTTCTTTACTTTCAACAATCAGTTTGTGTATTTAAGTTGATTTAATAATTTTTTAAGCTCTTAACCAAAAGTTATGGATAAAAAAGAAAAATGTTTCAAAGGTTGTGAAAATTTAAAACGAAATGTAGATTTAATATCCACAAGCCAAACTTGCATTAAATTTTAATTGAAAATTTATTAGATTTTTGTAAAATTTGTGATTCCGAACAATTTTTATTTCCTTTATTTTATATCCTTCACCAGCATGAGAAGGTCATTTTGTTTTAGCACATAGAAATGTTTATCTAGGACTTCATAAATTATATTTAATCTGGTTTCTTAAGTTATTCTAATTCTGTTTAGTCGTACCCAAATATTTATCTGTCTATCCATCTGTTAAAAACTCCCTTACATCGATTAAGCCGTTTCCCGCTGTCTGTTTAAAAAACACCCGACTGTCTTAACAGAAAATAATAATTTTGGTGTCAAAATATTTCTACACTACCAATAAATTTTGACATTAATCCCATAAAAAATTGCATTAAAAATGAAACCTGTTTCATTTAAATTTATTTAATGAAAACATTACATTAGATCTATGAATATTATTCATTGGATGAATACTTTCAATAAATGAAAAAAAAAAATTTTTTTATTTTTTATTTTATTTTAATTTTTGTTTTTGTCTCGGGCGGGAATCGATCGCGCAACCTCGGTGCTGATAGACTAGCTTACTACCAGCTAGTCTACCGGGGCAGTGTAGTTTTTGGATAAAAAAAACTATGTTTTTTACTCAATTAAGAGCGTAAATATGAGATTTAATTGTCGATAACAACAATAACAACATTGATTGAAGGTTTTTGGTTCATTACTTTAATGACATTTTTCATTGTCATAATGAAAATTTAAATTTATGAAAGCATTATTGAAATATGTTGCTTTTATAAAAAAAATTTTGATTTCATAAATTTAATGGCATATTACATTAGATGTATGAAATAATTAAATCTTACATTTTATGATTAATAATTAAACATTTTTTTAAGGAAATTATAATTTTGTATTAATTATTTTCGTTAAAATCGCTTCATTGTATTTCGTAATTACGTTAAATCCTTTTAATGAAACAGGTTTCATTGATCCAACGAAGCGCTGCATAGGTTTCTTTTTAATGCAATATTTTAAAATTGTTCTTCTTTAAAATTGCTTTTGTGTTTATATTCTGCAATTTTTATCTCAGCAACTTTTTTTTTTAAATGAGAGGCAAATGAAGGAACGAACGAGATAACATAGCTAATTGTAGGGCATACAAGGTTGTGTGCCCCTGTTTATTCCTCTCTCCCCTCCGGCCCATAATATAAGAATCGCAGAGACAATCGCACAATGTAAACGGGCACTAAGTAACAGTGACAACGGACATAGGAACATCTTAAGGTGGATTCATACATGCGTTCCGAACAATATTTTTGTTCGGAGAATAATTTTTTTATTTAGAGTGTTCTGCAGAAGGTTTCATCTATTTCGGAAAGTTTATCCGGAAAAACAGAGCTACCATATGGTTAACAGATGTAAACAATCATACAAAATGGCGGCACAACTTTGAATTGTTTTCTAAAAGTGAGTTAAAGAAAATGGACGAAAAAAGGAAAGTGGTTTTATTATTTTTAATTATTTTGATTTTTTATTTAATTATTTAGCAAAAAAAAATAATCATTTCAACTTTTATGTACAAATTTAAAAGTGGCAACTCCGTTAATTTTGTTCTGAACAAAAATTAAAATTAAATCAATTCAAGAAAAAAAACTTGCCGAACAAAATAATTTCTCTCTCAGAAGTAAGACGTCAACTCAATTAAAAAAAAATTTGTCCGGACAAAAATATTGTTCGAAACGCATGGGTGAATCGAGCTTTAATTTAGAACAAGTAAAAGTGGTATATTCGGCTATACCGAATTTCATATGCCCATGGTACGATAAGAGAGGAAAGTTATATAAATACCGTTCTTTAGATATAAATATATATATTTTGTGCCACACCCACTTCCCAATTCCAACCACATTTTGTCGGATTTTGTGTATTGATAAAAAACATGATTGTTTCTGTTATAGAAGCTTTGGCTCTTGCCGTTCTCTTGATATACAAAAATCTTTAATGTCTTTGTACAGAAGTACCAAGCCCACTTCTTCAATCCTGCCTAATCTAATTAGAATACGTTGGCTCTTTCCGTTCTCCAGATATGCAGAGCAAAATAAATAAAAAAAAAAACAACAGCAACAAGCGATTTATGGGTAAAATTAGGGCCATTCGTGATCGAAACAATAATTAAAAAAAAACTTTTCAAAAACGGCCAACACTTTAGAACCCAATAACTCCATAAATAATCGTCATTAAAAAATATTTGCCAAACATATTCATATTTATTAGAGATATAGTTATGAAAAATACAAAGAAATATCGCTTTAAATCTACTTAAACTTTTCGTTAATAATACGTACGAAATTTGTCTCAGTGTGAATCCTTTATATCCAATTCTTTTTAATTTTATTCAATTTTCTTTCATTTAATTATTTTTTCACTTTTTTTTACTCCCCCTCTAGAGATCTCTCTAGTACCGCTTTGGTACGTTTACCCTCGGCGGGTTTGCAAGATATTGAAGTATTACGTATTGAAAATACGCATACATTAAAAACAATACCGTCCATTTATTATTTTAAGGTAAAGCAAAATTATAAAAAAAACTATTTAAATCTAAAGATAGAAATCTAATTGAAAAATAAATTTTTTTCTTTATGATATTCATAAATAGAATTTACAAAAAGCCTATTTAACACATTCCTTTCACTGTTGTGCTTTTAAATTTCCCTCACGGCATGATCCCCGTCGACACGCTGAACGTCTTAAGGAAATCGAAAAATGGCAACAACAGTGCAACAATAAAAATGACAACAGCAACACCAACAACAATAATATCGAAATCTCTAAAAACAATTTAAAACAGCCAAATAAGAGGCTTCAAAATCAAAATCCTATTAAACAAATCGGTGAGATGACGAGTGTTGAAGGCAATGAGGAGGTCAATCAGGTTTGGTCAACTCAAACTGCTGCTGCTGACAAAAGTGCTGATGCTGGTGATGGTGTTGCTGACGGCAACATAGATGGCCTTGGTTCTTTTGTTGCCTCTGGTTTTGGAATGTTTTATGAATCAGCAAAAAAACAATCAAGTTTAGCCTCCACTTCCCTGAATGGGGCAGGAGTAGCGGGAAATGGGGAAAAATTGAGTTTGCTTTCAAATGTCAAGGGTGTTTTATATAGGTGAGTGAAAGAATAATAGCTTTGTGAAAAATAGCAACCATTTAATGGAATTTGATAAAAAAAGAAATTAGTTTTCTTCGCAATTTTTTGCTGTTATTACAAAATTTAGTTTTTAATGTTATTAAAGCAGAAAAACTGAGTCTGCTGTTGTCCATATAAGATTTATCTTTTTATACAAAATTTCAACTTTTCATACAATTTTTTGGAAACTATTTACTTCGTAAAATGGCTTTTGTTTATCACTTTTTTCCTCTTCACATTGCCTTATATTTCCACTTTAATATACATCTTCTTTAAGTGTTCTTTTTCCACTTTTAAATATTTCTGCCGTTAAACTGTTTTTTTTAACATTTAATGAAAATTTCTCACCTTTGTTGTTGTGTACATATCGTCATTTAAAATCCCAAACAACGTATAATCAAAATATTTAAAAAAAGCTTAAGCGACATATTTTTAAATTTTCGTTTTTTTAATAACCGAAACAAGGTATCATCAAAATATTCAAACTTGACTTTTTATTATTAATTACGATTCAGTGATCATGATACATATCGAGCTCTTACCACAAAATAAGCTTAAGCGACATCATTTTAAATTTTCGTTTTTTTTTTTTTAAATAAATCCGAAGCAACGTATCATCAAAATATTTAAAATATACTTTTTTATTGATTACTTTTTTTATTGATTACGATCTAGTGATCACGATACGTATCGAGCCCTTACCACAAAAAAGCTTAAGCGCCACAATTTTCAATTTTTTTTTTTTTTTAATATATCCGAAACAACGTATCATGAATATATTCAAAATTGAGTTTATTTTTTATTGATTACGATCTAGTGATCAAGATATATATCGAGTTCTTACCACAAAAATAAACTTAAGCGACATCATTTTTAATTTTCAAAATATTTAAAATATACTTTTTTTATTGATTACTTTTTTTTATTGATTACGATCTAGTGATCACGATACATATCGAGCCCTTACCACAAAAAAAGCTTAAGCGCCACAATTTAAAATTTTTTTTTTTTTTTTTTAATAAATCCGAAACAATGTATCATCTATATATTCAAAATTGAGTTTATTTTGTATTGATTAGGATTTAGTGAACAAGATACATATCGAGCCCTTACCACAAAAAAAGCTTAAGCGACATATTTTGCAATTTTTTTTCTAATAATTCCGAAACAACTTATCTTAAAAATATTCTAAATTGACTTTTTTTTATTGATTACGATCTAGTGATCATGATACATATCGAGCCCTAACCACAAAAAAAGCTTAAGCGACATAATTTAACATTTTTTTTTTCTAATAAATCCGAAACAACTTATCTTAAAAATATTCTAAATTTACTTTTTTTATTGATAACGATCTAGTGATCACGATACATATCGAGCCCTTACCACAAAAAAGGCTTAAGCGCCACAATTTAAAAATTTTTTTTTTTTTAATAAATCCGAAACAATGTATCATCTATATATTCAAAATTGAGTTTATTTTGTATTGATTAGGATTTAGTGAACAAGATACATATCGAGCCCTTACCACAAAAAAAGCTTAAGCGACATATTTTTTAATTTTTTTTCTAATAAATCCGAAACAACTTATCTTAAAAATATTCTAAATTGACTTTTTTTTATTGATTATGATCTAGTGATCATGATACATATCGAGCCCTAACCACAAAAAAAGCTTAAGCGACATAATTTAAATTTTTTTTTCTAATAAATCCGAAACAACTTATCTTAAACATATTCTAAATTGACTTTTTTTATTGATAACGATCTAGTGATCACGATACATATCGAGCCCTTACCACAAAAAAAGCTTAAGCGCCACAATTTAAAATTTTTTTTTTTTTTTTTTAATAAATCCGAAACAATGTATCATCTATATATTCAAAATTGAGTTTATTTTGTATTGATTAGGATTTAGTGAACAAGATACATATCGAGCCCTTACCACAAAAAAAGCTTAAGCGACATATTTTTAAATTTTTTTTCTAATAAATCCGAAACAACTTATCTTAAAAATATTCTAAATTGACTTTTTTTTATTGATTATGATCTAGTGATCATGATACATATCGAGCCCTAACCGCAAAAAAGCTTAAGCGACATATTTCTAAATTTTTGTTTTTTTTTAATAAATTAAGTTATTGGTAACACTTGTATCATCTCCTAAGATCTCATGGTCACATTAGGTACCGTTACGATTTTATAGCAAAAACTATTTAAGCTTAAGCGACAACTTTCATACAAAATGTTTATGAAATTAAATATGTATATTAAAAATCTTCTCCTGCAAAATTGTGTGTTTGTGCCTTAAGGTTTTTTTGCGTTAAGGGCGACTCGATATGTGTAAAAAAATTCAAAATAACTTATCATCAAGTGTTAAATTTTCTGGAACAAAACGACGAGGTTAACAAAGTCTTCGTTCGAACTCGATTAACAGGCATGTTTGATTGAACAAAGATCTAAAATTTTGTATTAAAACATTTTTGATTTTTCGGATAGATTATAAAATAATTAGAAAAAACCTGTAAAATTCGTGATATGTCGTTTACGATTATTTTTGTATATATTATTTCGTAAAAAGGTGCCGAAATGTTTATGTTTAAGTCACCCCTAATGCAAAAATACTTCCAGTAGTGTTTTTGTTATTGATTCATCCAATAAATGTCTAGATCAAATCGATACTTAAGATTTGGCACGGTCGAGTACTGCTTTATCGCCTACTATAAACTATAATATTTCGCTTGTGCTAAAGCGTGGCTATAACTTTACTTTAAAAATCCTCATTTTACAATAACAAAAACGTTCATTTATGCCGTGTGCTTAGCAATTTATAAGTTTTTTTGATTTTGAAATGCTTATGACAGCTGACTTTCCAAAACGTCAACATAAAGGAAAGCTTGTATATAAACAAATGAATATGTTCATATAAATTCATGAGCATACATATTTATTTTTTTACACGAAATGTGCTATTGATATTATAGTGTTTGTTATGATTTAAATGGTGTTTTCATGTTTTATATTCATGATTTTTTTATACAACACCTTCTTACAGCCGCTTGATGCGTTCTGACTTTTCTATTAGTCAAGAGGATTTGCAAAACGAAAGCAACGTTTGGTCGCAGGCACCAAATAGCGATGTGGAATATTTCGTTGAAGAGGATTATTTGTCAGATTCAATGAAGGAAATGTTTGGTAAATTTCATGAACCCATCGATCCAGATGAAAGTCAATTGGATGAATATTGTGGAAACTTTACATTTAGGTAAGTAAATAAGAGTACCATACATGCTAAAGCTTTATCTCTTGGTTAAAAAAACACAAACTAAAAGTATAACTGAAACATTTTGAATTTACTTTACTAATGGAATAATTAAAACTTGTTGTCAATTAAGTTTTATTAAATATTTTCTCAATTAAGAGTCTGTTTTATACTTTATTGGCGCCATAAAAGCTCCATTATTTAATTACAGCCTGCACAATAAAAGTTAATTATACAAATGCACTTGTTGCTGTTTGACATCTGCAATTTTTAATGGTTGTTAGTTTTTATGGATTGGAAGAAGTTCAATTTTAATTAGTGAATCCTTAATTAAATGCATTTTGTGTGTTTTTTTATCATTGGTACTAACTTTAACTACATAAAAGCGAAAATGGAGCTTAAAAAATAATATAAAACAATAGAAAACATGTTGGAAAACTGCTATAAGCCGCCTCACAAAAACTTTTTATCAATAATGAGAAAATCTATTTTGATATCAGTTATGAATGCTGTTATTGTCAGGCTTCGGACGCTTATCGAATCGTATTTGCAATTAAAAATTTTTTGAACAAATTTCGCAAAAAATCAAAAAAAGCTTTTAAGCTATTCTGCTAACACTTCATTTGTGCGTACCGTATGCTTTGCATACTTTTAATCAAGTTAAATGTTAAGCTGACTGTTAAAATGAAACAATTTTAATATCAAAGTTTCGGTGCCCCCATAAAAAATTTTATAACATATTCCTGAAAAGTTGCAATCTGCTTTATTTTTGCAAAAAGCCTTACAAGTTTGTTAATAATTTAATAAATGGTTTCTTTGGCAGTAATTGTATCCTTTCCTTAATTTTCAAGGACATAAAAGGTACCGTTTTTACGAGTTTATAGCAAAAACAATTTTAGCTTAAATGCACATTGATGGTTCCTTTTTATGACAGCAGCTTTTCGCTTAAGCTTAAATTCTCCACAAAAAGGTTTAAAGCTGTAAAAATTGGCTAAATTTAAGAAAATGGCTAAAAACTCGTTAAAACAAAAAAAAAATTTACAACAAAACAAAAATTATTCATTAATTAATATTTTACAATTGTAAATTAGAGATACATTTTTTGAAATCATATTTAAAGAATTAATTATGGGAATAATTTGTTGCTATAAAGTTGACAATAAGTTTAACATGAGTGAAATTTTTGAAAACCATTCAAATCATCGTTAAACTGGAGTTTTTCATCATGTTATTAATTTGTTTATATAAATTTCGAAAAAATTGTACATTGCATTGTATTACATTACATTACATAACATTTCTTTACATTGAATTACATTTCATAACATTACATTACACGTCTTTATATTACATTACATTACATTGCATTGCATCGCATTACACTTCACTACATTCTACATATAACATTACATTACATTATATTGCATTACATTACATTAAATTACATTCAATTACATTACGTTACATTACATTACATTAAATTACATTACATTACATTACATTACATTACATTGCATTACAATACATTTCATTACATTACTTTACATTACATTACGTTGCATTACAATACATAAAATTACATTACATTACATTCCATTACTCCATTACTCCATTACATTCCATTACATTACATTACATTTCATTACATTATATTTCATTACATTTCATTACATAGGCCCGTTTTCACAACTTACCGATAGCTTAAAGTAGACTTTAAATGGCCTTACAAAAAGTATTCCATTATTAAAACTTTACTTTAACTTAAAGTGAACGATAAAGTAGATTAAGGTTAATCCTACCTGGTAGGTTAAAGTAAAGTTGTAATAATGGAACACTTTTTATACGGCGGATAAAATCTTACCTTTAGCTATCGGTAAGTTGTGAAAACGGGCCATAAAATAATAACATTACATAGCATAACATAACATAACATAACATAACATAACATAACATAACATAACATAACATAACATAACATAACATAACATAACATAACATAACATAACATAACATAACATAACATAACATAACATAACATAACATAACATAACATAACATAACATAACATAACATAACATAACATAACATAACATAACATAACATAACATAACATAACATAACATAACATAACATAACATAACATAACATAACATAACATAACATAACATAACATAACATAACATAACATAACATAACATAACATAACATAACATAACATAACATAACATAACATAACATAACATAACATAACATAACATAACATAACATAACATAACATAACATAACATAACATAACATAACATAACATAACATAACATAACATAACATAACATAACATAACATAACATAACATAACATAACATAACATAACATAACATAACATAACATAACATAACATAACATAACATAACATAACATAACATAACATAACATAACATAACATAACATAACATAACATAACATAACATAACATAACATAACATAACATAACATAACATAACATAACATAACATAACATAACATAACATAACATAACATAACATAACATAACATAACATAACATAACATAACATAACATAACATAACATAACATAACATAACATAACATAACATAACATAACATAACATAACATAACATAACATAACATAACATAACATAACATAACATAACATAACATAACATAACATAACATAACATAACATAACATAACATAACATAACATAACATAACATAACATAACATAACATAACATAACATAACATAACATAACATAACATAACATAACATTACATTACATTACATTACATAACATTACATTACATTACATTACATTACATTACATTACATTACATTACATTACATTACATTACATTGCATTACATTACATTGCATCGCATTACACTTGACTACATGAAACAAGATGGAAAATGGCTTAATTTAGCCACTAAATGGCTAAATTGGCAACACTGAAAACGCTATACATATTCATATGGGTAATTCCAAAGTGTTGAACGTGACAGTCGTACGCATCAAAAATGCAATAACATTTTAAGCAACAAATATTTGTACGTTTTCTTAACCCTTAAATTAAAGCACTAAGAAAGCACTGTTATCTATGCTAAAGTTTATGGAGGGCGCGATTCTAGGTCAAAGATAATGGCAAAAGAAGTAGCGGTTCGAACGTGAAAAAAACAGAAGTAGTTTTTTTGGCCATGTATAAAAAGGCGTAATTCAGCGAAACCTGGCACAATTTTTTAGTCAAACTACTTTCAGAATTTTACGTAGCAATGTAACATTAAAATGTCTTGGTTTGATTCCAAAATCATTTGTATTTTCTTTTTTTTAAGCCAAAATCTGGGTCGATACGTGACATTTCGAACGTGAAATTTTTTCCATAATAATTTAACTAAATAATGATCAAAATAATATAAAAATTTACCGTTAATCCGAATAAGATATTTCTCTTTGAACTCTTCCTTAGATTACAGACCATGTAAGAAAATTTTTTTGGAATAATTTTTATCAAATACCACCTCTTTAAAGAAAGATAAATATTAAAGAAAACATACAATAAAACCTTCTCACATATAAGAAATTACGTTTGCACAACTTTGCAGTCTGATTGTTCATCTAAGTGAACAAATTTATGAGTAAATTTATAAAATTAGTAAAATGTAAATATTTCTCTATAACAATATCGTAAAATAATCAGCTTTTAATAACTTTTAAATTTTTGGCCACGGTGGACCTTTTGACGGAAATGCCCATATATACCCTCTACCGAAAGGCGAAGGGTGTATAAATATTTATTGAAACTCTTCTCTTACCTTAATTAAAAATCATGTCTGGTTCCTGAAAGCAAAAGAATCATAATGAAATTTGAGTCATAACATATTTCACTTATTAAAAGCTTTAACACTTTTGTTATTCAAAAAATCTTTAAAATGTTTACATTATTTAAATATAAACCAAGAATGAAAAACTCCTTGTTGAGTTCAAATGATATCCTTTAATCCTGCCCTTATGCAAACAAATAAATAACTAAACCTTTTTTGTAATATTTTTTTTTTTTTTTTTTGCTAACATACACAGAAAACATGATGTCGAATGTTATCCCATCCCGAATGCATTAAATCCCTGTGAAGATGTCATGGGCTATCAGTGGTTACGTACATCTGTATGGATTGTGGTCGGTTTGGCTGTTATTGGAAATGTAGCTGTTCTCGTTGTGATTCTATCGATAAAGTAAAGTGAACAAACAAATTTTGCCTCCTCTGTCTGTTTGTTGCATGAGAATTTCTGTGGTTTTAAGAAAAAAAAAATATTAATGGTATTTTTTTTTTTTTTGTAATTGCAGAGCTGAAACACCATCAGTGCCACGTTTTCTGATGTGCCATTTGGCATTTGCTGACTTGTGTCTGGGTCTATACTTGCTATTAATAGCATCAATTGATGCTCATTCCATGGGTGAATATTTCAATTATGCTTATGATTGGCAATATGGTGAGTAAATCGTAAGAGTTTTCCACTTTACTGACTATGAAATATCGTTTGATTGCGGAAAAATAATACTTGAGGTATTATCGATTTCTGATTATGAAAGCGATTTTAGACGTTTGGCATTGAAAGTAGGATAATACATAACTAGAAAAGGCAATAGATTGAAAGAGTTGAAGGGTGTGTAAAAAAATGAAGGTTTTTCAAAAATGCATACAGAAAGTTTTGCTTCGAACGTATGTATGTATATTTGAAAATTAAATTCGTTTTAAAATAAATACACATGAACATTATTTTTTGCTGGTTTTCAAAAAATTTAAATATTCGTTCAAACAGAACTGAGTCAAGATCACATATTTTATACAATTGGACACGAAAATTTGTTGCAGAAAGCCGTCGTGAAATAAAATCTATTTTATTTTGAGAACTATTTTCTTATGTTTAATTATATGTAAATAAATCCATTTGTGTGACATTTATAAAATTAGTTTTACTTGCACGTTGTATTCATATGTATATAATTATGAATCAATATTTTCATTTCAAAAACTTTACAAGCAAAACCTTCTGATTCATCGCCAATTTTGGTTAACATGTTTGTTTGTCAAATTTCATTTCAGAAGATGGAAAAAATCTGTCGCAGCAAACTACACACTCATACTGCGTTATAAGAGTTGCCCAACAAAAACGCACGATGTTAATTGTATACAAGCCACAAATTTTTAAAAGAATTATCTTAATATTTTTATAAGCCAAAAGCTCGCCACGGCTTCGGTGGCAAACCTCTATCCGATGGTTCATAGCTTCAATGACTCTGAGACATAATTGAGGTTCAATTGAGCTTTTCAATTGTTCTTGGCTTATTGACGTTCCCTTTTTCTTTAAAATATCCCTAAAGAAAGAAGTCGAACGGTGTACGATCACATAAACTTTGGCAGATTAACATCGCCACGACGTGATATAACATGACCATTGAATTTCTGCTGCAAACGAGCTGTGTGGCAAGTGGCACCATCCTATTGGAACCATATATCATCCAGGTCCATATCCTCAATTTCTGGCCACAAGAAGTCCGTTATCATGTTGTTATAGCGAAAACCATTTACTGTAAGTACGGCCCGTTGACGCCGTCAGCCCATAAACCGCACCAAAAAGTCACTCTTTGTGGATTTATCGGCTTTTCAACAATCACTCATGGATTCTCATTTGCCCAAATGCGGCAATTCGCTAAAGATGATTTTCTTTTTGATTTCAACTTCCATTTTCGTAAAAGGCTTCAACTATCCTAACGCGCTGCTTAAATTTGTACTTCTCCATGACCTCTCCATGTTCAAATTTGTCAACATTTGGGAGATCGAAATTTGTATTGAATGATTATCTATTTTAATTGATTTAAATGTTCCTCATTACTTCTGTTTTCCTACTTTTTGTCAAAAATTCTTCTCGAGGTCCAAAGTACATCTACCAATGCTTAAAATACCATTTGGTTAAAAGATTAATGTTTGACTATTGACTGCCAGCCGTCGTTTGAGCCGATTGAGTGGTTACAATCGACACATAAGGGCAACATAACCTGTAAGTCTTGATTTGAGACTCTTTCCGACCAAATGGTTTTCAGAATTTGACGAAAACACCACATTTCAAACGCTCTAATTAGGTTCATGCTTACTACCTTAAGTGTCCAGGCTTCAGCGCTGTTCAAAAAAAACTGACCAACCATAACTGTTTAAAAACTTTAATTTAAGATTAATATCAATGTCACGACTGAGGAAAATTTTTTAGAGATTTAAAAAGCTTCATTTAAGATTAAAATCAATGTCACGACTGACGAAAATTTCCTAGAGTTTAAGGAAGGATGATCTTGATATTTCCACTCGACATTTGATATCCTTATCAAATTCCAAAGTTTCATTTATTATATTTAAAATCAGGATCTCGTTTTTAAGTTGTTTACTCTACATGAGGCATTGATGTTCGCTAGTCATCTCGTAGTCACGAACTTGGTCTTATAACCATTTATATTTAAGCCAAACAAATTACTGGAGCATCAACTTGTTGCTGGAGATCCTGTAAATTGTCTCATAGCGTTGTGTCGTTTGCAAATCTTATTTAAATATTTTAATACCATGTGAGATAAGGCCATGATGGCTTTATCTCTCATTTAATAGGGAGATAAAGCAATATTAGAAAATGGCTTTATCTCTCATTTCAGTTCCGGATACACTAAAGTTAAGTATTGAAATCTGGCTTCACATACTAAAGTGTTTCTGCGTGGCTGCGTGGGGTTTTTCCTCCAGTAGGACGCGGCAGGTGGCTTCGCTGAATAAAGTTTTCCTGTGTGCGTCACAAGATTACTGAATGTTTACACCATGCATAACAATATTCTGAAAAAATATGGCTTTATCTGTCACTTGCGAATAAAAATATGGCTATATCTCTTATTAAATAAGACCTTACCTCTCAATGATTGGGCAATAAGGCCATTATGGCTTTATCTCCCATTCAATTGAGCAATAAAGCCATCATTGCCTTATCTCACATGGTTTTAAAGCAGCCCCCTCGTAACGGTACCTTATGTGACCATAATACTATAGGAGATGATGAAAGAGTTGCCAGTAAAGTCTTTTATTTAAAAAAAAAAACGAAAATTGAAAATTATGTCGCTTAAGCTTTTTTTGCTGTAAGAAATTTTGAAGAAAAATTTAAATTTTTGTGCACGTCCATGAACAAACTAAGAAGTTAATAGCATATTATTGATAGTGAAAATTACTGTTTTGTGCCGCGTATGCACACGTAGTATGTTTACTGCTGTGTATTAAGTTGTTGACACTTTATTTTGCTTTTCCTAGCAACTAGGGTATTCATTTAACCAGGCTTTTACTTTAATCGGTTAATCGCTCGATTAATTAATCGAGGTTTTGGTTTAATCGGTTAATAATCGGTTAGTTATGCAATTGATCGGTTAACCGATTAATAAGGTTTTTTTTATAAATTTTTAAAAGTAATTTTAATAAATAAAAATTAAAAATTACTTATTATTTGGAGTTTATTAGTAAAAAAATAAAAACATAACAATTCTTGAACCAAAACGATCAAACAAAAAAATAATTCATAACAATACATATTTTTTAATCAATAGATATTATTTATATTTATTTATTAAAAAATAAACTGTGAGATAATTTTATCAGTAATTTAAATAGTTTAAGGAGATCTTCTAAAATAATCTTTTAGAAAAATAATTTGGTTAAAATACTTAGGATTTAACCGACTCTTTTCTTTAGTTTTGATAAATTTTGACTTGGAAAAAATTCTTTTACTTATCGTAGATGTTGCAGAAATCGAAAGCAACCAATAATACAGAATATCAAAATTCTCAGTCCTTTTCCTAGATTTTTCTAAACATATAAAATATTCCATTATGATATAAGAGTCCTGTTTTAATTTTAAACATTTTTAACACTTCAAATTGTTTCAGTTAATTCAGTTAAAAGATTGCTCGTGTTACTATTGAGAGTTTCTTCTGTTGTCAGTTCATCATGTTACTCATCCTAACAAAGCTTAGCACCGATCATTCGGCAAAAAAGTTTATTTCCGAATTCCTTAATTTCTGTTTTTATAGGAAACTAGCTTAACCCGGTGCGCTTCGCTACACTGCTTTAACCAATTCTTCAGTTGAGAGATATTTAATATATGCATCCTATGGACGGTTTTCCCCCCTGCGCCTTCCCGCTTTATTTTTATTTTCAAAAGTGTAGTATACCATAGGAGTGACTTCTACTAAGTTTGAACATTCTAACTATAAATGTTCTTAAGATATGCGATATTAAACATTGGCGTCCTATGGTGGGTAGCACTTCCCCCGCTACTATTTGATTTGAATATCCTACTACCAAAAGTTCAACAAAATGCGTGCAGCGGCTCTTAATTATATTTCTATCCATGATGGGTACTGCTCCTCCTCTGTCAACCCCGCCCATTCTTATATTGATATTTATAGTTTACCATAATAGTAGATTTAACCACGTTTGAAGACTCTCCCTTCAATAGTTCTTCAGTTGAGCGATATTTAATATATGGATCCTATGGGAGGTATTTTCCCTCTTGAGCCTACCCGCTTTATTTCTATTTTCAAAAGTGTAGTATACCATAAGAGTGACTTCTGCAAATTTTGAACATTCTCACTATAACAGTTCTTAAGATATGCGATATTAAACATTGGCGTCCTATGGTGGGTAACACTTCCCCCGCTGCTATTTTATTTTAATTTTGGACCTCAGAAGATCCTACTACCAAAAGTTCAACAAATTGCTTGCAGCGGCTCTTATTTAGATTTCTATCCATGAGGGGTACTGCTCCTCCTCTGGCTACCCCGCCCATTTCGATATTGAAATTTTTAGTTTATCATAATAGTAGCTTTAACCACGTTTGAAGACTATCCCTTAAATAGTTCTTCAGTTGAGCGATATTTAATATATGGATCCTATGGGAGTATTTCCCCTCTTGAGCCTACCCGCTTTATTTCTATTTTCAAAAGTGTAGTATACCATAAGAGTGACTTCTGCAAATTTTGAACATTCTCACTATAACAAATCTTAAGATATGCGATATTAAACATTGGCGTCCTATGGTGGGTAACACTTCCGCCGCTGCTATTTTATTTTAATTTTGGGGCTCAGAAGATCCTACTACCAAAAGTTCAACAAAATGCGTGCAGCGGCTCTTATTAATATTTCTATCTATGAGGGGATCTGCTCCTCCTCTGCCCACCCCGCCCATTACTATATTGAAATTTAAAGTTTGCTATAATATTAGCTTTAACCACGTTTGAAGACACTCCCTGTAATAGTTCTTCAGTTGAGCGATATTTAATATATGCATCCTATGAGAGGTATTTCCCCCCTGTGCCTACCCGCTTTATTTTTATTTTCAATAGTGTAGTATACCATAAGAGAGACTTCTGCAAAGTTTGAACATTCTCACTATAAAAGTTCTTAAGATATGCGATGTTAAACATTGGCGTCCTATGGGGAAAACCACTTCCGCCGCTGCTACTTTATTTCAATTTCGGGGCTCAGAAGATCGTACTACCAAAAGTTCAACAAAATGCGTTCAGTGGCTCTTATAAATATTTCTATCTATGAGGGGCACTGCTCCTCCCCTGTCTCTCTCGCCCATTTTTATATTGAAATTTATAGTTTACTATAATAGTAGCTTTAACCACGTTTTAAGACTCTCCCTTTAAAAGTTCTTCAGTTGAGCGATATTTAATGTATGCATCCTCTGGGAGGTATTTCCCCCCTGCGCCTACCCGCTTAATTTTCATTTTCAAAAGTGTAGTATACCATAAGAGTGACTTCTAGAAAGTTTGAACATTCTCACTATTACAGTTCTTAAGATATGCGATGTTAAACATTGGCGTCCTATGGGGGATTCCAATACCCCCGCTGCTATTTTATTTCAATTTCGGGGCTCAGAAGATCCTACTACAAAAAGTTCAGCAAAATGCGTCCAGCTGCTCTTAAGATATGCGATATTGGCATCCTATGGGGGGTACCAATTCCCCTGCCCCTATCGAAAAAATAAGTAGCCTATTTTATTTTTAGGGCTCACGTGATGTTACTGTAAAAATTTCAGGAAATTCGGTTCAGTAGTTTCGGAGTCTATAAGCCGACAAACAAACAAACAAACAAACATACAAACATTTTTCATTTTTATATATATAAAAGAAGAAGAAGATAGGAGGAAATATATTTTATGAACAAATATTTCTAAAAACAACTTTTTTGGTGCACACAGGTAACATTTTGGTGAACTTTGGTACAGAAAACGTTGTAAAATTAGACACGGATGCATTGTAGAATGCATTTAAAAGAGTGAATTTCCTTTGCAACTAACGTTTTTGAGCTCACCCAAATTTTAAAACACAAAAAATATGGTTAAATTCTACAAACAATTAGAAATTTTATTACATTGGTTAATCGGTTAACCGACCGAAATTAACCGGTTTAATCGTTAATCGAAAATAGCCAATTTTAATTTAACCGATCAGTTAAGCGGGTAGTAATTAATCGGTTAACCGATTAACGGTTACCCGAATGAATTCCCTAATAGCAACCCTCAAATTAATTTTTTACGTTTTTGTATGAGAAATTTGCTGCATTCGCCAAACAATGATGCGTAGAGCAAAACAATTTTAATAAGCTTTAAAATTGTTGATATGGAGCAAAATTAATTCTTAATTTCTCAGAAACCATAAAAAACTACGTGAAACCGGTTTTAGATTTTTATTACAAATATAAAATATATATGCCCCATACTTAACCAACGTTTTTTTTTTAAATGGTCGGTAGGTCAAACCAGTAATGAGCTGACGAAATGTTAGATAATAAAGGAGACAATATACATTCCTGACGAACTTCTTTGTTAATCGGGATTACGTTTGTTGTTATATCTTCCGCTCTTACTTCCGCTATATTAATCCAATATTGGAATAACCCTGGAAAAACTTTATGATTTTTAGTAATAGGTGGTAGTTATTTCATACGTTATCTGGTAATTAGTTGTCAATAAAATTTTCAGTATTCTGAAAACTTAAATAAGCACTTACTAGTAAAGACCTTAGCAACTACTTATTAATTCTAATATTTTACTGAATATTTTCTCACTAATAATCAGCTCAATAACTACTTATAAGTTGTGTTGTTTTCAGAACAGAATATTAACTTACTGGTAACGATAAGTACTTATTAGGTATATCAACTAGTGATTTGTTGGCTTCTAGGAAGTATATTGTAAGTACTTACAAAACAACCTTTCGTAGCCTAATAATAACTAGATATTTTTTGACTTCTAGTAAGTGTATTGTAAGTACTGAATTCTGTGGACACCTCGAACAAAAATAAGTAGTTATTCAGCCGAATAATAAGTAGTGTTTATTTATCTCCAACATTACTTGTTAACTTACTATGAAATAAAGTTTTTGCTGGGAAATATTATATATTCCTAATTATATTGGACATTGATTAAAAATAAACAAAGTGTTTTGTATTCCGTACTTTAAATCACAAAGTATACAGAGATGAAAAAAGTGACGTATGAAAAATGCCTAAATCATTTGCGAGGGCAGCTTTCGAAGAAAGAGAAAGAAAACATTTTTTGTTAGTGAAGTGACAATGCGTAAAAACAGGCCGCTACTATCTACACAAATTGCATAATCAAAACAAAAAACGCAAAAAGGGCAGCTTTCGAAGAAAAAGACATACAAAAACACAATATTTTCTGTCTCGTGACGTCTCTGTATACTCTGTGCTTTAAATACACGACTTAAATGTACTTTGTATTTACGTCAATGCATATGCATTTTGCCCAACCCTGCAAATAATTAGGTATTTTGGATTAAATTACATTGTGCAACAAAATTCGTGTCATCGCCGCCACTAGGGGTCTTTAAAAACGAAAAGTTCGTTCAATGTATCTAAAACGAATTCTCGAAATTTCTGGCATTGACATTTTTGAATTTCTTGAAAAGGCGCTCGGTACAAGTCAAAAAAATATACTTAATGTACTTCTGACCTAAAGGACTATATCAGATGTCTTCAGTAGAATTGTATGGCGATTCTTTTCATAGAATAAATTAACACTCTAACACTCATTTTAAGGGGTCATTTTTGTCCTTTTTTTAACTTTTACACTAAAACGACACGTTTGAGGGTTAAAATGTTCGACGAATATTTTCATTTCATTTTAACAAAAATGACCCCTTCAAACGAGAGTTAGAGGGTTAATAAATTCGAAGAAAAAAATCGCCTTACGATTCTACGAAAGATATCTGAAATTATTTTTTAGCTCAGAAGCACATTTAGTACATTTTTATTGACTTATACCAAACGCCTTTTCAAAAAATTTAAGAATTTAGCGGCCCATATTTCGGGGCCCGTGCTAACTTTTCAAAACACTTTGGCAGATTTGCTCTACTAGTAGTCTACTTTCATTTCGCGTTGCAAGTGTTGAGGCTGGTTTTTTTTGTTGCACAGTGTTATTTTTATTAAATTATGTTATTGAAGTAACAGTAATTGATTATATAAATTAACTCAATAATTCATTTAATTAATAATAATAAATAAAGTCGAAAGAATATTCCAAACCCTGATTCATTCTTGTTAATACACAAGTTAAGCAGTCGTGTAATTGCTTGATATTGAAAATCTCCTTCCCTCTTCCATTTTCCTCTGCATAATTATTTAGTTTATTTTTGTCTACATATTTACAGGTGCTGGTTGCAAAGTGGCTGGTTTCCTTACGGTGTTTGCCAGTCATTTATCTGTCTTCACATTGACCGTTATAACGATAGAACGTTGGCTGGCGATAACTCATGCCATGTACTTAAATCATCGCATTAAAATCAGGCCAGCAGCTTATATCATGATTGGCGGTTGGATTTACTCAGTTGTTATGTCCTTATTGCCATTATTTGGTATAAGTAATTATTCCTCGACAAGGTAAGTAAAAGCAGCCGAAAGACATAAAACCACATAAAATAAAAAAAAAGTGTGCAGTAATCACTTGCAAGATTAAAAATAATTAGTTTTATTTTTCTCTTTTGCAAATTCTCTTTTTAGCATTTGCTTACCCATGGAGGATAGAGATCCTTTTGATACAGTTTATCTGGTGGCCATTATGGGTCTAAATGGTATAGCGTTTTTTATTATTGCCATTTGTTATGGGCAAATTTATTTGTCTTTGGGGGAGGAGACACGACATGCTCATGGTAATTCCAGGGGTGAGATGAGTGTGGCCAAGAAAATGGCTTTACTGGTAAGTTGAAGTTGGAAAAAAGATTTTAATTTGAGTAAAATTCTTTACTTATTACTTAAATTTTAATTCAAAGGTTTTCACCAATTTCGCCTGTTGGGCTCCCATAGCATTTTTTGCTTTAACTGCTTTGGCGGGCTATCCATTGATAAATGTAACTAAATCAAAGATATTATTAGTGTTTTTCTATCCCCTTAACTCATGTGCAGATCCTTATTTATATGCCATATTAACCTCTCAATATAGACAAGATTTGTATACCTTATTGGCCAAGTAAGTTGCATGAAAAAAAGAAGAATTTTTTTTTCTCTCAATATCTTGTCTTTTCCAGATTTGGCCTTTGCAAACAAAAAGCTTTAAAATACAAAAACAGTATCTCATTTCCGGGCACAACAAATTTCACCTGCTCCGTTCAACGCGGCTCTCTGATACCAAAAACTCAACAAAGTATTACCCCACCTGAATCTGAAACAATGCTAAAGAACAAAGAGGATTTTGTATGAAAGTGGCAGAATCGTGGGAAGAAGAAAGAAACAGAAATTGAAATCGAAATAAAACAAAATGAAATGTGTAAAATAGAGATGCAAATCGAAAGACAGAAACGAAGTGATGTGATGTCCAAAGTAGCTGATAAATATGAGAAAATAGTTTAAGCCTAGATATGTAGTTATGTCTATTAAAATTTATTTTTAAAAATAAAACAAAAAACAAGTTTAATGTGTATATATTAGTTATATTTACGTATCTATGTGTGCATGTATGTATGTATGTATCTATTTATACAAAGGAAAGTCTGTAACGAATATTGATAAAATTTTAGATAGAATTGATTAAAAAAAAAAAAAAATGTTTATTGCCCTTAAAGAAGAATTAAGAACATTTTTGTTTTAGAAAATATTTATTTCAAAATTGGTACAAACTGGTTTTAGATAGTTATCAATTTCGAGCTAGAAAAAAAAAATTCTTTTAAAATATGCGTCACTTGATTAAAAACCTTTTGACTATCGAACAAAGCAGCAAAAGTGTCCCGTCTTACGATCACCTGGCCCTACACGTTAAGAAAACCCAATTCTCTTTAGGGTCACCTCAAACAAAACTCTTTTAAACGAGCAATTTTTAAACGTGTCGCTTTAACCATATTTTTTTACCGGGAACAGTTTTATGGTTAAATCAAAAAGAAAACCAAATATGTTAAACACTTTCATATAATTGAATGGTTTAAATTAAAAAAAACATTTTCCTCTTTACCAAAAGCAATATGTTACGATTGAAAAACAATTATCTACAAATGCTTTTATTAGTTGTTAGTGCCGGTTCACACACGTCAAGTTTGACTCGGCAAGTCTTGAGCTTTTAGGAGAGAAGGGAAAAGAGAATGCCACTTCTTTTCCCCTCTCTTCTAAAAACTTAAGACTTGACGAGTCAAACTTGACGTGTGTGCACCGGCACTAAGCAAACTATCCATAATAATGGGTGGTCCAACAAAAATGCGTCATGCATCGTTAATTGAAGAAGGATCTATGACCATTATGTGTGAACAAAATATCGGCCAAAGGCTCGCCACGGCTTCTGAGCCATAATTGAGGTTCAATATCGCTTATGTGCCATATTACCTCCTCCTTAAGCTCTTGAATTGTTATTGGGTTATTGACGTTCACTTTTTCTTTTAAATATCCCCAAAGAAAGAAATGTCAAATCACATGATCGTGACGGCCAATTAATATCGCCACGAGGTGAGATAACGCGGCCTTGAAAATTCGCAAAAAAGACATTGTTTAGTTGGCTGTACAGCAAGTGCAACCATCCTGTTGGAACCACATATCGTCCAGGTCCATATCCTCAATTTCTGGCCACAAGAAGTACCATTCACGGTAACTGCTTGGCCGGCCTCATATTAGAAAAGCAGCAATGTTTTCCTACAGACCCAGTTTGCTCACATTTTTGCGCAAAATTCTTCGGACTGTGGACACATTTGGTCGATAGCTATAGGAATTATTCTTTAGCAGTAGCATAGAAATTAAATGTTTTGAGTTATGTATTTAGATATTTTTATTATTGCTTAATATGAAAGGCTTTATTGATTAGAAATATTTCAGTTTTATAACAGGTTTATAAAAATAATTTTATATGAAAATTTGCTAAATACTCCTTTTATAAAAATAAGGTCGAAATAATAATGAATCTTTAGCTACCAATAGAGCGGTAGTCTTGAAATCCAATGATTTGCTACTTCTTCTTTTGTAGGTTTGGTTTTTTTTTTATTTTTACTTCAACAATTTTATATTTAAGTAGTGAAAAATGAGTAGTTCAGGTAGAATTAAAAATTAACTTTTAATGTAGCAATAAAGTAGACGAACAACAAAATAGTCATCAGTGCTGGTTCATTATAATAAATGGTTGTTTTTGTTGTTGACTATCAGATGTTCGTTAAATAATCGTTCTTCCGAATGTTCTTTTTTTTCTGTTTTTTTTTCATATGCTACCTTATTGCTACATCATATGCTACTTGATTGTTACTAGGCATGCCAGTCCCGAAATCCAGATCGCAAAAACTCCCGGGATTCGTGGGATTAAATTTTCGGGTTTTATTATTTTGGTTTTAATAAAAAAAGAAATTCATCATGACATTCCCCCTTAAGCCCTTATGACACTACATTTTTAATGCATTGTTCAAGTCAAGGTGAATAATGCAAATATAAAGAAATAGAAAAATTAACCAAGTTTGAAGGGTTCAGCTGTATTAAGATAAATGGCAAACTGTCAAAAATTGTACTAAAGTTATCGATAAAAAATTAAGTTATGTCAAAAAATATGTAAAATTGTTCAACTTAAAATTAACATTTCGAGCTTGAAATATTAAAAGTGCTGCTGAATCAGCGGTTTGTTGGCATATTCAGCGATTTTCCCGCTTTTTGTTTTTAGGTTTCTCATAAACAAACAGCTGGCAACATTTAATAAAATTAACAGAACAGGGATGGCTAAGTTGTTTAAATTGTAGATTTTTGTTGATACTTTTTAAACTAAGATTTATAATACCTTTTTGTGGGGTTTTTATGAACATAAATAAAATTAATTTCAACTAAAAAAATCTTTTAGTACAATTAGGGTAAAAAAGTACAAATTTTAAAGGTTGTTGGTACAATTTTAAAAATTCTCAACGCCATCCCTGAAACAAAACCATAACGAGAGAAAAAAAAACTTTGCTTACATTTTTTTATAGTTTGCTCTTTCTACCATTTACTGTTTCTTTCTATCAATTCTAAATCAATTAATGAATAAAAAATGTAGTATCATAATAGGCTTTTTACACTGATCAACATCTAACATCTACCATCAAAGATGTAGAAAATGTGAAACACTCGCAATAAAAATTGGACCACCTGGTCCATTTTAATAAAATGGACTACTCCATGGACTGGTCCGATGTAATGCAAGCATGGACCATGTCATTGTTAAAAACTGTTTGTAGTGAGACGACATGTCTTCGTTTTTTAACGACATGCTTTCGTTTTTATACGATTTCAAAACTAACCCTTTTGAGTGTACCATGGAGTAGTTTTAAAACTACTCCTTAGTGGTCCAAAGGTGGGTTATATGGTCCTCTCCTAGGACATCGTAATGTTAAATAGACCAGGTTTTTTCCATACGTTTGGGTTAGTTTTGGACTAGTCCTGGTCCCTTGTGGACTACTCTTTACACGCGTGTTTGGACTGGTCCTATTATTTGCAGGGAATGAATTGCTTGCTACTGTCTTGCCAGTACTGGCAAATGTAAACGCTATGTTAATATGTTTTTGATTAACTCTGTTAATACTGCCATTGAAAACGAAAGAAAAAAAGTTAAACTTTGTTATTCTTTAAAAGCGTGTCCAACACACAGAAAAAATTACACTGTGCTCGAAATTTACACTTTTTTTAGACAAGCCGGGCACTTGTCGTTTTAACCTAATTCGAGTGCGCTGAGTCCAGTAGTGCTACCCGTTTTTCTCAGGTTAGCTCTTGTTATCAAGATATACCGTTATTTCCGAAATGGAGGAGGTTGCACAACATATGTTCTCATAACTCAAAAACGCTTGAGCTAATTGAAAAAACCAGGGTTTAAAAAGCTGCAGTCAAAATCAAAAAATTGCTTTTTCTTCCGCTTTCTGATTTTTCATTAGACAAAAATAAAACGTTGCTTTTACTTCTGATTCTTAAATGAAAACAGTCGCAGTGAAGGCAAAAGCAAAAAACGAAAAGTTGCACACAACAAAGAGCATCGTCATCCGACATGTTCGTAAGTGTTTGGTTTGACAGACTGAAACTTTTAATAAATCCCGAAGTTAACGAAGATGGGACGTTGTGCTCATTGTATGTATATGAAAGCGATAATGTTATTTAAAGTTTTATTTATTTAAAAAAAATTAAAAAGATTTGTTTAGCTTAAAAATAAATAAATATGTATGTACATATTTATGTACGCATGTATTATTTAAAAAAAATATGGAAAACAAAAACACAAACGCAACGTCCCATCTTCGTTAACTACGGGATTTTTTAAAATTTTCAGTCGGTCAAACCAAACACTTGCGAACATGTTGACTGCCGATGTTCTTTGTTGTGTACAACATTTCGTTTTTTGCTTTTGCCTTCACTGCGACTGTTTTCATTTAATGAATCAGAAGCAGCGTTGCCATTTGTCAAGATTTCCCTTTTTTTGCAAGTTTTTTGAGATGGCAAAAAGTTTTGAATTTATTTAAAGTTTTTTCAAGTTTTTCATAAATATATAAAGTTTTTCAAGTTTTCAGTATGTAAGTTTTATTTAGGTGCTGAAGTTATTTCAGCACTAGTTCATATAAATTACCTGAAGATGATGAAACAGACTTAGGAGTTCATTGTTTAAAGTTTTATGTCGATTGTTAAAAAGGTTCGATTTTGATAACGACTTCCTTAAACAAGTTGAAGTTTTAGAACCTTTTAATATAATAAAAGGTTACCAAAAAAGTATTGCTCAATTATGTGCTGTTTTCCCAAATATTTTAGATGTAAGTGATATTCACTTTGATTTTACGAACATAATTTACAAAAAGAGCAAAATATTAAGAGTTTTTGGGAGGATGTCTTTAAAGAAAGGCGTTGAGATAAGTCCGAAGTTTTTCCAAATTATAAAAAATTAGTATGTATATTCAATTTTGTCGTTACCAATATCTGCAGCAAATGTAGAACGTATTTCCTCAAAAATTAATTTAAACAAAAATAGTGTTAGAAACAAATTAGAAATACCAATTTTATATTTAATTTTTTATATCAGTAAATAAAATGAATTCCTAATACATATTGGTATTTTCTTTTAAAAATTTGGCACTTTTGAAAAAAAAAGTTTTTTTTGCGTAAACAAGATTTTTTTTCTGAGATAACAAGATTTTTTCTAAAAATATATGGTAACGCTGATCAGAAGTAAAGGCAACAGTTTATTTTATCCAATGACAAATGAAGATGTCGAAGATACAGCACAATCTTATGACTTTTACTATCTCAACTGCTAAAATAACTAAAATAACAAATTCCGCAAATTTTTCTTTTTTTCTCCATTCCTTAATGGGACTCCCATACAAAATGTTCAATGCAGACTAGAAATATATTGAAGAAAAAGCACCTTAACTGCCAAGGAATAGCCCCTAGGGGGATAAAATGTATGACCGACCTCCATTTGTTTTTTGTTCTTAACATTTTCTTTAAACATACTCGCCACACATCTTCACCGCTTTGGGGGCCTCCCATACAAATATGGCCGTTTAATGAAATTCTTAAATTTGGCCCCTGCAGCGCCTAGCATATCCCTAGATGGGTAAAATGTATGACCAACCCCACTTTGTTTTTGATCTCAATCATTTATTTCTAACATATCCACCCGCTATCTCCATTCCTTTAGGGGGCTCCCATACAAAATGTTCAATGCAGACTAGAAATATATTTTTTTCTTAAATTAATTAAATTTTTTCGACTTTTGTGAATAAAATCAAAATTTGCCAACAGATTTTAATCATTTATTGCTTGTTTTATTTGCAGCTTCGTTTTTTTTCTATGTCTTGAAGACTAGCTGCATTTTTTTTAATATTTTATGAATTTTTAAAAAACAAAAATTTCTAAATTTTGATAAGAAAATCAAATTTTTTCCAAAAAAAAAAAAAAACTTATGTTTCTAAAACTACTGCGCATAATACAGTACTTTTCGCTTAAAGTCCATCCTGCTTAAAAGCCAAAAACGGATACATATAAGCCAAAACTGTAGTATTCATACAAATTATTTGTTCTAAGGTCCATTTCGCTTGTAGTCCATTTTCGTTTAAAAGCCACATTTTCTTAGCATGCGAATATAGTTCTTCATGCAAAAATGTTCGCTTATAGGCCACTTTATTTTTTATATATGGGGGATTTCATTTCAAGTGACCCAATTTTTAAATCGATGCCTTCCGATTTGGTTGAAATAAGCACCAAGCTTAGTCCTATTAAATAGTAGCTTAGACGCAAATTTTCAACAAGATCGGCCAAAAAGTTTCTGAGATAAAGGGGGTCAAAATTTGACATTTTGTCCATACAGGTGTTCTTTCTCATCCATGTAAATTATTAACTATTGGTGTTAGACATATTTGTCCCAAGTAGCTTCTATAGCTATTTGATCAATCTTTTTAAAAAAAATATTATTGTTTTTATAAAAAAATTAAAATTTAAAACTTTTTTTTTATTTTATTTTAGCGGGAATGTTTTTTTTTTTGCTCAAAAGAAAGCTTATGTCTTTTCCTTTAAGGTAGTTCTGGTCTTTTAGGAAAAAATTCAAAATAGTGCTGCGTATGCTTCAAATTTAAAAACCCTCGTGTTGAGTTAGAAATTATTTTTTTTTATACATAAGCCACTCGTATCCCACAAAGCGACTAAATTTACCTTAAAGGTAAATTTAAATTTTTTTTGAGCAAAAAAAAAAAAAAAACTTTCCGGATAAAAAAAAATAAAAAAAAGTTTAAAATTTAAAAAATAAACAAAAAATAACAAAAAAACATTTTTTAAAAAGATTGATCAAAAAGCTATCGAAGCTACTTGGGACAAAAAGAAAAGACATAAGCTTTCTTTTGAGCCAAAAAAAAAAAAAAAAACATTCCCGCCAAAAAAAAATTTAAATTTAAAAAAAAAATTTTTTTAAAAAACATAAATATTTTTTTTAAAAAGATTGATCAAATAGCTATCTTAGCTATTTGGGACAAATTTATCTAACACCAATACGTTATAAGTTACATGGATGATAAAGAACAAATGTATGGACAAAATGTCAAACTTTGACCCCCTTTATCTCAGAAACTTTTTGACCGATCTTGTTGAAAATTTGTGTCTAAGCTGCTATTTAATAGGAATAAGTTTGGTTCTAATTTCACCCAAATCGGAAGACATTGATTTAAAAATTGGGCCACTCGACATGAAATCCCCCATATTTTTAATCTACTGGCAACATGTTTTAATTTACCTTTCTGGCAACTATTATAAATGCAAAATTTCGCAATTTATATTTCATGACATGGTGTCTTCGTCTGACAATTTTTTGTCATAATAAACGTCAAACTTCATTAAAAAAAACGCTAATAAAAATATTAGAGTTTTTTTTATATAGACTTTGACGTTTGGTATAACAAAAAATTGTCAGGTTAAGACCCCATGTAAAGATCGTATGAAATTGATATTTATGTTGTTTGATTTCGTCATCCAAAGAATTAAAATGAATCTCATACTCATTTGTTTTTATTGAAATCTTTTAAAGCATTTGAATTAATTAATAAAAAAGATTTTTTTTTTTTTTAAATTGAAAACAAATCAATATTTGGTTATGTTTAAATAAACTTTTCTTTTGTTTAAAAAGAGTGGATTTATTGAAGAAAATAATATTTATATAGTCTAAAATGTGGATTATACTAGGTTTCACTTATTATCCATAAAATGGCTTTTAAAAAAGTCGGTTATAGTCCAAATTCGCTTATAGTCCACAAAAGTTGTGCAACTTTAGTAGTGGACTATAAGCGAAAAGTACTGTAGAAATAAAATTTACCTTTCTTAAAGGAAATTTTATTGCGGACTTCTTTTCAGTAACTTCAATAAACTAAATCGTTTTTGAGTTACGCGAATAAATATTGTGCAACCTGCTTCATTTTCGAAATAACGGTATATCTTGAGAACAAGAGCTAACCTAAAAAAAACGGTGGGCACCATTGGAGTCAGCGTACCCGAATTATGTTAAAACGCCATGTGCCCTGCTTGTCTATTTTTCCAACTTGCAAAGTGTTATCAGTAGTTTTTTATCAATTAAAAAAATTGTTTGCAAAGTATTTAAATTTTATTAATGTGATAATTGAATCAATTATTTTTTTTGTTCAAATAAAATTAAAAATATAATTTTAGTTGTTTTGTAAAAAATTTTTAATTATATAACAAAAAATCTTTATTGATTTTTTTTTTTTATATAAAATAATTTAAACTTGTAGAACTGTTGTTGGGAATTGTCAAAACCAGAGCTATATTTAATTAAAACAATTAACACATTGTTTAAAACGGCAAAGTTTTTTAATCATTGTTTTACTTAAAATTAAAAAATATCATTTATTGAAAAGCATTTTAAAAGTTTAAAATGTTTACAATTTTTATTAATCTCTATAATCATTTTGGTAAAAGGTGCAAAATCAACAAAAATTTTTGCTTGATTCTATGAATTTGTTGATTAGAGACTATTTTTGATTTTTTCTGTGCAATTATAAAGAAATTTTAATGTGAGCAGTGCTAAAAATAATTAAAGAAGAAGATTAATGTAATAAAGTTTTTAAACCTCTTTTAAAGACGTTTTTTTTTCAAATTAAATAACAATTAAAAGCATTTATCTTTAAATTTTCAAAAATCTCGAATCCCGAAAAATCCCGATAACCCCAAAAATCCCGAGTTCCCGAAAAATACCGGAATTCCAGGATTTGATATTTGAAATTTGGATTTGCGAAAACCAGTCCCGATTGCCATCCCTAATTGCCACATAATATACAACTTTAATACCATGTGAGATAAGGCCATGATGGCTTTATCTCTCATTCAATAGGGAGATAAAGCCTTTATTATTTTTTTTTTCATGTAAATGGGAGATGAAGTCATCATGGCTTTATCTCTCATTTCAGTTCCGGAGACACTAAAGTTAAGTATTGAAATCTGGCTTCGCACACTAAAGCTTTCCTGCGTGGCGGCCTGCGGCCGTGCTTAGGGCTTTTTCCTCCAGTAGGACACGGCAGGTGGCTTCGCTGAATAAAGTTTTCCTGAGTGCGTCACAAGAATAAAAAAATGTTTTTCAATGATAGCTAAGGATTTTCCCTTCTACAGAATGTTTACACCTTGCATAACAATATTCTGAGAAAATATGGCCTTAAATCTCATTTTCGAAAAAAATATGGCTCATTTCGCAAAATTTTAAATATGACCTTACCTCTCAATGATTGGGCCATAAGGCCATTATGGCTTTATCTCCCATTCAATTGAGCAATAAAGCCAGCATGGCCTTATCTCACATGGATTTAAAGCACCCCTCCCTTTTATTTTTAAACTATTTCTATAGCTTCTGCTTCCTTATTGTAAAAATAACAGTTGACAACAAATTGTAAAAACGTTGCTACCTTGAAATTTAATTCTTCTCTATTGCATAAAAACTATAAAACTAATGAAAGTAAAAATATGGCTTTAAATTTTTTGTATTTCTGTAACTAGACTAAGGATATTGCATATGTAATGAAAAAAAGAAAGTTTTGAGATATGTTAACTTACTTTTGAAGCTCATAGTATAAATGTACATTAATTAATAATAAATTTATATTTTAGGACTATTTATTATATAAATATTTATACTTGTAGATTTCCAATTATGTGTGTATCTTGTTGTTTATATTATTTGAATTATTTTTAGTTTATAACTTGTTTAAATGTGTGAATAAAAAAACTAACTGCCTGTTTTAAGAGAACGTAAACAAGTGAGTGAGTGAGAAATTATATTGAAAACAAAAACAAATTTTAATTTTTTATTGTTGTTTTCAATATAATTTCTCACTCACTCACTTGTTTACGTTTTCTAAAAACAGGCAGTAAAAGCAGTTACTCTATTCAATATTATCTTATGAGACATATTTGTATGTTATAAAAATAAATTAATAAATTGCTGTGGTAAATTTAAGACAAAATAAATAAACGTTAGTTAAATTGAAATTACAGTACTTTTCGTTTATAGTCATTACGCTTATAGTCACGTTAGCGATATAGTCCATTTTATCTGTTTATTTTGCTGCTATAAGTTAATTTAATATAAAGTATTAACATTATAGTCCATTTAGCGATATAAGCATATTTGCCATATATGCCATTTACCAACAGTAGTCAAAGGGAAAAGTAAAGCAAATTAGTTTTTTTAGTTTTCGAATCAAAAATCCATCCAAAGAAAGAATGAATTAAATCATTTCATTTTTGTCATCAACTCTCTACTCGTAAACAATTAGTTTTTGCCGTTGGTATCAGTTATGAAATATCTTGTTATTACTTTAACTATTTTTTATACAGTATGCAACTCTGTTGTAAAACCATAAGCCTGATGTCGGTGTAATTTATATGAATTTTTTATTTCCTTTATTCACACAACTTGATTATATTCGATTTCGGTTATATGCGTCATAGTGGCATATATGTGAATAAGCCTTATAGTCACATTAGCGATATAGTCCACTTTATGGTTGCAACTAAAGGATGTGACTATAAGCGAAAAGTACTGTAATAACTCCGCAAGCAGAATGAATAAAAAAAAAAAAAAATTTAATCGAATATTTTTATACCCTCCACCCCAATTAGTTGTGAAGAGGGTATATTAAGAGTGTCATTCCGTGTGAAACTTTTTTACTATTCATCTCAGACCCCATAAAGTATATATATTCTGGGTCCTTGAGTAATTTTAAGTCGATTTAGCCATGTCCATCTGTCTGTCCGTCTGTCCGTCTGTTGAAAACACGCTCACTTTCGAACAACTCAAAAGAAATGAACAGACTTGGTTCCAAACTGCTTGTAGTTATCCTAAGCAGCTTGGGATTGAAATCCAGCAAAATCGGTTCAGTAGGACCAGAGCTATGAATCAAAATGTGGAACGAACCACCGCCTAAAAAAATTGATTATTTTGTTACAAAAAATAACATAAATGCTAGAACAAGGCACGGAAAATCACGCTATTAAATTTCGTGAAGATCCGTCCATAATTTACCCTAAGCCCCATATAAACACCACTTCCGGAAAAGAGTTTAGTACGCCTAAAACCGTAAAAAATAACGCTAGCGTAACAAAATTTGGTACGTCACAGTTTTTTAGGACTAGAAATAACACTGTGAAATTTCGTGCCGATTGGTCCATAATTTACCTTAGGCCCCATATAAACCCTACTACCGGAAAACAGTTTAGTACGCCTAAAACCGTAAAAAATAATGCAATCATAACAGAAATTGGTACGTCACAGTTTTAAAGGACTAGAAATGACGCTGTGAAATTTCGTGATGATCGGTCCATAATTTACCATATGCCCCATATAAACCCTACTACCGGAAAACAGTTTAGTCGCCTAAAACCATAAATGATAACAAATCGTCACAGTTTAATATAATAATAACATCATACAGATATTACTCCTTAAACATTCGAACTGTCGGTGGAGGGTATCAAAGATTCGGCACAGCCGAATATAGCACTCTAACTTGTTAATTGTCAAACTATTTTTTTGTGAAAAATTATTTTCTTTACCAACGACTACATTAAGATATTTGGCGTGAGTTATGGACTGAAAATAATAAGGGATTTTATTGGGAATTTCGAATTGATTTGACCGATAATTGGTAATTATAATTTATTCTTAGTCAATAAATTACTAAGCAGTGCCCATGTTCTGTGACTCCCACGTCGAGAAACTTTTCGATTGAAATCTGAGTAATGAAACAAAAATGCCATAAATTGAAACAAACAGCTGTTTTTCTCACTTAACTGCGTCTGTAACATTTTTGGCGAGTACAAGCTGCCACGTAAGGAAATTACTTGCCAATTTACAGAAAAAGTGTGTCTGTAAAATTTTTATGAGAATGTTTTCGCTTTGAGCTGCCAAATAAACTCACGAATAAAAATTACAAATGCAATAAATAATGATACGAAAGAGGTAAGAATTTTGTTCTTCGCTGTTTTTTCATTGCTTAATTACATATTTTGCTTTGAAAATTTTTGAAAAATATACGAATTTTTCAAAGCTTTTTTGTTAACAAACAACATTAAAGTAGCACTTTACTTTATTTGGTAAAGCCGACGGTTGTGTCTTAGCCGCCGTTGTTTAAATTGTTTAAATTTTAGTAAATTTTGGTTTCTTAACGTCTGCAATTTCACATCGGCTTCGAGTAGAATATTATGACATTTATAACGTAACGACGTCATATCTTTTGATAGTTTTCGACATGAGTTATAGACACACTTTTTCATCTATTTTCGAAAAACGATTGAATATTTTGTTTCACATCTTTTCGACGCGTAACACATAAAAATATTGGCACATCAACTGCCTTTTTGTCTACCCAACGACTCAAATTCGCTTTATTATTCGACCTTATGATGTCCGTCCGTCATTAAGCTTTGATATATAAAAAAAAATCTTTTTAAAGTAATTTTTTGCCATAAATATTTTGTGCCTCATTTACAAATAACCGTTAAAATATAATTAAGCTTTATTAAAAAAAGCTTTTAAAAAATGGTTTGTGTCTTAAATAGAAAATATAGCAGTATTTAACACATGCAAAAGCGACAGGGTGGTCTTGTATGAATTATTTAAGAACAACTAATAGTGCTTTATTTTACTATAACGAATCCTTAGTTCTTTATTAAATTATGAGCCAAGTTATGCAATCTGTTGTGACAATCTCCAGTTTCACAAAATTACTTTAGACAAAATTTCATAATAACTCAGCAAAATCTTTACTTACCCAGCGAGCCAGCAAAATTGTTTTAAGGGCAAAAGCCATTGAAAAAAGTAGAAAATGGTTCATAGTTTTACATAGCCCACATCCATACACATATAGATGTAGATATCTATAAATATTTAGCCACAAAGAACTCTTATATGAATATAATCACGCTTTTATCCCATATATGTAGGTACATTTACAAAAATTTGTTTAAAAATACTATGGTGCTAAATTTAGTCTGAGTTTATACGGCTCATGTCTTATTGACAAGATTCTTCCATTTTCTTCTTTGAACATGAATTGGCACTCAAATGATTCATGTCATGTTGACGACATGTGCTTTTTTGATACATATTGAAAACAATAACAAAATTAAACAACGAATGAAAAAGCAAAACGTAAAGAGAGTACATGCATCTGTGTACTCGTTTCTTTTCCCCTCGTCCCACTCGCCTATAAAGTAGCAATCTTGTCAATAAGACATGAGCCGTATGAACTCAGACTTAGCTTTATTTTTTCATGTTTAGCTTAAGATATTTCATTTTGCTTTAAGCTTTTTGTTATCGGCTTTTTTCAACAATGCATTCAGCTTTTTCTACCCTTTTTTTATTTTTTTTTTAATTCTAATTTCGTGTTTATTTATATTTCAAAATAAAACAGTTTATCCAAATAAACTTATGTGTGATTTAGTTAAAAGAGTAATAGGCTGGCAGCACAAAAGTTGCAGATGTAATCTACATCTGTACATAACAATGCTGCAGGGAAAGAATAAAAAAGTTACGCTATTTTTCAAACAAGTTAAAAAATGTTGTCAAATTGAATAAATAGTGAGTTTATATGATTTGTAAAAACCAAATACATATTTCTATTCCATATTTCAGTGATAATAGCACAAGACTATATATAGTGATATATCAATTATAGAACAAAAGCATAGCTAAGAGTAACTGCCAGGCCCACAATGTCGACAAGAACATTTATTTTGGTTTAGGTAACAGGGAAAAAATATCTTGTTTGGCCTTCTTATGAGTGTTTTTGTCGTTATCGAAAACTAGTCGTTTTTAAAACTTGGTAGTATTATGGTTGACGCAAACGACTTATATACGACGAACTTTTAAATTTTGTGTTTTACATTGTTGTTGTCTTGATTTTGAAATCGACAAAAAATTTCAAACGACTACTACTTTGACCACGACAACGACTCGTCAAGTATTTTTTTAAAAATTAGTTGAAAATATCTGATAGTAAAATTTTTAATATCAAGAATTATTTAACATGCTTCATATTTTCTTAAAAAAAAAAAAAAAAATAATTTTCAAAATGTTTAAATTAAATGTCTTTTAATTACATAAGATATTTATTTTTCTAAAATTTACGAACAATATTCTTCGGCAAATAGTTCAAAACAATTAAACTATTTAGGATATAGGGTGAGTTCCAAAACATCAGTTGCAAAGCAACTCGCTTTTTTAAGTGCTTCCTACCAAGCGATCGTGAAAAATTTTACAATGTTATCTGTACCAAAGTTCACTAAAAACAATATCGATGCGTACACAATAATCAAACTAGATATAGTTAAACTCTATGATACTTTTTTGACTTTGACTGCAAAGTATTATGATGTTTAGGAACTCAGCCGTTATCTCTTTAATTACATCTGAATAGTGTCGATATGGCCAACTTGCTAGTTGTTGCTGGTTAAGAGTCCATTTACTTTTTTATTTTTTTGAGTAAATGGGAGAAAAATTTTGTAAATTCTGCTAGTTAATGAACACATCTATTATATTTCGAAGTCAAAGTTGATTATTAAAGTTTCGAATTATTCTTAGCTACATATAATTAAAAAAATTTTCATAAAAACTTTAACAGCCAATCCCACGATGTCACACGTTAACGTTCGCTTAGAAAATCACATTTAAAACAAAAACAATTTCTAAAATTTGTTTTTGTTTTAAAAGTTATTTTCTATGCGAACGTTAACGTGTGACATCGTGGGACTGGCTGTAAATTTAATTTTTTCAAATATGAGTATTTTGTCAATGTCAATGTGTACTTTAAGAACAAAGCCAAAGATATTATACATACTTACCCAGTTGGCCATGTCTTCAAGACAACGTCGACGACGCGTACAAGACCCATAATAAATCCCTGACGACATGTTGGCGACAGCTCATGCAAATCATCGACGACTTTTTCGAACACAGGGAACTCAAGTCGTACACGACAATATGAGCGACATTATCATGCACATTGTCGTTAATGATCATATGGGTAACAATGTGGTTAAAGTTGTCATTGGCGACTATATAAACGACTTTTTTCTTATAAAGTCGTTAATGCCCGATTAGCGACATTACTTTTATATTGTCGTTGATGACAGTATTGTTGACACTATCAACGATTTAGTCGCCGATAGGTAAGTGACAATTAGGGATTTAACGAAAACCGATACTGATATATTGGCGATACTTCAGATTTGACGATATATCCAGAATAAGGGGAACGGGTAAATGGGTATGCCTCGAGGATTTATTTACTAAAATCTCTTAGGGTCTTGATGGGTTGTGAATTCCAACTAGTAAATTCCAGGGCCTTGATGGGCTGTGAATTCCAACTCATGAAATGGCCGATGAGTTTGAGAGACTGGGCTCGAAAATAGTGGATACTGGATGTGTGGAGACAGTCAGACCTCCAAAAGGCTATTGATTAATAAGGGAATGGGTGCTGAAATTAACATATCGTCGACAAAATATGCAAACCGGCTAACTTCCAACAACTTTTAATGGAAACAACTTTTTATATTTCATATGCGCAGCTTGAGAGAAAACCTTAAAATATAGTTGGCTTAACACACTTTAAGACTCAATTTGAAGAAAAACTACATGCTGGTCGACGAGGTGTATCTTTCTTTTCCACACGGCATTAAAATCTCAATTTACTTAAAAGGGGGATTTAGCAGGTTTGCATATTGAGCCTACGATATGGCAATGTAGTCAGCAGGAACATTAATTTATTTGTGCTTCTGGACCCATCAATTCACATAACGTTGTAAGTCCCAATTTCCACAATGCAAGTCTTATTGATAAACTTATCACATTTTCTTCTTTAAATCAGCTTCGTCGTTTTCACGAGTCAAGCCTTATTATTTATCTGTTATTCCATTTGTATGAATGTATATGTGCGTTTTGACAAAAAATCACACACGCTACGAAATTAACATTGTACAACGAAATTAAATATGAAAGATAATTGTCAAAATAGACCTGCTGAAAATTACGAATGAGAAAACAAAACGCATATGACGAGTACAGCAAGCTGAGTACTCGTTTCTTTTCCCCTCGTCACTCTCGCCTACAAAGTAGCAAGCTGATCAATAAGACTTGCATTGTGGAAATTGGGACTAAGTTACAAACTAATTGTTCAGGAGAGCAAAAAAACGTTTTCTACGTTCAGGATTATTTTTCTTAAATTTTTTTTTTCTATCAAAAATAATGCTAATAAAAGCAAAATATCAAGAAATTTTAATTTTAAATTAAATACAAATTTAAAGTTTATAATTTTTTTTAGTACAGGACAACGTAAGCGACCATTGCATGCATTTTGTCGTCAAAGTGGTTTGAAACACGACAAAGTTAATGCAATGCTCACTTACATTGTCCTCAATGAAGTATTATTCAAGGCAAATTTAAAAAATGTCTCCAAATATTTTATATAGGCGACGAATTCAAAAAGGTCCTAAAGACATCGTTGACGACATTTGCGTCTATGACCATTTTGCCAACAGGGTATATACTTACTTAAATACTATTTAATCTATGAAAAATATCGAAATAATTAAAAGTTATTACAGGAAGCTATACAAAAATTAAGCTTTAAATTTTCTCTTCAGCTCTTTTAAGCTCTATTTCAAGTATGATTTAGCTTTATATTTTTTAAAAATCTGGTCGCACTGGTGGAGTAGGACTACATATAAAGCAATAATACGAGAAAAACAAGTGCGAAAATATGAACTATACTTTCGCACTTGACTTTCTCATATTATTACTTAAGACCAGCATATAAGTTTTATTGCAGCAAAAGTAATTTCTGGCAATTAAATAACACGTTTATATTAAATTAAAACTAATCCTTAAATAATTTATTATTTCAATAAAATTTATTATGCCTACATTTTGTTTAATAGTTGTACCTTAATTTAATAGATAATTTAATTCACTTATGAAAGTTCATTGTTCAGCTCTTCAAATATGTATTTTAATTGAGTAAATATGTCAGTCTTTGTCATGTACACACAAATACATGAAATTTTTTCTAAGAAGCAGCTATTGTATTGATATTAAATATCAAATATGGCAAATTAACTGTAAATATCACCCACCTTTGTCAATTGTTGTCAAAATTGTGTGCTGTGTACTTTAAGAACTTTGTCAACTTTAATATGGGTTTCATTGACTTCATTAAATATTTACAAAAAAAGGTGTAACACTGTTGACCCTGTCGAGAGAATAGAACAAATACTTTTCAAATTTATTTGTATATAAAGACATATGTATATCAAGATGTCTTGATAACACACACATTGATATGTAAATAACTTATTTGCTAGACAAGTTTTAAATTGCTCTCCTATTGACATGTCATTTGTATGACTTTACTATGACAAATGATTTCTTATGTTAACTGATGATGAACAGAGATCTGCAATAAATCGTTTTTTTTTCGCTACTCATAGAAACTCATGAAATTTAAAATATGAGTGAGTAGACGTCATTATAATTTAACTACTCTGAACAACATTGATTTCTAAGTATATGATGAAATAAATAGGAACACTAGGGTGTCCCGGTAGCTAGTCTACCAGTGAGGTGGTTGTGGGTTCGATTCCCGCCAGAATCTCTGGTCTGTTTCACTTCACCGGGATAAAGGCCAAGCTTACAATTGCTCGGATAATTAAGCTAGAATATAATTTGTAATTGTGTTTGTAGCTTTCAATAATAATAATAAATATCCAGCTTTAACTGGAATGGGTAAGGAGGCCTTATAGAAGACCTTATTTAGCAGTCACAAGCAGTCAGAAGCCCTTCTCGCCGCATTCCATACTTATTTATTTTTTACACAGTTTGTCATTGGGCGCAAGGCCTTCCACACATCCTTTAAAAACAACTTCGATCCCTTCCCAAAGAAGGGAGTAAAGAAGGTCACTAAAAATAAAAAGTAAAAAAAACTGAACATCTTCCTTTCTCCCTTCTTAAAGAAGGGACTAGCGAATGTGTATTGAATATTTCAGAAGGCCTTTTAAAAAGAAGTTTATACCTTCTAGAAGGCATACTTCTGAAGACAGGATATCATGCGAAGCGAATCTTTTAGAAAGGAGTATAGAGGCCTTCAAAAAGGCCTGCCACTTGCGGTCCTTTCAATATTTTCCGCTGGGTATGAACCATACTCATACCATATCAGATACGTTTGATTCATACTGTATCTAAACTTGGTTTATAATAATTAGTATTGTGGTTATAATTAGTATTGTGGTTATTTTGTTGAACTATTTATGGTTTATAATTTTAGGAAAGTACTTAAAAAACTGACAATTAATTAAACTCACTCAGCTCATCCATTTACCGTTATAATGCAACAGAGCAAACACACAACCTCATAATCCAGGCTGGCAGATAAATTTGCAAACAAACAATAAATAATTTGACAAAAAGAGGTTGTCTCCTTATTGAAAGAGGCGAGTGGGGCAACGTGGCTTTGCCAGAAAATAATGGTACGATTGTACTTTTTTTGTATATTTTAAATTTTGTTTGTACCGTGTTACTACCGCAACCTATTTTTAAAATTAAAAAAATTTTTAATTTATATCAATAAACACTGGTTTATTATGAAAAACCCTTAAAAGTTTTCTACATAATTTTTCAATACTTTTTAAGGGTCAAAAGTTGTCTGTAACTTTTTAAGTAAATTAATAATTATATATCAGAATTTCAAAATGTTTTAAATCATCATCAATTTGTAACTATCAAGTATGTAAGTTTAACCTGTAAATAACATAAAATATTATTTATGGAAGTAAAAACAAGTAAGAAAGTATAGTCGGCCAAGCCCGACCATATGATACCCTACACCACAGTATATCATGCTTATATGTCCATATAAATATGGAATTTATCTATGTTTATAAACTTCATTAAAATCATTTGAAAGTTTGTGAGAGGCAGAAATTGCCCCCTACCTCCCCTTGTGGTCCTATTTTTGAAAACCTGTATAGCTTTTGTGTCCATATAGATATGGATCTATATGTGTTTTAAATTTCATTAAAATCGGTTTGAGAGGCAGAAATTGCTCCTATCTCCCCTCGTGGTCCTATTTTTTAAAAATGCATCCCTTCTGTGTCCATAAAGATATGGTTCTATCTATGTTTTAAATTTTATTAAAATCGGTTTGATAGTTTCTGAGAGGAAGAAAATTCCCCCTATCATCCCTCAATGTCCTACGATTTGGACCATTTCAATAGGCTTGGTCCTTGTGCCAATAGGAACCTATGTCCCAAATTTTATCAAACTATCTCCAAAATTGCTGTACTTTGCGCACAAGGTTACATGGACAGCCAGCCAGCCAGCCTGCCAGCCGGACGGACATCGTTAGTTCGACTCAGAAAGTGATTTTGAGTCGATCGGTATACTTTAAGATGGATCTAGGACCAATATTTTAAGGCGTTACACACATCAGCACAAATGCATAATACCCTCTCCACTATTGTGGTGTGGGTATAACTAGCATTAGGGTTGCCGGTTCTAAGTATTCAAATTTCGATTAGAGCACCAGCCTATGTTATAAAATTTACAGCCATTACTATTAAATTTGCGGCCCTTTGTTCCTACTAGGAACCACAGGACATGATATATATACATTAGGGTGGCACTTATTTTGTAAAATATCGAATTTGGAGTACTGCGCCCCACTATTTTTTTACACTTAGTCTAAAAAATATATGGTGAAAATTTTAGCCAAATCGGACAATCTTAAACTGAGGCGCAAGGAGGTCAAAGTTTAAGCTTGAGAAAATTTTCCATTTTTTCCAAACTGTACTTCTAGGGTTTTTATTTTTTCGAATATTGTAATTAAAATAAGAAAACTAATCCCTTATGGCTTGGTTCTCAAATTCTGATTATTTTTGTCCAAAATCATTAACCCTGTTATTGCATTGAGGTCAGAAATTACCCATTTAAAAAAATTTGTGCTATATATTGTATCTTCAAGTCGCAGTTAATTAGTTATTTATCTAATTGTATTATATTACCCACCAAACAATTTTCGGAGCGCTCCTAAATATGACTCTTAAAAGATTCCTTTTCTTGAGGGTTTTATGATTACCCTCCTAATTTATGAGCAATTCTGATTGTTTTCGGAGCCTGTAGAATTCAGGACTCCGAAAAGATTCATTTTTATGAGCAATTTAGGAGCACCCTCCTAGAAAACTCTTATTTATGAGGGTTTTCTGAGGGGCAACGGTAGCTTGTTTTCTTTCTCTTGATAATTTCAATATTTTGCGTTTGTCTGTCATTATTGTAATAATTTTGCGCTGTTCGGTTGTGGTTTTGATAAAATCTTTGAGAAATTGTGCAAAAAGAAGTTTTATTTCTGTTGTTTTTAAATAAAAAACTATCCATTTGAAGCCTTTGTAAAAAGAAAATTAGGCGGTTTTGTCCGCTAAAATTTGTTTAAAATGATTATGATTTCCATGCACAAAACATATATTAATAAAACTTTTCCATTAAAAGCTAAAAAGCACAAATTTACATATAAAATTAATACCCTAATTTCAAGAAAAAGAAACACTCTTATAACACTCTTTTTTGGCTCCGAAATCCCTCTTTTATGACTCTTTTAAGACGTTGTTATGATTGATTTGTGAGCAAAAAGGCTCACAATTTACCATACAAATCCATAAATTTAGGAGTCCTAAAACGCTCATATTCAGTACAAAATTTTTTGACGGTTTCATAGGAAAACACGCTCATATCTGAGGGTTTTAGGAGGTTTTTTATGAGCGTTTTGCTCATAAAAAGGAGTCCTAAAAGACTCTTTCAGGACTCATATTGTTAGCTGGGTATTAATTTCTTTTTTTTTAATTTGTTTAAAACTTCACAGAAAAAATTATTAGTAATTTTTTATCAATTAATAAAATTATTTAAAAAGTATTTAAACTTAATTAATGTAATAATTGAATCAATTATTTTTTTTGTTGAACGAAAACTAAAAATATGATTTTAATTTAATTAACATTTTAGTTGTTTTGAAATTAATTTTGAATTAAAATAATAATCAAATAATAAAAAATTATTTCGTTTAAAATAAAATAATTTTAACTTGTGCAATTGTTGTTGGAAATTTTCAAAATCAATCAACACATTGTTTGAAACGGCAAAGTTTTTTGATCATTTTTTTTAATTAAAATTAAAAATATAATTTATTTAAAAAAAAAATCTTCAAAACATAAAATTTTTACAATTTTTAGTATTCAATATAATCATTTTGGTAATAGGTGCAAAATCAACAAATGGGTTGCTTGATTCTATGAATTTGGTATACAATTGGTGATAAGAGAAAATTTTTAATTTTTTCTGTGTTCTAACTGAAACAATAGTAGAGTAATAGTTATAAAGGTAATGATTCTTTCGTTATATTCATTGAATGAAAAGTTAGATATATTAAAACTTTATAGGTTAGGTTTGTAATAATTAGAAATAAAATTTATAAGTCGAATTCTATTGATAAATCTTTCAGAGTGGCATCTTTGGAGTATTGCTGTCTATAAAGTTGAACAATCTAAAACACAAGATAAATAAGCAATTTTGTTTCAGGAATTAAATAAAAATTTGTTTAATACCTTGAACAAATACTATCGCTGCTCCTCGTCTTTTGTTACTTATTTTTACTACAATTTTTATTTTTCAACAATGCTTTTTTCTTCCTTGTTATCTTCTAAATTCTCCCATGTTTTCAGGTCTTCTTTTAAGAAACTCGTACAAATATTAAAAAGGTTAAATATTTTTATTGTATATCTAGAAAATAGTTCTACCAGAATTGTAATATCATATCTCATTAAGGCCATTTTTCCACTCTTCTCTTTTGCTTTTATAAATGTCTTCATCTCTATTTTTAGATTTTAAAATGCTTTTCCACTCATTATACAAATCCAATAGCTTTTTAAGCAGCTCGGTGAAATTGTTGAACAAGAATTTTTGGTTTTTCCCAAAATAGTGAACATTATTTTACAACTAGACGAGCAGCTTTCTCTACCCTTAGCTTAATGAGTCTTATAGACAATCTCCTTTAGAGTGTAGCTTAGCTCCCGTTATCTGAAGGTTTGGAAAGCCAACCATGTAAATTTCCTCTTTTTGTGTGGCATTTTTCACCAATTTTTAATTGAAAATCAAAAATTACTTCACTGCCCGTAGCGTATACAATATTCATCTGATTAAAAACATTAAAAAAAAACGCATTCGGGGAAATCCCCGTGCAATATTTATTCATATTGCGGGGAAGTGATTACACTAACCCTCCGTTTCCACAAGCAAGTTCGAAAAATTCAATACACTCACACTTTTTCACTAACATTCACACAATTTTTGTACTTTCAGCCAATCGACTGTTTCCTCGATTTTTCGTTGATAATATGTATACGCTACTTGCAAGTAATTATGTACTTGCATGTGGAAACGTAGGGTAACAGAGCTTTAGGTTAGTCCTGGTAGATGCGAAAATTTTTCGTCATTTTGACAATATTTTTGTTACGACTTTGTACAAAATTTTGACGATTCTGTTTGAAAGATTTTTGGAAAAAATGTCTAGCAGCACTGCATTAGGTGCATTTGAATTATCGTTTACTTACCATTTGTAGGCATTAATTTGAAAACGCATTTACATGGGAAAATGAACACATATTGTGGGAAAATGGTAATTTCTGACCCCAGGCCGATAAGAGGGTTAACGATTTTTGACAAAAATAATCAGAATTTGAAAACCAAGCGATAAGGTATTAATTTTCTTATCTTTATTATAATATTCGAAAAAACAAAAACCCTAGAAGTACTCGTTTGGAAAAAATGGAAAATTTTCTTAAGCTTAAACTTTTACCTCCGTGCGCCTCGACTTAAAATTTTTTAGACTAAGTTTAAAAAAATAGTGGGGCGCAGTACTTCAAATTCGACATTTTACAAAATAAGTGCCACCCTAATATAAATATATATATTGTTAACATTAACCTAAAAAGTGACTGGTATGCCAACAGCTGGTTTCTCCCCATATGGTAACTTTACAAGTGAACTTTTAGAATTTGAAGCTGCCATATTTGATGCTGAAGATATGATAACCCTACCCTACCCTACACCACAGCATTTAAAAACACATCATGCTTATATGTCCATATAAATATGGAATTTATCTATGTTTATAAACTTCATTAAAATCATTTGAAAGTTTGTGAGAGGCAGAAATTGCCGCCTACCTCCCCTTGTGGTCCTATTTTTGAAAAACCGTATAGCTTATGTGTCCATATAGATATGGATCTATCTGTGTTTTAAATTTCATTAAAATCGGTTTGAGAGGCAGAAATTGCTCCTATCTCCCCTCTTGGTCCTATTTTTTAAAAATGCATCCCTTTTTTAATTAAAATCGGTTTGATAGTTTCTGAGAGGAAGAAAATTCCCCCTATCATCCCTCGATGTCCTACGATTTGGACCATTTGAAATAGGCTTGGTCCTTGTGCCAATAAGAACCTATGTCCCAAATTTGATCAAATTATCTCCAAAATTGCGACCTGTACTTTGCGCACAAGGTTACATGGACAGCCAGCCAGCCGGACGGACATCGTTAGTTCGACTCAGAAAGTGATTCTGAGTCGATCGGTATACTTTAAGATGGGACCAATATTTAAAGGCGTTACACACATCAGCACAAATGCATAATACCCTCTCCACTATTGTGGTGTGGGTATAACTAGCATTAGGGTTGCCCGTTCTAAGTATTCAAATTTCGATTAGAGCACCAGCCTATGTTATAAAATTTACAGCCATTATTAATAACATTAACCTAAAAAGTGACTGGTATGCCAACAGCTGGTTTCTCCCCATATGGTAACTTTACAAGTGAACTTTTAGAATATGAAGCTGCCATATTTTATGCTGAAGATATGACAACTTCAACGACAGTTTTATGTCTAACGAAGTTATTTTTTTTTTAAAGAAACACAATTTAATACAAAAAACGAAACAATTTACAATTAAAAACAAAAATTAAGCACAAATAACAACATTAAAAAAAATTTTTTTTTAAGAAAAACTTTTCTTAAAAAAGAACCTTTAAAAAAATTTTTGCCCCCCCCTAGATTTAATCCTGGCTACGCCCATGTATTCGTGTACAGTCATCAGGAATATGTATGCCTGTAAAGTTTGCATTGAGTTAAAGGCGGTCAAAAAAGCATTTTATCAAAGAAAGTTTCATCCATTTGCATTGAGTATAAGGCGGTTAAATTAACGTTACAAGATTTGATTTTCCGAATTGAAGCAAAAGAAAGGTTTTAAAAATGACTTCTGTTTTTAAGTTAAGAAATGTACAAAAGTTAGACGTTGCCACTACGTATTTTAAACAAAACCAAAGGTAGTCGGTATGTACTACAATGTTGCCACATTATATAAATTACATTTTTCAATTTATCAGACAGTTGTACACTAATTGAGAAAACTAAATGGTCACTTTTATTAATAACCCTTAATTAACAATTAATTCCTGTTAGAAGTTAGACAGTTTCCAGAGGATTGATGAGTTTCGTTGCATACACATATGGGTATTTCCTGGGGTCACGAACGTACGTTCTTACGCTTTTTATGTACAAATAAAATAGAAAACAAAACTTTTCCTAGCTTTTTTTTTGCGATTCGATAGCATTTGGGTAGCTCTATGTTTAGTACAAAAGATGGATTTCATCGAGTTTAAGTTTTCATAATAAGAGTTATAAACCTGTGGTCACGAACGTACGCAAAATATAAGTCAACTTCGGCTGACAGTAGTGAAATGTAAAAATCTGCGTAATGAAACGGAATTTTCAAAAGTGATTTATTTATTTTAAAAGTGTATTAATGTAGGTATCCATCCAATATTTACAAAATAAAATATAGCTCTTGGTTTTTATTTAATTGGCTTATGTACCGTTCGCGAACGTACGATTTTTCCATATGAGGGATTTCATGTCAAGTGACCCAATTTTGAAATCGATGTCTTCCGATTTGGATGAAATTTGCTAAAAATTGAAAAACCCTTGTCTTGAGTTAGAAATTATTTTTTTTTATACATAAGCCGCTCGCATCACAAAAAGGGACCAGAACTACCTTGAAGGAAAATACATAAGGGCAATTCTATTCTGACGAGTGCAACATTTAGACGCTTTAAACGTCTTTTACTAATAGAAAGAAACACATCTGCAATTAAGTTATTTCTAGAAGGGGTAACATTTTTTTATATACTGTTGTTATCTTTTTACAAGAATTTATATGAAACGATCAAATAGCCACGAGAGAGCTTTAAAGTGCATGACGGGTGCAACCAAATCGGCCCACTTTCATAAGATCATACCACAAAAATACAAAACTCTGTTAATTTTTAAACTTTTATTGTATTATTCTTTTTTATTGTGAAAGATGAGATATCAGACGATGATTATCAAATCAAACATCGTAGAGAAATATAATCTAATAATAAGAAATTTGCTCTTTAAGCCATGACGGGTGCAACATGCAATGAATTTTCTGTTCGCGCCAAATCTATGAATCTTAATGCTTCGAAGTGCACAACAAATTTATATTTAAGCTTACGTCTAAAAAAATTATATTATTATAAAATATAGATATTTTCCTTTAAATTGGCATCAAAAACGTGTCCAATAGTGTGATTTGAAAATTGATTTTAAAAGTTGTCTAGAATAGAATCGCCCATAAGCTTTCTTTTGAACAAAAAAAAAAAATATATCCCCGCTAAAAAAAAAAAATAAAAAAAAGTTTTAAATTTAAAAAAAAAATTTTCAAAAGATGGTTCAAATAGCTATCGAAGCTACTTGCGACAAATTTTGCTAATACCAATAGGTAATAAGTTACATGGACATGGCCCCCACTAACTCAAAAACTTTCAGACCGATCTTGTTCAAAATATGTGTCTAAACTACTATCTAATAGGACTGACCTTGGTGCAAATTTCATCTTAATCGGAAGACATCGATTTCAAAATAGGGTCACTTGACATGAAATCCCCCATATGGAAAAATCGTACGTTCGCGAACGGTACATACAGAGTTGTTTGGCTTTTTTCTTTAAAAATCGTCAAAAGTTTTAACAAAATCGCCAACAAATCGTCAAATATTTAAATTTTACAAATTTGAGACAATTTATTGCCTTGAGTGGTTCAAAAATATTAATTTTTAGCAAGAAATTTTATTTATGAAAAAGAAAGGGATATTGTAAACTTTTATTCTATTTATTTCAGCAAGTGGGCTCAAATATATTAATCATTTGAAAATAAATACATAAGAAAAAATATATTTTCATAAAAACATAACAAACATTTATTTCCCTGTAGTAAATAAAATAGTCAGTTGCAAAAAACACTAACTATAAATTAATTTTTTTTAAATGACTACAAATTGGTTTAAATCTCATGCAGATATCAACCATAAAGGCACACGTAAAACACAAATAAAATCAAAATAAGTAAAACAAGCATGCCATGAAGTCAAATGAAAAAAATATATACAAACATTTTAAAAAATTTAAAAAATAAATCAATACAAATCTGTTTATGTACTAGCAATTATGTGGCGTATTTATTTCAGGACTATTATACATCATCATTTAGGGCAGTTTAATGCAAAATTTTTATAAATAATTATTTCTATAACAAAATATATAAATATATACATACATATGTATGCATGTTCATATGTACATATATTTTTTTGAAAAATATTACTTAAAATTTAAATAATTTATTATTAACTGACAATACTTTTAATTAATTACAAATAGGTTGAAAAATAAGTAGTTAGTAGTCAGTTAAAAAGTCATGCAAAGATGGCCAATTGACTACTGCCTATGACATGCCCATGTTAAAATAATGAGTCGTCGACAAGGAAAAAAGTCACTTAATCAACTAGATGTGGTTATAAAAAAACCAGTTTGAAGTTAGTTATAAATGTGTTTGATTTCCTACAGAGTTATTTCATTTATCTATATTCACAAAAACATTAAATAAAAAATAAAATAGCATTTGCTATTAACTCGAGCTATCTTTAAATGATTATGTTTTAGCGCTATCACTAATGCAAATCGTTTTTACTGTTGAAGATGATACGCCAAGGGTTCTGTCTAAATCAACAGTCTTTTCAATCGACTTGAAAATATTTATGACGTCCAATTTTAGTTCCAAACTAGTGCATTTTCTTCACTTTGCACTAATTTTTTTACACAACTTCTTATTATGAACTCACTTCTTACTTCCTAACACTCAACTGTACTTAGAATAACTAACCTAACAGAATTAAATGGGAATTCGGCTTTTTACACGCAAATAGAAAAATCCTTCACATATGATTATGACTTCAGCGATAAAATGAAATCGTATGTAGCGACGCAAATCGAAATCGTTAAAACGCAAAGCGGATTTAACCAATTTTTAAAAAGCGGACCAAATAGGACCGACGCAAATCGGGGCTCTAGTGTATATTTTTTGCCGTATCGATGGCATTCATTTAATAGTAGAATTCGAATTAATAGTGCTTCTAATGAAAATCACCTGGTTCACAGAAAAAAATAATTCAAGAAAATTTTTAACAACACAGTTTGTTGAAAATTAAATTTTAGGTCAATAAACTTTTTGTTTGATTCAATGAAAAAATTGATCAAATTTACACTTTGCAAAATAGCATTCAATAAAACATATTTAATAATGAAATAATTAAATATTTCTACATAATCAATAAAAAAATTTGAATCAAAGTAAATACAGTATTTTTACAACTCTTTTCCATTTGTAAAGTCTCATTCGCTTTAGTTTTATTTGTAAAATATAATTAGTTTTGCCAATGTCTTTGGAAAAAGGTTTCCTAATGATCTGGCCTAAGCAACCAGAGAAATGCACATAGGAACTAGCTTATCCCCCCATAATAAACTTTAGCGTATTTATTTAAAATGAAAAAAATTGGGAATTAAGCACATCATCATTAATAAATAAAGATTATAAACATTTTGTTTGATTTATTAAAAATTTTCAACAATTTATTTGAACAAATCACGTTAACATTTTGTTGAAAACAATTATTTTGGGCAACAACTTTTTTTATTGACTCAATAAACTTGGTTGTTGACAAAAAATTCAATATCTATACCTACAATTTTTTTCATCAATACCGAAAAATTGTCATCGCAGAAAATTAAAAAAATTTTTTTTTTTATCAAATATGCGATTTTCGTATTCAAATATGAAAATTTTTTTTTTCTGTGGTTGTGATGGAGGAAGAACTTTTTTTGTTTAATTTTTAATAATTCATGTATTTCGAAAAATGATTTTTAAGTTTTGAACTGTTCCCCCAATATAATTGTTAATATTTCTTGTAAGTGTTTTATTGATTCCAGAAAATCGTCATAACACTATTACTTTTAGTTTTAAAATTGTCAATCGTCATTTTACTGTATTTTCACAAAAAAATCGTCAAAATGACGAAAAATCGTCACATCTAACAACCCTGGGTACAAAAGCCAATTAAATAAACCAAGAGAGATATTTTATTTTGTAAATACTGGATGGATACCTTCATTAATACACTTTAAAAATAAATTAATCACTTTTGAAAATTCCCCATATGTTTTTTTTTATTATTATCACCATGCATTTATTTTACCATAAATGTCTTCAAATTTCTTTAACAAAACAAACTTAATACTCCTTTTAAAATTGATTGTAATGGAGAGATTATGAAGAAAGAATGTAGACATAACATAATTTCTTGCATGTAAAATAAGTATATAAAAATGTCTTTAGAAGTAGGAAATACAGGAAATTATAAAATGTTCCAGTTTCCAGCCCAATTTCCTCAAGTAAAACAGCTCAGATATGCTAGGAAACCGTTCTTTTATAAGAACATAAACTTTTTTTTCTAATAATAAACAATAAAAGACGATGATAATCAACATTTTATTTTTTCATCCTGGTATACCATTCTGGGGAAATGCCCATATTTCAAAATACGTGTCAAAAAATCTATCATCTATTCCCTTCTCGTCACCGGACGTACAAAACTGCGTTTAGTGTTTACTCCTACTCAATGCTTAAACGCAAATAACTGAAAGCTTTATGTATGTAAATGTGTGTAATTTACGAAATTTTTAGGTGTTGGAAAAGTAAATTAAAATAACTGCTACACATTTCTACCCACACTCTATACAAATATATGACACTATAAATTGTTAACGTGTGTAAATACTAGTGTTGCCATTTGAGGTACGCAGAACACCCGGAAATCGAAAACGCAAAACGCAAGAATTTGACAGTTGTTTTTAATACACTTTTAATCTAATTTTTGTTATAAAATTCTGTTTAATAGAGAAATATTTGTATCATATTTGTCATTAAATTCTTTTGTTACAGAAATCTTAGTAAAAAACGACGTAAAAAGTTCTTGCGTTTTGGAAGAATGAATGAGGGTATACTAAACTTGTCATTCCGTGTGAAACTTTTTTTATTGAACTTCTAAGACGCCATAAAATATATATATTCTGGCTCCTTGAGTACTTCTAAGTCGAATAAGCCATGTCCGTCTGTCTGTCCGTCTGTTGACACTCACTTTCGTAAAACTCAAAAGAAAAAAATAAACTTGATATCAAATTGCTTGTAGTTCTTTAAAGTAGTTTGGAATTAAAATTCAGCAAAATTGGTTTAGTAGGATTAGAGCGTTGCATCAAAATCTGGATCCACCACCCTAAAAAAATTGATAATTTTGTTACAAAATCTAACATAAATGGTAGAAAAGGAGGCGCTGCGAAATATGGCCCCAAAAAATAAATGAAAATTGACCCCAAAGTTGGGGCTATTTTTCATAATGCAATATGGCCCCATTTTTTTAATGAAAAATTACCCCAAAAAAATGAAAAATAACCCTAAAAATAAAATGAAATATGACCCTAAATTTGGGGTTATTCTTCATTATGACAAATCACCTCAAAATTTATAATGAATTTTAACCCCAAAAAAGAACACAAAGAAAGTGACATTAAACATTTTCGGTGGAGTTCATATGGCCAAAACTAAAAATCCCAAATTTAGAATCCCGATTTTAAAATCCGAATAATTATACAGTTTTGGTTTTAAAAATCGTACGATTGATAGTACGGTTGGGCTTTCGGCCATGCACAAAGATTTTTTTCTCTATGGTATAACGAACACTGGCTTAGCTTACTAAAGCTCTACGTTATAGCCGGCTTCGGCCGGGCACAAGGATTTTTTTCTCTATGGTATAACGAACGCTGGCTTCGCTTACTAAAGCTTCTCTGTATAGCCGGCCTTCGGCCGGGTGAAATGATTTTCTTCTCTTTAGTAAAACGAACACTGGCTTCGCTCACTAAAGCTACACCACAAAGCCGGCCTTCGGCCGGGCGCAAGGATTTTCTTTTCTATGGTATAACGAACTCTTCTCGTAATAGCCGGCCTTCGGCCGAGCTCAAGGATTTTTTCCTCTATGGTATAACAAACACCGGCTCCGCTAACTAAAGCATCTCTGCATAACCGGCAAGGATTTTCTCTACTTTGGTATAAGAATTCTGGTTTTTTATGTTATCCCTAGAAACTTTTACATAGAATCTTATAAAATTTGTGTAAAAATGTTTGGGGTGATTTTTCATTTCTTTAAACTTGCATTTTTTATTAGTAGATGAAAAATAGCCCCAAAGTAAAAATTGTGATTTTATTTGGGGCCATTTTTCATTCCTTGATATTGGGGTCATTTTTCATTCCACTTAAAATGCAAAAACACCCTAACGAAAAATAACCCCAAAAAAAACAAAAAAATTGCGCCAAAATTGCGTGTTGTTGTGTCTCATGTAAAATTTTTGGGGCCGTTTTTCATTTTCATTTTGGGGCCATATTTCCTGGGGTCATTTTGCGCACCGCCAGAAAAGGCGGCATGAAATAACCCTCCAAAATATAACCCCCCAAAAAAATAATGAAATAGCCCCCCAAAGCGTGGGGCCTTATTTCGTATGCAATAAAGCCCATTTTTGAAAATGAAATTAGCCCCCAACGAAATGAAATAACGCTCCAAACATAAATGAAACAATTCCCTAATTTTTGGGGCTTATTTCATATGAAATATAATCCCAATTTCTAATATGAAATAAAGGCCCAATATACCCAGTAAAAACTTCGCCTACAAAATAATGTATTGAGTAATCAGAAAAACATAAGAACATTACTTACAATTCTACTGAAAGAACCAATGAATTTTACAAAGGATGTCCCAAAATGAACGCATTAAAAAGTAAGTCATTATTTTTTTTACCTGCACACATCCAGAAAAAAGTAGTTATAGAAGTCGTTATAGAAGTAATTATAGAAGAAAGCTACAAAATAATGAGTTAAGGAAGCTATTCATTTTGAAAAAGTAGGCGAAGTTTTTACTGGGTATGTAATACAATTAATTATACAGTTTTGCTTTAAAGAATCACGCGATATATATCATGGTATGATATACCAAACACAAGCTTCGCCAACTAAGGCTTCGCCAACAATGACTTTTTCCTCTATGGTATAACAAACACCGTCTTCGCTAGCTCATGCTTCTCTGCATAGCGCCAGGATTTTCTCCTCCATAGTAAAAAAATACCGACTTGACCCGGCTACGCAGAGAAGCTTTAGTTAGCGAAGCCGGTGTTTGGTATACCATATAGTAGAAAACCATTGCGCCTGGCTATGCAGGGCAGCTTTTTTTTATCGAAGCCATACCGGTTTACCAAAGTGGATAAATCCTTGCGCCCAAAAACGTTTTCATTATAAATTTGAGAATTAAATAATCCCCCAAAAAATATATTGGGGCTTTATTTCATAATGATTTTTTGGGGGATAATTTCATATGAAATAGTACCCCAATTCAAAAAATGAAATAACACCCCAAACAAAATGAAATAACCCCCCAAAAATCGTTTTTGTTGTTCTCTGTACAAACTTTTGGGGGGTTATTTCATTATTTTTTTGGGGGTTTATATTTTGGGGGGTTATTTCATGCCGCCGGTAGAAAAATGCACGGATTATATAAGACTTTACAAAAATTCGGTTTAACTAGAAATTACAATGTAAAATTTCGTGAAGATCGGTCCATAATTTCCTAAAGGCCCCATATAAGCCCTACTTCCAGAAAACCATTTAGTTCGCCTAAAGCCATAATAAACAGTGCTATCATAATAAAATTTGGAACGTCACAATTTTGTAGGACTAGAAATCATAATGTCAAATTTCGTATCGGCTAAAACTAATTTTACCGCTGTATAGAAATTTATTTAAATTTATGTTTCTTTATACCAGAAATTACTCTACAGAGTTTTCAAATGATTCGTTCATAATTTTAAATGGGTCCAATATAAATTGCCCTCCTGCCAACCATTTAAGTTCGGATAGTTAGGTAAAGTTGTAGGCTCCCATCGAGAAAGACAGCTTAGGGTCCTTTATTGGTCGCTTTGTGATACCCAGCGCCAATGCTCATCCTATAGAGCAGTTACTCAGATGGCGTTACTGCAAAGTTCAACCAATTTGTCTTCATAATGAAGAGAAAAAGCGATATAAGTTCTAGAACTAGATAGATCCTCCAAGCAGGCAAACACCGGTTCCCCCAGGTATTCTTCCCTGGCGCCCCGTATCCCAGGGCATTGACAAAGAAAGTGAAGCAAAGTCTCCTCTTCCTCTTCATCATGACAACTTCTGCAGTAGTCATTGAATTCTAGACCCATTCTTCCAGCATGGGTCCCCAGCGGCCAGTGCCCAGTTATAACTGATACCACTGTTCTAATCTGGTCCCTTTTTAAACTAACTAGGTAGTAAGTTCTCCGTTCATCATATGCAGACCATTGTATCCTGGATATGGAGCAGGTCCACCCCATCTGAGCAACTGTTTAAGACTCGCGATTGATAAGGGACTTACAGTGAGCTATTGGAAGGCCAACGAATCGATTAAGCAATGCATCATCCTTGCGAAGACCATGTTTGACCAGCTCATCTGCTATCTGATTGCCCGGGCATTCCAAATGCCCTGGTATCCATACAAACGTTACCCTTGAATGCTTCGCAATCTCATTCAAAGATATCCGACTACAGATTAATTGATAATATATAGATATAATATCGAGCCCACTCCTGAAATATTCGAACTGTCGGTGGAGGGTATCAAAGATTCTGTACAGCCAAATATAGTATTCTAACTTGTTTCTGAATGAATTGCTTGCATTTCTGATATTTACACTACCAAGTCTTATCGAAGTTAGTCCATATTTAAATAAAGCTTTCAAGAAAGTATGACACCTTCAAATTGCATTTACTGTACCAAAAATTCTCTATAAAGTTTGAAATTCTGATATAATTTGGAAAAATTTACTTTAATATTTACGTAGATAGAGGTCCATAATCGATTATGGGTCTTTTATGAGCTCCTTTTGAAAAGCTCATTCAAACGAATTTATTTATTTGAAGTATTTTAGTAATTTCTGCACAAACAAATTTAATATTAATCTTAACTTCGTGGCGTTACGATGCTTAGTAACAAATTTTTTTACGACGTGGGCTATACCACGGCTCTCTCGGCTTAACTTTCTTTCTTATGTATTAATATGATTAATATTGATTTCTTTTCTGTAATAAGATTTAAATAATCCCTATGTTAGATATTTTTTTAATTAAAAATTTCCACATTTGTCAAACATAGTTGGCAACACTGCCAACTGGGTTTGTTGGATAATAAACAAATATTTTTATTTCACACTAAAAATGAAATTAACAATAAATAAAGTGTAAAAAAACAACTAACACCAACAACAATTGAAACTAAACATTATGAAATTCCGTTGAAAATTCAAAGGAAAAAGGAGAGATAAATTGTGTTAGTCAGGCGCGGATTCAGGGGGGGTGAAATAAGGAAATTTCCCCCCCGTAAATGATAAAAAAATATGTTTTGTTTATTTTGATAATACAAGAGTTCCCATTAATATTATCTTTTTTTAATGTACAAAATTTTTGGAAATCCCAGCAAGTTTTTTTTTTGTTTTTTTATTGAATCTCTAACGAAATTTTCAATAAATATCCAAATCTTCATCCTAATAGTTATTTATTAGATATTTTCAATGAAACATCTAGTTTACTGTATTCAAATACTTATACAGCAGGTGCCATCTATGTATAACCAAAGAGTAAACGTTTGACTTGAAAATGCGTGCGGTTGAATTATTAAAAAGCCTTGGTATTTGCAATTTTGTTTATATTAATGTGTTATATGAATCAAAATTCTATTCGATAATTTTTGACGAAAGCACGGATTTGTCGGGGAAAGCCAGATTTCCTTACATTTAAGATATTTCACCATACAACAAAAAGTTGTTAGGCAAGAATTGTTTTGGCTTTGTTGTAAAAGCATTTGAAGAGCCTTCACAGGATATTGATAATGACGCTGATGTGTCAATTGATGCGATGGCACTATCATCAACAGTTCTTAAAACTTTGACAACTTTTAGTCTTGACCTAAAAAATTGTATAGGAGTTGGAACTGATGGGTGTCGTTTGATGTCAGCAGAAAATGGAGCTGTAAAAAATTCTGGAAACCGCGACAAATGCGAAACAAACGCCTTGCTATTTCCCGTAAATCAGGCAAAACACGTTCTTAGTAAAGTATTTGGGAGCCAAACTCTCTACATTATGCGAGACAAGATGGGTGGACCGTCACGACTCAGCTTTACACTTTGCAACAAGTGTACATCATATAGTAGAAGCTTTGGAAAAAATATCTGCGTGGAAAGGTAGAGATACTTCATCAAGAGCCTTATATTAAGGAACTCACTTAGAACTTTTGAATTTATTTGCGGAATAAACATATTAAGTGTGATACTTATTGTAACACAGCCGCTTTGTATCATTTTACAAAAGTACGATATAGATCTTCAAAAAGGATCAAGCCTTATCAAAACTTTGATCATGTGCCTTGAAGAAAAAAGAAATAAAGCAGAAGAACAATTTAAAGTGATTTTTAAAAAAGTTAAAGTGATTTGCGTTCAAATCGAGGTTCCAACCTAAAAAACAAGATTTGAACGAAATAATCACATCCAAAATGTTGAAGATTTCTACCGAGTTGTAGGTTTCATTCTCTTATTGAATTTATTTTAGAAGATCGCAAAACACCTTTCCAAAAGATATCTTTAATGTATTGAACATACCAAAACTTCTACTCAAAGTGTAATCAAGTCATATTATAGATATAAAACTTTTAAAACCACAACTCGGGATAAACACCTACTAACATCTAAACTTGAGTCTGAAGTGTAGCATTGGCAACAAACATGGAAATCTAAAATCTATCAGATAACGTTGTAGATGCTTTAATAAACTGTGATGAAGATATCTACCCAAATCTAAGAAAAATATTTCAAATTTTCGTTTCAATGCTCGTCAGTAATGCTACGAGCGAGAGGTTATTTCCTACCCTTCGTCGAATAAAAACATGGCTCAGATCAACAATGACAAACTGAACATAGACTGTACTATCTAAATTTGCCTCACAAGGAAATCATAAATTGCTTATTTAAAAAGATAAGTTTATTTTAATTTATATTGAATATTTTATTTAACCTTATTGTTGAGTTTTTTTAATATAATATACACAAATTGCTTTTAATAAACTTTTAAAAACAAATTTTTTTTGTATCATAAAAAATTCCCCCCCCCCTAAGGCTCAAGCTGGATCCGCACCTGGTGTTAGTGTAAGGACACTAATATAAACATGAACCAAATTGAGTTTTTGTATTTTGTACCAACTTCAATAACAAAATACATTTACTTTTTAGACTATGGCGGTTTGTACTAATTGTTAAATTTTGTTTAGCAATTTATAATTGTTGATTCCAAAGGTATTTTTTATATGATCTAGATAGAGCACCAAGGGTAAGATGACCAATACGAAATAGATTTTCTGGCTCATCTTTTAAAATGCAACTCTGTTTTTTTTTTAAAGAAAACTTTAATCCATTAAAAGAAAATACCAAATATTTTAGTATGTGCGTTTTAAGTTCCAACTCATCGTATTATGCTCTATATTTTGTAGCTATTTTTTTAGAATTTGTAAGCCAGAATTAAAAACAGCAAATAAACCACAATATACGATCATATATTTTTAGAATATATATTTGCCCTTTATTTACTTGGGGAACGGAGTTTTTTCACAGAGGCTAAAAGCCTTCTGTCTGTTATCCAAGAAGCAAGAAGCGATTTCTCTGTTTGAAATTCCCAAGCAGCTCATGACTTCCGGTCTCTAACGAAGTGTTCTCTGGAAATGGAGTTTAAGCAACCGCTGGAATACAGCCAATGTAAGAAGGCGTACAGTATTGAGTAACCTGAATGGCACGCTAGCATAGATGCGTCTCAGGAATTAGGTGACAACTGATGACAACTAGTGTCACTGAAGCTCATCTCTATTACGCCGTGTAACGGATCACCGGCCTAGAGGTGTGTTGGCAGCACAAACGCTAGGATCGGAGGCTTTGGCCCAATCAGAAAATCCTTTTTATCACGAAATGATTACAGAAACAATTTATAGAATGGTTTCTGTAAAAGTTCAACATTTCGGAATAAATAATTTAGTTAAAAATACAAAAGATCGGTCATGCAAGGACAATGAAATTGACTAATGCCGGCTACACAAGATCAGTGCTTATGTTTGGCACTGCGTAAACGAAACTTGTGACACATACTATACAAGGAAACCTTTCAGTATTTTGTTTTAATTTAAAAGCAAAGAAGGCAACATGTTCAAGTAAAAACAAGAAAGAAAGTGCAGTCGGTTAAGCCCGACTATATGATATCCTACACCACAGTATTTTAAAACATATTTACGAGAGTGCACCCTATTCGGGACATATGACGAATCATGCTTATGTGTCCATATAAATAGGAATCTATTTATGTTTTAAATTTAATTAAATTCGGGTTGAAAGTTTGTGACAGGCTGAAATTGCCCCCTACCTCCCCTTATGGTCCTATTTTTAAAAACTGCATAGCTTATGTAGCCACATAAATATGGATCTATCTATGTTTTATATTTCATTGAAATCGGTTTGAGAGGCAAAAATTGCCCCTATCTCCCCTCGTGGTCCTATTTTTTAAAAAATGCATCGCTTTTTAGTCCATAAAGATATGTATCTATCTATGTTTTAAATTTCATTAAAATCGGTTTGATACTTTCTGAGAGGAAGAAATTTCCCCCTATCTTTCCTCGTGATCTTTCGATTTGGCCCATTTTCAATGGGCTTGGTCCTTGTGCCAACACGATATGTCCCAAATTTGATCAAATTATCTCCAAAATTGCGACCTGTTCTTTGCGCACAAGGTTACATGGATAGCGAGCCAGCCAGCCAGCCTGCCAGCCAGCCAGCCTGCCAGCCGGACGGACATCGTTAATTCGACTCAGGAAACCTGCCGAAAACATTTTATCAGCGGCCCTCTGTTTGTTGTTATCACTTTAAAAACGCGACAACCCTCAAGTTTTTGAAGATACACTTTACAAATTCAGTCTACAGATCTACAAACTTGAACAAATATCAAAATCGTTTTTATTTTTACTCAGTTCACTAAGGAAACCGCAAAAGCACTGTCACACACTACACAAACTTGCTCTTCAGTGCCAGACTTGAGCACTGAACTTGCGTAGAGTACAGGCAGCATAAAGAAAAATAACATTTGGTTCAAACGAAGCACTTATTAGTATATACACAAATGGTTTTAAAAAATGTTTACTTATTTTATTTCAATGGCGTTAGCGAAGCGCACCGGGCTAAGTAAGATTTATATTAATTTCAATGTGTGTATGTTTGGGTATGACAGTTTTTTTGTTTTACTTTCGCAAACAACTTTTTATTAACACAATTAATTGAATGTTGTGTCGTAAACAAAATTGAAATTTTCTGGATACCAAATCAACAAATACTCGTATAATGACTATTATTCAAAAATGTACACAGAAAGAAATAACTCGTACTAAATTTAAGTATCTTCCAATTACTTAAGGCAGTGTTTAAAAAACTTAAGTCAAAAGTTAAGAAGTCGCAAAATTTTAAATTTTCAATGCTTTTACTTTTCTCTGCTTTTTAAAATCAAACATTGATTCTCTTAAAACCTATGAAAACCATCGGCAGGCGTTTGCTGAGTTTTCTTCTGCTTTTGATAAGTTAAAAAATCAAAATCACAAGCAGATTTATTGCTTCTCTTTTCTCTACTCAACTTTTTTTTACATTCCCTGTAAATAATATTGGACCTCCTGATCCATTTTGATAAAATGGAGTACTCCATGGCCTAGTCCAATGTAATGCAAGCATGGACCATGTCATTGTTAAAAAGTGTTTGTAGTGAGACGACATGTCTTCGTTTTTTAATGACATGCCTTCGTTTTTAAGCGACTTCAAAACTAATCCTCTTGAGTATACCATGGAGTAGTTTTAAAACTACTCCAAAGCAGGGTTATATGGTCCTGTCCTAGGACTTCAAAATCACGAAATGTGCTCGGTCCCTGGGGCAGTCGTGTAAAACACGAGAAGAAAGATCAACCGATTGCAGTTGCTTACAAGTTATAACTTGCAAGTAAAGAAATTTTTTTTTCTGCAAGTGTTTGCGACTTACAAAAGCAAAGAGACTGGGTGTACTTTTACTTGGGAAACTGCTCAATAGAAAAGAAAATCAACATAACAATTTTTAAAACAACTGCTGACAGAAGTTTCTTTCAACTGTTTGTTTTTCATTTTGTGATTTTGCTTTGACTGAAACTGTGTTGATTTCAGAAGCAGAAGTCAAATCAAAAGAAATGAAAGTAATTGCAGTTTTTTAAACAGTGACTTAAAGCACGAGTCCTACTTTAAATATTGCATTGCATTCTTTATGCGTGCATACGCGTATGTTTGCAAAAGTTTGTTGTAGAAACAAGAACAACACTACCCCAGTAGGTATTAAATGCTTTGCTTGTTTTATGAACGATCAACAACAATACTACAAGTAAAACATACATTATTTTTATGTTTAAAAAGCAAAAATTCCCAAATTCTATTTGTTATAAATATTTAGCTAAGTACTTCAAACTTTCTAAGTAGAAATATTACGCAAGCCATATCGGGCATTCTGCTGGTGTCTTTTAATTGGAAGTTCTTCTATAAAAATGGCGGGTAATACAACGAAAGAAAAACAAACATGTTTAACGGGCAAGTAAAGTAAAGTAAAAATAATACATTCTCTCTCTCTCTCTCTCTTTCTCTCTCTCTCCGTTTATCCTGGGGTAAGTGTGTAGGTTAGAATCAATTTAATCTCACTTGTGGCTTATTTCAAGTACGAATTCGGGATTAAACCAGCTTAGAAATTCTTGTATCAAGCACAGTTAAAAGATAATTTTTATTTAATTGAATAATCCGTACTTGAGTCACGCATTCTGTACTTGAATCACGCATTCTGTACTTGATTTAAGGAAATCCGTATTTAGAGTTTATTGATACCGCTTCGGCTTGATTTTAGTAGGGATAAATTCATTTTTTTTTTCAATGTAGAAACAAACGTACATAAATACGTGTTTAAACTTGTCACAAAAATAAGAATGGGGTTGGTATGTAAATACACATGTATTTATGTGTCATATTCATTAAACAACGCCAGCGAAATGTTTTAATGACTTTAGGGAAATTGTATTATGATTAAGTGTTTTTTTTTTTTTTTGATAAATAAAAAGCACTAAAAATGCTGTTTTCGGCTGTGACGAATCTTAAATATCTTTTACCGAGAATTAGAATTTTGGGATTTCCATTAATTTTATTACAGAAAGTTTTTGAACTGTAGTTTTTCGTAGTATTAAATTGATTTCATTACCTTTTTTAGATGACTTACTGCCTGCTTTTAGAAAACGCACTCACTTGTTTGAGTGAGTGAGAAATTAAATTGAAAACATTAATAAAAAACGAAAATTGGTTTTTGTTTTCAATCTAATTTCTCACTCACTCACTTGTTTACGTTTTCTAAAAACAGGCAGTTATAGGCCTAAAGAGCAAATTACTGCTACTTATAAGAAGCAATTATGCGAGACCTAACTTATTGATACTAAACGAAAGATTCACATTCGATCGAATGATGTCCGTCCGGCTGGTCATCTGTTTATGAAATCTTGCTTTACTTTCAGCTTCGGTAAGCTTAGTAGAATTCCGGTCTCGGAAATCGTCAATGGTAAGTAAAATTGTACAAAGAGGAATATATAATTCTTCTTCTTGTTTAATACTAAAACAATCTAATCTATTACTTATTTTGAAGTGATGATCAAGGTTAGGCAGTATTTTAAATACTTGTATTTGAAATTAGAGTTTCTACGCGGGAAATAATGCCCGGGAATTCCGGGACATTTTTTTTTAATTAATCCCCATAAATTTTTTCCGGGAATTTTCGAGTATTTCAAATTAAATTTTTTGAAATTTTAATTTGTTAGCATCGTTAAAATCAAAAAATCAAACTACTAAAAACTACCTACAAATCGGATTTTTTTCCTACGCCAATAAATCAACGGTCTTATTAATTGCTGATGAAATGTCTAAAAAGATTCTTGAAGTAGGAAATGAAAATGTACACGATACACCATCACCAACATCAGGGGTCTAATTACCGCATTCGATATCGAGCAAAATTGATCGAAATTTTTTATTTTGGTATTATGACTCTCGATATCGAATGAAATGTATCGTAATTTGAGATGATATCATTCGATATCGAGTAACCAAAGCCATTACAACTCTCTAGTTTTCATTCGACACATCAGTGTCTATCGAATGCAGAAAAATACGATAGTTTACTCGATACGATAGCTTACTCGATATCGAATGCGGTAATTAGGCCCCAGATGTTGAACCATCTACAAATTCTAATAAAATAAATGTAAAGAAAATACAAAAGCCTGAAAATATCTTAAAAAATGATTTTCACGTCTATTGGGTCACGGGTAGCAGGCCAACAAATTTATAATCTTTGTATGATGCGCTTCTTACAATAAAACCAACGTCTGTACAAAGCGAGAGAACGTTTTCGGTAGCAGGCAATATACATTTCAACAAGAATTAGAAATAGAATCTCCGATGAGCTTTTAAATGCTTTAATAAAACTAAAAATTTTTTGCTTTTTTTTAATTTGACCAAGTAACAACTACTAAATACTAATAAGTTTTAATAATTCGTGTTGTATATGTGTATATTCTATTAAGAAAGTAAAAACTTTTGCCTTGAACACATTTAATGAAATCTTTGTTTTGTTAAAAGAATCCCGGGATTCACGGGAATAAGATTTTTTTTGTTTCATTCCCCGGGAATAGAAAAAGTCCGGGAAATTAGAAACCCTAATTTGAAATATGAATTTAAAATACAACTACAACGTATTTTGTTTTTGTATTTCAATTACCCCAGTTAATACTTGGGTGATACATTTTTGATAAAATAACCTAAATGAATTTTCTCAGATCACTTTCGATGGCTACACTTTATCACTTGAGTGATTGAACAAGGATTCATATATCATTCATTAATATGCTCAAAAAGGAATTAGCAAATTGTAGCACAAATGATTCTTTGAGGCGACTCAACAGTAGGGTACCATTTTTTTACAACGGAAGTATAATTTATGATCGAAATATGAGCTCATAAACATTAATTTTGATCGTGAAGTTGATTCCTAAAGATTCGAAAATGATACAAAATGTAAGCTGGGACATTTTCAAAAATCTTAAAATGTATTTTATATTTTAAACACCTGTCGCTCACGTATTTTGTATTTCGTATACTTATAAATTTAATATTCTCACCTTATTATTTATACCTTAGTTTATAATACTTTATGTGACCATGACATTTTAAGGAGATGATGCAAGCGCTGCCAGTAAATATTTCCTGGATTATTAATCTACACAAAAAGCTCTTTCATTTGAACAAAATCACATTGGTGAGTGTATCAGAATATCTTACTTGTTTTGCAAGGATATTCGAAATTATATACTTTAAGAAAAGTCCTTATAACTTTGAAAAATTCAATTGTTTCCTTCCATTCTGCAATGTCTCCACAAACTAGACATTCCAACGAGCTTATTTAAGTAAAAAGAATTTAAACTTAGCTTAAAAGAAATTTAAACTAAGTTTAACGTAGTCTGAAACTCGGATTCTCCGGCGAAATATGATATTTTTTTGTTATTATTTCATTAAAAACCAACTATTAAGCAAAACTTGGCTGTTCCGTCAAAATGTTATCTGCAAACTTGGTAATGGCGGCACAAATTTGTTTTCAGATTAACTAAACCTAGTTTAACTGAGATCTCAAAAACCCAGCCTAAAAGGGTCGTGAAATATTTTGAAAACATCTTCTTATTTCATACAATTTTCTACATGTTTATACCAACACCACAATAGTGGAGAGGGTATTATGCATTTGTGCTGATGTGTGTAACACCTTGAAATATTGGTCCTGGACCCACCTTAAATTATACCGATCGACTTAGAATCTCTTTCTGAGTCTAACTAACGACGTCCGTCCGGCTGGCTGGCTGGCCACGTAACTTTGTGCGCAAAGTACAGGTCGCAATTTTGGAGATAACTTGATAAAATTTGGGACATAGATTCTAATTGGCACAAGGACCAAGACTATTAAAAATGGGCCCAATCGTCGGAACACGAGGAAAGAAGGGGGACATTTCTTTCTCTCAGAAACTATCAAACCGATTTTAATGAAATTAAAAACATAAACAGTTCCATATTTGTACGGACACATAAGTTATGCATTTCTTAAAAAATATGACCACGAGGGGAGATGGGGGGCAGTATATTCCTCTCAGAAACTATCAAACCGATTTTAATGAAATTAAAAACATAAATAGATCCATATTTGTATGGACACATAAGATATGTATTTTTTAACAAATAGGACCACAAGGGCAGATATGAGCAATTTCTATCTCTCAAACGGATGTTACTGAAATTTAAAACATGGATAGATGCATATCTAAGCGGACACATCTTCTAAAATAGGACCACAAGGCGAGGTAAGGAGCAATTTTTGCCTCTCACAAGCTTTCAAACCGATTTTAAAGAAGTTTATAAACATAGATAAATCCATATTTTTATAGACACATAAGTGATGTGTTTTTAAATACTGTAGTGTATGGTATCATATAGTCGGGCTTGACCGACTGTATTTCTAACTTGTTTAAATATGTTTTACCAAAAATAACAAGCTTTAGCATTGGGCTCCTGCCAGATCATTGGCGTCCCAAATTTAATGGTGTGGCATTTCCCAAGTTACCATCGCTGTAAAGCAGTTTTGTCAAACAGTCCCAGCAAAAACTTTACTTACCTGGTAAGTTAGCAAATAATGTTGGAGAAAATAAACACTACTTATTTTTCGGGTGAATAACTACATATTTTTGTTCGAGGTGTCCAAAGAATTCAGTACTTACAAAATACACTTACTAGAAGTCAAGTGTATTTATTATTAAAAATCAAAAAGTTTTTCCTGGGGTATTTAGCATCTATTAATTATCTTGATTTAAAATTTAAAAACAAGTTAGAGTGCTATATTCGGCTGTGCCTAATCTTTGATACCCTCCACCGACAGTTCGAATGTTTTAGGAGTAAAATCTGTATGATGACTATTGAATTATTATAATCTTTATGAAAACAAACATCTGCATTCAAATTGGTTGCGGTTAAAACCAATATTAAGTTATTGACCGACAATCAGAAAGTTCAAAGCTTTTTTTTTTTAGCAATTTTAACTAGCTTAAATAAAATATCACGATTCGTTACAGTTTAAGCCGAACTTAAATGATTTTCAGGAGGGCAACTTATATTGGAGCCATGGTAAGCTATGAACCAATCATCCCAAAATTCTGCAGAAAAAACATACATTTCAATACAGCGGATGAATTAGTTTAAGCGTTTTCAGTGAATTTCAGAAGACTGCTAATATGGGATCTAAGGTAAATTATGGACCGTATATCACAAAATTCCACAACATTTTTTCTGGCCTCATGAAGCTAAGCTGGAAGAAAGTTTACCGCAATATCTATATCTGCTACGGTTTAAGGCGTATTTAATTATTTAACCAGAGTGGGCTTTATATGGGGCCTAGGGTAAATTATGGACCGTTCTTCACATAATTTTACAGTCTTTTTTCTGGTTCAATAAAACTGTGATGTACCAAATTTTGTTATGAAAGCATTATTTTTACCGTTTTAGGCGTACTAAACTGTTTTCCGGAAGTAGGGTTTATATGGGGCCTACGGTAAATTATGGACCGATTTCCACGAAATTTCACAGTCTTATTTTTACTCCTATAAAACTGTGACCTACAAATTTCTATTATGATAGCATTGTAAATTGCGGTTTAAGGCGTACTGAACAGTTTTCCGGTAGTAGGGTTTATATGGGGCCTATGGTATACTATGGACCGTTCTTCACAAAATTTTACAGTCTTATTTCCGGTTCAATAAAACTGTGAGGTACCAAATTTTGTTATGATAGCATTATTTTTTACGGTTTTAAGCGTACTTAGCTGTTTTCCGGAAGTAGGGTTTATATGGGGCCTAGGTGAAATTATGGACGGATCTTCACGAAATTTTACAGCGAGATTTCCAGTCGTATAAAACAAATTTTAACGAAATCTTATATAATTCTGTGCATTATTCCACCATTTACATACGTTTTTGTAACAAAATTATAAATTTTTTTAGGTGGTGGTCCCAGATTTTGATTCATATCTCTGATCCTACTGAACCGATTTTGCTGGATTTCAATCCCATACGGCTTAGGATAACTACAAGCAATTTGGCACCAAGTGTTTTTATTTCTTTTGAGTTTTTCGAAAGTGAGCGTGTTTTCAACAGACGGACAGATGGACAGACAGACAGACGGACATTGCTAAATCGACTTAGAATTACTCAAGGACCCAGAATATATATACTTTATGGGGTCTTAGATGAATAATAAAAAAGTTTCACACGGAATGACAAACTTAGTATACCCTCTCCACAACTAATTGTGGTGTAGGGTATAAAAATATACTGACACAAAACTGTCTGGATTATTCGCACAATTCGTTTTCTTCGTAACCATTTTGTTGTTGATGATAAATTTCACACAAAAACCAAATTCATTTATTTTTTTAAATTAATGCACAGTATCTCTTAACCAAAAGTTGGTAGGCGAAAACGAATTTTAAATTTGTAATGAGAAGACAAAAATACATAAGGATCTGTTATTATCAAAGTTATTGTTTTTATAGCAGAAAATTTACATACAAAAGTTTTAAGGACTGAACCAAAAACACAAAAATGTTAATATCCTTGCAATAGCAGTGAGATATCCTGATAAATTCAATAACGTGACCCTTCACAAAAGAAAGAGATTTTTGTGTAGATTAATAACCAGAAAGTATTTTAAGGTTTTGAAGACCGTTAGCGAAAAACTGACCGAATAAAATAGAAAATAGTGTTAATTGTTCAAATAATATGTGTCACTTTATCTTTGAAACTAAAGCTGTTAGGGAAAAACTAATCACGCTATCGTCATCAGCAGATGAAAATACATAAGAATCAGGTAATTCATATTAAGGTAACTTTTAAATAGCTCCATTTTGAAAAGCAATGTTATCAATAACAATCATACGCCCAGTTGCACAAAAACTCAATAACTTTTGAAATTTAAGTTTTCCTTAACATTTTTGGGTATTTTAATCTAGTTTCTATTTAAGAAGAAATAAATTTTGAAATTTATGTTTCCCTTAACATTTTAAGGTATTTTAATCTAGTTTCTATTTGAGAAAAGATATAATTTATGGTAATAAAAAATATGTTTTAAGATAAAAAACTAGTTTTCTATGAAGCCAACAAAATTACTGAATTTGTTTCCAGCATTTTTTTTTTCTGTAACAATACAAAAAGTGATGGCTTTTTAAAAATTGAACTCAAATTTTCTAGGTGAACGTGTTCTAAATCTGAATTAGATTTGACTCTTATCAAATTATTAAGTGTCAAAAGTTATTGGCACAGAGTCTGACTGTTCCGTGTTGGCATTTGCTGAACTAAAAAAAAAAAAAAAAAAAAAATCATGCGGGCTAGTCACGTCTGCCAATTTTGTGTATTATTTAAGTTAATTTTTGTATTCGTATTAAAAACATTTTGTTAAAATGAAAAATGAAATGCCCGTGCATAAAACTGAATTGGCAAATTGGTTTATTTCGTTGTTTTCTTACGAAGACAATATAATGAAGCGGTTTGTTTTTAAATTTTGTTTTTTCTTTTAACCCACTTACAACTACAATTCGGGTCAGAAAAAACCCAACCAATTGTAGGGGGATGTAAGAAAAGATAAACTCACTGTTTATTGTTGGTGTTTTGTTTAAGCTTTGATATTGTTACAAGTAAGACTTAGAGTGTTTATAACTCTTATTCGCTTTAGGGTTTTATTTGTTTAATATTTTTGGCTTTTCTAAAATCTTTGGAAAAGGTTTCCTGATGAGCTGGTTTAAGCAACCGGCGAAATGCGCATAGAGGCTAGCTTTCCCTCAACAATAAATTTCAGTGTATTTGTCAAATATGAAAAACTGGGAATTCAGCACGTCATACGAAGATCGTTTTAATAAGAAACCATTTTTAGTTAAAACCAAATAACTGTGTAAAACATTACCACGAAAATTTAACAGCTCTTTAATCATTGACCTAAAAAAATGTTTAAGTCCCCTGTATTTCCGTCCTTTTTAATTGTTAAAAAAAAATTCTCGTTATTTAAATTAGTTAAGCTTATGAAAAATGTAAAAATAAAAATAAGTTTTTCGTACTTAAGTTTGGGGAAAAAAAGAATGTCATTGAAGTTTATTTTCTATGGAATTATTTGGTGATTCAAAGTGAAGGTTGTTGCCTTTTTAAATTAATATAATGCTAATTTTGGTTAATTTTCTTAACTTTTTTCATTTTTAATGTGTACATTTTTAACTTTTTTACTTGGGTTAACCTTTTTTGTTAACATAATTTTTAATTTACCTTAAGCCTTTACAAATATTTATTAATTGCTTTTTTAATTAAAGTTTTTTACAAATTACATTTACAGACCAACCTTGTGCAGCGCGTTAAGCCTTTTCTGTCTGCTGGCAAAAATTCTAAGTGTCCATTTAGACAGGCAAACATTTGGAAGCGAAACATTTTGTTTGGTAGCAAATTACGGGTGGGGAAGAGAGAATGGTTTTTGTGTTCGGTACTCGGCGACACGCTTTGTTCTCATTTTCTTTGTTGACTTTGCTTTTTAAGAAAAAAAAAAAAACAGCAATACTAACAGAATGTTTCCGGCAACATGTTCGGCTGCGTGACCGTGAATGAAAAAACGAAAGAGAACTCCAGATGTTTTCCTTCCAAATGTTCGCTCGTCTAAACTCGGACTAAAGCTCATACGAAATAAAAGAATGTATTCCGTAAGAACTACATAAATTATATTTAATTAGAGTAAAACGAAAGTTTAATATAAAAATAAAACTAAAAAACATAAACAAATTTTCAAAAAAAAATAAATATTCCCTCAGTTGTTTTCTTAATCTTATAGCGTTTTTAGTGATTTGCAAATCATTTACCCCCGTATTTATAAACGATTATTAAATTTAACAAACGTTTATTAAGGCAAATTTTCATACAAAATTTGTTTTGTAAACCTTTATTAAATGTTTAAAATTTTTATAAATACGGGGGTTAGAAGTTAAGTCCAGAGACGTATGCTTAATTTTTTTTTTTTTTTTTTTTAATTCCCTATGCTAATCCCCGCGAAGCTTTACGCTTGTCTGCAGGAAAGAAACCAAAGTCTCTGGCGGGAATCGAACCCGCAATCCCGGGGTTGATAGACTAGCTCACTACTAGCTAGCCTACCGGGGCACTTAAGTATTGCACTTTAAATCATGGTCACGATGGCTTAATTGTAATACAGTTTAGCTGACTCCTTGAGACAACGCAGTAAGAGCTGACCGTATTCTAGAATACGAGAGCTGTTATGGAAGACCCTTCGCATGTAACGAGTTTAGCAGGGGTCCGAGAATAGATCCCTAAGAAACTTCTCTAGCTACTTATAAAGAAAGCGATATAAATAGATTCACCATTTGCAGCTGATTGGCATCCACTTGAAAGTTATGACGACATCAGTTTCACAGCAAACGTATAAAATTTAAAGTGTTAAGTGACAAAGATGTCTGAGGAGATAGTGTGGTTACTAGGGTATTCAATTAATCGGGTTTTATTTTTATTCGATTAAACGATTAATCGATATTTGGCTTTTTTAACTTATTCGATTTAACGAATAAAATTTTAAATTTAATCGATTAATCGAATTATTCTTAATCCAAAAATTTTATAAATAACGAGTTTTTTTCGATAATTTTAGAAAAAATTAGAATATACTTGTGTAAATAAATATTCTTTTTTAAATAAAACTTGTCAATGTAGCTCCAAATTGTTGCTTCACTTTCGGGCACTTAGATTTTAAAAGGAGTCATTATGACTTTGGATTTTTTTAAACTTTTCAATTGGGTTTTATTTTTTTTTTTCGATTAATCGGTGTTTTTCATTGTTAACCTATTCGATTAAACGAAAAAAATTTTAAAATTAATCGATTAATCGAATAATTCTAAATCCAGAAATTTTAGAAATTACGAGATTTTTTTTTCGATAATTTTAGAGAAAATTAGTACCTGTGTAAATAAATATTCTTTTTTAAATAAAACTTGTCAATGTAGCTCCGAATTGTTGTTTTACTTTCGGGCAGTTAGATTTTAAAATGAGTCAATATAACTTTGGATTTTTTGAAACTTTTCAATCGGCTTCTATTTTTGTTCGATTAATCGTTATTTGGCATTTTTAACTTATTCGATTAAACGACTAAAATTTTAATATTAATCGATTAATCGAATAATTCTAAATCCAGAAATTTTATAAATTACGAGATTTTTTTTTGCGATAATTTTAGAAAAATTTAGTACCTGTGTAAATAAATATTCTTTTTTAAATAAAACTTGTCAATGTAGCTCCAAACTGTTGCTTCTCTTGCGGGCACATAGATTTAAAAAGAGTCAATATAACTTCGGATTTCTTAAAACTTTTCACGGGCATTCCATCTTCAGCTATGCTTCTGCAAATAATTTTCTCTAGAGAATCGATGAAAGTATCTTGTTTAACATTGGACCACTTGCAGCCCCCTTTGATTTTGTTGGTGGAGCATCTCCTTAATTAATCTGTTATAGTCACTGTGTAAGTGGTAAATTAGTGAAGTTGTTGAAGAAAATTTATGTTAATACATTTTTGGACACCTGTTACATTTAGCATTATTAGATTTATCCTTCGTAAAATATTTTTAAATAAAACTCATTCTTAAAGAGAAACGCATGATTTTTGTTTGTCAAAAAATACGGGCATGTTCTAGAAATCGAATTGAAGTGGATTTAAAATCGAGCAAACTTTCAAAACGACCCAGTAATGAAAGTTCATAAAAATATTCCATTTTAGCTACTCTGAACAAGAATTAATCGACTAAACACCCTAGAGGTTACTACCGAAAATATGTCAGATCGGCCTTAATTTTAAAAAAATTATACATTTAACAGAAATACTATATATTATTATTATTCGATTAATCGGTATAAGTTAATCGGTACAAATTCTTCGATTAACCCTTTAATAGAAGTAAGCAAATCAAAATTATTCGAACAATTATTCGTCTAAAATTGTTTGATTAATCGAACAGCAATTAATCGACTAAACACCTTAGCGGTTACTATCGAAACATGACAGACCAACCTTAACATTAAAAAAATTAAACATTTAACAGAAATACTATATATTATTATTATTATTCGATTAATCGAAATAAGCAAATCTAAATTATTCGAACAATTATTTTTATTATTATTATTCGATAGTGGCTACTATCGAAACATGTCAGATCAACCTGTTCGTGAACGTGAGTTCACTCCCAGCGTCAGTCAAGAATGAAAAATTATCAATGAAATTTTAATTAATTTCATGTTCTAAAAATTCTTTTCTTCATTAAATAATTTAATGAAAATTAAATTTCATGAACTGAAGCCTGATTTAAAAATTTAAAATTTGGATAAAAAAAATAATTTTAACAATTTCATGCACAAGCTTGAATGGTGCATTGTATGAAAACCTTTTGAGTGCTCCAATAATAGCAAAAACTTAATTTTTTTTATCTAAGCTTTTTCACATCGGTAATAGCTGAAGTACAGCTGCGCTGAGGTCTGATTTCAGATTGACGATTAGTTAACAGGTTAATGTCATTAAAATGGTTTTAAATTTGTTTATATAACACCTTTTCAAAAACTTAGGAGAGATTCGCCATTTGGTGCTGGAACAATTTTAGCATGTTTCCACTGTATTGGAAATGTACAGGTTAAAATTATAATATTAAAAAGATGTTTTGCAACATGAAATTAATAAAAATTTATTGATAGTTTTTTTTCTTGGCTAAGCTGGGGATCGAACTCAGGTTGAATTTACGTTTCGAGAATAACCAAATTCTCATCATCAGAATTATTTGCAGTTCTACCCTCTGCACCACTGCGGTACCAGCTAGCCAACAGTCAAAAATCAATCTTTAACATTTTTTAATTATCATTTTTCAATTTATTTACATGTTTCTTTTTCTGTTTTTTCGTACTCTTTCTGTCAAGACTTTGTCCTGAGTACATTTGTTTCCTATTTTTTTGTCCACTTTCTTCGACATTTGATTTGTACAACTTGAAGTACAAATATAAACATAAAGAGCTTGTGATATTTTTAGCTATTTAGTACAATTGTGATTTAGTAGTTCGATTTTTAATTTGAATATTTCGTTAGGCTTGAGTTCATTAAATTTAATTATTATTAAATTATTTTACTGAAGGTAGGATTTCTACAACATGAAATTAATTCATAATTTTTATTCTTCTCGAAACGTAAATTCATTAAATTAAATTTTTATTAAATTATTTTACTGAAGGTAGGATTTCTACAACATGAAATTAATTCATAATTTTTATTCTTCTCGAAACGTAAATTCAACCCGAGTTCGATTCCCAGCTCAGCAAGCAAAAAAATTATCAATAAATTTTAATTAATTTTATGTTGTTAAAATCCTTCCTTCAGTTAAAATATTTATTGAAAATAAAATTTGATGAACTCACAGTTCACACAGTTCAACGAAAAATTCAGAATTGTTTTAAAAAGATGTGTAACATATCGAATTACCCAAGGAAGAATAATATTAGCAAATTTCTGGTTGATTTTATCTAAACCAATTGAATTAGATTTCATTGCATTGAAAGAGTAAAATACATCACAAGTGTTAGTGTATTAGAAATTAAATTAACTACATGAAATCAATGATAAACTTTCACCATAAAAACTAGACTGAACAGTCGGATAAGCAATCTTAGTGAAATTTTCATTAAGCAAGTTAACATCAACTTCCAATGAACAGTCAACTGAGTCAATAATGTTAATATCTCATATACATATATTTTCGCCAATTTTTACAGTCAACTGCTGTTAAAAATTTGTTATAAAAATGTAAAGATTTATCGCGTCTTATCTTTGAAACAACCCTTTTTCCCGCTAAACGATGCTAACATTGTAGTTCAGGTAAATTGTACCTTTTCCACATGTGGTATAGATGGTCACGTTGTTCTATTAACAATTAAGCCTCATTTCCCAAACATGGCCTTATTCTATTTTTGATTATCTTAGTAAGAAGTTTGTAGTACGTGATTGTTATGAATTTGCAGTATTGAGTTTTTAGTAAATCCACTCCTCTTATATTCTAACTCTGGTGGAGGACTTTAAAGATTCGGCAGAGCTTAAAGTAGCATTTGCACTTGCACTTGTTCTTGTTTTATTTTTTGACAAAACTCAAAAAAGATTTAAATGATTTAGGTTATCAGATATGTACAAAAAAATCCGTAACGCAGCCAAATTAAATTACATTACAATTATGTGTTTATTTTTCTCTTTTCTGTAAACTCAAACTGTGTTTTAAGCATGAAACAGTTGTTACACAAGTCTTAAGAAAATCATTTTTATTCATGTTATGCCATCCGCCAGTTTTGTAAAATACACTAACTTTAATAAGTTTTATGGAAATCCCTGTTGTGTTAAAGAACTCGACACTTAAAATTCCTACAACGAAACATACGATTTTAAATGGTGTTTAAAATAAACAAAGTGTTTTGTTTACAAAATCGTTAAAGTTTTTTAAAATTTCATTTTAAACAGATGACTAAATTAATGGTTGACATGTTAATTTGTTTAGTGCCACAAACAGAAACACGAACAATTTGCACCAACGTGTTTCTTTATTTCTACTAATTAAAACAATTTATCTCTTTAGCAAACACACAAGGGAACGGGGGTGTTGTTAACACCAACGATTTATGTGGAAAATTTTTAATGGGTTGTTAAAAGTGCTAATGTGTTAAGCCCTGCAAGTAATTAGAAGATTTTTGGAGGAAGAAAATTAGAGGCCGTCACTTCTTCTCCACTTCCTAACAAAAAAAAGATTTTAAAGAAGAATATTGTTACCTTTTTGCTTTATAAAACGCGTTTCGGCTTATTTCTTTTATAATACACCTTTGAGTTATTTTAATTGCAAATCAAAACAAAAACACACACACACCAATTTAACTTAACAAAATAATTGTAATGATAATTTTAGTATGTAGTTATTTTATTGATCTTTTCATGCTTTTTAGTCCGAATTTTAATATTTTTAGTTCATCAAATTTAATTTTCATTAAATTATTTTAAAAGAGAAAGATAGTTTACAACACGAAATAAATTTTAAATTTATTAATAATTTTCCATTCTTGACTGACCTGGGAATCGAACCCAGGTTTTCACGGACAGGTTGCCCTGGCATGTTTCGATTATAACCCCACTATCTCTTTCTATCTATCTTCACAACCATTTTCATAACTTTCTGTTTGAATTATTAGGTCTGTCTGGGTACTTTTCCAGTAGCAAATACTCAGTAAATTTTTTTGGGAGAGTAAGACCAATATTACTCTATCGGCTGAAAAAATCTCAAAAAGTACGCAGACAGTATCCAGTGAAATTTTGCAAAACAAACAGCTGATCGGTGTGTAAACAATTGCAAAAGAATTTTAGCATATGTGTACGCAAAATTGAATTCTCGAGGTAAATTAAAAAATTATTAATTAAAGTGAAGCTTAAAAAGTGCTGTAAATAAAAAAACTTGTTTAATACACTGTTATTAGTTTGGTAAATTCAATTTCTTCTTAGTTTTTAGTTTTATTTGTCGGGTTTTTTATAAAACTTCTTTTGCTTACATTGTCCAACATAGTGCCGGCTTACAATGGAAAAAAGAATGAAATGCTCAATACAGTGCCCTCCAACAGCTTGACAACGGAGAAAAATAATTTGGATGTGAAGTGCTCGCCAGGAACACAATTCCAAATACTCGCCTCTTCAATTGCAAAGTTTGTCCCACAAAGTTCTGCTGGTTCTATCAGTTCTGCCATCTCCATTCCACTTACGCCACGGTCGCACTGTATCTTTGGACGTTTCTAGCATGAAGTAAAATGTTTTGTTTATTATAATTTATTATAAACGTTAAAAATCAACACAATTCTAACTACTTACCTCTGCCATTGTTAAATTTAAATTTTTATTTTCATTTCACAAAAACTATTTCATTCAAACAGCTGTTCAAACTATTTGCAAAATCTTGCAAGCGGAAATTTTTCCAGTTACATTTTGCAAGTTCTCTAATTTCAAACTGTCAAAAAAAATTCTCTTTTTGGCTCTCTCGCTGCAAGAGATTTGGAGAACGCAGACAACATTTTGCAACATTTTTCGCAAAATATGTGTACGCAGACAGACCTTTTTTAAAATTACTTTTATACATCTAAATCTAAAGTCGGCCTCTAGGCGTAACAAATATCGTAATCCAATTACGATTTAAAATTTCGTACAGTGGCTTTCACAACAATTTAAGCTCGAATGCCAAACAGTATAATTTGCAAGATAACTTATAATTAAAACTACAAATAACTATTAAGATTTATTTCTTCGACCTTTTTAATATTAATTGATCATAATTAATCTGCAAGCACAAGGTCACTTTTATATAAAAAATATTTATTCAGCCCAATTATGAATAAAAATTCCCCGGGAATTTTCTCCTTTCTCCCACTTTTCCTATTTAAATTCTATTGCAAACGTGGGAAAAGGGAAAAAAACTTCCGGGGAATTTGTATTCATAATTGGGCTGATTATCAATTCAATATTTCGTTATCTGAATGGATAATTTCTTCAGGGATTTTTGGTTTTTATTTTTAAATTCTAAAAAAGGATTGTCGTTTAAGGTGTTCCACTTTAATTTTTGATCTTGAACTCTTATATTACTGAATTCGATTCAATTTCTTTATCACCTTATATGGTCCATCCCAATGAGTCTGCAGCTTAGGAAATAATCCTTTCTCCCGTTGTTGTAGCGCATGGAATTTGTTTACAATTTCGCATACTTTAGAAGACGGTACTACAAAAAGGTTTTAGCCAATTTCCTTTCAGCACTATCCCATGTTCAATTAAGGCAATCATTCGCTTTTCGAAGACTTTTCGACTTTGCCCAACACGCTTTCATCTGTAAATCCTCCTAACAGAATTTCTTCACGAGTCGATTCCTACTTCTATCTTGACCTTCATAATTTTCGCTAATATGGAATCATTTTCTTGTACGATTGACAAGTCTTTGCTGGGTTGCTTGCTGGGTTCCTTGCTTTCGGCCTCCATACAGTGCTTGTTCTTGAGTTTACTGGACCGTCTTGAATATGTGCTCACCTTACCACTTTTTTCTTGTCTCCCTAGGAGGACAATTTGTTATGATCTCAAGTGACTAGAAGTCTTATATGAAATTCGCTTCAATTCCCAACGTCTAGGGGTATTTCTAAATAATACCAAATCATAATTTTCAGTCCCATATGCAGACTTATGCTTTGATGAATCTTTAAATCTGCACCAATTACAACCTTGTCCAGAATTGCAGTCACAATAAATTCTTCAAAAACGGTCATATTGCTCATTCTTACTTCCACTCTTGCTTTGTTGTAGACAACGACAGACTCTCCAGTAGCTGTTCGGAAGTTATCCCCCCCATAGTTGCTCGACATCACCCCTTATCAAATCAGATCTTATAACGGAATCTCCTGTCCCAGTGTCGATAGCCAAAATGCGCCTTTTACCATCCATGTATCCGCATGATATCGTAATAATTTGATTGCTTTTTTTTTTAAAGAATTAAAGCAGTGATAACCAAGCCCCGAACGCACGCACACAAAAATATTATGTGCTTGTGTGCTGTCGCAGATACTGATGATAGTCTGATGTTTTGAAACGAACAAAGTTGCAATATACATGTGAATTGCCGATTGTGTCTGTGTGAAAAAAAGATCATTGACTGGCTCGCGAGTCTATGGTGTGGTTATCACTGAATTAAAGAAACCAAAAAAATTAAATTTGACGTGAAGTTTAAATATTAATTTAGTTTCATAAACAATTAATTATAGAAACTTTTTATAAAACTGCTTTGTTTCTTATGAATAAGGCCACAAGTAATTAACATCTCGTTATCTATATATGTGACGCGAAAAATAGAAAGGGACCTAAGGGTTTTGCCATTTTAAAGATTTAAATACGTGTATCTTTGGTGTACCATCACTGAGCGTGTTGGTATTGGTCTCCTTTGAAAGCGACACATCTCAACCTTGTTGCTCAACTTTGAAAACGCGCGTAGGTCGTCCCTAGCTCTTGTTTTGTGTAGTTGGTTTCTACTGTTCCCTTTACCTTACTGGCCCCTTTCTCAATGCGCTGTCACATATATAAAATTGTAACGTTACTGACTGACTAACTGACTGATTCATTACCGCACAGCCTAAACGCCTGAAGCTAAAAAATTAAATTTGAAAATGAAATGGACCGGAGATTGGTCACTCCCCAAATCGATCCACTAAGACGGGATTTTTGGATATTCGAATGTTTAGGGGTTAAAAAAGAGTAAAAAGGAAAATTCGATTACCTTGTGTAAATCTCCAAAACTAAAAGAGATAAAAAATGTAATTCTTATCGTTGTTCTTTAGAAAAATGAGCAGATAGGTGCCTGATACTTTTGTGAAATTCGGTCCTATTAGGGAGTTAATGGGTAAAACCTGATTTTTGGTACTTTTTTGACACCCTATCTATCTTTTGAACCAATAAACATAGAAACAAAGTTATAACTCATTCGAAACTTAAAAAAAAAAAATACGAATACGAAATTAGTACTTTTTCGAAATTCGAACATTTAAGGTGTGAAAACCATAACTATTTTTGGTACTTTTTTACAAAACATTAAATAAACTTTGAATGACAAGGAGACGCTAACCAAATATCAGTTCATAATAATTTTAATTTTTTATTTTTTATTTCTTTTTTAATTCCCTTAGCTTATCCCCCGAAGCTCTACGCTTGTCTGCAGGAAAGAAACCAGAGTCTCTGGCGGGAATCGAACCCGCAACCCCGGCGCTGATAGACTAGCTCACTACCAGCTAGCCTACCGGGGCACTCATTAAAATTAAAATTTTTATTAAAAAAAAAAACGATAAATAAATGTAAAATACAGCTTGACTTTTATTCATTATGGTTTAAGAAATAGTTGGATTAAAATTTTTAGTCTAGGAGACACATTTTTGACACTTCTTATCTAATACTTTTAGGCACTTGTTCGAGAAATCTAACAAAAGTTTTCTAAAGTTTGTTCTTTGTGTCACCTTCTTTTATTTGTATCGCAAAGTTTAAGGGTTACAGGGTTACACTAGATGAAACTTTCGAAGAATTCTTTTAGGTGTTGCTAAGAAGAGACCGAAAGTAAAACAGTAATCCAGTCTTCCCGACGGATTAGTTAATTCACAATAGTTAAATAGTATGCCTCGAAATCATTTTAATGAAGTCGCGACTGTTTGTCCTTACATACGAAAATTAAAAAGCTTGCAGGGATATATTGTAAGTATGTAAAAGGTTAGTAAGTATTTGTGTGTGTATGCTCTTTATTACAATTGTTATGACAAAACAAATGTCAACATCATTTTCATTAAACTTTTAGTAGGGTTATTAAAAATTTATTAAGTATTAAATTAAAATTTATGTAAATTTTGTTATAAAACATAAAAAAAACCATTATAGAATTGACGAAAGAAGAGAAACAAATAGAAAATAAAAGAGAATCAAGATATGTAGTTATACCGTCCCTAGTTCTTGTTCTTAAAGACTTGTATCCTTTCGATTTGTAGTAAAGTCATCTATTGACAGCAATAATTAACTTATACCACCAATACTTCAAATATTTTTCTATTTTGGATTTATTGCTGTTGGCAAGAAAAATAAACAGAGTTAATGAAAGCGAGATTTTTTGTATTTTAGAAATTTGGTTATATGAAAATAATTTTAAAGGCTTTTTAAATGATAGTGTGATTTTATAATGATGAATTTAGTTATTATTTAGGTTACATTTGACGATCTGTAGATTTGTCCCTTAAATTTTGACGATTTTTAATCAGTTTTCTGGCAACTATGCTTCTCCTGGTAATGAACTCATGGTGGTATCTCTAAAGGGATTATTTCTCGGTGTCAATTAAGGACTTGTATTCGAGTTGTGGATTTGGGTGAAACTGTTTAATTTAAAAAAAATTCACAATTTTTTTTTGAAGAATATTAATAATGTATTTCTTATTACACTGTTCGGCAAATGATGATGGGATATGAAGATGTTTTCTAAATATTTCACGACCTTTTTAATGGGTTTAACATTTTTTTTTAAATATGTATCTAGGAATATCTAGTTTGTTCAGACATTGAAAAACGGAGGAAAACAATTGAATTTTCAAAGTTTTAAGGACTTATCTAAAAGAACATAATTTTGAATATCCTTGCAATCAATATAAGTTAGATATTCTGATACACTCACCAATGTGATTCTATTCAATTTAAAGAGATTTTTGTGTAGATTAATTATCCAGAAAATATTTTAAAGTGTTTAAGGTCATGCGTGACATATTAGTCGAATAATACAAAAAATTGTGTTAAATATTAAATGACACTATATCATTAAAACTAAAGCTGCTAGAAAAAAACTAATGATGCCATCGTAATCACCACTTTCAGCGTTAATAAATAGATAGAAGTTAGGAAACATTTGGTGTGTTGAGCAGTGTTTTTTTTAAGACGTATAGAACTTTTGATAGTGAATACTATTTAAACTAGCTGCTAGTGTGTTTGCCTTTTTTTATTTGTACTTTAGCAAATCATGGAAATTTATTAACAAAATTTCATGCTTTGTTTGCTAAGCATTTGAGTGCTCAATAACTTTACGATGAGGATCATTTCCGGCTTCCGATTGTTTTTGGAGGGAGAACAATCCTTATGTTATTCATGAGACTTCATAACATCCCGAAAAAGTCGTTACTTGGTTCAATTTCATGCTGAAGTCGTCAAAGAATTATTTTTCTCTAATTTTTTCTTTTGGTGGAAAATTTATGAAACTGTTGTGAAAATTGACGAATATTTCTGAAATGAAATCTTAAACTTCAAAAGAAAATAAAAATTTTAAGAGTTCTAAAAATATATACCAATATATACATACGAGCATCTTCGGATTGCATTTTCAAATTTATTGTGTTTACAATTTTCAATATGTACTGCAGAAAGAGGAAGGACATTTTATAAGCTGGAGCAGATTGTCTAGATATTATAAAATTTTATTAAGCGCTTGTAAATTCTCCTTCAAAATCATTCGGATTAAAATAATAATGAAGTGGGCTCCCACTGTTCCAAAATGCTGTTAATTACTTCTTGACGTAACGATCTACTTGTTGAAGAATATTGCACAGTTTTATGAGTTCGTGACAAAATAATCTTGAGGGGACGACATCTCTTCTGCTAGACATTTTGCAAAAGTTGTTTCCTTTATCTTTTAAAAATGCACGCTTATATGCTGCCGCTGATACTAAATTTAGAATGTGGCATATGCATTCGTCCAATGAACAAGTGCAAAAATCTATTCACAATAGCGGAGTTCAGTGTTTGGTGCAACTGGTTTTGCAGCTGTTATGATAAATCTAACAAGAACTAAACCGAGTTTCCGCTAGTTTCCATAAAATAGCTACGAAATTTTGCATTTTCACAAGACCATTTGTACCAAACACTGAACTCCCCTTATATACATTGGACAGAAAGTACGAGTTGCCATATTATATCGATTAACAATGGGTTTGAAAAATTCGGAAATAGTACCAAATGAGCCACGGGGGTACCAGCGTACTTTTTAGCTTTGAATTGTACCAAAAAAGTACAATTGTACCAAATTTATCAACCGTTGTACTTGTAATGATTAATTATTAATTAACATATTTTTAAATAGAGGGAAAAGTTGTAAAAATACCTCAAATAGAAGGAAAAAAACCAATTACTGGTGAATTTTTTATTTCTCATGTCATTTAAAATTATTTGAACGCGAAATGGTTTCAACAAGACGGTTCAACCTGGCATGCAGCGCATGAAACCTTCACGTTGTTGAGTCAAACGTTTAGTTACTAGGGTATTCATTTAACCGGGCTTTTGATTTAATCGGTTAATCGCTCGATTAATTAACCGAGGTTTTCGTATAATCGGTTAATAATCGGTTAATTTTGTTATTGATCGCTTAACCGATTAATAAACTTTTTTTTATAATTTAGGTACTTTCAATGAATATAAATGAAAAATTATTTATTATTTGCAGTTTTGTAGTAAAAAATAAACAATAACATAACAACACGTGAACTAAAACGAGCAAAAAAAAAAAAAAATAATTTATAACTCTGTAATACATATTTTTTAATTAACACATATTCGGCCACGTTCTGTAAATCGAAATCACGTGAAATTAAAATCGATGGAGATTTCAAGTTCAATTTTTTTAAATGAACGTAGCTCTTCCAGATTTCAAAAGTAGTTTTGGTAAAGATATGTGGTCTTCAAAGTATTTTTAATGGAAAAGAAATATTTGTATCAATTTTAAACACAGGATAGAATTAAAAACTTGTTCGATTTCACGTGATTTCGATTTCCAGAACAAGGCCGATTATGTATTTATTAAAAAGTAAACTCTGATATCATTTTATTAGTAATTAAAATCGTTTAAGAAATTCTTATAAAATAATCTTTTAGATAAATAATTTGGTTAAAATGTATTACATTTAAGTGACTCTTTTCTTTCGTTTTGATAAATTTTGACTTGGAAAAATTTCTTTCACTTATCGTAGATGTTGGAGAAATCGAAAGCAACCCATAATACAGAATATCTAAATTCTCAGTATTTTTTCTGGATTCCTCTAAACATATAAAGTCCATTATACCATTTAAATCCTGTTTTATTTTTAACACTTCTAATTGCTTGGGTTTGCGTCCTAGCAAAGCACAGCGCCGAACATTCTGCAAAAAAAGTTAATTTCCGAATTCCGTAAATAATGTTTTTGTACTGTATTTTAAAAATGTATTTATAGAAGGAAATATATTGTATAAAAAAATAATTCTAATTGGTGCACTTTGGCAACTTTTTTGGTGACTGTAGAATGAATGTATTTAAAAGAGGGAGTTGCTTTGCAACCTACGTTTTGAAACTCACCTATTGCTTAAAACACAAAAAATATGTTAAATTCTTCAAAAAATTATAATTTTTATTACAACGGTTAATCGGTTAATCGACTGAAATTAACCGGTTTAATCGTTAATCGAAAAAGCCAATTTTAAATTAACCGATCAGTTAATCGGGTAGTAATTAATCGGTTAACCGATTAACGGTTAACCGAATGAATACCCTATTAGTTACCGAATTGGCCAGCACGCTCGTGTGATTAAGCAGCTTTGGACTGCTTTTTGCGGGGGTATGCACAATCTCTGGTCTACGATTATAAGCCAACATGCGACGCACTATGTTCAAATAAGCTCGAAAAAGTGGTGCGAAATTCAACCGACAGGATGGGCTTTATAAGGCGTTGTTCCGGCGGCCATTTCTAAAAATAATTTTTAACACTAAATTCCATGTTATTTGTGAGTTTTAATTCATTCAATCGAATTTGTTACGTTTTTTTTTATTTTTAAAAAAGTTGTATGCCCTTGAAAAAATCCCTTTCTATAATGGCTTCGCGTATATTTTTGTTTGGCCCTTCATTGTGAAAACAAAGAGACAAAGAGCAAAGTATAACAAATTCGGGTCACAAACTCTTTGGGTCAAAATGTAAAAAATTGCAACTCCGGAGAATTTAAAGAATATTATATGCATGTAATCTTTATATGCAATGATCTACCGTACCCTATGTGGTACAGTAACTTTGAAAGATCTTTCGACTTATTCAATAAAATTTTTTTTTTTTTTTGTTTCTGTTGTAAAAAAAGGACAGGGTTTTTGTTCAGCTAAACTAAAAAACAATTTTATTAGCAAGTTTAGTATTAAAATTTAATGGATCACTCTTTGTTTAAAATTTTAAAATGATTGAAATAAAATAAACCACAAGGTCAATAGCTGTTTTTCAGTTTCAACCCATGTTAAACTGAGTATAACGTTCTACGAATGGGTAAATCTTTCAATTCAGTTAATACATAAAAACAGACAAGAACTCGACTTATCTATATATATAAAATTGTAACGTTTCTGACTGATTCATTATCGCACAGCTTGAGGCTTAAAATTGAAATTTGGACAGGACAACCTCCTCTCCCCAAATCGATCCACTAAGATGGGATATTTTAGAATTCTAATATTTAGAGGGTAAAAAGAGTTTAATAAATAAAAAAATAAACGGACAGGTGTCTGGTACTTCTTAAAAATCGGTCCTTTTAGGTGGTCAACGTTTGAAACCTGTATTTTGGAACTTTTTTAAACCAATTAACATAGAAATAAAGTTTATATCACATTCGAAACTTATCTAAAACGTCCAAATACGAATTCGGTACTTTTTCGAAATTGGAACGTTAAGTTTTGGGCTCCCACTGCTACATTGCGATTTCTGATACTTTAATGGGCAGAAAAAATAGTACCAAAAAGGCGAAAAACCGGAAAACTGAATTCGTTTTTTATCTTTTTGTTTGAAAACTGGTACTTTCTTTAACTATAGTTAATATTTTACATAGAAACCAAAAATTCAACATGCCACCTCCTGAATGAATAAGATCCTGTTAGTGAATTTTTTGGTGCTTTTTTGTTCTTTAACTGGCATTTTTTGAATTTCCGTTAATTTTGGAACTAAAAACAAAAAATTAAACATGCAAAGTCCTCAGTGAATGAGACTATGTAAGAGGTATCTTTTTGGTACTTTTTTGTTCTTTAACTGGTACTTTTTAAATTTTTGTAAATATTGCACCTATAAACATAAAATTTAACATGCAATGTAATAAGCGGATGTGAATAACTTTTTGGTACATTTTTGTTTTACAACTGGTTATTTTTTAATCTACAAACATAAACTTTGGCATATAAATACATATGTCCACGAAAGAAAGGGAGACGCTTACGAAGTAACGAAATAATGCTAGTTTTTGATATATGAAAGGAAAGGAAAATTTTTTTTTTTAAATGCTGGTTAACCGCATTTTTTCGTAAAAAAAAACCGGTAAATTAAATTGCTGAGTCAAGTAGTTAATGTTTTTCACAAATCATTACTTAAGTTGCCTTAATTCCGTAAAATTTTAAAATAAATTGAAAACAAAATTTTTTTCGGAAAAACTAGATAACTCCATTTTTCGAAAAAACAAGATAACTGACATTGATTTTCGGTTTAAATGCCCAAAAATCAGTTTAATGGTACCAGAAATTCTTAACATAATTTTAAATTATGTTTTTTTTAATGCGCTTGCATAATAACATAAATTCATATAAAATAATTAGCGAAATATGTTTAAAACTTTAAGTGTGTTTTTCTCGTGTTTTCAAAAAGTGGAGTTACTAGTTTTTCCATACGGCCACAGATATACAGGTACATACATACTAAAATAAAAAAAACAACAAGAAATGAATACTACAGTTTTGACAGTTTGTGGAATGTCTAATACAAATAGGCTTCTAACAAGCTTTACGTGTTTTTTTTTTTCTTTAAACGTCAACTCCCTATTACGGGAGCCATTTTATTACATATTTTTTGTAAACCGTATATGTTTGAGGTTGAAACTTCAAAAGCAGAGTCTGTATTGCAGATTTGACTTACGATTGGAAGATAAGAAAAAAAGTGTTTAAGTAGTTACATTTCTTCCCGTATATGAAAGAAACCAGGGGGCAAATTATGGCATTCGTAATCGAATACTTTTTCGATTCGAAAGCAGTTTTATTTCAATCGTTACTGAACGAATCGTAATTATTTTTTCAGTGCTGTGGAAAATCAAACAAATACTTTACAACAGTAAAAAAATAATTTCGATCCGTTTGGTATGGACTGAAAGAATTAGAAATAAAATTGCTTTCAAATCGAAATAGTATTCGATCACGACTGCCATAATTTGCCCCCAGATCTAAAACTGTTCTTTCGCATATATTTGTTTGACGCTCGCCTTCTGATGGTTAACCATTGTAGCACCACAGAGCACACAGAGGCGTCACGAGACAGAAAATATTGTGTTTTTTTTCTGTCTTTTTCTTTGAAAGCTACCCTTTTTGCGTTTTTTGTTTTGATTATGCAATTTGTGGTGATAGTAGCGGCCTATTTTTACACATTGCCACTTCACTAACAAAAATCGTTTTCTTTCTCTTTCTTCGAAAGCTGCCCTCTCAAATGATTTAGGCATTTTTCATACGTCACTTTTTTCATCTCTGTATACTTTGTGGTAGCACTTTCCATTAAGGTTTATAACATTGACATAAATTCTCATTAACCATCGTCCAAATATCTCAAAGAGTAGCAGCTATAGCAGTTTCTGCTCGTATTATGCGGTTTTCATCATTATCAAATCGAATACCCGGTAGCATTATTTGAATCTGCACATTGACATTGTTGCCCGAAATAACACGGCAAGTGAGTAGGATCCACAGGTAGGTTTTTTATTTTTTCTGTTCTGTCTTTTTTTGTGTTGTAGTCGTTTATTTTTTCTCCTTACAGTTACAATCAAGACGAATTCACTAGAAGGTGAGGTCAACTAAACAAGAACACTGCTTGCTAGTAAAAAAACAGTTTGTTTACATAAAACATGACTTGACCCCACCTTCTAGTGAGCCTTGGTTATAATACACATACAAAAGTTCAACTTGTGTATCTTTGCAATAATTGAAATCACCGGAATAATATTAAAAAGTTTTTTTTTCTCACACTACTAAATGTTAAATTTCAAACTAGCATATCTTAGCAGTATTGAAGTTGTACTGAAAATGAACATCTATTGTAAGTCTCAGAGTTATTTCCGTGATTGTGCACATAGTTTCTAGTACTATTTTCATATAGGCGCCCAGGTACCTTGCAATATTGTTAAAGATGATTTTTTTTTGCCATTCACATAAGGGTTAAGTGACTTAACGGTATCCATCCGTCCGTCTAGCTGTTGCCTGTCCATGTTAACCTCGGGCGCAAAGAACAAATTGCAATCCTGTAGATAATTTGATCAAATTTGGTAAACAGATTTTAAGTGTACTAAGGAAGAAGTCCATTGCCAATAAAAACTTATTTTCAAACTAAACTATTTGTGTCCCGTAAAGCATCTAATTGTGTTGATATTACGAATAAATTCGCTCCAAAAATATTTTACAGCAAATTTAACTCTTTTCGTTCACATTTGCCGAATACTCCAATCTTTAAATAACTTTAAATTCCTTTTTAATGTTAGCATTAATAAACAATTAAGCGACCGTCCCTAAAATACCATTTAAGGCCAAATATCTCATATGTTTGTTAATATCTAGATAATATTCGGCAGAATTTACTCTTATATGAATTTTAACCTCATAAAATAACTTGGTTTTCGTGAGCCCACGACTGCCCATCGATTCCAAAAAAAGATAAAATCTTGAAAATTCGTCTGTTAATACTATGGTGTTTGGGCTTTACCGATTATAATTTTAGGACTGTTTTTATTTAATGCAACTGTTATTAAATTGTTGAATATTTTGCTTTCAAATAAGCAATTGAAAAGAAATTAATGCTACCATTTCGAACAAAGATTAATTTTTCATCGCAAAGATTTCACTTCTAAGAAATTAGTTTAACCGTTTGTTTTTTTTATTATCGTCCAGAAGCAGGGACGTAACAGTTATAAGATAAACGATAAAAAAATCAGATTTAACAATTATTACCGATACATTTACCTAATGGTTATAAGCAACCATTAAAAAGATATATATTTTATTTTGGTTATTTTTACCAATTGAAATGAGAAATATATTTTTTTGGTTATAAATAATGGTTATATAAACCAAAAAATGTTTTGGTTGAAAATAACCATTATTTTAACCAAAAAAAAATTTTGGTTGAAAATAACCATTATTTCAACCAAAAAAATATTTTGGTTGAAAATAACCATTATTAAAAAAAATTTTTTTTTTTTTTGGTTACTACTTCAAAAATTCGACTTTTTCAGTGCATTAAGAATAAAGAAATTACACTGTACATGATCGAAACTCAGTAATCACACTAAAATAATTCAAAATAACTCAGGAAAAAGTCAGTCCACACATAACCAAGATATCGGTCCAAAACTTATATTTTTAACACATATTTCTAAAACCAAGAACCTGAGTATGCCCCAAAGTCCTGAAACATGATTTAACGAACTCTTTCGACGTTAAAAATTTACATATGTTAATGAATTTTTTTAAAATTATGTTCCTATGAATGTATGTACATATCTGTTGTCCGGCTTTCAATATCAGTTTTTTAAACCCAACATACACATAAGTGTGTTATATTTAAATGAACCCAACAGACCAAAAAATAAGTAAAGTATAATAGTACTTTAGAAGAAGCTTTTTTTAAAAAAAATACCAAAGTTTTTTTTAATCATGTTTGAGAAACTATTATCCTTAACAATATGTTTTTAAACATAGTATATAATTTATAGTATACAATAAATAAATATAAAACGTGCTTGTCATATTTTGTATTCTTATACCCACAATTGTAGGTATAAGCTAATCTTTATTAAATTTAATAAAATAATAACTAAGTCTTTAAGCTTATCCCATTCTTCATTTGTTATTGGCTGATTTAAATTTTCATTACAAAAGTCCCTATACTTTAAAAGCTTGTCAATCATTAAAAATGTAGAACTCCACCGTGTAGGTACATCCAGAGAAGGTTTGCCTAGTTTAAGCATTTGTAGAAATTGTCTAAACAAAGGAAAAGGTATCCAGAATTCGACATAAATGTATTTGTTAAGCCTCGTCAATTTGCTCTTACTTACCTGCACTTTGGCGTTCTTAAAGTTTTTACCTTAAAAAAACCTTTCTTACGATACCCAACTTGTATATGTTGGTAAGGAAACAGATTCTTAAAGTAACAAAACATGCAAAAATATACCCTTTTTCAAACCGGTCCAGCTCACGAGAGGTCAACCCTGGAGCCGAAATATTTAAAATGTCATCTTAAAAAAGTCCAAGGTTCATTTTTAGGAGGCTACATCGAGCACTTTTTTTGGTGAGTCGCTCTAACATACATATATACAAACTTGGTGACAACAATAAACATTTGAAATTTTTGGAATTTTTTCATACATGATAACCAAAATAAATCAATTTTTTTCGATAATGGTTATTTTCAACCAAAAAAATTTTTTGGTTGATTTAATGGTTATTTTCAACCAAAAAATTTTTTTGGTTGATTTACTGGTTATTTTTAACCAAAAAATTTTTTTGGTTGATTTAATGGTTACTTTTAACCAAAATTTTTGTATTCTCAATTAATTAGTTACGGTAACCAATATAATATTAAAGTCACGATAATGGTTAAAAATTCCCAAATGCAGATAAAGGGCATTTTTGCCTAACCTTTTTGCTCTGAAATAAAAACATAACAGTTATTTTCGGTCCCTGTCCAGAAGTGACGAAAAGGACTACAATCAAAGGATGAAAACTCGATGGCAATGTACTTTTTTTTTGTAAATTTTGCGAAATTTTCTTTCAATCATCCAGAAGTGGATTAGAATGCTTGCAAGGTTACTGTCATGATTATTTTGTTGTTCGTCTGTTGTTGTGTAGGAGAGCGTGTATTTGTTTATTTTTTTGTGACAAAATTTTATGCAAATTTTTGTTGTTGTTGGCGCAATTTATCTTTTTGTTGTGTTTTACATTAAAATAAATAATGGCTCGTTTGTTTGGTTTTTTGTTAAACAGACTTCGATGACTAAATTAATGTATATATGTACATATTGCCATTGAGCAAGAAGAGGGTACTAACTCACAATTTTTACGTAGTAACATTTTGCATAAAAATCGACACGTAATACTAATACGCTGCAGAAAAGCACTTGTCCCGTGACTAATGAGCAAAATATTATATAAAATACTAGCTGACCCGACAAACGTTGTCCTGTCCAAATTAGCAGAAATGTTTGCGTTCGATTTTTAAAATCCGTTAAAAAGGTACGAACATTTGAAAGAAAAATTAGTCAATTCGATGGAGCCGTTTTCTGATTTTAGGTAAATCGAAAAAGTGGGCGTTAAAGTGGGCGGCTCAAAATTTTCTTTCCGTAAAAACCTGAGTGGGACCATGGCGATGATTTTGAAGAAAAAATCGTCCAAATCGGCCAGCCCGTTATCAAGTAATGCGCTTAATAGAAAAAGTGGGCGTAAAAGTAGGCGTGGTACATTTTTCTTTCGATGAAAACTTAAAATGAGTTAATACGAACATTTGAAAGAAAAATTTGTCAAATCGATGGAGCCGTTTTCTGATTTTAGGTTATTCGAAAAAAGTGGGCGGGGCAAAATTTTATTTTTGTATAAATCTACGTTGGGCCATGGCGATCATTTTTAACAAAAAATCTTCCAAATTTTATAGATGTCATTGGTGGTGCAATATGAAAATTGGATTTTGCCACGCCCCTCCGCCACCAGACCGAAAATAAAAAATCAGACTTCACAGTGTCACCTGCCTGTATATTCTGAAGATTTTCTAAAAATTTCATCAACATTGGCCCAGCCGTTTTGGAGTCCATACGTTACATACATACATACATACATAAACACATCCTAAATGTAATTGAAACACAATTAGTCGTGGAACTGTATTTTGTTCAGGTACTGGCAGATTCTATCTGGTTCTATTACTTTATATGAGAGGAATCTATTATATTAACATGGTTCACTCGGGACAATATCTACGATAGGATTTATATTAACCGAAATCGAATGTGTTCATTCAGGTTATTTTAAAGAACTGTTACAAAGTGTCAAAAAGATGCCAATTAGCTCCCTCCTAGGACATCACCATGTTGAAATGGCATGTGCCCATCATATAAAGTGTTTTAGAACTGTCACATGACAAATTTGATGTAAGTTTCCTTTTCCCTAGGGTATCTAGCCGCTCTAAGACTGTCGTCCTTCTTTGTCTACTTCTTGTTAATGAAAGGATTGGCTTATAAATTCCTTTTTATATGCCTTTAAAATTAAATTAAAAATTGTTTTGCTTCCACTGAAAATGTTTTAAATTTTAAGTTAATACACTCTTATTGATCAAGTGGAATATGGAAAAAAGAAACAATTGAATTTATATTAAAAAAAATTTCTCAATCCTTGGGGATTGAACCTGACATCTGTTGAAGGTTGTTTTTAAAGTGATACCTTAAAAGAGTGATGTAATTAACTCTTGAATAAAACAACATACGCGTTTTATAATACATTTTATTAAATTGCGCATGTTGGTTGTTAAATAGATGTGTGTTAAAAATATTGTTTTATAAAAAATGTTAATTTAATTAATTTCTTTTGTTTGCGAGAGCTAATAACAAAAAGGATGTGGTGAAAAAAGTTTGAGCAAGATTAAAAAAGTTAGTACAAAGGTATCTTGTAAAGGCTGGTTTAAATTTAAGGGCCGATATTGATTTTGAATAAAACACAAATTATATAGGGAACTATTGTCATTTCTTTTTATTATGATAATACTGGTATGGTTCAATTATGTATGGAACAAAAAATCGGTCAAATGGCCGCCGCGACTTCGGCGGCACACCTCCATCTGATTGTCCTAATTTTCGATGACGCTGAGGCATATAAAGGTTCAATGCCGTTAATGTGCCGACGTAGACCTTTTCTTTCAAATAACCCCAAAGAAAGAAGTCGAACGGTGTCAAATCACATGATATTGGCGGCCAATTGACATCACCAGCACGGGAGATAAAATGGCCACTGAATTTGTCGAGCAAAAGAGCCATTGTTTCGTTAGCTGTGTTTCAAGTGGCACAATCCTGTGGAAACCAAGTATCGTACACATCCATATCTTCCAAGTCGGGCCATAAAAAGTTTGTTATCACCATTCACAGTAACTGCCTGACCGGCATCATTTTGATAAAAATACGGCCCGATAATGCCGCCAGCCCATAAGCCGCACCAAACAGTCACTGTTTGTGGGTATGTTTTTCGACAATCACTCTTGGATTATCATTCGCCCAAATGCGGCAATTCAGCTTTTTGACGAATCCACTGAGGTGAAAATGTGCCTCATCACTGAAGATGATTTTCATCGAAAATTGATCATCCATTGTTTTAATTTCTTGCCACCATTCTGACCATTGACGACTTTTAGAATGGTCAAGTGGCTTTAGTTCTTGATACAATTGCACCTTGTAAGCGTATTAATGCAAGTCTTTATGCATAATATTCATCAACAAAGAGTGGGAGAGGTGCAATTGTTGGGCACGACGACGAGACGGCTCTTCAACCACACTATCGCGAACAGCAGCTATAAGACCATGCACTTGTGTTTTCATATCTCCTACAGACCCGGTTTGCTCAAAGTTTTGCACGATTTTTCCGATTGTATGCATATTTGGACGATTAAATTTACCGAAAAGATCACGAAGTGCACGATATGTATTTTGATTTGAACGCCCATTTTGCTCGATGGTTCAAATTGAGTTAGTTTGAAATTGAGAAATGTCAAATGCAGAAAAAACTTGTCGTTTAGTTGTGCTTTACATTCGACATCGGCCCTTAAAATTTAACCACCCATTATTATTGTTGTATATTCTAAGGGTATTATGCGTTTGTATTGATTTCAAGAGCAACCGTTAAGTATACTAATCCCATTACTGATTCGATGTATAGATCGCAGCTGTAGAGATAATTTAATGAAATTGTTTACATATTTTCTAATAAGCATAAGAACTTTTCGTAATAGAGGCTTTGCGATGATGAATTAACTTATAACGTTTGTACGTTTGGCCCAAGAATATCCTTAGCGGCGTTACAAATACCAAACCCGCAAAAAGCTTCTGTTGCCATAACATCCTTAACATAATTTTATGTGACGATAACTTCTACAATATCCACCGATAGTAAGAAAATTAAAGGTGTTGGCTTTTTATGGGATCTATAAATAATAAACAACTCTAAATAAAAACTGTCCTCACAGTAAAGTAATTCATTATTGTTTTTATCGTATTACTAGCTAACCTGGCAAACGTTTTTTGCCGTATAACTTATTCCTTTCAGATGTTGCAATATCTGCATGGCAAATTAAAAATAAAAACGGGTTGAGTACTGAAGAAGGTATAGGGATGAGCAGCTTTTACCCTTCTTACCCTATTTCACCCCCTATTCCCTATTTTCTTTTAAAAGTTACAGTGTCTGCGTGATAAATTTCAAGAAAAACTGTTGATTAGTTAAGAAGATATAGGCAGGGGGAGCTTTCATCCCTCTTGCCTTATTGCACGCCCTAAATAATAAAAATAATAGGCTATAGTTCCTGTTAGACGTTGCATTATTTGCCTGCTAAATTTCAAGAAAATCGATGGATTAGTTAAGAAGATATAGGGAGGGGGAGGGGGAGCGTTCACTCCTCTTGCCCTATTTCACGCCCTATTCCCTATTTTCTTTCAGATGTTACAGTATCTGCGTGCCAAATTTTGAAGAAAATTAGTTGATTAGTTAAGAAGATATAGGGAAGGGGAGCTCCTACCTCCCTTGCCCTATTTTGCATCCTATTCCATTATTTCTTTCAGAAGTTACAGTGTCTGCATGCCAAATTTTAAGAAAACCGGTTGATTAGTTAAGTAAATATAGGAAGGGAGAAATTTTACCCGTTTTGCCTAATTTTACGCCCTCTATCGATATGAAATATACCTTACAACCTATTCTCATACCTAACAAATACACATACAAAATTTGATAAAAATCGTTTAAGCCGTTTCGGAGGAGTTCAATTACAAACACCGTGACACATTAATTTTAAACAATTTATATTTGGTCCCATTTGAATAAACAAAATTCGGTAGATTGACTTCAAGTATTAAAAAAAAACAATAGCGCAATTTGCAATCTTGTGCAAATGGGGTTACATCGTAACATAAGCAAAAATAGGGTATAGTATAGTTTTACTCTCCACCAACAAAATATACAGCACTGCATTTGTTACTCTTTTGCAGTGTTGCCAATTTAGCCATTTAGTGGCTAGATTTAGCTATTTTTCACCCTGTTTAGCCATTAAAAAATGAATTTAGCCATTAGCCATTTTTTTTAGCCATTTTTCGACTTGTTTAGCCATAAATTTTTTTGCCGTTTTTCTTTTAAAAGAATAATTTTTATTTTATTATAAAAATTATAAAAGTAAAATAAACATTTTGAGCAATTAAAACGCCTTAAATTTAAATCACAACTTTTAAAAATTTTGAAAATCGCTATAAACTATGACGCTGAAACATCTTTCAAAACTAAGGAACAGTATTCCACTATTAAATTTATAAAATGGATCAACACAAACATCGCTGTTTCTGGTTGCAAGTACTCCAATAAAGGGATGCAGGCGGTAACAATTGTTTTAGAAATTTCAGAATAGACTATAAAGTTGGGCTCACTTCCAAGGTGTAATGCTGAAGTAGAGAGGGTGTTTAGCCAAGTAAACATCGTTAAAAGTAATTTGAGAAATAGGTTACATTAAGCAACCGTTAATTCGAGTTTTATCAATTAGGTAAATATTTTTACCAGAACAATACAATATTTATACCACCACCACAATAGTGGAGATGCTACTATGCGTTTGTGCTGAAGTCTGTAACACTTTAAAATATTGGTCCTTAGCCCACCTTTACGTATACCGATTGACTTGGAATCACTTTCTGAGTTGAATTAACGATGTTTGTCCGGCTAGCTGGCTGTCCATGTAAACCTTGTGCGCAAAGTACAGGTCGCAATTTAGAGATTATTTGATGAAATTTGGTACAAAGGTTCTAATGTGGTGTAGGGTATCATAAAGTCGGGTTTAACCGACTTTACTTTCTTACTTGTTTTTTTATTGTAGATCTGGACTCAAAAGGTTGGGTAAATGTTGTCGTGATTATGTTTTACCTTAAAATTATTTAAAACCTATGATTATTTGAAACTAATGAGTGATTCCTATGAGATGAACAATAACGACATCGAATTTTTCTATGATTTAATTCTATAATATTAATTTATTTTAATATTAATTTACGTTTATTCTTATTTAACAAATTAATCTTAACTCACATTTTCATCGTAAACAACCTTAAATAATTTTATTATTTTTTGTTATTGAATTTTAATGTGTTTTTTTTTTAAAAATCTTTAGGCATTTTTTAGCCATTTTTTAGCAAATTTTTTCCGTAAATTTTGCCATTTTTGGTCACCAAGTTTTGGCAACACTGCTCTTTTGCTAATATTCAACACGCTGATACGCTTTTACGTTTGACATCCTTTCTATGTCGTACGCTACTACGTTCATACGATGCAATAGTGTTTCTACGGAACCTTTTTTAATCAATTTTTTTTTTTAAAGAGTATTCTTTTTTTTTAATTAGGAAACATATTAAAATTTTCAAAAAGTATCACATCATCATAACAATTTGTAAATTACATTTGATTGTCAACTCCAACGCATAAGTATTAAAAATTGTAGCGCGATAAAATTTAATATTACGCATACGTCAAGTGTTTGAATAAAAAATATATTACAAGCAAAAAGTTTAGTACAACAAATATTTAAAAAAAAAAAACAGCAACAAAAAGTACTAAAAAGGTACTTGAAAAACTAATGCCAACAAATCCTTTTATGTTTAAAAAAAGTAATTTTTTGTCAATGTTAAACAAGAGTGTAAGCAGATGACAGGAAAATTGCTCTTTATTAAAAAAATTTTGAGGAACGTGCGTTGTTACTAAGAACACTAAAAATATGATAGGAAAAGCTTTAAAATATTAAAAAAGTATGTGTATGAAAATATTCATATAAGTAGTTAAGCTTTTGAGTAAAAGAAATGATAAATCAAGAGTTTTGTATTAAGAAAATCTGCCAATATGTTTCTCGGTAACATAATAAGCACAGGGGAAGACAGAAAAGTGTAAGAAATAAATCAGACTTAAGATAGAACTAAAATAAATGCTTTTACAATAGCAATTAAATAATATAAAACACCCGTAAAAGCGCTTCATTCGGTTGTGCCGAACCTGCATACCCTCCATCGAGAGCTCGAATACTTCAGGAGTGTGCTTTACATGCGTTCTATAAACTCATAAACAATTTTTATAAAACCTGCTACCGTATTCTGTTATTCGCTAAAGCTATCGATAAAAGGTTGATTTAGCGATTTTTGGCTACAAATGCAATTTTGTAACCCAGGGCTGCCAAGCTTGGGGTCTTATCCTCAAAAGGACAAAGAAAGTTATTCGGGTTTTTTTGTGGATTTTACGTATTTTTAAAATATTTTCCCTTTTTAATTATTTACGCATATTATTCTTTGTTTCGTTTATTAAATATCAAAAAAAAAAAAAAATATGAAAACTTGTATCTTGCTCTTATCAACAATTAATACGGCGTAAAGGGTCCTAATTAAGACGACCATTTTTTATGAGCAAAAGGAACTGAATAAACTTACTTATGTTATTATTCTTGAGTGACCCTACGTTTTCACATGCAAGTAATTACTTGCAAGTAGTGTATACGTAATATCAACGAAATGAAAGTACAAAAATTGTGTAAATGTTAGTGAAAAAGTGTGAGTGTATTGAGTTTTTCGAACTTCCACTTGCATGTGGAAACCACCCCCCGTTTTAAAAAAGAAGAATTTAAAAAAATAGTCTAAAACCGCTGAAAATACCTAAAAATATTGATTTTTTTAAAGACAATATTCAAGCAAAGATGTCTTCTCTAAAAATAAGTAAGTAGGAAAGACGGCTCCACGAAAAGCCCCCCAATTAAATAACGCCCAAACGAGAAATGAAATATTCCCCAATTTTTTTTTCATACATTTTTGGGTGTTATTTCATATGAAAAAACTCCCAATTTTTTGGGCCGCTTTTAATTTTTTTTGGGAATTATTTCATTCTTCATTTGGGGTTTTCAAATTATGAAATAATCTCCAATGAAATAACACCCAACAAATTTTTAAAATTCGGGGCTTGTTTCATATCGTGTTTAATTTGGGTGTTATTTCATTTTTAATTCGGAGGTTATTTCATTTTTAACACTAAAGTTAAGTATTGAAATCTGGCTTCGCATACTAAAGTTTTTCTGCGTGACGGCCTGCGGCCGTGCTTAGGGATTTTTTCCTCCAGTAGGACGCGGCAGGTGGCTTCGCTGAATGAAGTTTTCCTGCGTGCGTCACAAGAATAAAAAAATGTTTTTCAATGATAACTAAGGATTTTCCCTTTTACAGAATGTTGACACCATGCGTAACACTATTCTGGAAAAGTATGGCTTTGTCTCTCATTTGTGAAAAAAATATGGCTATATCTCTCATTTCGCAAAATTTTAAATATGACCTTACCTCTCACTGATTGGGCGATAAGACCATAACGGCTTTATCTCCCAGTCAATTGAGCAATAAAGCAAAAAACCAGCCCTCCCCCCCCCCCCCCGTGTAAAGGCCAAACGTAGAAGGCAAATTGTCTTCCGAACTGCAAAAATAGAGCAGGGGCTACAAGGATCTACGGGCGGGTAAAATAACTGCAGCAATATTTTTGAAACGAATATATCCTTATTATTAAGAAGACGCCTGCGGGCCTCCACACGATTCATTTCAATAATTTTGCGACTTTGCTGTTAGTCCATATTGACTTCATGAAATCCTTGGTGAAACTGACTCTTTTATGAATTTTGGGCATAATTTCATTTTTGTTGCTGATGGGGTTAATTTCATTGGGGGTTATTTCATTTTCATCATTGGGTGTTATTTCATATGAAATAACATCAAAATATTGGGGGTTGTTTCGTTTTCGTTTTGGGTTTTATTTCATTTATTTTTCGATGTTATTTCATTCACTGCTTTTGGGTGTTATTTCCTATTTTTTGGGGATTATTTCATTGGGGGCTATTTCCTGGGCGTTATTTCATTGGGGGGCTTTTCGTGGAGCCGGAAAGACAATATAATAAAATTTGGGAAAAAGAAGGCTGCGCTATCGGTAAGTACTTATGATGCATCGAAGTACTAAATAAATGACGGATATATGTATTTTTATTGTTGATTTAAAGGATGTCTAAAACCGATTGAACAAGCTCTAAATTCTTATAAATTGTCTCATTCGTCTTCAAAAGCAGAATATTATTCTGCTTGTAATTCCACGCTGGAATCGCATTAAAAGGATTATAAAAACATGCCGTAACCAGTTGCTAAAAACAAAATAAAAATTTTTTTTATTAAAAATTTTTATTTGGGGATTTCTTATTATTTTTTACAAACATTTTTAATTAGGTCAGAAACAAAAACAAAAAAAAAAAGAAACAAAAATATTTACTTTTTTTGGTTTTGTTTTTTAATTTGGGGATTTTTTTTTTTTTTTTGGGACAAAGAACAAGGTACCTGGCAGCCCTGCTGCAACCCTAAAAATCAAATTCGCCACAATTTTAGATTTTAATGTCATCGCTAAGATTTTTAAATTTTGTTTTCTCTAAGGCATTTTTGCTTAAGCTCAGCGAATTACAGAATACGGCTGCTGACGTCAGTATAATAATTTGTTTGAGTTTAAATTCTTGTAAAATCACGGGCCGAAAATCAGAAAGTCTTACGCTTTTATACCTACAATCAAAACATATCCAAAGAAACCTGTCGAACATTGTACGAAATCGTTTATAATTTCGCAACACGAAATATCTGTGCACATTGTACGAAATGCTTAAGTAAAATACAAACTAACTTTTTTAACAATTCAAAACTTTTATTTTTTCAAATTCAAATCTACCAGCTGTGAAAATATCATGCTATTTTGTCTAATTTTTGGGTAATGAAAGGGTTGGTTCAAAAATTATTTTTCATATGCCTGAACATTTTTAAATTTTGAGCTTATACTAGGGATGCCAATAGGGATTGATATAAGAAAATTCCGGGATTCGGAATTTTTTTAAATAACCCTTTCCGGCCCTAGCTACACAAACGTGTAGAAAAATCTTACGTTTTTTGAAGAGAGAAGTTTATATATAAATATCTAACTTTTCTAACTTCTGTTAGTCTCTTAATCGTTGTCTTTTAATTTTTTGCGAGGTTTATTTTAGTATTTGTGTGGACGCGTGCAAAAAAGATGATCATGTTTCGCAGTGCGGAAGACAAGATATGTAATTATCATTATTTTGCTTATATTACGCCAAATATATGAAGATTTTGTTATTATTTTGTAACTAAAGCATCATACATTTAAATAATGTGCAAATATTTTTAAATACACAATGAGTTTTTTGTGTTTTTTGCGAGCTAATGTGTACCTACACATGTGTGTAATATGGGTTTCTACTACCTCAATTTTGCGTAAGAAAACTGTGATTAGGTGCAAGCGTTTGGTGAGGACTTTGCCGAATAAATCCTTTGTATTATTTGTTCGGTATTTTACCAGCCTTTTACTTTTGAGGCGATTGGCGGAAATGAAGGTGCATGGAACTGGCCCAATAAAAACAAATCGTTTGCGCCTAAACTAACAAGTCATTTTCGCAAACAAAAAGAAAGAAAACTTTTTGAAAAATAGTCCAAAAAACATTAAAACAAAACCAAATTAAATCCAAATATTTACAATCGTGAGCAAATTACCTCTAATTTAAGTACTCTAATATAGATATAACTGGAAGGGGCACTTTTTTTTTTGCCCAAGAGGGCTCCAAAAGTCCCGCCCACTCGAAATGTTTTTTTCTTGTAAAATTACCTTTAATTCAAGTACCTATACATAACACTAAGTGGGCGGGGCCGTTTTTGGGATTCAGGGGGCCCACGGGCCTCAGCCCCCTAAAATTTTAATTTTGTGTTTGTATTTTATTTCCAGAGGTGTTCCAATTTTATTTCGTGTTCCCTGTAAACTACACTTTTGCCAAAAAATGCTTATATTTTGTCCAAGTGAAATCCCAAGGTACACATATGTGCATGTCCTGTTTCTAAGGACATGGGCTTTGTATGTACTATAAAAGTTCATTTTAACGTTATCTTAGTGCTAATTATCATATACTGAAAATTTCATTCAAATCTGCCAAATTTGAAATTGCTTTGGTCGGAAAGGGATAAACAACAGTTTTTTCATTTACTTATGAATTTTCAAAAGGTATTATATACTATATAAAACATATATTTTTAAAAAAGAAAAATAAGAATTATAAAAAAAAAATACAACTGAAATATAATTTTTTTTTTGTATAGAGTATAAAAATTCAATAAAAACGAACATTTTTGTACACAAAAGTTTATATATTAAAAATCCCGGAATTTCGGGATTTCTCGTTTGGCATCCGTAGTTAATACCCTCTTGTTGATTAAGTGCGATTTGTGTATTTCTTGTATTTTTATCAGTGTTGCCACTTTGTGGGTAATTACCCGAATTTGGTATAATTTTTACGGTCGTGGGTAGAGCGTGGGTAATTTCTCTTAGGTGTAATTCAGGTGTAATTTGAAATTATTACTTCAGATGCATTAATAAAATCAAGATTCGATTTCAGTGATGACATTTATTTCTTTTTAAATATTGTTGCTAAGAAATGAACCAAAGTCTAGGTTTCTTTTTAAGAAGCGACTTCAATCAATAAACATACATATATTTTCAAATGTTTGGTAATGAAGGTCGCAAGATGGATCCTTAGATTTGGATAAAGATGCCTATCATAGTGATTTAGAATCTGAAGTTTATTGAAAAAAGTTATTCTAACTAAAAACTTGCCTGGGGGAAGATATGTTTCCAATATTGCAACATATAATTAATTTAATTTTTATCTTGCTACTTTTTAATGTTTTAGTTTAAAGAATATTTAACGCCCTTTACAGTTGTAAAACTGAATTACGAAAGGGACAGTTGTATAAAACTCTGCAGGCATTTTGTTTACTAAATAAGGTATAAAGGGTATTTTTAAGACCATGAAATTTAAAATGCAGATTGATACACGGTATTACCATTTGAAACTGATTTAAAACAAATAGAACACCGCGCCTGTCCCTGACGAAACGCATTGCAGACGTCCAATTTTGTTTCTCTTTTTCGAATAAAATGAACAATGTTGACCTCCAAGACACCGATTGCTGCTGGCTTATCCGCATTAGCTAATGACTTCACAGCCCTACGGAAAACAATCAATAAGTGTCACATCGCACGGCCTTGAAGTCAAATGAACAGTTTATTTTCTCTAAATCAACACATCGCCTTCATTTGTGAAAAAAGTTGCGCTATTTAAATCATGAAGTCACCCTTAAGTTGCGAAAATCGATGGCTGATTTTCAAAGTATATTTGGAAAATTTGGTGGCGTTGTTCAAGCATGAATCTATTTATTCCTCTGGAGGCTTATTCTGAATTGCGATGCGAAAATCAATGCGATGCGAAAATGCATAAATGCGAACAATTAGTATTCTGTATTGCGATATTCGCAGTTTTTTTTTTAATCGCATTTCAAATGCGAAAAGGTGACAAGTCGGTATTCTACATTGCAAAAACAAATGTCGAATTCGCAAAATTTATTCGACAACAAATTAGCATTCGCAAAGTACAAACATGTTAGTGAAAGATAATATTTTATTGATTTATTCATCATATATTTATTATTTAATTCAGGAAGCAATAAAACCACCAAGCCGCGTCAATTTGAAATAATGATAGAATATATAAATAAGCACAGCCAATTGTCAAGAGGTCATTTAAAAAAACATCAAATGTACATCAGTCGGCAAATACTTTGTGGCAAACGTTAACTGAAGAACTAAATATCAATGCACCACCTATTAGAGAAGCTGCAGGATTTAAAAAGTATGAAATATATAAACCAGTTCAAAAATATTTGACTTTAACTTAAATTTTAATAGGATTGGGCCGATTTTAAAGTACACACAAAACATTTTCATTTTCTTCGTCGTCGAACCACAGTGCCACAAAATCCATTTTTATTATTTTTTTTTTTAATACAGAATGTCCTAAATAAATTATTTAAACAATTTTCACAGCGAAACAAAAACAATTTATTTATTTTTAATTTGATGTTTATTGACACTGACGTATATTTGAGCAGCGTTGCCACAATTTGAAATAAATTGCGAATGCGATTGCGAAAGTCTAACAGAATACCAATTTTCTTTCGCATCGCATTTAATTTGCGCATCGCATTGATTTTCGCATCGCAATTCAGAATAAGCCTCCAGATGATGTGCCTGTTCAAAAAGTGAAAACAGTATGGCAGTTCGTTTGACAGCTAACCTTTCGTAAGCTCTATGGGGCTAGAAAGCATCCATTATAAAGCAATGACAAGGAACATTTTAATCCTTCCCAAGATACATACATCAACCAAATGTGGAAGTTAAACTCATTATTTTAGCAGTTTTATTTTATGTTTTATCAATTTTTTTTTAAGTCTTTAATGTTATTTTTGTTAATTTAAATAAAATTAACAGCTTGACTAATATTGATCTTGTTTTAATGAGTTTGTTGTGTTTTTGCTTCTTTGTAAATATCTTTTTATTTTATAAAACTTAAATTTTATATTAGGTGTAATTTCATTTAAATCGGGTAATTTTGCTTCATCTCAAGTGTAATTTTGAATTTTGCTGGTGGTAACACTGATTTTTATTTTTATATCTTTGTAAATTGTATCAAAATGTTTGTAATTTTTTAAATTAACTGAAGTATTTAAACAGCCAGGCGAAAGGAATACTGCTGCTCTACCGGAGACAGACGCAGACAGTTAGCCGCTGTCTATTAGCTGCTCCAATAGACGCTAATGGAAAGTGGGGGGGGGGGGGGGGGAGTTCTTTGTTTATACTCAATGAAGACCCTTCTAGCATAGAAGACCCTGCCGGTCAGCATAACTATAAACGTCCTAGTAAAGGGTGTTTTTTTAAGCCCGATAGAACTTGATATTGTAAAAAATAACACAAAAAATTAAATTGTAATCAAAATTTTTTTTTTATTCGAAAGATTAATACGTGACATTAACATTTGAAAATGATTTCGGGCATATGGGCACCGCGGCTGTTCTTGACGAAGCGCATTCTGGACGTCCAATTTTGGGCCACTTTTTCGAGCACTGCTGGCCGTATGTCACGAATAACACGAACAATGCTGGCCTCCAAGGCGTCAATTGTTGCTGGTTTATCAGCATAAACCAGTGACTTCACGTAGCCCCACAGGAAATAATCGAGAGGTGTCAAATCGCATGACCTTGGAGGCCAATTGACAGGTCCATTTCTCGAAATCAACTTATCGCCAAATTTTGATTTCAATAAGTCGATGGTTGCGTTCGCCGTATGGCACGTAGCGCCATCCTGTTGAAACCACATCTCCTCCGGATCAATGTCATCCATATTTTCAAACAAAAAATCATTGATCATGGTGCGGTAACGATCTTCATTGACCGTAACGCGAGCTCCGGCCTCATTTTTGAAGAAATAAGGTCCGATTATGCCACCAGCGTGAAAACCGCACCAAACGGTGAATTTTTCTGGATGTAATGGAGTCTGTAGGGTCTCTTGTGGATTGGTCTGGCTCCATATGCGGCAATTTTGCTTATTAACAAACCCGTTAAGCCAAAAATGCGCCTCATCGCTGAACACAATTTTGCGATAAAACAACGGGTCAGTTGCCAACTGCTCTAGAGCCCAATCGGCGAAAGAACGACGCATATAATGGTCTCGTGGCTTCAATTCCTGCACCAGCTGGATCTTATACGGGTGTAGGCCGAGATCTTTGCGCAAAATTTTCCACGTAGTGGACGGACAGAGCCCCAATTCCTGCGACCGACGACGAATCGATAAATTTGGATCTTCTTCCACACTTTCGTTTACAGCGGCGATATTCTCTTCAGTACGCACATTCCTTCGACGTGTTGGTGTTATTGCATCCTCTAGAGAGTATGTGGTACGAAATCTATCCACAGTTCGACGAATGGCTTGTTCAGATGGACGATTATGTACGCCATAAAAATGACGAAGTCGTCTATAAGTTGCGCGAATCGACGACTTACTTTACCCCTTAAAAAGGGACAAGATGACTACCTATTGACTTAATTTGAATAAAATATCATATTTCGTAACTGGTTAATCCGAACTAAAATGAGGGGTGAATTTTGGACCTATGGTAAATTATGGCTCAATCATGACAACATTCTGTATAGTGATTTCTGATTTAAAAGAAACCTAAATAAGAACAAATTTCAATACATTCAAAGTATATTTATTACAAGTACATGAAAGTGATCAGCTGTTCAGTTGTTTTATTTTCGATAGTGTCAAAATTTGCTTACATTTTAGTGCGCCATGATTTTTGTTTGTTTTCTTCATGTTTGGCAGTTTGACAGTATCAAATGTTTTTACAGAAACAAATTGAATGTTGTTTTTTTTATTGTTGATTTGTTGTAGACTTGCACGTACTTGGTATAAATATATTTTGAATACACTTCTAAAATTTGCTTTGACATTTTATATGTTTTGAAATGTTTTTCAGAAGGTTACTTTATATGGAACCCTTAGTTAATTATGGACAGATTATCACAACATATCATGATGTTATTCCTGGCCATATGAAGCTAAATTAGAGCAAATTTTACCTTATAAGTATGTATCTATGTATATTTGCGCTGGTTTTAAGCGTATTCAAATGATTTTCCTTATATTGAGCCTATGTTAAATTATGGAACGATTTTCACGAAATTTAGTAGTACGATATCAAGCCATATAGAACGGCTAAACAGATATGCGCATTTCCACGAAAAAGTCTAGTTTTTGCCGCGCTGCGCAAACAAGCATTTTAAATTATTTCTCAAAGAAAAATGCATATAATGTTTAGAGTTTTGTATTTTGGTGTAGAGCGCATCTAGTTAAACATTTAGTGAAAAAGAGAAAAAAATGTATACAACATGGATCTTAAATACCAGCTTAATTGCTTGGTGGTGTAACGTGCCAAAAAGTGAGGTTCCCTGTGAATGTGCCCATACATAAAACGAATACAAAAACTTTAATGCAATTTACAAAAATATTTCGTAAATTACACAAATTTTTTTGCGTATATTTAAAAAGCTATTTTGTTAATTACCCGCATTTCGTTATTTCGTGGTGCGGAATCAATAACGATTTCATACAAGGCATTATTTTTTTTGACTGTATTGAAACTTTTCAATTTGAAAAGAAAAAAGAAAAATTTTTTAAATATTTTTTTTTCTAAATGAATGTTTTATTCCATGATACAAATACAGAAGGTAGTTCCACTCTCTCTTTTTGTCGCCATTTTAACGTTCTGACGTTTATCGGAATTATGAAAATGTGTGCTACCATAGTTTATTAAAATTATCCCATTTTTCTGTTTTTGTTTTGATTTTTATTTGAAGTTTGGAAAAATAATATATAAATTTATATTAAACAATTAATATTAAAAAGCTTTAAAATTTGCTAATGTTGAAAATAAGAAGTTACATAAATAAAATATATTTAAAAAAAGTAAAAAGCATTTATCAAACGTTATTTTGTACTTCTGATTCGATGCGGAAGAGTTTGTGAAGCTGTGTCAAACACATAAAAAATATTGGTTCGAGACCCAGAATCGATTTAACGATGTACGTCCGTCCAACCGGCTGGCTTTCCATGCACACTGTGTGCGAAAATTTAAAACGTTAAAAGAAGGCAATTTTGAAGATAATTTAATGAATTTTTTTATAGGAAGTTCTAATTGTCACAAGGAAGGACCTTTTTATACCCACAACACAATATTGAGAAGGGTATTATGCACTTGTGCTCATGTTTGTAACTCCTTAAAATGTTGCTCCCATCCTTACGTATCACTTTCTGAGCCGACTGGCAGGCTGCATATGTAAAACTTATGCGCAAAGTACAGGTCCCAATTTTAGTGATAATTTGACGAATTTTGACACATAGGTTCTAATTGGCACAAGGAACCCGCCTGTTGATCGGTCCATAATTTAATGTATCTCCCATACAAGCTTCTTTCTGGATTTGGGGCTTTGAGCCCAAAAAGTATGTATTTATATGCTGCTATTAAGATTAAATTTGGTTTAAACAAATTTTATTGCAATTAAAATCATCTCACCTAATTGCATTGAAATCGGTCCATATTTGACCATTGCTTCCATACAAATACTAATCCCGAAAATTGTTTTTATGCCATTACTTACTTATAAATGTAAGTATTTACATTAAAATTGTCGACAATGAGTTTTACAATAGCTACTATGTCAAAATATTGTGCAGGTGGGTCAAAAATTAACCATAGGTGCCGTATAAACCATCTTCCTAAAATTACTTTAAGGAAAGCAAATTCTATATAGATGAAGAAATCTAAATAATATTCGGCACTGAATAACCGAATTTTGTTCTGCCGGGTCCATGATTGCCCATGGGTCCCATATAGACTTAACTTGCAAAAAGTTGTTCTTTTATTCTGTGATGGAGGGTCGGGCTTAACCGACTATACTTTTTTGATTGCTTAAGCTTAATTTTTAATTTCTTAGTAGCTCGCAGAACAGCATGCAATTGAAAATCTCTGGGAAGAAATAAAGCTATTAAATGATGTGGTATACGATAGCCTTGAACAATTTATAAACTTGTTATCTGAATGCGGGCTTAACAAACCATGCAACGATTTTTTGCCCAAATTAATAGTGATTTTTATATAAAAAGCCCAGTTTTATGAAAAAATTTTTTATGTAATTAAAATGTTGTATTAAATGCAAATATTATAAAAAGGTTATTTTTGGGAAGAATCTTTTTTTAATACATAAAACAATCTAAAATTATTTGTTCAAAGATGAAGTAATTGTAGCTTGAATCTTGTTTTATAAATTTTAATTTCTTTTTAGTTAAGATAGACCATACAAATGTTTTTTTTTTTTTTTTTAAATTTTCGGGAAAAAACCTATTTATGCATATAATTAGTGAATTCCGGTGTTTTTTATTTTGAGCTCTTAAGCAAATTAAAGTGCTTAAAAATTCACATTAAAGCTGTTAATGCAAATTACACATTTTGTCTTATAATTTCCAAACGGAATTTGTTGCCTTTTTTAATATGTGGCAACGATTTTTTTAATATTTACAAAAAACAAACTTCAAATAATTCCGATAAACTTCAAAAAAATAATTGTGAGAGAGAAGTGGAACTACCTTGTGTATTTGTATCATGTTTTATTCTTTTGGAAAGATTGTTTGTTTTTTAGAAAACTTTTAAAAATTTTTGATTTTCTATAAAAGTTTTGAGAAATTTTGAAATGCGTACTTTTCTATGGAAAAAAGTTTGAAATTATTGATTTTCTATAGGAAATCTTTCTATGTAAATAGTTGAATTTCCATGGAACATTTTTTTAATGTTTATTTAACTTTCTTTTCTTGAACATCTTTTGAAGTAGTTTGTTTTTGTAGAATACTGTTAAGGCTGGGGTTTTGAGATCTCAGTTAAACTAGGCTTGGTTAATCTAAAAACAGATTTGTGTCGCCATTACCAAGTTTGTATACAAAATTTTGACGGACCATCTTTGTTTTGCTTAAAATGTTGGTTTTTAAAGAAATTTTGAAAAAAAATCATATTTCGACGGAAAAATCAGAGTTTCATCCACATCTTTAAAACCCGCACCAAAAAAAAAAAAAAAACCTTTCTCTCTAGTTTTTGTTCCAAAACTTTTTTAGGATTTTCTTTTCTATAGAAGACTCAAGGTTTTGCTTTTCTACCTTCAAAATATTTGTTTTTTTTTTGGTATAGAACATTTTTTTCTTATCACATTTGTATTATTGATGAAACAAATATTGATCCGTATTATAAAAATTTGTTTTTATTAACATTTTCGTGTTTAAAAATTTACTTCAAATTATGATTTAAAGTAATTCATTTGCATTAATATTGAAGACAAATTCAACCTTTTTTGTTTGATGAAACCTTTAAGGTTTTTCAATTGAACTTATTAAAAGTATTTTACCTCAAGTGTGAGTCAGTATGTATGGTAGTATTTTTCCTACAGCAGTTAATTTACCACAAACTCATACTCACCGTGGAACACACACAAATTTTAATTCAAATAAGTTTACACTTGGAATTAAGTTAATACCAACAAAAATATCAATAAAGTAATGGGCTGGCTGTTGGTAAAATGAGAAGGAAAAAATGCGCTTCAACAAATAAAAATGTTAAAAATGAAGGTAAAAGAAAATGAAATAATGAATAAAATTGTAAACAAAACCATTTTAAGCATTTGGTAAAGTTTTATTCCATTATCTACCAAAATGTTACTTTAACGTCACATTTGGTGGCCGTGCAGAAGATAAAAACATCTATGTTTGTTTTGTTTTGACAAAACCCTCTTAACATTTGGTTGTCTACCAAAATTTCACTACCTTGTTACATTTGGTAGTTATCCGTATTATTTTTCAAAATTTTACAACAACTAAATATACTTTTGCGTCACTCACAACTCTTTAAGTTTTAATAATTTTAACAGTAATTCGATAACAAAAAAGAAAATATTAAAAAAATTCCCATATGAAACCATCCCCATTAAAATTTATAATATATAATCCCTGGTGCGTGCCAGGGCAAAGTTAATTAAATTTATAATTTTCTGCGAATATTAATGGGATATTCTAATATTTGGAAACCAATAAGTAAGAAAGTATTTTCAGTCAAGCCTGAACATTTAATACACCACGCCACAGTAAAAATAGACAAATTTTTTGAATGTGAACTCTGTGTGAGGCCATAAGGCAATCGTGTACCCGGCAAATCAAAATTATAAAATATGGTTTATATTCATATAAACGTCCTTTTTGCCGAATTTTATCAAGGTATCAATTTAGAGAGGGGGCTTATATAAGGGCTATGGTCAATTTTGAACTCACTTCTACAAAATTTAAACATGATATGGAACCTGTTATAACCAGGGCTGTGGAGTCGGAGTCGGAGTTGAGGTTTTTGTACCGGAGTCGGAGTCGGAGTCGAAGTACCCACAAACACTAATGACTCCGACTCGGACTTTTTGGCATTAACATTTTTTCTAATATTTTTCAAAATAAAAAAATTTTAATGACCAATTTCAGCAATTCTTTTAAAATATCAATTAATATTTAAATATAATTTTTCATATAATTTTATTTTTATTCCACATAAAAAAAACGATTTTTAAACATAAATTGATATTTAAATAAATTGGTGGAATTGGCCAAAAGAGGGTCTACTTTTTGAATTTGTGAAGTCAGAAGATAATGACCAGTATACTTTTCATATGAGTAGGGGAGTTAGAAAAATTAAAAAATTGAGATAACATCATATTTTGACAGTTCATTTAGCAATTTATGAGAAATATATAGATTGTATCGAAGCATGTCCTTTTCTATGTGTTTATGTAACCTAAAATTTCTGTAACAAAACTCGCTGGTTCACTGTTTGAATTTCGCCAAGATATCCCTAATGAAATAGAGCCGAATTAAGGAAGTTAAAAATTTGTTGTTTTTTATTTATTTTATATTAACAAATATTTTTGTAGGCATGTTCCTATATATGATTTGAAATCTGCTGTAGCTCCTGTGGTGAAAGTATTAAGTAAACTAAATTTTAAGTTCTAACCTTCAAGGTGAATTATAATAGAAAAAAAAGAAAAGGAGCTCGGAAAAATACATGACATTGTTCTAAATATAATTCCCATCAATCTGGGGGTAAACCTGAAAAATGATGTGAGAATTCTTTTATCTACTCAATTTAGGAAAAATTGGAGAGATAATAAAGACTTGCAGTTTCAAATTTCGGTCTTTGACAATAATAATATTGAACTTGGAACGGAAAAAAGCAATGGCGAGTACACTGAAGAAAAAGATTTAAATTCAGTTGTTTAAAAATTCATATTTTTTTTAACTCTGCAAGCCACATTTTGAAACATGTTGAAAATCGCAAATGATGCTATTTCTGTATTAAAAATTTGCCTTTGTCCGAATATTTTAATGATCCTTACATTTTTTTTTATGTCAATGATAACCCTAAAAAATTATATCATAAAAGGTTCGTTACCTTGAGACAAACAGCACCAAGTCCAACAACAAAAGGTGTGCTATTTCCCAGAAATAATAGAACTTTTTACGGTACGTTTCTCTTCAAAATGTGTTATAAAAATTGTAGAAGTAACAACTGAAGGCGCATCTGCATGTTTTAATAAAAATATGTTTAATTTTCCTGAGAATGATTAACAAAGTTGGTCTAAATATTTGACTTAATAAATAAAACAAGACCAAAACATCAGTGTTTGAATTTATGTATATTAAAAACAAAAGACCTCACTTCACAATTTACAAAAAAGAACTTATGATGTTCTTTGTCTCTACAAATTCTGTGGTAAACAATACTTAGTACACTTGGTACCCTTAACGTCTTAGCAAATTGGACATGGTATTGTTTTCAACTTTTTTTTTTTATCTCGAAAGCTGCATTAGATAGAACTTATGGAAATTCACACATCTATAAATTCCAACAGATGTGAATTGGTGTAGTTTATCTCTCCCGTATACAACTATTGTTACATTTTTTAGCACTGTTTGCATATATTTAATAAATAAATATAACTTTTAAAATATACTAAAGTTTAATGATCCCATACGGTTTGAATCAAAACTCATATCTTTCGAAAGTTTGTAACAAAACTCGGTGGTTCCAAAATTAAATCCATTATTTTTCTATATTACAGTTGGCTTAAAATGTTCAACTGTTGAGTTATTAGTCAAGAATGACATAACACTGTAGAATCAAAAAAGTAGAGCTCAGTTGGTCTATTTAATCGGGCGCTATATGTTTTTCGAGCTTTCCTCCTCATATGTTAAAGCTCAATGCGGCACGTTAGAATTAAAATATCGAGTTGAAAGTTTTACAGAATAAATTTCTTGCTATATTTAACCATTTAAAAGGTACTGAATTAAAAAACAAATTAAAAGAGTTTAAAGTCAAATAAGAACTAGTCTCATAAATAATGATAGGTTAGAGTAGGAGTCGGAGTCGGAGTTGGAGTCGTACTTAAAAAATTACAGCAAAAGGAGTCGGAGTCGGAGTTATAACTATTTCTTGACGACTCCACAGCCCTGGTTATAACAGTAAAGACATTTAAAGCTTTTTTCGTCTGATATTTGTTTGAAAGCTGCCCAACAAAAAATTGAGCTTCAAAGGTGGCAGATTTGCAAAGGAGATAAATAAGCGAATACGTTTTAGAATGCACCACAAGTGCCTCGCAAAATAAAAGAAATTTGTTATTTGATCACATATGGACTGATTTTTAGTAAATTTGATAGATGACTTAGGCCGCAATAGAATATGTTTAATACAAATTTAGTTTATACAAGTGTTTGCCTTATGGTCGAAATTCGGTCAAACATTTTTTTCTAATAAGAAGATAATATAGTATATCTAAATATATATCAATTTACATGAGCATTCCTTTTTTCCGTCTTAGTTATGGATTTGGCGACGTACCAACCTCCGGTTCATATGTTATGTTCCACATGAGTGGTTGACAAACAAAGAAAGGGAATTTAGCACGTCACACGGATATCGTATTAATAATAAACTTTGTATTCCCGAAAATAACTTTGATAAAAAAAGATATCGTTCTAAACTGGTTTGCCTGTTGCTATTTATATATACGGTTTATATAGTAGAAATTTTCGAAAACCGTTTTCTTGAAAATGTCGAATAATCGACCACCCTATTTTTTATTATTTGATAATTGGAAAAAAGCTAATTTTTATTTATGTATGTGTTTTGCATATGGGTTAGTATCAAATTTAAACGCTTGCAACTCTAAAAATATTGAACAGATTTTAATAAAATATATATGGTGCACTTCTGCCAGTAAATACCTTTCAAACGGTGTATTTTTTTTCTAGTCGCTGGGCACACAGAGGAGAAAAGTGTTCTTAATTGTTTTGCCTTAGCCGATTTATATATACACATACATATTTACCCACATAATGGGTTTTATTATGGGCACAAAAAATCATTTCCGGAGAGTAGTGTGTATGAGGGCTTTGTGATATATTCATGCGCGGATCCAGTTTAATCGTTAAGGAATTAATATGAAGCAAAACATAATTTTGCTTTATGAAAGACTACATTTTGTTCGAAAACGCATCAATTGAGCTGAAGAAAGTCAGCCTAAATATAATCATTTGCGCTAAGGAACAAGAAAAACTACACAAAAGTTAATCCTTCAATTTCTAAAAGACTTAATAAACCTGATCACAAAGCTTACGGAAAGCATTTTTTAACCTCCACGAGTTTCAGTTTTCTGTTTTTGCATATTTCTACTTCTTTATCCAATTTTTTCTATATGGGGTTTTTTTTGCAAAACGTTGAATTTGCACAAAAGGCAATAACTTAAAAATTTTGTATTTATTTGGTTTATTTTAAGCTTTGTGGATTTTTTTAATATTTAATCGGAGGTTAATTCTGCCAGGATAACACTCAAAATTTACAATCTTTGACATCCACAATCGACATTTTGTCGCAAGCTTTATAACTTTTTAAAGCCATTTTTACTATCTTGAGTAAACTATCATGATTCGCAACAGTTTAAGCCGATCTTAAATGATTTTCAGTAGGGGAATTTATATTCGAGCCATGGTAAGTTATGGACCAATCATCCTTAAATTCTGCAAAGTGATTTCTGGTATTAAAAACATAAATTTCAAAATAGTCAATAGTATGAAATTTGAATTTAGCACATTACAACAAAACCTTGATTATTAATTTTGAATCCCAAGAAAAACTTTGATAACTAATATGAATGTGGCAGTGTTAATAAAACTGAACTGGCAACATAAAATAAGGAAATTTGTTTTATTTTGGTTTTTTCTTTACCCACTTACAACTACATTTAGAGTTGACAAAAAATCAACCAATTGTGGTCGGGACTGTAAGAAAAGATAAACTCACTGTTTATTGTTGTTATTTTTGTTTAGGCTTTGATATTGTTACAAGTAAAACTGGGGATTATAATTCTTAATCGCTTAACAGTTTTATTTGTATACTATCTTTAGTTTTTCTAAAATCTTTAGATGAAGTTTCCTGACGTTTCTTGCCTAAGCAACCAGTGAAATGCGCATAGCAATAGCTTATCCCATCGACAATAAACTTCAGTTTATCAAAAGTAAGAAATGGGAATTAAGCACATTATAACGAAACCTTGATTGAATCCCAAGAAAAACTTTGATAAGTGGTAAAATTAGTTTTAGCGTTTACAGTCAAGCTGCTAAATATAGGATCGAAGGTAAATTACGGACCCTATAACACAAAATTCATAACATTTTTTCTGGCCATATGAAGCTAAGCTGGAAGAAAGTTTACCGCAATATCTATATCTGCTACGGTTTAGGCGCATTAAGTTAATTTTCCTTATAGTAGGCTGTATATGGGGCCTATGGTAAATTATGGACTGATCATCACGAAATTTATTAGTGTAATTTCTAGTTCTATAAAACGGTGAAGTATTCAATTTTATTTTGGTAGCATTATACAATACGGTTTTAGGCGTACTAAACTGTTTTCCTGGTGTAGGGTTTATATGGGGCCTAGGGTAAATTATGGACCGACCTTCACGAAATTTGACAGGGTCATTTGTTGTCTTATAAAAGTGTGACGCGCCAAAGTTTTGTTATGATAGAATTATTAATTATGGTTTTAGGCGTACTAAACTTTTTTCCGGGCGTAGTGTTTATATGGGGCTTAGGGTAAATTATCGAATAAAACGAACTTTTGCAAAATCTTATATCGTTCCGTGCATTATTCCACCATTTATGTTAGTTTTTGTAACAAAACTATCAACTTTTTAAGGTGATGGTTCTACATTTTGATTCATAACTCTGTTCCTACTGGATCGATTTTGCTGGCTTTTAATCCCAAACTCCTTAGGATAACTTCAAGCAATTTGACACCAAGTTTGTTAATTTCTTTTGAGTTTTTCGAAAGTGAGCGTGTATTCAACAGACAGACAGTCATATAGGCAGACAGACGGACATAGCTAAATCGACTTAGAATTAATCAAGGAGTCTAAGATGAATAATAAAAAAGTTTCACACGGAATGACAAACTTAGTATACCCTCTTCACAACTAATTGTGGTGGAGGGTATACAAAGAGAACCTTTTAGAACCAAAAGCGATAATACTGAAGAATATAAATAATAAACTACCAAAAAGCGTAGACGCTTAGTAGAGGCTTACTGTAAGTATTCAATAGCTACACATTTTTTCCTAAACGATGAAATTATGTCGATAATAATTCGTTAGTATAAGCGATTGGTTTTTGCTATTTTTATTAGTTTTCTATTGAAAATGCTCGCTGGGCACGTATAGAATTATAAGTAAGTGAACGTGTGCATATCTTGTTTTAGTATATTTCTTTCTGCAGGGTTTAATCTATAGTTTTTTTTTGTTGGCTCTGGTATATTTTAAGTGTTTTTAATTTTTATGTATGCAAAAACACGCGAAGGTGGCTTAAAGAGTTTTTTTTTTAAGAATATTCCTTATGCAGAAAAGCTATATATTTTTATTCCGTATAAATTTAATGCGAGTTCAAGTTCAGTGAACAAATTGAGGTCTAAGTACTTTAAGGGCCAATAAATCAGTGCTAGTTTAACTCTCTTTTTGGATTAGAGTGTGTTTGATCCCACAAATCTATAAATCACTAAACATATAATCCAGCGATAATCACAAAGAGAGACAGTTAAAAATGTGTATGTTGTGGTGAGTGCATATTGTGTGCAATGAAACACAAATTCTCGAAAAGAGAGGAAAATAAATTTACTCGTTTGAGACATTAACTATGTGTTTTGTTTTTGTTTTTTAACAACAAAAGCGACGACGACCTGCTTGTTTGAAAGCTAGCATACAACTGAATGAAATTATGGCTTTTTACAATTGTTTCGTTAACCTTCGTGTTGTGTGTGTGAAATTCACGAAAAGTGCTCGGCCCCTGGGGGCATAGCGTGATGATCGTTGATATAAACCATCTTTAAACGCATAAAATTGGGTGTTTAAACTACCAATACAGACCATATGAATTTGATAAGATTTATTGTAGTGCTGACACATGCTATGTTTAAACCACATATAATACATGGGACACTGATTTATGTTGTTGATTTTAAACTACATATAGATTCAAGTTTAGTTCCACTTACCAGCGTTTAAACCATCAGTGATTTTTTAGCCATAACTGTTATATAAAGAATGATTTTTTTTTATATTTCCCAGAGCCATATGCGTATGTGTCTGAAAAAGCACTAGCTTCTTCCTGTTGCACCCATACGATAGGTCTGTTACATAAAATTAGAAAATTTCAAATTGATCACAGTACACAAGGGTCCACCTTCGAGGAATTGAGTGTAAACGATTTAAAAACATTTAAACTTTAAGGTGGTATAGCTGCATCCAATATGTTAAAATGTACAGATCTCTTATAAAATCAGATTTGGTAACACGAGAACTAAATTACGTCTCTTTGGTAATTATGTATGTATATTTGAAATTTTGGTGGTATGTACATTTTTAAGACATTCTGGTCTAGAAATTGCCAACTGTTATTGTAGTCCACATACGATGGTATTGGGAAAGCTCCGTTTTTTTTTTCATCGGGCGGTGAGAGTTCCTTATTATTTGACCAAAAATAGTTATTTAATTTTCATTTTCATTTGTTTCTTTATTGAATTACTAACACAACAAGAATAAATCTTATAAATTACTTAAATCTTGAAAATATTTTGCTCGCTTAATTCAATTGTCTCATAATCCAAAAAATACTATTTTGCAGTAGAACTGCTTAAAGTTTTTGATCAAAAGTATCAGCGATAAAAAAGTATTTAAAATATATCCTATATCGTCTATGCCGAGAACCCTACAATCTTAACCTTAAAGTTTAAATAAAAAAAAATGCTCAAAAACAAGTAGAAAAACGGCCGATTTTTTATACCAAGGAACAATTTTGCAACGCTTAGATGAATGTTAGTTTGTTGCTCAGTTACGCAAAAACCGCTTAATAGATTTGGATGGTAGACGGGTAGCCTATGACCCCGATTTTTTTTGGTATTTTGGTACTTTTTCTCTTTTTAAAAAATTAGAGGTTAAGGCCCTTGTAAATGTACGGTGTACTTTCGTGGGGCCTAAAATAAGTAAAAGGTATTGGTATTCTTTAACTTTTGGTACATTTTCTCTTTTTGATAAATTTGCTAAGCATATCGCATATTGCATGGTACTTTTGAGGAATACAATTGGTACTTTTTCAAGGGTTGAATATCGGGCGAATATTTGGTATTTAGTATTTCTTCTCTTTTTAAAAAAATTCCTAGGAAGATTGTATATAATCGAGATTAAAATACAGGGTACTTTTAACGGATAAAATCCGTACTTTTCAAGTGGTAAAAAGGGATAAAATTAGTACTTTTTCTGTTTTTGATAAATATAAATACAGACTACTGCCTACATTAACATTGGTTAATGTGATAGAACGCCCAGAACTAGGCGAGCTGCAAGTAGAGTCGACAAAGATTCCGTTGAGATACCACACAACTCGTCAAGAATAGAAACCACGGATCAAGCTTGACCCAGGGGCAATACCGAGGTGGCTAGAGCCAGCCCGTGGCGTTAAGATATTTTAGCAAGTTGCTGACTTTCATCCGTGATATCTCAGATAGTTCTTGTATAAGGTAATTCGCAAATAATCCACGTCGTGTCGAATAAAACGCTGGACAATCACATAGGAGATGAAATACTGTTTCCTCAGTTCCAGGTTCCCTGTAGCTACAGCAGCATTCATTAAAAAGTGGCCAGTTAGTACGTATATCTGTCTCGACATGACTGTCCGACTGATGTTGAGAAGTCGCTCAGAGCGACCTATGTCATATGTAGGCCACGTTACTTTGGAGCCCTATAACCATCCAGTTTCTTCCATTTTTCGTCAGCCATATACAGATAGTGTCTGAAGTTTTCTTTCTGATAGTTCCCAGGGTGTTGCGACTGGTAGACCGTGTGAAATATCAAGAGCGGCTTCAGTCTTGGCGGCGCTCATCCGCCTGTTCATTTCCGTAATGGTCCCTATGCGCAGAGATCCAAATTAAGGCAATGTCAGAGACTGCACAGTCTGGATAGTTACTCCAAACTTACGTCTTCGACTTCCAACATCCCAATGCAGAGAGCCTGACCGCGGTGTTGACGGAGATGGCCATTAGCTGTAATTCTATTCTAATAAGTTGCACTATAGTATGATGCTCTTGGTACTCTTGAACATTTGTTATTTTTTCTCTTTTCGAAAATTTGGTATATAGATAGCATATGGTCCAAATTAAAATATATGATACTTTTAATGATGTAGAACGGAAAAAATTGGTACTTTAATACTATTCCTCTTTTTGGTAACTTTGGTATATATATTCCCCTCGATCCTATAAGGAGCATAGGGCCTCAACAAGCTTCTTCCATTCAGATCTGTTCATCGCAATAGTTTTTACTTCACTCCAGCTTTTGTGCATTTTTTTAGCCTCGCTATCAATTTGCCTACGCTATGTATGTGCTGGTCGGCCTCTTCTGCGACTTCCCTGCGGGTTCCACTCGATAGCATTCCTGGCAAGATCGGACTGTGGCTTACGTAGTGTGTGTCCAATCCAGTTCCACTTTCTCCTCTGAATTTCTACACACAACGGTATTTGACGTGTTTCAGCCCACAGATTGTTGCTTGAGATGGTTCTTGGCCAGAAGATTCGTAAAACTCTTTGGAGACATTTATTTACAAAAACTTGCAATGTGTTAATGTCTCGGGAGGCAGCGTTCCAAGTTTCGCATCCATATAAAAGAGTTGACTTTACATTAGTGTTGAAAATGTTGGTTTTAACGCGGCGTGATAATTAGGACGATTTCCATACTTTACTGAGCTGGCCAAAGGGTTGTGTGGCCTTTTTTTATTCGGCCTACAATGTCTTCAATCGATCCACCAGTTCGATTAATTACAGCTCCGAGGTATCAGAATGTTTCAACTTCTTCTAATAATTCATTATTTATTAGAAAGGGATTCGAGTTTTCAGAATTTATCCTCATAACTTTGGTCTTTTTAATATTGATTCTCAATCCGGCTTTCTCTGATATGTAGGTAAGACGTCTTAGTTGTGCGTCCATGTCTGTATAGCTATGAGAGAGAAGGCATATATCGTCTGCGTATTCGAGGTCTTCCAGCCTTTCGTTCAGCGCCCATACGATACCGCGATTTGCCATCATTGCCTGGTGCATTACACTATCCAGCACTATATTAAACAGGAGCGGAGACATCACACACTCTTGACGAACGCCAGTACCAACCTCAATCTTACGATTAAGCATGCCATCGTGTAGAATTCGGCAGCTTGCCCTAGTGTTACTTTGGTATACAGATAACATGTCATTTTCAGAGAGCCCTTGCTGTTGATATACATAGACAGTGGAAGGTCGGTTGCTTAAAAGGATTGAGTGTTCAAAACTGTATGTGTTGCCGAAAAATTATAATTTCTTTAATGTTGTTTATTAAAATATTTTAACACAAAATAAGTATAGATGCACACAGAAAAAATGTTCACCAAAATTTTTCCATTTAAATCCAGTAATGCTGCTTTAAACAAATTTTTTTAATTGTTCCAATTAATTTGCTTCAATTGAAAATATAGTTTTTATTAAAATTAAAGATTTTCACTCTGACTCGTTTGTATTAACAGCTCAATATTGTTACCTAGAAAGCAAAAGGCCATAACTTAACAAAAATTAAAATTTGAATTTTTCATTTCTTCTAATGAATTGGAAAGACACAAAAAATTTATGAAATTTGCGATTTTATTACCAACAAACAAAAACCCTTATCTACAAAAGATTATATGATAAACGCTAAAGGACCTAACTTACTGTTTGCCATATATGCAACGCTGTCAATTGTCAATATTTTAAATGAGGAAAATAGAATTTAAATAAACTATAAACAGTTTATTAATTTAAGATTTTAAATAGTTTTTTCCATTTTCTATTAATTTTTTTTTAATAGGTCCTTTTGCGTTTAAGGTAACGCTATGTATTCTTAAAACACACGTATATGTTGTTTTCTTTGCATACTAACAGGCATCTTGAACACAGGAAAGCACGCGAGCACACGCACACACACACATTCAAATATATTTTTACAATTAACCACATTCTGTACGACAGACGTAGTTAAGTTAAACTTTATTAATTCAGTCAACTTTTAAACGTTCTAGCGTTAAAACGTATCGAGTTGTATGTTAAAAAAAGGGAAATAAATTAAAAAGGAATTTGTGCTTTGTTTTTGAGTTTAGAAAAACAGTTACAAATAAATACCTGTTTAAATGTTTACAGAAATTCAGAGAAAGTTCTTATAGTTTCAAAGAAAACAAACAAACAAACCATTTTTGTACAAAATAAGAGTGAACATTTCAATGAAAAAGTGGAAAACCCTGAAAACTTTACTCCTATATACATAAACAAAGGTCAGCTAAAATACGTTGAAATTGAATGATGCCATAATTTATTTTTAAAAATTTTCAAAGTGTTGCAGTAACAGTGTGTGTGTATATTGTGTGTTTAATAAAATGTAAGACAAAAAAGAAAAAAAAAATATAAAATAAACGCCATGTCGTGTCTTATGAAATAAATATTAAGTTACTTAAATGTATTTAAGAAATATAATATTTTTACAAAATACTAAAAAAGATCTCAATAAAACAAAGTGTCAAATAGATTTTAAAATCATCAATATAACAATTAAAAGCAATACGTTACTTGTTTTGTTTTTATATCTATTGACGCCGAATGCTTTCTTACCAGACGTCTGATTTTTTTTTTTTTTTTTGTTTATTTTAATAATCTTTGCCTTCAAGTTGGTCCACACTAGAAGGATAAAATTGCCTTTAAAATGTGTGCTTTTTTTCAGAAAATTTTGTTCGCAACCAATACATTGTTATCGTTTTCATCCTGTTGAAAGCCCAATGGACTTAAAATAGACGACAACGTATCTGGTTGATATATAGTAAGCTTCCAGCTGTAGTTTCAAAGGAAATTTGCGTACCAGTTCTAAAAGCGCACATAGGGATGGCTTCAAACATTTTTGTGCAGAAATTATAAGGAGTGATCCCAGATTATTATTATTAAGAGAAAAAAAAAAATGGAATTCCATCCAAATTGGCCACGACCGCCTCCAACCGCCCACCTCCCATACAATCCAAATCAGTTTTTCGTATAAAATTACTCCTAATCCAGAAAAAATTTTTAAATTTGTTACGTACACTATCTGTAATAAAGAAAATATGCACGCCAAGTTTCATCATTATCAGCCGCCGTTGATATCGCATTACGCGAAAAAAATTATAAAGTCAGAATTAGTTTAAACATTAGAGAGGGCGCTGCGAAATATGGCCCCAAAAAATAAATGAAAATTGACCCCAAATTTGGGGCTATTTTTCATAATGCAATGTGGCCCCATTTTTTTATGAAAAAATAACTCCAAAAAAATGAAAAATAACCCCAAAAATAAAATTAAATATGACCCTAAATTTGGGGTTATTCTTCATTATGAAAAATCACCTCAAAATTTATAATGAATTTTAACCCAAAAAAAGAACACAAAGAAAGTTACATTAAAAATTTTCGGTGGAGTTCATATGCCCGAAACTAAAAATCCCAAATTTAGAATCCCGATTTTAAAATGCAAATAATTATACAGTTTTGGTTTTAAAAGTCGTACGATTGATAGAATGGTAGGGCTGTCGGCCAAGCGCAAGTGTTTGTTTTCTCTATGGTATAACGAACACTGGCCTCGCTAACTAGAGCTTCTCTATTTAGCAGGCCTTCGGCCGGGTGCAAGGATTTTCTTCTCTTTGGTATAACGAACAATGGCTTCGCCTTCGGCCGGGCGCAAGGATTTTCTTTTCTCTGGTATAACGAACACTGGCTTCGCTCAGTAAAGCTTCTATTAATAGCCGGCCTTCGGCCGGGTGCAAGGATTTTTTCTTCTATGGTATAACAAACACCGGCTTCGCTTACTAAAGCATATCTGGGGGCAAATCATGGCAGTCGTGATGGAATACTTTTTCGATTCGAAAGCAATTTTATTTCAATCAATACTGAACGAATCGGTATTATTTCTTCAGTGTTTGAAAACTCAAATAAATGCTTTACGACACCAAAAAATAATTTCGATCCATTCAGTATGGACACAAAGAATTTGAAATTTAATTGCTTTCGAATCGAAAAAGTATTCGATCACGACTGCCATAATTTGGCCCCTGCATAACCGGCAAGGATTTTCTCTACTTTGGTATAAGAATTCGGGTTTTTTATACTATCCCTAGAAACTTTTACATAGAATTTTATAAAATTTGTGTAAAAATGTTTGGGGCAATTTTTCATTTCTTAAAATTTGCATTTTTTATTAGTAGACGAAAAATAGCCCCAAAGTAAAAATTATGGTTTTATTTGGGCCCTTTTTTCATTCCTTCATATTGGGGTCATTTTTCATTGCACTTAAAATGCAAAAACACCCTAAGAAAAAAATGAAAAATAGCCCCAAAAAAACAAAAAAAATTTACCCAAAATTGCGTGTTGTTGTGTCTCATGTAAAATTTTGGGGCCGTTTTTCATTTTCCTTTTGGGGCCACATTTCCTGGACTGTAGATCACAATAGTAAGCTGTGAATAAGTGACTAAGTTCTAAATAAAGTTTGTGAATTGAAAAAAGTGCTGTATTTATTTTATTTTATTAAAGTTGCAAGAAAAGAACTCAAGAGGTTTATTATAAAGGAAATAAATCAAAAAAGTTAAATGGAAAGGGAGTACCGTAATAATATTAATACTTTCACTTTAATGAAGTCTTAAGACAAAATTATTGTGTAAAGTAATTTATTGATGACAAAAATTATTTGTTTTACGGAATGGTTAAAAAATTGTTACGTTTCAATGGTGTTCAAAAATTATGGGTTCTTTCAACAGTATTGTTTAAAACTTTGTTTGACAGCAAGATCGAATGTAAATTCTATTTTCTAATATCACTAATTTAGGCAAATCTTCTCATTTTATTTTAGCTTAACCGCCAAAAATTTCCAGCTGTTTCATAATCTATGAAGTCCAGCAAAGTAGTAGTGATAAATGAGAACCCCTTCATAGTTGATTCCCCTTATTTTTGCATCACCGTGTTATTTTAACACAATTATGCCCACCTTTTTTTTTTACAATTTATTTTTATTTTCCACCCCACTGTTGATATAAACATGCCTGTTTTTATCTGCTCCTAAATGAACTTGATTGCATTCATTCACTTTTCATATTGTCAATATTTTCTAGATTTCGGTTTTTCCTGTATCATTAAACTTATCGAACGGTAATAATTTGCCATAATGACTGTCATCAAAATGCAATTGTTATTAATAAAATTATGGCTTTTTGCGTAAATTTTCCTAATTTTTTTTCTTGTGGGCTTTTCTTATCTGCCAGTATAATTAAATAATTTTTTTTATATCAAAAGCATTTGATTCTCATTTTTATCAACCAGCACAATTGAAATAAATGAATGATGAAAAAAAGGCACAAAAAGAACTGTTTTTTTTATATTGTTAATAATTTAGTAGTTGTTATACTTCCTTATCTTTATAATTTGTATATTTAAATAAAATATTCAGTCAGACAGGAATGGATTTGTCTCTAAAAAAAAAACCCATAATACACAGCGTTGCATGTGTGTGTGTGTGGCAGTGTTGCCAAAACTTGGTGACCAAAAATGGCTAAATTTACGGAAAAAATGGCTAAAAAATGGCTTAAAATGGGCTAAAAAATGGCTAAAAGCTTTTTTAAATAAAAACACATTAAAATTCAATAACAAAACAGAAATAATTAATTTAAAGTTGTTTACGATGAAATTGTGAGTTAAGATCAATTTGTTGAATAAGAATAAACGTAAATTAATATTAAAAAATTAAATCTTCGAAAAATTCGATGTCTTTATTGTTCATCTCATCGGAATCACTCATAAGTTTGAAATACTCATAAGCTTTAAATAATTTGAAGGTAAATCATAATCACGACAACATTTACCCAACCTTTTGAGTCCAGATCTACAATAAAAAACAATTAAGAAAGTATAGTCGGTTAAACCCACATTAGAATCTTTGTACCAAATTGTATCAACTAATCTCTAATTTGCGACCTGTACTTTGCGCACAGGGTTTACATGGACAGCCAGTCAGCCGGACAAACATCGTTAATTCGACTCTGAAAGTGATTCTGAGGAAATCGGTAAACGTAAAGGTGGGCTAAGGACCAATATTTTAAGGTGTTACAGACATCAGCACAAACGCATAGTACCCTCTCCACTATTGTGGTGGTGTTATAAATATTGTATTGTTATGTTATATCTACATAATTGATAAAATCGAATTAGCGGTTGCTTAATGTAACCTATTTCTCAAATTACTTTTAACGATTTTTACTTGGCTAAACACCCTCTCTACTTCAGCATTAGACCATGGAAGTGAGAGCAACTTTTTAGGCAATTCTGAAATTTCCAAAACAATTTTGTTACCGCCTGCATCCCTTTATTGAAATACTTGCAACCAGAAAGAAACAGCGATGTTTGTGTTGATCGATTTTATAAATTTAATAGTGGAATACTGTTCCTTTATTTTGAAAGATGTTTCAGCGTCATAGTTTATAGCGATTTTTAACATTTGTAAAAGTTGTGATTTAAATTAAAGGCGTTTTAATTGTTCAAAATGTTTATTTACTTTTACATATTTTTAAAATAAAATAAAAATTATTCTTTTAAAAGAAAAACGACAAAATAATTTTATGGCTAAACAAGTTGAAAAATGGCTATGGCTAAACTCATTTTTAATGGCTAAACATGGTGAAACATGGCTAAATCTAGCCACTAAATGGCTAAATTGGCAACACTGGTGTGTGTTGAAATATGGGTGTGGGGTAGGTAGATTGTATCATAATTTTAATTTAATAATTCATATCTACCATTTACAGTTTTATCTAAATCATACTGTTAGGCGCAAGTTTTTTGTATGTTTTTTATATGGCCATCAATATTTTTCATTATATTTGCTACCGTTAAAAAATTTCGTTCTTTTGAATTTAATTTAACAAGTTTTCTTTTTGTCTTTAGAGTTTTTTTTTCATATGTATAAGAATCTAATTGCAATTGTAAAAAACAAAGGAAATTGGTGAATAAAAAAATAATTCGATAAGTTAAAAACTAAATTAAATCAAAAACACCAACTCTTTAAAGCGGAATAATGAGAAAATTTATGTGACATATGAAGAATTTTATTTATTTCCAAGATCAGCCAACAAATCTAAAAAACTTTTTTAATATTGTATTTGACAAGGAAACACGTGCGAACATTTTACATCTTAAATAAGTGAGTTGAATTACATTTTTTTTTATTGATTTTGTAATTTTGCTCAGAAATGAGGTACAAACTTTGTTAATATTATTCTACTTTTAAAAAACTTTATCCAGATATTTAAATTTTTCTTCGATTATGCATATTTGAATCAAATTGATCTGACAACAATTTTCGTTAGATTGGTTTTCTTTCAACATTATTCATACTTAATTAACATACGTATGAACAGAATAATTATATAACTTTCTGTTTCACGAGTACGAAAAAATTCTTTCTTTTGCTCAAGTTCATTTGAAACCAAACAAAAAAATATTTTGGAACAAAAACAAAAAATAAATATTAAAATATGTATGGGTAATTCCACGTTAAATCGACCAAAAGTGGGCCCGAATCCTTTCGGTTTTTTAAAAGTTATGTCATACTCAAAATGTCATAAATGTGAATAAATGAAAATTACATTTGCTAAAAAATTTTAAATTCAAAGACATATTTTAAGAAAATTTTCTATATAGAGCATTATTTTAAACTATCTTCTATCTTCTATCTATCTATCTATCTATCTATCTAGCTATCTATCTTCTTCTATATATATAAAATAGGATGTGTGTATGTATGAATGTATGCAACGTATGGAAATTTTCAGGGAATCTTCAGAATATTCAGGCGGGTGACACTGTGAAGTCTGATTTTTGATTTTCGGTCTGCGGGCGGAGGGGCGTGGCAAAATCCAATTTTCATATCGCACCACCAATGACATCTATATAATTGGGACGATTTTTTCTTTAAAATGATCGCCATGGTCCAACTTAGATTTATGCTCCGCCCACTTTTACGCCCACTTTTTTCGTATTACCTAAAATCAGAAAACGGCTCCATTGATTTGACAAATTTTTCTTTCAAATGTTCGTATTAAACCATTTTAAGTTTTCATCGAAAGAAAAATTTACCATGCCTACTTTTTCGCCCACTTTTTCTATTAAGCACATAACTTGAGAACGGCTTGACCGATTTGGACGATTTTTACTTTAAAATGATTGCCATGGTCCAACTTAGGTTTTCACGGAAAGAAAATTTTGCCGCGTCCACTTTTTTTCGATTTACCTAAAATCAGAAAACGGCTCCATCGATTTGACTAATTTTTCTTTCAAATGTTCGTATTTAACCATTTTAAGTTTTCATCGAAAGAAAAATTTACCACGCCTACTTTTACGCCCACTTTTTCTATTAAGCACATAACTTGAGAACGGCTTGACCGATTTGGACGATTTTTACTTTAAAATGATTGCCATGGTCCAACTTAGGTTTTCACGGAAAGAAAATTTTGCCGCGCCCACTTTAACGCCCACTTTTTTTCGATTTACCTAAAATCAGAAAACGGCTCCATCGATTTGACTAATTTTTCTTTCAAATGTTCGTATCTTTTTAAAGGATTTTAAAAATCGAACGCAAACATTTTTCCTAATTTGGACAGGACAACGTCTGTCGGGTCAGCTAGTCTATATATAAATCAGCAAAGGCAAAACAGTTAAGAACACTTTGCTCCTCTGTATGTCAACCGATTTAAACAAAATATACACCATTTACTCACAGAAGTGCACAATATATATTTTATTAACATCTGTTCAATAATTTCAGAGTTATAAGCGTTCAAAATTGCTACTTACACAAATGCAAAATACATAAATAAAAAATTCGTTTTTTTCAATTATCGAATAATAAAAATTATTCGACATTTTCCAGAAACCGGTTTTCGAATATTTCGACAATATAAATCTTATGTATAAATCGGCAAAGGCAAAACAGTTAAGAACGCTTTCTTCCTTTGTTTGTCAACCGCACCTCTATGGGAGAAAAAAGTAACAAAGAGGGGAAATACGGGAAACTAAATTTCTTTCTTTTACTTTTATGTGCTTTTGTGATCATTTTTAAATTTTCTATTATATTGAACTTAGAAGCCTTGTATTATGGGGGTAGGTGACTTCGTAAACGAGAACCTATAAGATGAAAAATGTTGGTACTTTTTTTTTCATCTGGTACTTTTTGAATTTTTGTTAATATTCGAACTACAAAGATAAAAATTAACATGCATGGCCCTGAGTGAATAAAAATGTATAAGAGGGAGCTTTTTGGTACTTTTTCTTTCTACATCTGGTATTTTTATTTATTTTCGTTAATATTAGACGAAGAAACATAAAATTAAACATGCAATGTCCTAAGTGGATGACAATCTATTAAGGAGACTTTTTGATACTTTTTTTTTTAAATTGCTTTTTTCTCATATTTTTTATGTTGAATTTACAAAATTCAATTAACACGCGTAGAAGATAAAATATCAACCGGAGGTTGGTCTCTCGCCAAATCGATCCACTAAGAAGGAAAAAATAAAAGTTCGAAACATGTAAATTAATTTATACTTAGATGAACTATGCTTTCTTCATATTTATTCATATTTAGAATGTATTAAGCGACATTTCTCAAATTGTGTAGGAAACAAAAAAAAAAAAACGTCTCATTTAGTTATTTATTTTGCGGATTTTATTGAAAGGAAGATATTTGGAAAGCGATTTACAGAATACACAAAACATATTTAAAAATGTGGCTTAGCATAATTTCTTTGGCGGATAATACAAATTACAGGGTGCAACATTATTCCAGTGAGAAAACTTGACGGTTGATACAATTTAATTTTCACTCTCCTTTGCATCCATGATAGGGCAGCGAAACCCAGGCCAAAATGTGGCGCTTAACTTCTAGTATTTCCACATCAAAAAGTCATTTTCGAAAAAAGTGTCGCTTAATACATTCTTACGGGAAAGTATCGATATATTTTTTCAATTTGCCCATCCCTAATACATATTATGATATGAAACCCGCCATATGTTATTTTTTTCTTAATTTGTAACTAGAAAGTTTATGAAGACGAGAACGAACGAGGGAGACGCCTCCGCCTCTTAGATGGCGGAGTAACGGTGTGGACTGGGACAATTATGCTAGGGAATTTAGGGCGGCGGCGCTAACGCGCCCGCTGAGTGACTATAGGGCACTGACGATAGATGACCAGGTCAGCATGATTAATCGGTGGTTATTAACCGTTAATGATGCTGTGCTGGGTCGTTGTGTTCGAACGACGCCTATCAAGGTCAAATGGTGGACGGGCGAGTTAGAGCGGACGAAAAGGTCCGTCAGGCACCTCAGGAGGTTGTTCCAGAGGGCCAGACGTGCCGGTTCTGACGATCTCGCTTTGCGCAAGTCCACTTATTTGTCTGCCCTAAAGACGTACAAGGACATGATTCTTAGGATAAAGGAGGACGATTGGAGGAGATTCGTACAGGACAACAGGGATGACCCTTGGGGTACGGTTTACCGTATTTGCAGGGGTAGGAAAAAAGTAGCTTACCTTGCTTGCCTCCGGGTTGACAATGTTGAATTGTCCTCTTGGAGGGAATGCGCTGACACACTGTTGGGGGTTTTCTTCCCAGGGACGGAGGTAGTTGATCGTGCCCCTGTTATACGGGATTCGGTCGGCCCTCCCGACTTGGAAAGGTCGGAAGTTTCGGACAGTATTTGCCGTGTCAGGAGTAGGGAATCGCCGGGTATTGATGGTATGACTGGAGAGATGGCTAAGGCCATATGGAAGGCCATACCGGAATACTTGGAGTCAATCTCTGGGAAGTGTCTGAGTGAGGGCTATTTCCCTAGGGCATGGAAGTCTGCTCGTGTTGTTGTTCTCCTGAAGTCTCCTGATAGAGTGAGGAATGATCCTCGCTCTTATCGGGGCATCAGTCTCCTCCCAGTACTTGGAAAAGTGCTTGAGAGGATAATGGTGACGCGACTGAAGGAGAGTAGCACTGAGCCGACTTCTGAGTACCAGTTTGGATTTAGGGAGGGGAGATCTGTAGAAACTGCGTGGCTGCATGTTAAGCAGTGCGTTAGTAATGCTTCTGATAAGTATGTGCTGGGAGTGTTTGTCGACTTCAAGGGTGCGTTTGACCATCTCCACTGGAATGCGGTTCATGACAGACTACGTAGTGTAGGTTGTCGTGAGCTTGACTTGTGGAGAAGTTACTTTAGCTGCAGAAAAGCTTGTGTGGTTGGTGCCAGCGGCGCGGCTTGGAGGGACGTAACTCGGGGGTGCCCGCAGGGTTCTGTCTGTGGTCCTGTTATATGGAACCTCATGATGGATCCATTGTTGGCACGTCTGAGCCGTCTCTGCAATCTGTGCGCATATGCAGATGATTTGCTCGTTTTGCTTGAGGGACAGTCTCGTGCTGTTCTGGGGGCGAAAGGTGAGCAGGTCATGCGCATAGTTAATGAATGGGGTGCACAAGTCGGTGTTGAGATTAATCTTGACAAGACTGTGATAATGCTGCTCAAGGGCAGATTGTCTAGTGCACGCCCTCCTGTCATTAAGTCTGGTATCGTTAGTCTCAGATATGTGACTCAGGTCAAGTATCTGGGAATAATGATGGGTGAGCGGATGAACTTTTTGGTTCATCTTGCTCATGTAAGGGAGAAGCTGACTGCTGTCGTTGGTAAGGTCAAACGCATACTGAGGAGTGACTGGGGCCTCAGCAGGCGTGCTGTTCGAACCATTTATGGCGGGCTGTTCGTTGCATGTGCAGCGCATGGTGCGCCTGTATGGTACGAGACAGTTATGACTGTTGTTGGTCGCAAAAAGGTGCTTACTTGGCAGAGGGTTGCTATGCTTGCTTGCATGCCAGTCTGTCGGACTGTTTCTACTGATGCTCTTCAGGTCTTGCTGGGTGCGGCCCCCCTTGACTTAGAGGTGATACGCCGTGCTATCGCCTATAAGATTAGGAAGGGGCTGCCACTTCTTGCGCATGATTGGCTTTCTGCTGTTGACGTGGTAAATAGGAAGAGTAGGGAAATCAAGGTGATGTTAGCCGATCACCTGGATTCTAGGTGGAGGACGCGCTGGACGGACTCTGACAAGGGTCGTGTCACGTATGCTTTTATACGGGATGCGCCCTTCGTACGCGGGCGCCCAGATTTTGGCTTCGGCCTTAGTCTGGGGTTCTTACTGACGGGACATGGCTCACTCAATGCATTTTTGCATAAGAGAGCCTTGTCGGACACTTCGGACTGTGGGTGTGGGAGGGGGACCGAGGACGTATGGCACGTTATTGCTGAGTGTCATTACTATGATGACATTAGGGACTTAGATAGTATGGGCATCACTCATACTGGGGCGGGTTGGGATTATAGTAGGGCCTTAGAGGACGATCGGACGATGGGGAGGTTGAGGCAATTTGCCCAGGAAGTGTTTACTAGGAGAAGACTGAGATAGTGGAGGTGAGCTCGTTCGCAGTCATTTGCGAACCGACGCTCGCGCATATCGTCGAACTGTCCGCTCTGCGCATTGCTTCGTGCTCGGAGGTCGGTTTGCTGTTTTTGGTGGAATCTCGTCGTGTTGGTGTCTGGTGATTTGCCCATGCTGCTGTTGCTTGTGCTGGGACACTTGTGTCTCTGGTCCCTTGGGGCTGGAGATGGGAGTGTCTTGGTGGAGTAGCGGCATGCTGTCGGCTGATTTTCGGAACGGCCCCCTGCTATGTTCCTGTTCTCCCTTGTGCGTCGTTGGTTGCAGTTGGTCGAGTTTGACCATGAGCCTGTCTGTGAGGACAGCTGCGTTTATTGTTGTATTTTTTGTCGTCACTGTTTGTGCGTGATGTCCATGGCTGGTGTCACGCAACGTGGCCAAAGTGTCGCTCGTGAGAGCGGCTGTTTATTGTTTTGTTGTATCGTCTATTGGTGATGTATTGTCCCTTTATGTAGATGTGTGTGGTGTGTCGCGAGTTGCGGTGGTGCAGTTCAATTGCTGTTTGCAGTGTTGCTGTGTTGCAGTGTTGCTGGTTGCTGTTTGCTGTCGTGTGTGCTGCAGTCTGCTGTGGGCCACCAGTCCCGGTACCGTTTGGGGTCCAACTGGTAGTAGTTTAGGCTACGAAGCTGACCGAAGTCTTTATTCGGTGCCACGGGAACCAGGGTGCCCTTGGGACCTCGGTCCCAACCTGGTTATGGTGCGGCCTCTTCGGGGGAGTAACGTGGTGGTTGTGGTTTAATACCCATATCGCGGGTAGAGTAATTTATTGCTCGGTGTGGAGTTGCATTGCAACCGGTTGCCATTTGACCATAAAATGGTAGGAGTGTTAGATAGGCTCCGCCCTTCACCGAGGGGGATGAAGTGTCCAAATGCATGGATTCGAAGTCGGTACCCTTGCTCTGGTGCCACAGTTTGTGGCGAAGGAGGGAGGGGGCGCTGGTCACGCATGTTTTGACCCTGTGTTGAGAGCACCGTGAGGAAAGGTCTTAGGACGATGATCACGTAAAACCGGACAAATCTGCATCCATGATAGGGCAGCGGAACCCAGGCCAAAATGTGGCGCTTAACTTCTAGTATAGTTCCACATCAAAAAGTCATTTTCGAAAAAAGTGTCGCATAAAACATTCTTATGGGAAGGTATCGATATAATTTTACAAAAACGTATTGGGAAGTGATCGAAAGCGAAACAAGACTTTCATCATAGCCCTACACACGGTAACCACTTGTTGCCGTGCAATAAAGCCATAGGAAATAAAACCATGTGGCCTTATTTCTCAATTCAGTGAGATATGGCTTTATTACCACCATCCAAGTACAATAACACCATAATCGCTTAATAACAATAACAGTATAACTGTTATGGTTACAAATTGCCAAAAGAATGAGTTGCCATTGTCAAGTGTTGAAAAAATATGTTACAGTAGGTGGAAGGGGGAGAGGAGGGTGCGCGTCAAGCGGGCCCGCCACAACATGTTTACAAACTCCAAAGCATAGCCGGCCTTCGGCCGGGCGCAGGGTTTTCTCTTCTATGGTTAGCGAAGCCGGTTCAATGGATTGAGAAATAAGGCCATATGGCTTTATTTCCTATGGCTTTATTAGACGGCACCTTACTACTTTAGCACTTGTAACTAAATTAATTCGTTTGTGAAATTTGGTGTTACTTTTGTTTCTGTAAAGGGCCAACTTAACTACAATTTGGCAACAAAAACAACAAGATGTTTTTGTGTATATAACACTGCTAAATATTCACACAAACATTCAACATATATACCAAAAGTGGAAAGGGTATATTGTGACCTTAAATGCAAACAGTCAACTACACAAATCATGGATATTAAGTTTTTGATAGATTTTTGTTCGTTTTATTAAACTACATGTTCAGGCAAAATTTTAGATCCCTGTAATCAAAAATGGCGACTTTATAAAAGAAATTCCAATGACCAAAAACCTTGTTGTTATCAATTTTGTTAAGTTGTTTGCTTCTCCTATAAAGAAAATAAAAATGTAGTTAAGTCCTTTGGCATTTAAGGTGGCGATATATAAGCTCGTTATTTATATAAGTTTGTCATATCTTTAAAAATTTATACAAAATGGATCTTACACCACTTAAAGTAAATATATATTTTGGAATGTTAAAGTCATCTTTGAATCAGCCCCTTCAGTTTTTCGGTACGTTTGTATGTTGAAATGGGTTTTTTAAAGATTCCAGGTATAATTGGGACTAGCTTGTTAAATATAATTTAACACCCATAAAAGTATTCTCCCGAATTTAAGAATTTGGTACGGTTTTTAATAATATTCTGAAGATTTGGCAATTTTAATGTTTTTCATATGTTTGTGTAGCCGTTTGTGTGGTAAATTCGATCCACACAAAAAATCATAGTGGAGAAAAACGACAATGAATGTTTACATGAAGTTTTCTGGAAATATTCACCACTGAATTTTTTTTTTGTGTTTTTACCAGCTTCGGGCATTTATTTTGAAGAAAAATTTAAATTTTTGTAAACGGTCATGAACGAACTTAGAAAATTATAGTATGGCTGATTTCGTAAACGCAGAATGGCAAATCATCACTTAAAACAAATGCGTTAAAAAGGCATTACAAATAAAAACAATGCACAAATTTCGCAACCGTTGTGCAGTCAATGCAGTTATCATGCTATAATGAACTCCAAGCATTGTCTACAGAAGAGTTGTGGAGTTAATGAAGCTATTCCTTTAGTTTAGTTTTTTTATACCACGCAAATTCTAGTCATGTCTTTTAAAAGCTCGGTTTATACCCTCCCAAACGCTTAATATTTTTGAACTAAAATGAAGCTGGGTTATTTTGATATAACTTCTGTAAAAAAAAAACTATTAAAGACAGAAATGTAGCCCTTACAGAGCCATGAACACCGATATACAAAATGTTATGATCGGACCAAAAATGGCGACACAGTGAACAAAAATCTAAAAGGGCGGTATTTCTAGGCGTGGCGAAAAAATAATTTTTGGAATTGTTTTTACATTATGTTTAAACCACTCTAATGTACTGTTTATTTTCGAACACTGTTTTAATAATGTTTCTAAATAAAAAACAATAAAAGGGTATTTAAAACGTACCGGCCTGCTTTTTTACATTAAAGAATCTTATCTTATATGTATGTATATAGTAAATACGGAAGCAATTTTTTTATCGTTGATTTTTAAGTATCTTAACGTCCACCGATTTTAATGAAACATATATCGTTTTAAAGGTATTTTTGTGTAGAAATGCACAATATACATTTTTTTTTCTAAATTTTGAGGATTAAATGGTTTTAAAAGCGTTTTAAATTTGTTTGCAAACACACGCACATGTATAAAAAGAAGTTGTGTGTTTTGTTATTCTCCCAAAATGTGTTTTTTTCTTGCATGATACTGGCAAACACACATGTGCACACATGTATAAAAGACGGTGTGCTCTATGTTGTTATTACCCTGCAAATAAAATTGGACCACCTGACCCATTTTGATAAAATGGACTACTCCATGGACTAGTCCGATGTAATGCAAGCATGGACCATGTCATTGTTAAAAAGTGTTTGTAGTGAGACGACATGTCTTCGTATTTTAACGACATGCTTTCGTTTTTAAACGACTTCAAAACTAATCCTCTTAAGTATACCATGGAGTAGTTTTAAAACTACTCCTTAGTGGTCCAAAGGTTGGTTATATACCATGGAGTAGTTTTAAAACTACTCCTTAGTGGTCCAAAGGTGGGTTATATGGTCCTCTCCTAGGACATCTTAATGTTAAATAGACCAGGTTTTTTCCATACGTTTGGGTTACTTTTGGACTAGTCCTGGTCCCTTGTGGACTACTCTTTACACGCGTGTTTGGACTGGTCCTATTATTTGCAGGGTATACTTGCAAACACACATGTACACAAATGTATAAACGACGGTTATGCTCTATCCCAGCGGGAAAAAGATGGAGTACACCTTCTTTTGGATAAACAAGGCCTTCTCGCTCCATTCCATACTCATATCTTTTTTAAAACGCGTTGTCATTGCGGAGAAGGGGTTCCCCTTTCCTTTCTTCCCCAGAGCTTCTTAAAGGCCTTCAAATAAATGGCTCTTAGAAGGCTTTCCAGAGAATGACTGTCAAAAGGCCTTAGCAAAAAGGTAATCTTGAAGCGCTTTTAAGAAAGGTATGGTAAAAGGCCTTTCAATTAATGGCTCTTTCAATTTAATGGCTCTTAAAAGGCCTTTCTGACCATCCTTCTACAAATGCATTAAAGGTCATATTAAAGGGCTATCAGTCTAAATCATTAAGGAATATTTCCTTACAAATGAAATAAGAAGACTGAATATGTTTTTATATATGTATACCTATTTTACAAACGTATGTTTATATATTTTATTAAACTTATTGGAGTTTAATAACACATGTGATACCTTTTTTTTTTATTGAAATAATCAAATTTGCTAAATATTGTAAAATATGTATATAATAAAAACAAAGCTTTTATGCACAAGTACCTATCTTCCTTAATGAAGAAAACTCAAGTAAAATGATTTACATTATTGTTTTTATTTTGTATTTTAATATGTACCTACTTTGTTACTTTGTTTTTATAACGGGATCTGAATTGTTTCGCTTTGGCGAAAAAAACAAAACAAAAAATTTTACTCTTTCTCTTTTCAACTTCAACTGAAATGATTTACAACATATGTTACTTTGTTTTTGTAAAGGGAAATGAACTCTATTGCTTTTGCTTGTGCAAAAAAACAAAACAAAAAATGTTACTCCTTCTTTTCTCGCTTCTTTTATACCAAAGAGCCGAGGCCTTCTATAAGGCATTCTTTAGCAGTTACGTAAGAATAGTAATTAAATCAAAACATTTTTTAAGCAGGCCTTCAAAAAGGCCTGAAGTATGAAGGTCTTCTGAGTTTTCCCGCTGGGATGTTGTTCTCCCAATATGTTTTTGTTTTCATTTTGCACTTGCAAACACACATGTAAAACGTATTAGGACAGGGTTACCTAAGACATTTTAAAAAATGAAGTCGCGCAAAAACGTCGTTTAGAAAAATAAAAGTCGGAAACTTTTTTAATGACTTTTAACGAAGATCTGTGTTTCTATTTTTTACTTTGATAACATTTCATGAAAATCTTATAAATAAATTACGGGGATATGCACAATAAATTTTTTTTCTAAATTTTTGGAATAAAAGTGTTTAAAAAGCATTTTAATTTATCCTATAGACACACGTACAAAGATAGGTGAATAGTGAATTTAGCCGTTCTCTTAAAATGTGTACGATTTTATTGTACAACGCACAGGTTCTCTTAAAAGTAAATGTGAAGTGGTCGAATTTCGGCCACCGGGCGATCCTAGTAAAACTAAAACTGTGGACCAACCTTTTTTTGATTAATCGATTAATCGGCAAAAGTTATTCGAATTATTCGTTAATCGAAAATAAGCAATTTTAAATTATTCAAACAGTTAATCGCCCAAAATTAATCGATTAATCGAACAACCGTTAATCGTTTGAATACCCTTTTAAATACTTACATATGAACATTCATTCTAGTGAAATATTTAACAGAAATTAATGTTTAAACGATTTTTTTTTTTTTGTTAATGACATCGTCATCCAAAAATACTTGTCTTACGTCATTGTCATGTATGTATTTAAAAAGTTATTACCAAAATAACTTTTGAAAAGGGTTATTTGATTTGTATTCCAAACGTCAGTTTAAATGAAATATCTGGAACGATAAATCCTTTTTATTATTTGATATTAGTCTCGCGTTAGTTCCAGCTTAATACACAAAGTTAGAAGGAGACCACTCCAGGAAAAATCAAGTAACAGCAATAAATTGTCCTTTTCACCGTTTAGTGGTTTAAATTTTAAATTATTACGATTTAATATTAAAAGACAAGCAATTTGTTTTGTTTAAAAAAGAAACAAAAAATCAAAAAAGGAAAAAATCATTATGTTTACACTAAACAAATAAAAATCTTTTCACAAATTGAAAAACAGTTTTATTTGCACAATTAAATGAAAAGGCAGGCAAATTTAAAAAAAAATTTAAATATAAATATTTCAACAACAAAAATAAAACTTGTGGTTTACTTGCTAATAAAATTGATAAATTTTCACAAAATATAATTGAAGAATAAATTTGAAAAAAGTAATAAAAAAAGTGTTTATTTGTTTAAGATTTGCAAGCATTTTATGGGAATTATTAAAAAAAAAAAAAAACAATAAAAAGTACAAACAATTCTTATTTAAAAGAAGAAAGATAAAATTTAAGCAACATCTATTAATAAAATAAAAAAAATTTTAACTCAAAAAAAGAAGGGAATATTAAATAAAATAAATGGAATATTTAGAACGGAAAAGTTTATTTTTTATTAAATCTGAAGACAAAAGAAAAAAACATAAAATTTTATTTTGGGTAATTTTTTTTATGGAATTTGCACAAAATTTGTTTATTTGTACACACTTTTCTAAAAAATTTAATAAAAAATAGAAAAAAATTGTAAATACTTTTCCGATCTTTAAATAAAGTAAATATAAGCAAAAATTTTATGATTTGTAAATTACGTTTCTTTAGCAAAGTCTAAGCGGACAGGTGTCTGGTTATTTTTTATACCCTCCACCCCAATTAGTTGTGAAGAGGGTATACTTAATTTGTCATTCCATGTGAAACTTTTTTATTATTCATCTCAGATCCCGTAAAGTATATATATTCTGGGTCCTTGAGTAATTCTGAGTCGATTAAGAAATGTTGTTCTGTATGTCCGTTTGTCCGTCTGTCCGTCTGTTGAAAACACGCTCACTTTCAAAAAACTCAAAAGAAATAAACAAACATGGTGCCAAATTGCTTGTAGTTATCCCAAGCAGTTTGGAATTGAGCTATGAACCAAAATGTGGAACCACCACCTAAAAAAAATTTATCATTTTGTTAGAAAAACTAACAAAATTGGTGGAAAAATAAACAGAAAGATATAAGATTTTGCATATAACCCTACTCCCGGGAAACCGTTTAGTACGCCTAAAACCGTAATAAATATTGCTATCATAACAAATTTTGGCACGTCACAGTTTTATAGGACTGGAAATGACTCTGTGAAATTTCGAAAAGATCGGCACAAAAACTATTTTCGGGGGATTATTTCATTTTGTTTGGGGTGTTATTTCATTTTTTTAATTGGGGTATTATTTCATATGAAATTATCCCCCAAAAAATCATTATGAAATAAAGCCCCAATATATTTTTTGTGGGATTATTTCATTTTCAAATTTATAATGAAAACGTTTTTGGGCGCAAGAATTTATCCACTTTGGTATACAGAACACCGGCTTCGCTTACTAAAGCTTCTCTGCGTAGCTGGGTCGATTCGGTATTTTTGTACTATAGAGGAGAAAATCGTGGCGCTATGCAGAGAAGCTTTAGTTAGCGAAGCTGGTGTTTGGTATACCATAGAGGAAAAAGTCATTGCGCCCGGCCGAAGTCCGGCTATGCAGAAAAGCCTTAGTTGGCGAAGCTTGTGTTTGGTATATCATACCATGATATCTTTTGCGTGATTCTTTAAAGCAAAAGTGTATAATTGATTGTATTAAATATACTGGGCTTTTATTTCATTTCGGAAATTCGGGTTTTATTTTATATGAAATAAGCCCCCAAAAATTAGGGAATTATTTCATTTATGTTTGGGGCGTTATTTCATTTCGTTGGGGGTTAATTTCATTTTCAAAATTGGGGCTTTATTGCATATGAAATAAGACCCCACGCTTTGGGGGGTTATTTCATTATTTTTTTGGGGGGTTATATTTTGGGGGGTTATTTCATGCCGCCAAAGCCCACTCTGGTAAAATAATTAAATACGCCTAAAACCGTAGCAGATATAGATATAACGGTAAACTTTCTTCCAGCTTAGCTTCATATGGCCAGAAAAAGTGTTATGCAATTTTGTGATATACGGTCCATAATAAACCTTAGATCCATTTTAAGCAGCTTTCTGAAATTCACTGTAAACGCTAAAACCAATTTCTCCGCTGTATTGAAATTTATGTTTTTTAATACCAGATTTATGTGAGTAAGAACCTTTCTACATGAGACCAACGGTATGTACATTTATGTAAACATATTTGTATGTTTTTATATTATAACAAACAATTTAAGCCATTTTTCATACTATAATTCACTACTCATGGCATAAAAATATGTTTTTGCTTAAACAAGAATCACATGTTTTCAATGACACAGGAAATCGAACATTAATTGAATAATTAGCTATTCCAGAGGTGCAAAATTTAACATTTTTACATATAAAACAATTATAATAAAACACACCATATTGTTTTAGAACTTCTATTTATCTTTGTTCGGCTTGAAAACTCTTAGATTCCCTTTTCTTGTTAAGCATATTTTCGTAATGCACGAAATCTGAATTGAACTCGCTAATCTCGGCAACCATATCGCTGGAATCAGTTTCATCCTCCATTACTTTTATGGCCATTTTCTCAATGTATCGACAAACTGTCTGTTACTTAATGTCAACATAAATTTATTGGACCGATAAACTTTCCGTTAACGATTTTGGGTTTCTCAATACACCGACAAAAAACATTGTTTTTAGCTGGCAACGCCACTCAAAATACATGTAAAAGTTGGGAGTCAGCTCATTGAATTTATCTGTACGGCAAATAAAAGGAAAATAAATAATTGGCAGATGAGTGCCGGTTAGCTTTGCGATAAAATCGAAGCAAATGAGACATTGAGAAAACCAGATTTCTTTAATGTGCATTTTTTCGTTGGGAAAAAAGATAATCGCCTAATGAGAAAATGGCCATTAATGTTTTAAAAAATCTGCAATTTTGTTATTCTCACACATATTTATTCAATTTTGAATTGCAGCCAAATAAATATCGAGGGTTATTTTTCAAATAGTGCAATTAAAATTTTTCAAAAAATTTTTTTTTATAGAATGTTCACTGACGGAAGGGTTATCTGTTATTTAAATTTAAAAAAAAAAAAATTCCCAAAACGTTTTTTTTTTCATAAATGTTGTTTTGTGCTATCTAACACAGACCTTTTTTTTTTGGTAAAAAAGTGCTATCTACATAAAAAATATTACTTTATATAATAAAATGATAAAAAGCGTTATTACAAAGTAGACATATTATACATCAAAGGGTTGGGAATTGTGTCTCGATATCATAAACTAATATAATTTTTAAATTTGTTGTAGAAATTTTGCAAAAAACTACAAAAAATTGTTTTATGAGTTTTTGTAAACAATATAAATTTTAATTTATCTAATAAAATCTTTGTTAGCTAATATTATTAATGAAATTTTACAAGTAAATACATGTTTTAATGCTTAATACAAACCAGCTCAAAAATTTTTAAACTTACAAAACGAATCACACAATTCCCAAAAAAAAAACCGCCGAAAATTTCCTAAAATTAGTGTTTTTTAAAAATATAATGGCTACCAAGCACAGGTCTTAAGCGGCCCATACACTTGCAATAATATTGTATATGATATTCGCCATATTATTTCAATTTTGTCCTATATTATACAATAAGTCGCACAATGGTTTCATCCATTCTATAAAAAGGTGAACATAAACTATAGGAATAACATAAACAGCGTTGTACAATGTTGCCAATACATTTCACTTGCTTTTCGTTGTGTAATAAAAATCCAAAGTCTTTTGATTGTTGCCAATATATTGTGCTACCATCGAATATCGCATACACATTGGCGATATAATTGTACAATACGTAAAATTTAACAATTTTATTGCAAGTGTATGAGCCGCTGTAGTATTCATATAGCCAATTATTATACACATATCGGGTCATACAAAGTCGAACGATTCGCCCAAAATTGGACCGTCCGAATGGACCACCTCAGACAAAGTCATGGCCAAAATTTACTTGTACATGATATTATACAAATAAGACTGTTAAGCGAATTTATTTGTATAATATCTTTAAATTTTCTAAAATCTTTGGATGAAGTTTCCTGATGATCTATCCTATGCAACCAGTGAAATGCGTATGTTAATAGCTTAACCAATCAGCAACAAATTTCAGTGTTTTTATCAAAAATAAAAATTAGGAATTAAGCACGACAAACAAAATCTTGTTGATAATTCACAAAAACATATTTCAAACAAATTATGATTAATTTGAGTCTTATATTTCCAAGATACTGGACCAACTATGGAGTACTCGGCAAGCGCATTTCTGTTAAAAATTATTTTTAGCATCTAGCTAAAATTAAGAATTAAGAATCGTTTTTAGTTTTTGTTATACCTGAGATGTCCTAATTTGGGAACCTATAGCACCTCTCCTGCTTAGTCTATAGACCTCAAATCCAATACCTGAACTCGACTACAACTTTTTAATTTTCACTTCAAACTGCATTCCAATCGGAACAACGGTTTATAAAATATATAATTATTTCCATTTTTTCCAAATTTCCCACACTGTGCAGCGATCATATAAATATAAGCGAACCCCTTATAATCTGGCCCACGTTCTTTTCAACTTAGCAAACGGAGGCATTTCCAAAGCATTGAAGTCTGCTATTTCGCAAGAATATTATTATTTTTATGAAAATTTAAAATATGTGGATAAAGTTTAATTATTTATTGCTTTTCAATAAACATTAGTGTACAATTTTAACTTAATTTCGAGTTCAGTTAACATGATTATGCGTTTCTTTAAATTTAACTAATTATTTTAATAAAAAATCGTGTAACTTAATTAAAGTCTCAAAAAGTATTCATTACAGCTAATTTTTTTTTGTTCAAATAGTGCTAATTGCTTATTTAAATGTTCAAGTCGATAAAATTTTAATTTGTAAATAGTGCTATCAGACATATAAGCGCGAATAACTGGAATTGAAAAAAAAAATTAATATATGTATGATTAAGACGTTCATTTTTAATAACATTGTAAAATAAAGTTTAGTTATATCTCCTAGAGTTATCGAAAAAATCAGTTTTTTCGCTCTCCTGTAAAGTTGTGATTTTTTAGATAGCACTATTTGAAAAATAACCCTCGATATGTAGTTTTAAAACCAATCAACACTTAAGGCTGTTTTACAAAAGTGATTTGGTCAAACTTTTACAGATTTAAAACTTTTCGGCGGGAAAGTACACAGAATAGTTATCACAAAAAAATAATCAACGATTGCACCAGTGTTCACTCATTTTCCTATATGTCGTTATTTTAAAAATTTTGATGACATTTTGGTGCTTTACAAACAAGAAACTAATGGCCATTTTCTCAATGTATCGATAAACTAACTGGCTGCTACTTAATGTCAACAAAAATTTATTAGAGCTATAAACTGTCCGTTAACGATTTTGGTTTTTTCAATATACCGACGAAAAACATTGTTTTCAGCTGGCAACACCTCTTAAAATACATGTTAAAGACGGGAGTCAGCTGATTGAATTTATCTGTACGGCAAATAAATGGAAAATAACTAATTGGAAGATGAGTGCAGCAGCCGTATTCCGTAATTCGCTAAAGCTAAATCTCTATCGCTAAAAATCTATAAAGTTGATTTAGCAATGTTTGGCTACAAATGTAATTCAGTAACGTGCATTGCTAAATTTGGCAATGCAAAACAAATTTAATTTGCCGCAATTTCAGCTTTTAGTGTCATCGCTAAAAATTTTAAATTTTGTTTTCTCTAAGGAATTTTAGCGATCGAGATTTAGCTTTAGCTAAGCGAATTACAGAATACGGCAGCTGCTGGTTAGCTTTGCGACAGAATAGAACAAATGAGACATTGAGAAAACCAAATATCTTTAATGTTCAGTTTTTCGTTGGGAAAAGAGATAATCGTATAATGAGAAAACGGCCATAAGAGCTGCACTTTTTAAGAATAGACAAACAAAAAAGAATTTGGCAAGGTGTTAAAAAGAGAGAATAAAAATTATTAAAAAAAAGTAATCGGTAGCTAAGCTGCAGCCGTTTTTTAGCCGAAAATTTTTCGTCGGCGGTGGCTACAAATATTTTCATCGGCGGCTGGCTAACAGCCGGCTAAGCCGCTTCGGCGCAGGTCTCTGGTTCATAGCTTACCATGGCTCCAATATAAATTCCCCTCCTGAAAATCATTTAAGTTCGGCTTAAACTGTTACGAATCATGATATTTTACTCAAGCTAGTTAAAATTGCTAAAAAAAACATTAAACTTTCTTATTGTCGGTAAATAATTTATTAAGGATCTAAACCGCATCCAATTTTAATGCAGATGTCTGTTTTTATAAGGATAAATTTATAATAAATAGACATCATATAGAACTGTCGGTGGCCGGTATCAAAGATTCGGCACAGCCGAATATGGCACTCTAACTTGTTTTTAATTTTGCCCTTTTTGTGGAGTAAATGGCTATGAGTTGTATCTTAGAACTTCTTTGTTACCCCATTTTTATTTTTACCAATTAACATACAAATAAAGATTATAACAAATTCGAAACTAATCTAAAACATATAAATTTGGTTATTTTCGGGAATACAAAGTTCATTATTAATATCGAGCCCTAACAGCGAAAATAATGTAAGCGACATGATTTTCAATTTTCGTTTTTTTTAATAAATGACTTTATTGGCAACACTTGCATCATCTCCTAAAATATCATGGTCACATAATGTACCGTTACGATTTTATAGCAAAAACAATTTTAATTTAAGCGACAAATTTCATACAAAATTAATATGAAATAAAACAAAAAAGCTCTATCCTGTAAAATTTGATTTTTGGCGCTTACATTATTTTCGCGGTTAGGGGTCGATATGATTTCCGTATGACGTGCTAAATTCCAAATTTTTCATATTTGATAAATACACTGAAATTTATTGTTGAGGGTAGGCAAGCTTCTATGCGGATTTCACTGGTTGCTTAGCCCAGCTCATCAGGAAACCTTTTCCAAAGATTTTAGAAAAACCAAAAATATTAAAGAAATAAAACCCTCAGGCGAATAAGAATTATAAACACTATAAGTCTTACTTGTAACAATGTCAAAGCTCAAACAAAACACCAATAATAAACAGTGAGTTTATCTTTTCTTACATCCCCCTACAATTGGTTGGGTTCTTTCCGACTCAAATTGTAGTTGTAAGTGGGTTAAAAGAAAAAACAAAATTAAAAAACAAACCGCTTCATTCTATTGTCTTCGTAAGAAAACAACAAAAAAAAAAAACCCCAATTTGCCAACTCAGTTTTATGCACAGGCAAATGCAATTATATTATCAAAGTTATTTTCGGGAATAACAAGTTTATTTTTAATACGATTTCCGTAGGACGTGCCTAATTCCCAATTTTTCATATTTGATAAATACACTGAAATTTATTGTTGGCTTTCTAAAATCTTTGGAAAAGATTTCCTGATGAGCTGGCCTAAGCAACCAGTGAAATGCGCATTGAAGCTAGCTTTCCCTCAACAATAAATTTCAGTGTATTTATAAAATATGAAAAATTGGGAATTTAGCACGTCATACGGAAATCGTATTAATAATAAATTTGGTACTTTTTTGAAATTCTAACATTTGTATGATGAAAATTGACCCTTACTTTAGTGCTTTTGTACAAAATATTTTTCTCCATTCATTGACATATACACACAGAAAAAAATACCAATGTTTAAATAACATGACGAAATGTTGATTGAGAATCATAGTAAATTTCTGCAAAAGTATGCCCTTTAGTTAAATTTATCATTATTTCATATTAATTTTAAATGAAAAATATTAAAATAACCTTAAATCACGTTTAATGTTAAAAAACATTGTTCAATATTGAATCCATACAAACCTGTTTTTTTATATTAAAATCAAAAGTGTATCTTGTTAAATTTACATGCATACATACTTAAGTATGTACATTTTTTTATTTTCATGTTTAAAATATGTTATAAAAAGAAAACAATTCCCGTATTCTTTTAATTAAAATTATTTAGTTAAATAGTACATGAAGTTTGCAAAGTAGAATGATGACGAAAACCATAACTAGGGATACTGCTGATGCTTCTGTTAACAAAGGAGAATACAAAATAAGTGAACCATGTGTTACAGGTTTAAGTGTTTCGATTATTCTTAAATAAATGCATATGTTGTCTCTGAAGCTGCTTTATAAAAAAAAATTATCAAAAAAGGGAAATACGGGAAATAAAATATCTTTCTTTTACTTTGCCGTGCTGCATGTGGTGTTCTTTGAATTTTCTATAATATTAGAAACATAAATTATAGGTGCAGGGTTCTAAGTGAATTAGAATCTATAAGATGAAAAAGATGTTTTTCAACTGGTACTTTTTAAATTTTTGTTAACATTGGACCTAGAAACATCAAATTAAACATGCGTGGTCCTGAGTGAATAAGAATCTGTAAGAGTGAGCTTTTTGGTACTTTTGCGTTCTACAACTGGTACTTTTTTTCAAGACCAAATGAAGTCTTCCCGCTTGTTGTATTTTTTTTAATTAAAATTTTCTTCTTAACAGTTTTATAAAATGTATGTAATTTCTTTCTTCTCTTTAAATGAAAATTAGCCAATTAACAAATAATAATAATTTAAATAAATCATAACAAAGAAAAACAAATCTACATTGGAAAACCATATTTTTTATTTCGAAAATTGCTTTTATTAATTTGCAAATTATAGATCTAAAATCGCAAGGCGGAAGAAAGAGAGTGAGAGAGAAAAAAATGGAAAAATAAAATGAGTAAAATAAAGGTGATGATTGTCAGGGGTGTTATGGAAATCGAAAATTTTCAACGTCGTTTTTTAATAAGATTTCTCTAATAAAATAATTTAAGACAAATATACAAATATTTGTCTATTAAACAGAAATTTGTTACAAAAATAAAGTGGATTAAAAACAGCTTCCAAATTCTTGCGTAGTGGAAGGGAAAACACTGAAGGACTAATTGAACAAAAACATTTTACTACACTTATTATGAAATTAAAAAACTTAATGATGTTGGAATTTTAGAGCTTATCATAGCTTTCATTGATATTTATGTATAGTCTGGTTAAATTTTAAGGACCGATGTTTAATGTGAACCGCACCTAAAAGTCAAGTTTTTTTCTGCATTTTATTTGACATTTCTCAATTTCAGACTAACTCAATTTGAACCATAGAAAGATACACACATAATCGAACAACGTCCTAAAGTTTTTCAAGCTTATTATGAAAATGGTTTTCACTTCGTGATTTTTTCGGTAAATTTAAGCGTCCAAATGTGCGTACAATCGGAAAAATCGTGCAAAAACTTTGAGCCGGGTCTATAGGAGATGTGAAAACACCAGTGCATGGTCGTACAGCTCTTACAGCAGGAAATATTGCTGCTGTTCGCGATAATGTGCCCAATAATTGCACCTTTCACGCTCATCGTTGATGAACATTATGCATAAAGACTTGCATTTACACGCTAACAAGGTGCAATTGACTCAAGAACTAAAGCCTCTTGACCATTCCAAACGTCGTCAATGGTCAGAATGGTGGCAAGAAATGGCAACAGTGGATAATAAATTTTCGAAGCAAATCATCTTCAGTGATGAGGCACATTTTCACCTCAGTAGGTTCGTCAATAAGCAGAATTGCCGCATTTGGGTGAATGATAATCCAAGAGCTATTGTCGAAAAGCCAATGCACCCACAAAGAGTGACTGTTTGGTGCGGTTTATGGGCTGGTGGCATCATCGGGCCGTGTTTTTTCCAAAATGAGGCCGGTCAGGCAGCTACTGTGAATGGTATTTTTTCCAAAATGAGGCTGGTTAGGCAGTTACTTGGTGTTCGCTATCGTGAGATGATAATGAACTTTTTATGGCCCGAATTGTAAAATATGGATGTGAACGTTATGTGGTTTCAACAGGACGGTGCCAATTGCCACACCACTAACGAAAAATGGCTCTTTTGCGCGACAGATTCAAATGCCATTTTATCTCACGTGGTGGCGATTTCAATTGGCCGCCAAGATAATAAGATTTGACACCGTTGGACTTCTTTCTTGCGGGTTATTTGAAAGAAAAGGTGTACGTCGATAAGCCAGCAACAATTCAAGAACTAAAGGATGAGATAATTTGGCACAATAACGGCATAGAACCACAATTATGCCTCACCGTCATCGAATCATCGGATGGAGGAGTGCTGCCGAAGTCGCGGCGGCTATTTAGCCGATATTTTGATATATTTATAATTAAATCATACGAATATTATCATAATGAAAATAAATGACAAATATTTCCTAAATAACTTGTGTTTTATTCGAAATCAACATCGGCCCTTAACCTCTTAAGACCCGAGCATTAACCCATTGAATTTTTACATTTCTTATATATTGTTTACACCTTTTGGTGAGGAATTAAGAAAACTGTATATTTTTTTAAAAAAATTTTATTTGAATTCTTAGAAATTAAGGGGGCACATATGTATGTGTACCTCAGGTCTTAAAATATGAAAAATTTCAACGTAAAATCTTAATTTCTTAAGATCAGAACTGAACCGATTAAGTAAAGGGCTTACTAACTATTTGTTTTATCTTATGAGGTGTAATTTAAATTTCGGTTTTTATTATTTTTTTAATTTTTTATTTAAACTGGTAGAAAAAGAGGTGCACATATGTGTACTTCAGGTCTTAGCGATTAGTTATTGAGGAAAAATATCCCAACAGTATGGTTTTTTCAAACAGTTAAATTCAGATGTAAAATAATGGCTAAAACTTCTTAACCCTGCCATCTTTTGATATTGTTTTGAAGCGCAGTAGCTTAAAGCAAGTAATTAAACTGTTTCTATTGGTCACACGATGTCGCTAGTCTTTAAAACTTGTAATATTTTAAGGTGCACATATGTGTACCCATGGTCTGAAGAGGTTAAAATATAACCGCCCTTTATTTATTTGGCAGTGAAATTATGAACTCTAATCACTTTAATTTGTTTCAAAGTTACCATCGCTGCACAAAAAAGTTTGGGCAATAATATTGAAAATCATAAGAAACTATTTTTTTTCGAAAAATTTTATTTGGAAATAAAATTAAAGTTCTATGCAAAATAGAATCGCATAACAAAGTTTTTATGGGTGGGACCATAAATTCAAAATGAGCATTTCTCAAAAAAAAAAAAAAAAAATACACTGTTACTGTCGCAATCATTAAAAATCGAGATTTCTTTATATGTATTTGTTTACGATAGAAGAATAATAACTACATATTTTCAATTTTCCAAACATTTCCTCAAATTTTAATGATTGTAGGCCTACTAAGCACCAAACAAATATTTTATATTTCTACCAAGATGATTTGTTTGTTTGTTTCTGTTTGATATTTTTGTGGAAGAAATATTCTTAAAATATGATATATAATGATATCTTCTATATATATAAAAATGAAAAATGTTTGTATGTTTGTTTGTGTGTTTGTTTGTTTGTTTGTTTGTTGGCTTATAGACTCCGAAACTACTGAACCGATTTTCCTGAAATTTTTACAGTAGCATCACGTGAGCTCTAAAAATAAAATAGGCTTCTTATTTTTTCGATAGGGACAAGCGAATTGGTAACCCCATTGGATACCAATATTAATTATCGCATATATTAAGAGCCGCTGCACGCATTTTGTTGAACTATTGTTAGTAGGATCTTCTGATCCTCAAAATTGAAATAAAATAGCAGCGGAGGAAGTGGTTCCCACATAGGACGCCAATGTTTAATATCGCATATCTTAAGAACTGTTATAGTGGTAATGTTCAAACTTTGCAGAAGTCACTCTTATGGTATACTTTACTTTTGAAAATAAAAATAAAGCGGGTAGGCGCAGAGAGAAAATACCTCCCATAGGATGCATATATTAAATATCTCTCAACTGAAGGAGTGGTTAAAGTAGTGTAGCGAAGCGCACCGGGTTAAGCTGGTTTATATTAAAGTATGTTTGTAAACCAAAGAACTGAGAGGGAAAGGCAAACTTTCCATTTAAAAGCCGTTTTTGATTTCTTTTAATTTGCTGCAATAACTTTTTATATAAAAAGTGGTTGCCACTATAATTTTTTTAGTTCATGGCATTTTATCCTTCAAAGTTGTTGACCTAATTTTGTGTACTAACCAATACACACACACACCCACAAAATGTCAATGTCTACTTTACCCACAAGATGTACATGTTTGTTAATACTTTTTTCGCCCTAAAGTAGTCGTCTAAATTACAAACCTGTTGCAATAGCAAACAGAAAAAGGCCAAGAAAATGATATAAAAAAAAACTCTGATTTTTTTCATTTACATAAATAAATGAAAGCGCTTGTTATTTTTTAAAGCTTTCTCGTAATTTAAGTTAATATTTTCTTTTAATTTTATTCCTTTTATTTATTTACCGAACATACTTTTCACCGTAGACAGTTAAGGAGACATTCAACTTTTGCACGAAGTTTGTCTGTTTTGTTCTCGAAAATCTAAAAAGGAATTGTTGAACATCATCTTAACTTGGTTTGTGTGAAAAGACACAAAAAAAAAAAAAATTACTAAGAAGAACAGGCGGTCAAATCCGACTGTACTGAGACTGTACCTTATTTGGGACCCAGGGGCAGTCATGGTATGAGGTTAAAATGCATATGAGTGTTATTTGTTTCAAATATTATTTAGATATAAACATTTGTATATACATATGAGATTTTTTATTTTAAAATGATTTTAGTGACGAGGCTTATATGGAACTTTTCGTCAATTCTAGATGTACTAAAAAAGTTTTATTATAAAAGTTAATTTCGCTTACATAAAGGATGTTTTTTATAGAGTGACACAAGTTTAAATCATAATAAAACAAGTAAGAAAGTATAGTCGGCCAAACCCGTCCATATGATACCCTACACCACAGTATTAAAAACCACATCATGCTTACATGTCCATATAAATATGTATTTATCTATGTTTATAAACTTCTTTAAAATAGGTTTGAAAGTTTGTGAGAGGGAAATTGCCCTCTCTTGCTACTTTGAGAAACTGTATAGCTTATGTATCCATATAGATATGGATCTATCTATGTTTTAAATATCATTAAAATCGGTTTGAGAGGCAGAAATTGCCGCTATCTCCCCTTGTGGTTCTATTTTTTAAAAAATGCATCACTTTTGTGTTCATAAAGATATGGTTCTATCTATGTTTTATATTTCATTAAAATCGGTTTGAGAGGCAAAAAATTGCCCCTATGCCCCTAAAATGCATCCCTTTTGTGTCCAAAAGATGTGGCTCAATCTATGTTTTAAATTTCATTAAAATCGGATTGAGAGAGGCACAAATTTTCCCCTATCTTCCCTCGTGGTCCTACGATTTGGGTCATTTTCAATAGGCTTGGTCCTTGTGCCAAATTTTATCAAATTATCTCCAAAATTGTGACCTGTACTTTACGCACAAGGTAACATGGACAGCCAGCCAGCCAGCCGGACGGACATCGTTAGTTCGACTTAGAAAGTGATTCTGAGTTGATCAGTATACTTTTGAGGTGGGTCTAGGACCAATATTTTAAGTCGTTACACACACCAGCACAAATGCATAATACCCTCTTTACTATTGTGGTGTGGGTATAACAAAGAAATATATTTTTAATATCAATGAAACGGGCTGTATTAGAAATTTGAAAGACAATTTTATGAAATGAATGTTTAAATATGATTTCTCCAATGTGGCCGACACGGCTGGCGTGTAAAAGGCGCAGTACGGAACACCAATTTTCAACAACTTTTCGAAGCATTTGCGGCCGTATTTCGCCGAATACTTTTTGAATGCTGATTTCCAGGTGTTCAATTGTTTATGGTTTATCGACGTAGACAAGTGGCTTAAAATAACCCCAAAGAAAATAATCCAATGGGGTTAAATCACACGATCTTGGTGGCCAATTAATTGGGCCGTTACGTGAAATTATTTTTTCATCAAAAGTTTTTTTGAGTAAATCAATTGTATCGTGGTATGTGGCTCCGTCCTGTTGGAACCACATATCAGCAAGATTAATGCCACGGAATTGAGGTACGAAAATATTTCGAATCATGTTCCTATACCTTTCACCATTGCCAGTAACATTCTGACCATCAACGTTTTTGAAGACCAGCCCATAAAGCGCACCAAACAGTAATTTTCTGTGGATGTTATGATGTTTAGACAAAAAATGTTTGATTCTTCTCACTCTAAATGCGACAATTCTGCTTATTTACGAACCCATTCAACCAGAAATGCGATTCATCAGAAAATAAAATTTTTAATTTTTTGAATTTTTATTTGAACAATTATTTTGATTAAACATTTCAACAATTTGCACGCGTTGCTCTGGTGTTAGTCAATTCATAATGAAATTTCCAAGTTGTGTCATTCTATAAAAAACACCCTTTAATTCAAGGACATTATTTAAAGGAAGCTGTTCAATTTGAACTTATTTTTGGGAGTACTATTTATTCAGTAAAATATGAACTGATTCCAACAAAATTTTAAAAAGTGATTAAGATTGCAATTAAATATTCTTGAGCTGAATGTAGCCTCAATACCTGCGTTAAAAAGTATTGTATAGACACAAGGACTCTATTCCGAAAAAAGTCTGTTTTGTTAAATTATGCAGCAATTCCCATCAAGAGCTGGAGGAAAAATCTACATGAATACCTGCCCTAGGCCCTTCTCCATGGTGGATCTTAGACAGTGGGTGAGAAACAATGCGTTTTGGAAAAATGCTAGCAGCTTGTGTTGAGCAGAAACAGCACCTAGCGATAATCCTTCTTTGTAGAATGATCCCTATTAACTCCTGAGGATGCCCACTTGCAAATAAAATGTATATTTGTACCAAAAATCATGCTAGTATCTCTAAAATTGGCACCATTTTTGTCACATAAACGATAAATTTAGTTTCGCACATAAACAAACAATTAACCGTGCAGCTTGCGAGCTGGGTGGGTCTAGGACAAACGCCATACACACATTAGCAGAAACGCAGAATAACCTTTAGTGGTGTAGGTTATAACAACAACAACAACAAATACAACTTAAGAAAAACAGAGGCAGCTGAGATAATTTAATTTTGAAATTAAAATTATTTTAACAGTAATTTAGTTGGCATTATAAATTAAGGCCAGTGCGTGCTTAAATTTTATTTAGGGGTTTTTTAAGAAATAAGAAATAATTCAAAAATTGAGGGGTGGTTTTACGTAGGCTGATTGAAAAACTTGTAGTGTAGTATTCCAATCGAACTAATTCCGGCCATTATAGAATTTGAATTTTATACAGATCATGTAGTTGGAATTTTGAAACTTATTTCTCAAGGGATTTAATGTCTAGACTTCACTTTCGAACGACTTAACAGAAATTAATGACTTTTATGGCAGTTTGATCGAGTGTAGTTATATATGAAACAATTCCATAATTTACCATAGATTCCACGTAAACCCATCCTTCCTTTTGTACATTACTTTTATATGATAAGAAACTTTAATGGGAACATCAATGGCGAATTCGGACTTTAGTTCAGAGAGGTCACATAGTGGAAATTCTGTCGGAATATTCACTGCTTGACTACCCCTAGAGGGTAGATTTTCGCATTTATTCCCTTAATAATGCTCTCATTAAATTTCATAAATTCTGTATATAGAGAGAATTTGAAGTTACTCCCGACAATCTACTCATGGGCTTACGGATTTTTGCCTAAAATGTAAGACTCAATTCTGTTTGTACACTTAATCAAATAACTTGAGACGATTGACTCGATACAGAACAGAAAACAAGCTGTTCAGCTTCAATATCACCGATATGTGGGAAAGCATTTAGAAAATGTCTGCTAATAACCACATGACGTTGTAAGGTAATGATTTGCCCATTAAAGAGTTATTTAGTGGAATACTAATTAACCAAGAAAAGTAAATAATATTAAAATTTAGAAGCGGAGAAATAGTTTGCTAGAAAAGAATTCCAAGATTCAGTAAGTGCAGGGAAGCAAGCCCAATGACCAAAGTCAATTTTTCATGAATCAACTCCTAGGGATATTCCCCTCTCAAGCCGAAGTCTCACAGAAGTTGTCAAAAACAAACCATTAGTGGAATTTTTAGGACATCCCTAACCACTACTTAATATTTAAGACACAAAAAAGTACCTTACTGTTGCACACTTTTATGAGTTCATGCATTTAAAAAAGTACTCCGCTATCGGGTGAAGAAACAGCTTTTTATGAACAGCTGTTTTCTATCAGAGGAATAAAGCCTCCGTAAAGACAATCTTTCTGAAAAACAGAAATAATTTCCCGCAAAAACAGTACTAATGGTTCCCTCAACCAAGAGTCAGCCCGGTGCCATGTCACCGGGAGCTTCTGACTCTTGTGTTACCAGATAGCATCACTAGTCAGTAGCGATCGTTAAGATATTAATTTTGGACTTTTTACGAATTCCAGGTATTGGCTGCACATGATTATGCCCCGAAGGACTTAATAGCAAAAGGTTTAATATACTTTCGATGACGGCTACACTATGGGGGGGGGGGGATCGTTTTGCGGAATTGAAAAATCCACGCTAATATGGTAAGAAAACTTTAGTTGTTTCCTCTTGGGTTTCTTATTCAAACGATACCGTGCCATCCTATAAATTCTAGATATTTTGTTTATTGTTAATGATATGATATTGATATATCAACAAAGCAGAACTTAATGCCGCATAATACCGCATTTATTGCAAATTAAATTTCGGAAAGGAATTATTTCCTCCAAATTATTATTATTCCTTGAAATTCCTATATGGAACATTGGGCCTCAATAACCGATCCCCAACGAGTTCTATCTAATGATGCTCTTTTGGCTTCATTCCAGGTTAATCCAGCAGTTTGTAGTTCGGCTTGAACTTGGCGCCTCCATGTATTTTTGGGTCGTTTCCTTCTTCTTGCTCCCTTTGGCTTGTAATTAAGGAATTTCCTATTGATGTCATTGGCTGGTTAACGTTATGCATATTTTGATCTCATGGTCAATTGGAAGTGCTTTCTCTCTAAGTCAATTGGAAGTGCTTTCTCACTAAGCCATAACTCTAAGTTTGTTATAGTTTGAGGCCAAAATATATTGAGGATCCGGCGGAGGTATTTATTGACGAGGACCTGTAGTTATTGTACATTAAGGCTCTCCAGATCTCCAAGCCATAAAACAGTGCTGACTTGACATTGCTATTGAATACTTTAATTTTTGTGAATACAGCAATGATAGCTGCCCTCCAGAACTTTTCCAAGACTCCAAACGCTTGCTTAGACTTAGTCAGTCTGTATTGAATATCCTCGCTACAGCCACCGGAAGTAGCAATAATGCCGTCCAAGTAGCAAAATGTTGTAGCATCTTCAAGCTGTTTCCTCATCAGTGAAAAGCGTTTTCGAGATATTTATAATCAGTCCTGCATTCATCGCTTTATCTGTTATGCTATTTAGCATTTGTTGCATGTCTGCTGATTGTGTGACATTAAATAAATATCGTCCGCATAGTCAAGGTCTTTAAATCTTCCAGCAAAGCCTATTGCGATCACGTGCATGTGATTCACAGATTGACTCATAATTACATCAAACACGATATTGAACAGTAAGTGGAATAAAACACACCCTTGCCTTGCACCAGTTTCAACGCTTAAGTTTTCGCTAACTTGACCTTCATGGAGCACTGAGCAAGTTGCAACCATTTACAAACATTCCACGAGTCTGATCAATTTATCTGGAATTCCTTTACACTGCATCGCTTTCCATATGGCGGAGTGATGGAGTCAGTCAAATGCACGTTGGAAATCTTTAACAGATACAGCGAAGACTTTTGATGTGTTCTATGAAGTAAATCATATACCGTATGCTATTTAATTCGCTTTTTTTACTCGTATGCCAACACTAAGACGAAAATTGTCCAGGAAAAAACTTTTTGCTCGGTATCAGTTTATAATTCTAGGAATATTTATCCTTTAATAGCTTGACCAGTTTTTTACCCTACTAATCCTTCCAGGTATAAAGCGTTTGATATTCTTTTTTGGCGTTGAATTATTCTTCCTGGTTTAAGTTTTCGAAACACATGAGCTGTTCATAGTTCGAATCAAAAAAGCCTTTCTTTTTCAAAGCACTGCAGAAGCAATTTCGACACGAAAATACTTCGCAGTCTTTCGACTTCAATTCATGTGGACCCCAATTTACTTTTGTTCCAATTAATTGTTATTCCCTTGATGAAAGGGAGTTCTGCTTGTTTTTCTTGTCATGGACTTTCATCGAGAAATGTCTTTCTATATCTTCAAACTTTTGCAGTTTCCCAGAAACTTTTTGGTTTTCAGATTTCACAGTTCTCTCCATTTATCTCCTAACATGTAAAAGCCACGATTTCCAAATAAAAAATTCATAAATTGTTGCAAGCGTACTCAGAAAACTCAGAGAAAAAATATTTTTCAATGTGGCCACCTTCAACAAAACTCTTTTTAACCAATGTTTTTTGAACATATTATGGTTTCTTTAACCATATTATTGTCAACGGCAACCAAATTATAGTTAAATCAGTAATCCATCAAGAAGCCACAACCATATTCTGGTTGATTCCGAATAATTACCAATATAGATTTTTCTGAGTCTTAGTATCCCAAACAGTGTTGACACATTTATCTTTCTTGGAGTTAAGAACAGCCTTGAATTGGAAAGAAACAGAGAAGATCAAATTTATCTTATGCATATAAATGGTAGTTCACATTCCGAATTTTTATTGAGTAACGTAACCTTTAATATTCTTCAATGTTCACTTCGTTTTTTCAACCCTCTATATGTCAGGACATGCCGAACAAACTTTGCTATGTCAGATCCAATAAGAAAATTATGCAGCTGTTTCAATGAAATGTATAACTTTGTCGACTATGCTCTGAGCATTAATATCATAAAAAGCAATATCATATTATATTATGTTTATTCTAATCTTTCTTTCTTTGCATAAATAAATAAATTATTATGTTACTACACTAAGATAGTCTGTAAGGAACTTGTCCATAGACTTAAAGTAAATAAAAAAAATTCTTCCTGGTAGCATTTGAGTTGTTCTTATTCTCTTTTCCAACAACTTTTCGCACTGTCTTCGTATATTGCGTAGTCGTTACGGTTATTTATGCTGACAAGTGTTTCAATGGCAGAGTTCCTTGATTTTAACTGATGGATTTTGAAAAATTTTGTGGGAGTTTTTGTTTTTTTACATTCTTCTACATTTTTTGTTGTTGCTTTTCTGTTGTACGTGGCTTCGTTCGTTTGTTTGCTTATTTTTTAGACGCTGACGACTACGTTGACGTTGTTGATAATGATTTTCTTATTGATGATAATGAGGTTCCTGTTCATCATGTTTTTGTTTATGATAATAACGATGAGGTTGATGTTTATACGTATTTTTGCAATTTTATTTATTTACAATATTGTGTTTTTTACTCGTTGTTTAATTTCTATGTTTAAGTGTGTGAGAGTGTGTTTCCCTAACAGCATTTTCCATAAATGAGAAAAGAAGAAGAGAGTGTATTTTAATAGAAAACGGTTTTTTTACAGTTGGAAAATATATTTTTTTTTCCCCCAAATTTCCTCAGTTGAACGTGAACTTGCAAACTGTACGTAACAGTAAAAAATAATAGATTTTCATACGCGCTAAAATTTGAAATTCGTCTTATTGAGTGAGAAACTATAAGCGAACATAATTTTATTGTTGATTTATGTTTGTTTTAAATCGTACGTGATTGAAAGGAAGCAACAAATGATTGAAACAAAAACAAGAAGTGTTAATTTGATAGAAAAATAAACAAAATTAAAATGTGTTTAAAATAAAGTATTTTTTTTAAATTAAAAATAAAATGTTCAATAAATACAAATCAATTGGAATGTAAATAAATGGATTTTTAAAAGGCGTTAATACAAACAAATTTATTCGTAAAAATATATTTTTCCAATTAATCATATTTTAAAAAATTTTAATTTGTAATGAATTAATAAACAAAAAAACAAAATTAGTTGAACATTTTTGAAGTTTTTTGTAAAATTAAAAAAAAAATAATAATAATAAATTTGCGATGAGTTTAAAAAAACAGTGGTAATTTGTTAACTATAAAATATATTTTATAAAAAAAAAATAATTTAATATTTTAAAAAATATCATTAAAACTATTAATATTGTTTTGTTAAAAATATATATATAAAAAAAATTATGCGCTTGGCGCGCATTCGAAATGTTAACCTTTATATGTATGTATGACTCTTGCGCATTCATCACACTGTATTTGACAAAAGGCTCGGGTTATGCTAGCTTTTAGCGCCATTTTATTTTCGGGCTTTTGTAAACATAAGGCTGCGACTTGAGTTAACCTCACAAGAAATTATCTAATGGGGACAAATCGCACGATCTCGGTGTTCAGTTTATGTCACCTGCACATAAGATGACAAATCGCTCGTGCAGAACGTTCTATGTAGCACGAAGTGTGTGGTACGTAGCTGCGTCCCTTTGAAACCGAATGTCGCTGGTCGCCACATCATCAAATTCAGGCCAAAAGAAGTGGGTTATCGACGACCTACAGCGCTCGTCGTTAAAGTTAAAAAACGTTGTGTTTTTGTGAATTTCTTAAATTTTTACATGCACAGACTTAAACACCAAATGTTGTTTAGTTTTAAATCCGATTTGTGACTTCTAATGCCATTTCTGGTGCATATTTGTATGGCGTTTAGGCAAAATCGTTGACCCTTTTTTCCAGTTTTTATAGGCTTCGTCTTTGGGCTAACAGCGATTATGTACTAATAATTTCATCAAATTCTCGTTAAGGTTAAATTATTGAACAATTTCAATGGGCCTAAGCGAAAGAAAATATGCTTAATTATGTTACAAGCACTTGATACAAGAAAAATTTATGTACAAAATTTTATCTTGATTACAATCTACATTCCTATTCCAGAAGATCACTTCCATGGAAGCTGGATGACGTCTTGATCCAATCGTTATTAATTTCAATAGACTCCGAGGATAGGCTTTTAAATTTTCGACCATAATTCGAGTGTATTGTAAAGGCCTACATTAATGTATTTGAAAATAAAATTCACAAAAAAAGTCAAATGTTTGTACAAAACGTTTGTCTACAAGCACAATGAAAAATCCTATGCGTTACTGTTCCCAGCCCGATTTTTATGGTGTTGTTAGGGTACACGAATTCAAGAAAATACACTCCATACAGTACTTGTCTCCTTTAAAACCTTTAAGTACACAAAAATATGTTTGCCTATAATCCTAGTATTTGAAAATAACTTCTTGCTGTCGGCAAAAGTGTGTGATGTTTGATTTTCTGTTGTATGCATACAAAGAATTTGTGAGTTTTACTTGTGTTTTGTATGTGGCGTACTCATAGAAAGAATTGCTTTTGCAAAGAATTGTTGTTGCAATGTTATCCAAGAGATAAACATTCAAAATATTTCGTAAATGCTTGTGCCAAACTCACATTAAAAAAAGTTAAGAATGTGTTTATTTTTTGTTACAACCCTGCAGATAATAGGACCAGTCAAAACACGAGTGTAAAGAGTAGCCCACAAGGGACTAGGAACAGTCCAAAAGTAACCCAAACGTATGGAAAAACATTACGATGTCCTAGGGGAGGACCATATAACCCAGCTTTGGACTACAAAGGAGTAGTTTTTAAACAACTCCATGGTATACTCAAGAGGATTAGTTTTGAAGTCGTTTAAAAACGAAAGCATGTCGTTAAAAAACGAAGCCATGTCGTCTGACTACAAACACTTTTTAACAATGACATGGTCCATGCTTGCATTACATCGGACCAGTCCATGAAGTAGTCCATTTTATCAAAATGGATCAGGTGGTCCAATATTATTTTGCAGGGAACTCTCATTGCTGTGTGTATTTTTCATTCCCTTGTTAATTTTTTATATCCGCACTTTCACTACAGTAAAGCATTTTTTTTTTGCTTCTTCACGTTCACACACTGACGGTAATACGTAGTCTTTACTTCGCTTCAGTATTTTTTGTGCCTACGCCACACAGTTAGATTTAAATTTGTGTTTAAATGGAATTGTGCAGGCCTCTAGTGGTAAGGTCGACTTTTTAGTCCCAAAGTCATTCGGTGTAGGCGCTGGATATCAAAAGTTTTTTAGGGGAAGATATTTGTATGGGAACTAATAAGCTTTGTTTAAAGAAAATATTTAAAGCAGGATTGTGATCTTTGTTAAGATAACAAAAGACAAAAAATGGATAAATATGTATTGTCTAAGGCTTTATTAAGAGCGAGAAGACCCATTATATATTTTATGGATAAAAAAATATTTTTCTTATCGCAAATCTAAATAGTGTCTTAGTAGGAGTACAGTTAAGTTCCTTTTGTTTGATAAATTTAAAAATTAAGCATTCGCTATCACGTAAATTCTTAATTATGCGCTCAAAAACAACAAGTCCCTTTTTGTTACTTGATTAGAACAACGTCTCAAGATTTTGAACACAATATATTGAAGAAATTTTATGCAAATTCAATACAGTTTAATCTGAATTAAAAAAACGTTTAAACAAAAACAAAAATCTCGTATAAATAATATAATAACGTATAAATTTAAATTAAATTCTATAAATTGCAACCCTCTGCTTTTAACAAGTTTTTACTGCCGACGAAAAATTTCAACAACAACTACAAATTCAAACAAACACCCAGCAACTGTCAGCAACAAGTGTTTCAGACGTGTTTTGAGAAAATAAAGACACATTGTTGTTGCAGCTACTCTTTTTATACACACAGAAAAAAAATCAAGTTAAAAACGTAGAAAACAAGGTTGATTTAAAATTTTTCGGTGTTGATTTTGCTTCATAAGTTTTTTTTATGTTAATTCAACCTGATTTAACAATAACTTGCGAACAATACTTTTTTCTTTTAAAATAACTATGATTCATGTAAATTTAGCATTGAAGAAAAGTTAGAGCAAAATGTCATTTATATTGAAATAACAATCCAAATCACGTTGAATGAAAGTTATTTCAAGTTGAAACAACGTGAATTTCATGTTTGGGCGTGATATAACAGTGTGAAGACAACATATGCATTTATTTAAGAATAATTCAAAACACTTAACCCTGTAACGCATGTTTCACTTATTTTGTATTCCCCTTTGTTAACAGAAGCATCAGCAGAATGGGTCGATATGGTTTTCGTCATCATTCTACTTTGAAAACTTGATGTACTATTTAACTAAATAATTTTAACTAAAAGAATACGGAAATTGTCTTCTTTTTCATAAAAAAAATGTACATACTTAAGTATGTATGCATGTTAATTTAACAAGATACACTTTTGATTTGAATATAAAACACAAGTATTTATGGATTCAATATTGAACAATGTTATTTTAACAGTGAATAATATTAAATAAACGTGATTTAAGGTTATTTTTATATATTTTTCATTTAAAATTAATATGAAATAATGAGAAATTTAAATAATTCTCAATCAACATTTCGCCATGTTAATTTTACATTGGTACTTTTTTTTTGTGTGTACCATTTTCTTAAGTGGATAATAATGGTATAATAAGTTTGTAAATTCTTATGTTATAATCAGAAATAATCTTCTAAGACCCCAGAAGTGTATATTAGTTACGGGCTTCTGACCAGAGAACGGCTTTGTGCAATTGCATTAAATGCACAGTAACAAATACACTCGCTTGCGGTCATACAATCAAACTTGCGCAACCGCAAACATTCGCTGCTGGTTTGCAGTCATTCAAATAATGCACATCGTGCTTTGTTATTTATACAATCGTTAGCTTCGTTTTTTACTAAAGATGTTTGTGTGTTCGGTGCGACAATTATTGTTTTGGTAAAGAAAAAAATTACAAACAAAAAAAGCCAGAAATCAAGCAATCATCACTCATGAAGACATTCAGCAGTAACTATGTATGTAGTTACTACATTGTAGTACAAGAAAAAAAAATTGAAATGAAACTACCCAGGCAGAAATTACGACTCTTCTAAATATTATGTACCGCCACAACCCTGTAAATACAAAATTGTGACTCTACCAAAAACCATCACAACACTGTAGATACAAAATTACAACCTTAGTTTTTTAATACCGTTTTGAAATAAGATTCAACACCGGTACAACACCCTAAATGCAAATATACGACTTTAGTTTTTTTTAAATCGTATTTACCATAAAACTATACCGCTACAACACTGTATATACAAGAATTAAACCTTAATTTTCTAATACCGTGTTTATAATAATTCTAAACCGCTACAACGCTGTATATGCAAAAATTAAGTGTTATTAATTTAATAGTGTCGTATTAAAATGAAAACACAAAAACTATTTTAGGTTAGAAAATATACAAATTTCTGCTTGTTTATTTATACTTGTAACAATATTGAAAATAAGAGTCGGAAGACGGTTGTGACTACGTTGTAAATTCGTGAATCCAACATTGTAAATTTAAATTAACAGTACTGTGACAACACTAAAAAGAAGAGTCGGAAGACGCACATTTGGCGTTATCATTTTAATATTGTGACAACATTGTAAATTTGGTAAACAGTACGTTGTATTGATGTTGATAGTACCCCCTGCAACGTCGGCACAGCGTCGTGGTGATTGTCTTTTTCTGCCTGGGTAAACGCACACACATATGTAGGTACAAACAATTTCCATAGAAACAGACTGACTTTTTTTTATCATCTTTAAAAGTACAGTAGTTCTGTATGTAGGTACAACGTATTCTTGTTATTGTTGTTTTTATTGTTGTTAATTTTAACAAAGCGTCTTATCGAGTGGTTTATTGTTGTTAATGTTAACAAAGCGTCTCATCGAGTGGACAATGACTACTTGAATGCAAAAGTATAAGAATGTGTTCCTTTTGAATTTACACAAGTGTGTTATATTGCGTGCGCAACAAAAATGCAAATAAAGCACTTTCAATAAAAAAGGAATACATGCAAAAATCAAATGTGTACGAAACGATGTAAAAATTACCAACGTTGAACTTTGTGAATGTAAATTTGAGCGTATTAATAAATCAAAAAAAATAGTGATTTTGCAGTTCTCTGCTTCTGACATAAGAAATTTCTAAGAAATAGGATTTGGATGCGCTAAATGCTCCTCCAATTTTGTGAGAATTTGAAAAAAATGCATGACCCGAAAATTGGGGTAAAAAAAACTACAAAAAACACTCTAAAACTGCCACAGAGTCACACCGAGAGGGAACCTCCATTAATTTTTCCCTACCGTAATTTTTACCGCTGTTACTTTTTTTCTTTTCTCTTCTTTAAATGAGGCTCCCATATAAAGTATGCAATTTTAGTTAAATATTGGCCCAAGCAGCTTCTAGGATGCCCCTTATCGGGTCAAACATATGACCGATCTCACTTTATATTTCATGTCCACCATTTTTTTTCTTGTATACCTACCCGCTTTCGCCATTCCTTTAGGGAGTTCCTATACAAAATGTTCAATACAGACTTTTAATATTTTGAAGAAAAAGTACCAAAACTGCCTAGGAGTACCGCTAGGGGGGTTAAATGTTTAACCGACCTCCATTAATTTTTTGCCCTAAACATTTTCTCAAACAAACTTGCCCTTTATCTCCACTCCTTAGGGAGGCTTCCAACAAAAATTTCCTTATAATGAAATTCTTAAACCTGCAGCGCCGAATTAGGCCTCTACACGGGGCAAATGTATGCGATCCCACTTTATTTTTCATCCCCAACGTTTGTATCAAACATACCAACCACCCTCTTTCTTCATATCTTAATGAGGCTACAATACAAAATATTTATATAGATTCTTTTAAATAAATAATGATAAAGAAAAAGTCCCATAACTTCCTTGGAGTTCCCTCTATGGGAGTTAAATGTTTAAACGACCTACATTAGTTTTTGCACTTAACATTTTTTTCAAACATACTTATCCCCAACCCTTAAGGGTGTTTCCATACAATAATGGCGGCTTATTGAAATTCTTTAATTTAGCCCCAGCAGCACCCAGGGTGACTCTAGGCGGGTCAAATACATGACTTGCCCCACTTAAATTTTCATCATCAACATCTATTTCTAACATACTGATCCGATATGTCTATTTAAAAGAGGGCTCCCATATAAAATGTAATTTTTATTATAAAAATTCAGTGCACTGGGATTGAAAAACGTTAGTGGACCTGCGGGGCGTCGGGAGGAAAGTAAATCGACTTCCTGTTAAAGTGACTTATGATGGCTAAGAGCAACTCTTGGGAATGCTTAACTTCATAACATAATTTTGTTCTGGCAGGTACATACATGATTGCCCATGGGTCCCAAATAGGGTACACTTTTAAAATGTTTTTATATACTATACTATCATATGGTCGGGCTTGACCGACTATACCTCCTTACTTGTTTTTATTTTTTATTGCTATTGTTATAAAGAATGTAAACACAGAAAATATTAAAAATTGTGTCTAATCACCAAATTCATAGAATCAAGCAGACAATTTGTTGCCTTTGCACTTATTAACAAAATGATTACACAGATTATTAAAAACTGTAAAAATTTGAAATTGTGAGTATTTTTTCTTTCAATAAATTATATTCTTAATTTTAATTAAAAAAATTATCAAAAAACTTTGCCGTTTCAAACAATTTTAATTCATTTAATTAAATATACCTCAGTTTTTGACAATTCCCAACAACAATTCTATAAGTTTAATGGCCAATTTTCAGGATTGATATTAAAACACATTTATGTTTAAAATCGTTTTAAAAACATCATTCTCTTCTTCACTAAACACTTAAATAAAAATTAATTCACCGATGTGGTACATTTAAATAAAACTTAAGTTTCAATTGGAATAACTTAGCAAGGTGGCCTCAATATGACAACAATACAACAACAACAGGCAAAGCAATAACATTCAGCTGTTTTTTGAGACTACCTTGCAAATAAATAAATTTTTTTATGATGTTTTTTTTTGTGTTTAGTAGTGCTACCATACTTTTATCCAGTGATTTTAACCGTACGGTAATTACCCTTTTTTACGGTAATTTTGAGCCCCAAAAGGTAGCAAGGTAATTTCATTTAAAATACGGTAATATCAAGATTTGGGTTTTTTGATATTTATATAAATACTTACATATGAAGGCTTTATGATTTTAACTTTTGAGAGGTGATTTTCAACCAGTTTTAGAAATAGATGAATGTTATACAAACAATTAAGAATGTTATGTTTCTGCAAATGCTTAGGTTACAGTGATAAGTGTAAAATATGAAAAATTAAATAACTCATTGTAGTTATATTATTAATTAATAGAAACTGGGAATTATTTCCTTCCGAAGAATAAATTTGAAAAATAAAAAATGTTGAATATATTATTAATTTTATTTTAAACTTTTTGTTTGTTTCAAAATCAACAATTTTTTAAGCATTTAAAGTAGCCGTAATGTGATGCATTTAATTATAGTAAAGCTTCGTACAGGTCAGATCTTACAATGTTGTCCTTTTTCTGAAAATGGTGCCATTGTCAGATGCATTAATTTTACACATCTGCCAAATTTTAAAAAATTTTGATGACAACATTGTAAGATCTGACCACCGTCTGTCTGTACGAAGCTTAAATATTAAAACTTTTCAGTCGAAGCAAAACTATTATGTTTTAATTTTGTATTAAGGGCATATGAAAAAGAACTCTTAAACCAATCGTTTCATCATAAGGAGATGACAAAATAGCACTATATTTTACAGCGGCTAGATATGGATATTGCGTGTAAATTTTTTCCAAAACGTAAAAAATAACTTTTTGAGTTAATATTCTCTTGCGATATTCGAATTTAAAAAAATTCTGTCTTAGTTGAACGATACCAACTCCGGTTCAAATTTAAACTCTTTAGCTTCAGTCGTTTATAGGCTGTGCGATGATGAATCAGTCTGTCAGTAACGTTAAAATTTTAGTTATATGATGATAAAGAAATACAATAACTTTGGTTTAAAATATGTTTTAAACAAAGATTTTCATTAAAATTTTTCATAAAATACATAAATAGTTTTTAAATACTGCTGTGAATGTTTAATTAAAAAACCTTTGCGTACGGTAATTTCTTCTCAAAAACGGTAATTTTTAGAGAGCCGTACGGTAATGAAAAAATAAAAGTTAACATCACTGCTTTTATCTTAATAAAATAAGACTTTTTAAATAAAACTCAAAAAATCAATCAGTATTTAAATACGGTTTAAGTGTATATGAAAATTAACTTAATATAGATTTAAATACTGTCCTGAAAATTAGGCACAAATTATTTTATTTCTTGTTATTTAATGAATATGTATTTTAATTTCAAATTTATTTCAAAACAACTCAAATACTAACTAAATCAAACCTATATTTTTAATTTTTTTTTAACAAAAAAAAAAAAAAAAAAATAATTGATTCAATTATCACATTAATTAAATTGAAATGCCTACTTTTAAAATAATTTTTTTATTTGATAAAACACTACTGATAAATTTTTCTGTGAATGTTTAACAATAATTCCTAAATACTATATGACTTATGTACCTTAATCTTCATTAAAAACAAGTCATAATCATTTTAAATGCCGGCATAGACTTCACTGTTAACAAGAAAAGACAACAACCACTTAAGCAAACATTTTACACTCGCAGACAGTGTTGTCGGATGAAAGAACTTATGATTAAATTGGGGAAAATATAAGTAAGTAAGGATACGAAATGTTGGCTTGGTGATTACAAGAGAAAAAATACAAAAGTAGAAGGAGTGCCTTAAAAAGTTGAACTCCCAATAAAATACGCTGGTTGTTAAAACTTTTTGATTTCTGCAGTATCTCAGCAACAGCTATAAAATTTGATAAATTAAATATTAAATATTGCTTCGAACCTGTGTAAATAATTCTGAAATTTAATAAAATATGCAAATGTTACAAAGTTGTTCTTAGAAGAAAAAAAATATATATATGGATATTTCCAAAAAAACGTCAACCACAAAAAATGGAAAAAAAAATTTTTCTTTTCAAGATTTATTTAGAGAATTGCTTATATTTTTTTAATATATGCGTATAAATTAATTGATTCGAAAAAAAAAGATAAATGGTAAACGAAGTACTACAACTTTTAGCACATACTTGTATATATTAGAAAATATGCATTTGGAACAACAATACTCTAATCTAAGGCATATTTATGATCTGAAAAAAATTTTTTTATTAAGTTTCTTATATAAAGGATTATAAATAGCAACATAAAAAATTTTAAATCATGGTGGAAAAATTGTCCCGTTTACAATGTCCCGTTTACAATTTATTTAAAAAAATGTAATTCATATTTTATTTTGAAATCGAAACCATTTTTAGGGCACATTAGTACGCAACATTTTAAAATTAATCCCAATAAAATATTGTGTCAGGTTTCGCAGAAATCACTGTTTAAACGGTTACCCCTTAAAACCCACTTCTGTTTTTTGTCCCGTTTACAATCACTGGTTTTTTGCAATTATCTCGGAAACCACGACAGTAAGCGAAAAATTTAATTTGCGGAAATTAAAGAGCTAATTGAGGGTTAACAGAATCATTAATTTAAAAAAAGAAAATCAGATTGTTTTTTACAGTTTTGTCAATATAAACGTGTGCGAATGTCCCGTTTACAATCTTGGAAGTGCCCATATAAGAATTTGTTTTAATGTGATAATTTTCCAAAATTATTATTAAATTTATTATTCCTATGCGTATTCCACGGATCACTTAGCCAGATCATCAGAAAAGCTTAAGCTATTATGTAAATAAAAATGTAAAACGATTGAGAATTGTAAGCATTCCAGTCTTTATTTATTTCTCTCGTGGTTTTTGGATGTTTTTGGAAATGATAAGCCCTTAAATAATCAATTATATAAAAGTACTTTTTGGGAACACAAAATTTTAATTTAAAAGATTTTGTGATTCGTGCTTAATTCCCAATTTTTATTCTGAAAAACTGAAATATATTGTTGATGGGATAAGCTATTCCTATGCGCATTTCACTGGTTGCTTAGGCCAGATCGTCAGGCAAGTGCATGGCTTAAAAAAAACTTAAACTGGCAACATGATTTTGCAAGTTGTTTTTGTTTTCATTTTGTTTTTTCTTAACCTACTAACAACTACAATAACTATTGTAAGAATTCCAATCAATTGTAGTGGGGAATGTAAGAAGAGATAAATTCACTGTTTATTGTTGATGTTTTTCTTTAAATTTTGATATTGTTACAAGTAGAACTATTGCTTATAATTCTTATACGCTTAACCGTTTTATTTGGTTTAATATCTTTAGATTTTCTAAAATCTTTTTGGATAAAGTTTTCCGAAGATCTGTGGCCGTATTCTGTAATTCGCTAAAGCTAAATCTCTATCGCTTAAAATCTTTAAAGTTTATTTGGCGATTTTTGGCTACGAATGCAGAATTGTCAATGCCACGACAATTTAATTCACCGCCATTTTAGCTTTTTTTGTCATCACTAAAATGTTTAAGTTTCGTTTTCTCTAAGGCATTTTAGCGATAGAGATTTAGCTTTAGCTAAGCGAATTACGGAATACGAGTGCTGGCCTAAGCAAACAGAAAAATGCGCATAGGAATAGCTTATCCCATCAACAATGAATTTCAGTGCTTTTATCAGGAATAAAAATTGGGAATTAAGCACGAATAACAAAATCTCTTAAATTAAAATTATATAAAATTGCAAAAAAATTTCTAAAGTTTAAAAATTGTATAAAAAACTTGAGCTACGGAAGGTATTACGCGCATAGAAACAACATTATCCAAGTCTATGAGAAACACCTTATTTAAACCCTTATACACTGAATTTTACGATAATAGCTTAATACTTTCATAAGATAAAGGGTTTACAGTCGGAGGCTCAGACAGAAATGTGTATTACAGGTAGCAGTCGCATAATTTTTTGACCAACTTTTTTCCTGCACATAAGAAGTACTCGAGCATAAAATCAGCATACTTTCTCTGTTTTTTTTACAAAGTTAAGATTTTTGTCGTCCTAGTTATCAAAATCGAACACTGTGCATCGGTATCAAAGCAATTCGACTTTTTATATGCATTCTACAATACAATCGTGTAGAATTTTACAATTTTTAAGTCTCAGAGTGCATCACAAAATTTATAAGCAAACTTAATTATAGAGTTTCTCTGCAAAGTGTTTTTGTATGATGGAGTGAAAATTCTTAGGGAAACTTGGAAAAGAAAAAATATTTTCTTAACAATATTTCAAGGCTTTGGGAGGCATTATCCGGCACGAACAACAAATATCTAAGAGAAAATCATAAGATATGTTAAAACGTTATACCAATTATTGTTATGCTCCAATAATAAAATAAATAATTTAATTTACTTTAATCCTATTAGCAGAATTTAAAGTGAGGAATTTTGGGGATAAAAAGCTACAGTTTGATGATACGAGGAAAAAAAATTAGGCACTCAGCTTTTCAAGAATGTTGTTTGTGTTTTGTTGTACTTTATTTGTTATTGTTTTTTGATTCGCTTTTATTTGTTTGCTTTTACAGCAAAACACAATGCAAACAAACACAGCCCAACAACAAACATAAAGTTTATTTTCTATAATTTTTATTTGTTACGTTTTTTCTGTACAATTCTGTTTGTTTTGTTGTCTACGACAATGTTGCGGTATTGGAATTTATTGGGTTTGTGTGTTTGTGTTTTAGAACTGCTGCTGTAAATACCCGGTAGGAATTAATTAACGGAAATATATCGATTACTTAAAAAGATTCAATAAACGTGTGTGTTTTATTTGTAATAAATAACCAGATGTTGGGTATTAATCAACAGATTTTATATTAATGGTGTTATTTAGCGGAATGAAATTATAATTAATTTTAATTTTGGAAAATGAAATAATGGTTTTACATAAATAAATATTTTTTTTACTGCCAGACAGTGCTGCCAGACAGTGCTGCCAGAAATTTATTGGCTTATAACCCTAAGAATCCCTATTCCAAAATAAAAATTCTAAGTTTTTTGCATAAATTTTAATTGACAATTATGGGGCTGAAGTAATCATTTACATATTATCGACAGTGTGTTTCGGTAAGCAAGGTGGTAGTGAGCTAGCCTATTAGTGTAAGGGTTGCGGGTTCGATCCCTGCTAGAGACCCTGGTATGTTTCACTTAAACGGACTGAAAGTCAATACAACAATTTTTCGGTTGAACTGAGCTAGAACATTATTTGTAAATTTATTTGCAACACATAAAATGGGTTAATTTATTTATCGACATTTTGTGCGATTTTTTTCGCTGCGATTCTTACTTTATGGTTGAGAGGGCAGAGAGGAATAAATTCCTCCACGCGAAGAAAAACACTACAATCAGCTGGCGTAATTCGTCTACCTTTATATTATTTCATGATACTTTATTTTCTATAGACCACAGTTCAATTTATATTGTTAAGTTATTCGTACAATTTCACACAATTTATTATTTAGTGATCGGTTGATATGTCAACAAGACTTTAAAACTAAATAATTAGACAATAATCATGACAGAGAAAATTTACTACATATGTAAATAAATACTTAACTAATAATATTAAGTTCCTAAGGAATTTGTAGATTTGTTTAAGAAGAATAAAGAAAAAATTAAGAGTATCAGCTACAAATACACTGAGAAAAATAATACTTAAAGCAACACATATTTTTAAAGAATTCGAAAAAACATGTTCAAACAATTCCTAAATTTGACGAGGGATCAGTTTAAAAAATGTATTGAAATCAAGTTTTTGAACAAGTCTTTAAATAATTTTCCAGTTTTAAATAAAAGTTTTTAAAAAATTGTTTATTCCGTATACAATAGATAATTAATATAAAACACCAACAAATACGATTATACGAAATAGTTTTGAAAAAACGCATCCACTTTAGTTTTTATAAAATTAAATGTAAACAATCGCTAAACTAATTCTTCATTTTATACATGCATAATATGTGCAAAAAAGAAATATTTTTAAGCCCACAAAACCACAGATCGGGGGTATTATGGATTTGTAGGTAACACCCAACCCCCACCCTGTGGTTTGTAATGATTATCTTAAGGAAATATCACCTTCGGTTGCTACTTCCTCCGAGAAAATCGGGTGCAGTAACTACCTAGGACTCAGTAAAACAAAAAAATTTTTGCAGGTTTCAATAGAATAGAGATCCTATCTAGTACCGCGTAACAAGCCCCTGGCGACACGGTACCATAACGGCATTTGATTAAGTATGCTTCGTAAGTATGCTTCTTGGGAAAATTGGTTTCCGTCTTTCAGCAAGATTGTCTATGCTGGAGTTTTGCTTTTCCCTTTGAAATTATACTTTCGGTGATCACGTGGTGGTTTAAAGCCAAAGTCGCTGGAAGGCAGATCCTCCCACTCAAGAGCTCATTTTTCACTGAGTTAAGCAAAGATGCTGCAAGCCAGGGTTACTATTGTAAATTTTAGAAAAGGGTCATAAAAAGGGGATTTTCCAGAAAAAGGGGTCAAAAAAGGGTATTCCAATAATAAAAAAAAATGGCTCAAGTTTTTTATAAGCAGTATTTCTCATTTTAATGAACATAATAAGATCAAGTTTTTTATAAACAAACAAAATCTACCAAAGGTTAAAATACAATTTGGTTTAAGGATTGATGTTTGACTATTGACGTCAGCAGTCATCGATGGCTGCCACTGTAAGACGGCAAATCCCTCTGAAGAGATCAAGTGGTTGTGATCGAAACATGTCAGGATAACCAGCCGCCTGGGTTCGAATCTCAGGTCAGTCAAGAATGAAAACTTATCAATAACAATTTTCATGTTGTAAAATTCCTTTCTTCATAAAAAGAATTTAATGAAAAATTAAATTTGATGAACTTAAGCCTGATTAAAAAATATTAAAATTTGGATAAAAAAAAAATATTTATTTTAGGTAGGAAATGCTCAAAAACTTAATTTTTCTTATGAAATGTCTTGTCCTGTTTTAAACACTTGACAAAAAATTTGTTCTTTATCATTATAGCGAATTTTTTTAATGCTTTTCATGTTATTTTCCGATATTTTCTTTTTTTTAACCGATTTATCGATTTCAAATAAATTTTAGGGTTTGTTCGCGAATTGAAGCCATGTTCGCGATTGAAGCGTTTTTTTTTCCTGTAAGTTTTCTGATTCTTTAAATCTTTTACGATTTTTAATAAATATTACCCTTTGCTATCATATCGCTGTTACCAAATATTTGGGAATTCCCGCCAACTTAGCAATTTTTACCGAATGTTTTCACTAATGTAAGTTATAGGGACTTTTAATCAATTTTATGGCGCTATTTTGGCTAACATTTCCGAGTTTATAAATTTGAGCGTAGCTTTGTTTCGCTTTGAGGCAATCGTCGCCGTTTTAAAAATAGAAGTATTTTACACGGCACCAGCGTTCCCAGTTTTGGGGATTTATCCCCAAATTGGGGATTTTTTTTTGTAATTGGGAATAAAAATTTCGTAAAAATCCCCAGGGGATTTTTTGGGGAAAAGCTCTTTTTTCGCTGGGGATTTTTGGGGATAAAATATTATTATAAATTCCTTTTTTACCGATTTGGTCAAGATTTGGGCTCAAATTTTAGTCTTTTTTGCGGTTTAAAACTTTTTTAAGAACTTGTTGAAATATTTTTAAATATGGTTTTGTACCAACTAGCGTTACTTCTGTTGAACTAGTCTTTTTCTGTAATGAATACAACTAAAATCAATATTTGTTACAGAATGCAATATAAGTTATTAGAATTAATAACTTATATTGCAGAACTTTAAAATAATGCAGCTTGCTGTGACAAATTTATTCAATCATCTCAAATGCATATTTTAAACAAACAACATGTAAAACAAAATTGCATTGGCTGATGAATCAGAGGATTTTGATTCCCTAGTTTTTGAAATGATAAATATTGACTCACAATTATTTTTCTTTTGCGTTTAAACGTTACCCTTGTTATACACTATACATGTGTACCCTGTACATAGATACGTAGAACTCAAAGAACAAATAACATTAGTTTTAATAATATTACACAAATGGAATTATTTATATAAATCGATGTATGCATATTTTTCCATTGACATAATATTATGTATTTTAGTTTTAAGAAAATGTGGGGATTTTTGGGGATAAAAAATCGAAAATTAGGGATAAGACTTAAAATAAAACTGGGAATCCTGCACGGCACTCTCAACACTGTCAAAAAATGGTAAAATGCCATTATTAAGGGTGAATTTGTTAGAATAAAACATGCATTAATTAATAATACATTAGAGCTTCATCAGTTGATACTGCCGTAACTTCTTAATGGCTAGTATTAGGAACTTCTCGAATTTTGGATGGCTGATTTGGAGATATAGCAACTTGCTGTAGGACAAATTTAAAATCTGTTGCGTGGGATTTTTTGGCAGATATAGAGGCAATTGCGCATTGTCACCTTGCTGGGAAGCTTATTCGGAAGATAATCCCCTTTAATTTATTTCGCAGCTATAATCATAAGTAATTTTTGGTCGCCCGACAGCATTAACCTATTTCGGTATAACAAAAATTGTTTCTCGACCCAACCATTCCTTATTATAATTTCTAAATGCTTTCTCGTTTCTGGATTGCTTATCCTTTTTCAGTTTAATTAAATTAGATAAGTTGAGTACTTTAGTACATATTAATTTACTTAATTCACTTTCAATTTCGTATAGAATCTTTTCTTATATGTAATTCGAAACATTCCCGTTGTTTCTGCGCCAACACTCAGATATTTCAGAATTTTTGAACCTGAGTGTTTCTACAGATTAAAAATTCATTCATTAGCAGTCAAATGCATACACTTCTACCATGACATAAAACTTGAGTTTTCTACAAAAAATCACATGAAAATGGTGCCAATGATACTTCATGATATTTTAAGTTTTACTCCAGGAAAAACGAAAAAACTCTTCAGAATTTCACAAAAAAGTACACACAAAAAACCACCAAAAAAAGTACAAAATACAAACATTTAGCAAACTATATTTCTATATAGTAAAAATACTCACCTCGAGTATTACAACTCATATTTGCAAAGTTTTTTTACAAGAATATATTATAAAAAAATAGTTTTTAATTTAATAAAAATTTTGCTGCTTCACTTGTATAGGTATTAGCACGTACTAAAAAATATGTAAACATTAACAGATGTTTGCACATAAACAGGGTTGCCAACAGTAACAATTTTTTTTAGTTTTTTCTAACCAATATGTTGGGTATTGAACACCATCAAAAAAATTTTAAAAATTTTAAGTTGTAAAATTCAATTTTTGCCGCTAAAATCGCAATATCGGCCACAGTGCAGCGGTGAAATTAGTTTTAGCGTTTGCTGTAAATTTCAGAAAGCTGCTAAAATGGGATCTAAGGTAAATTATGGACCGTATATCACAAAATTGCATAAATTTTTTTTGGCCATATGAAGCTAAGCTGGAAGAAAGTTTACCGCAATAAATATATTTCCTACGGTTTTAGGCGTATTAATTTAATTTACCAGAGTGGGCTTTATATGGGGCCAAGGGTAAATTATGGACCGATCTTCACGAAATTTCACAGTGTTATTTCTAGTCCTATAGAACCAATTTATATTACGATAGCATGGTTAGTTACGGTTTTAGGCGTACTAAACTGTTTTCCGGTAGTAGGGTTTATATGGGGGCTAGGGTAAATTATGAACCGATCTTCACAAAACTTCACAGTGTCATTTCTACTCCTATTGAAACTGTGACGTGCTAAATTTAGTTATGATAGCATTATTAATTATGGTCTTAGACATACTAAACTGTTTTCCGGGAGTTATATAGGGCTTAGGGTAAATTATAGACGGATCTTCACGAAATTTTACAGCTTGATTTCCAGTCGAATAAAACGAATTTTTGCAAAATCGTATATCATTCTGTGCATTATTCCACCATCATTATTATGTTAGTTTTTGTAACAAAATTATCAATTTTTTTTAGGTGGTGGTTCCACATTTTGATTCATAGCTCTGATCCTACTGAACCCATTTTGCTGGATTTAAATCCCGAACTGCTTAGGATAACTACAAGCAATTTGACACCAAGTTTGTTTATTTCTTTTGAGTTTTTCGAAAGACGATCAGACGGACAGACAGACGGACATGGCTAAATCGACTTAGAATTACTCAAGGACCCAGTATATATACTTTATGGGGTCTGAGATGAATAATAAAAAAGTTTCATACGGAATGACAAACTTAGTAAACCCTCTTCACAACTAATTTTGGTGGAGGTTATAAAAATAGATAATTAAACTAAGTAAAATTAATATTTAGTAAATGAATTGTCAATTATAAAACTTAATCAATTTGGCTTATATTGACCTACGAATATATATATGGGGGATTTCATGTCAAGTGATCCAATTTTTAAATCGATGTCTACCGATTTTTTAAAAGAACAAAAAAATTTTTTTTTCAAATGATTGATCGAATAGCTATTGAAGCTACTTTGGACAATTGCAAACTGCATATGCTAAAAATTGAAAAACCCTCGTCTGAAGTTAGAAATTATTTTTTTTATACATACCCCACTCGCATCCCAGAAAGCGACCAAAACTACGTCAAAGGAAAAGACATAAGCTTTCTTTTAAGCAAAAAAAAAAAAAAAAAACATTCCAAATAAAAAAAAATTAAAAAAAATTTTTAAATTTAAAAAAAAAAATTTCAAAAACAAAAAAATGTTTTTCAAAAGTTGGATCAAACAGCAGTGAAGCTACTTGGGACAAATTTTACTAACACCAATGGGGAATAAGTAACATGAATGAGAAAGAACACTTGTATGGCCAAAATGTCAAACTTTGCCCACACTAACTCATAAACTTTTTGACCGATAGTGTTTAAAATTTGCGTCTAAGCTGATATCCAATAGGACTTTCATCCAAATTGGAAGACATCGATTTAAAAATTGGGTCACTTGACATGAAATCCCCAATATTTATATAATTAAAAAAAAAAATAAATATTAATATCCACTATTTTGGTGTGGCTATAATTATGTTTCTTTTAATAAAAAGCAGGTCTAATATACGAAAATGTATGTACATATGAACACATATACATATATTTAAAAACTATTTTAAACAAATTTATTCTAATTACTTGTTTTCCAATTCAATCTATTTTCTTGACGATAAAAATTCTTTATATATTACAAATGGTAAATATTTAATGGAAATTGAGTAAAAAAAATGTTTATAGAACAAATAAAATGAAAAATAATTGAAGAAAAAACATGTGCTAAACGTTGCAATTAAATCAAACGAAATTCATGAGCGAAATTTTGTTGCTTTAAAAATACTTTTTTTCATTCTTTCTCTTGGATCGTCAGATATTTTTGGTACAATTTTCGGCAATTAGTCGGTTACGGTTGAAACAAATGTCGGGCAAAATGAAATTTATGGCTTGTAAACTTTTGTTCATTATTATTTTTATAATCTTTGGAATAAAGTGATTATGGACTTTTTGGTAAATAATGAATACAATCAGTAGTAGAATAAGTTTTTCAAACATTTTGTTTGAAAAATAAGTTATTGCAAGAGTTTTTCGAATAAAGGTTTAATTTGCATGAGGGTGTTGAAAAATTTGGAATCAAGCCATGAATTTTTATACCCTCCAATACAATTAGTTGTAAAGAGGGTACACAAGACTGTGTTCATACGGCTCATGACTTATTGACATGATTGCTACTTTATAGGCGAGAGGGGCGAGGGGAAAAGAAACAAGTACACAGATGCATGTACTGTCAGTACGCTTTGCTTTTTCATTCGTTGTTTAATTTTGTTTTTAATATCAAAAAGCACACATGCATACGCACGACTATACAAAATAAAAAACATGTCGTCAACATGACATGTATCATTTGAACGCCAATTCATGTCCAAAGAAGAAAAAGGAAGACTCTTGTCAATAAGACATGAGCCGTATGAACTCAGACTAAGTTTTCATTCCGTGTGAAACTTTTTTATTATTCATCTCAGACCCCATAAAGTATATATATTCTGGCTTTTTGAGTAATTCTGAGTCGATTTAGCCATGTTAGTCTGTCTGTCCGTCTATCCGTCTGACCGTCTGTCCATCTGTCCGTCTGTTCAAAACACGCTCACTTTCGAAAAACTCAAAAGAAATGAACAAACTTTGTGTCAAATTGCTTGTAGTAATCCTAAGCAGTTTGGGATTGAAATCCAGCTAAATCAGCTCAGTAGGATCAGAGCTATGAATCAAAATGTGGAACCATCAACTTAAAAAATTGATAATACAAAAACTAACATAAATTGTGGAACAATGTACAGAATGACATAAGATTTTGCAAATGTTCAATTTATTCGACTGGAAATGACGCTGTAAAATTTCGTGAAGATCGGTTCACGACACAGTTTTATATGACTAGAAATGACACTGTGAAATTTCGTGAAGATCACTCCATAATTTACCCTAAGCCCCATATAAACCCTACTCTCGGAAAACAGTTTAGTACGCCTAAAACCGTAATTAATAATGCTATCAGAATACAATTAAATACTCATACTAATAAATCCATAATTTACTATAGCCCCATATAAAGCCCACTGAGCTGTCGGTGGATGTATCAAAGATTCGGCACAGCCAAATACAGCACTCTTACTTGTTTTTAACAAAATTAAGATCTTTTGACTTTAACAACTGTATTGCGCTCTTTAAAACCATCCCTTATAATCGAAAGTTTGCCTTGCTACAAAAGTGTTTCTAATTTCCCTGCTTTTTTAACAAGATCCGTACGGTTCTAAGTATAAAAGAAGTTAAAATACAATTTATAAAAAAATTATGCAACACATTTAATGTTCCAGTCAGTTGAGTCCAATAGATGTTGTTGAGTTTAATTATTTAGAAAAGATGCTGTCGCTAAAAATATCCTCCTTTGAAAGCCGTTTATATAGTTTGCAGATTTTTAAGCATTTTTGTTTGTGTTTTTATACATAAATATTTAAAATTCTTGAACATGCATGCAAAAACTTGCCCTAATAATGAGCAATATGCATATGGTTTGTGGAATTAAGGTGCAGGCTTTTTGGCAATTTTGTCAGATTAAATTATTAAAAAAATATACGACTAACAAGATTAAGGTTACATCAGTTTGTACGCTAAACAAATGTTTTCTATGTCCTTGTAGAAATTTTGTATAATTAATATATGTTTACTATCTCTCATAAATTTTTGCATTAGTAATTAAAGTTCTCTCTTTTTTTTTGTTTTCATCTACATCTACACAAAGTAACAAAAAAAGATACAAAAAAAAAATATGATAATAAATTGAAAAATGTATGTGCCTTGCCATATTTCAATTGAAATTATCCCTGTTTTTCTATAAAAAAAAGTAAAATATAATCCTGCTGCAGGAGTGGATAAAAGTAAATGTATCTTACAGTTTATGATCTGCCATTTTCTAATTTAACACTATTTTTATGGCGTTCAGGTAATAAAATATAACTAAACAGAAGCAGAATAAAAAGACAGACACACAGACAGACTGTCAGAGAACTGAAATGGAAACATTGTTGATTTAATAGTTGTTTGGTATAATAATCAAATACATATGTTTCTTTTTAAATTACTCTGGTAACGATGTATGTTTGTATAATAATTTATTTTATTCATTTGAAAAACATACATTTGTTAAAATTTTTTTAATTAGAGGATTAGTTATTTGCTGGGGTCCTTAAAGAGAACCTAAAAAAACTAATTAAAGTAATGTATTCGAATCTTTGATATACTCCAGCGAGGGTAAAAATATTTCAGCAGTGGATTTTTATAGGGGGTCTGTATACTATGCCCCAGTGTTACTAAAAAGTGAAATTAAAGTATAAAAATTTTTTGCGATTTTAGACGTGCTAAAGATTTTCCAAAAGTACATATGCTTTCTATCGGACATATAGTAAATTATTTGCCAGTCATCACAAAGTTTTATGATTTTATTTCTAGTCATATAAAACTTGATAAAAAAACAAGTAAGAAAGTATAGTCGGTCAAGCCCGACCATATGATACCCTACACCACAGTATTTAAAAACACATTATGCTTTTATGTCCATATTAATATGGATTTATCTATGTTAATAAACTTCATTAAAATTGGTTTGAAAGTTTGCGAGAAGCAGAAATTGCCCCCTACCTCCCCTTGTGGCCCTATTTTTGAAAAACTGTATAGCTTATATGTCCAAATAGATATGGATCTATCTATGTTTTGAATTTCATTTAAATCGGGTTGAGAGGTAGAAATTGGCCCTATATCCCCTCATGGTATTACGATTCGGCCCATTTTCAATAGGCTTGGTCCTTGTGCCAATAAGAACCTATGTCCCAAATTTTATCGAATTATCTCCAAAACTGCAACCTGTACTTTGCGCACAAGCCTACATGGACAGCCAGCCAGCCAGCCTGCCAGCCAGCCGGACGGACATCGTTAGTTCGACACAGAAAGGGATTCTAAGACTATGGGTATACTTTAAGGTGGGTCTAGGACCAATATTTTTAGGCGTTACACACATCAGCACAAATGCATAATACCCTCTCCACTATTGTGGTGTGGGTATAAATATCATGATTTGTTTCAGTTTGACATATTAAATTAATTGGACATGCGGTAACTCGGTTGAGTGACTTATATTATTAAAAAAAAATAATTGGACCAAGTTTCAATACAGTGATGCAATTTTTTTATAGCGTTTTATGCGTTCCAAAGTGCTTTTCGACAACCTCTTTATATGATACCTGCCGTAAATTATAAACCAATAATCACAATACTGCCTGGTTTTATTTTAATACATAAATAAAACCAAAATCTAGAAAATGTGTAAATCTATTGGCATTTACGTATGAAGACATTTTATTTACTATGCAAAATTTTAAAGGAAAGAAGTGGACATAGTCCAATTAATTTTCCAGTCTTTGCCGACTCCACATATAAAAAGGGTGGTTAAATTGCAAGGGCCGATGTTGAATGCGAACCAGAGAACGGAGTTGTGCGATTGAAAAAAAATCGCAGTAAATGAACTCCAATAAATACACTCGCAACCTCAAACATTCGCTGCTGGTTTGCAGTCATTCAAATAATGCACATCGTGCTTTGTTATTTATTCCATCGTTTAGCTTCGTTTGTCAATTAAGATGTTTGTGTGTTTGGTCCGACAATGATTGTTTGGACAAAGAAAAAAAAAAATACAAACAAAAAAGCCATAAATCAAGCAATTATTACTCACGTAGATATTCAGCAGTTGCTATCCTCGCATTTACACGTGAAAGTAAATTTCTTGAAAGTCGCAATACACTTACACTTTTTCACTAATTTTGATACTTTCAGCCAATCGGCTGTTTCTTCGATTTTTCGTTGATAATACGTATACTCTACTTGCAAGAAAGTAATTTCACGTGTAAAGCCCAGGTATGTAGTACAAGAAAAAAAAATTGAAATGAAACTAAACGCACATTTGTAGGTACAAACAATTTCCATAGAAACAGAAGACTTTTTTTTATCATCTTAAAAAGTACAGTAGTTCTGTATGTACAATGTATTCTTGTTATTGTTGTTTCTATTGTTTTAATTTTAACAAAGCGTCTCATCGAGTGGCTTATTGTTGTAAATGTTAACAAAGCGTCTCATCTAGTGGACAATGACTACTTGAATGCAAAAGTATAAGAATGTGTGCCTTTTGAAATTAAACAATTGTGTTATATTGCGTGCGAAACAAAAATGCAAACAAAGCACTTTCAATAAAAAACGAACACATGCAAAAATCAAATGTGTACGAAACGATGTAAAAATTATCAACGTTGAATTTTGTTTTGCAGGCAAACAGTGAATGTAAATTTGAGCGTATGAATAAATCAACAAAAATAGTGATTTTGCAGTTCTCTGATGTGAACAACACCTAAACGTCAAGATTTTTTCTGCATCACATTTGACATTTCTCAATTTCAGACTAACTAAATTTGAACCAAGGAAAGATACACACATAATCGAGCAACGCGTTAAAGTTATTCAGGCTTATTTTCAAAATGGGCGTTCAAATTAAAATACATTTCATGATTTTTTGGTTAGCATAATCGATTTCAGTGGATACGTTCAAAAGCAAAATTGCCGCATTTGGGCGAATGATAATCTAGAAGTAATTGTCGATAAACCAATGCACCCACACCCACTGTGTGGTGCGGTTTATGGGCTGGCGGCATTATCGGGCCGTATTTTTTCCAAAATGAGGCGGTCAGCCAGTTACTGTGAATGGTGTTCGCTGTCGTGAGATGATAACGAACTTTTTATGGCCCGAATTGGAAGATATGGATGTGTACACTTGTCACACAGCTAACGAAACAATGGCTCTTTTGCGCAACAAATTCAATGGTCGTGTTATCTCACGTAGTGGCGATGTCAATTGGCCGCCAAGATGGTGTGATTTCAAACCGTTAGACTTCTTTCTTTTGGGTTATTTGAGAGAAAAGGTGTACCTTGATAAGCCAGCAACAATTGCAGAGCTAAAGGATGAGATTATTCGGCACATTGACATCATAGAACCTCAATTATGCCTCAGCGTCATCGAAAATTTGTACTATCAGATAAAGGTGTGCCGCCGAGGTCGCGGCGGCCATTATCCGATATTTTGTTCAATACATAATAAAAAGATATGACAATAATTTCTTAAATAATTTGTGTTTAATTCAAAATCAACATCGGCCCTTAAAATTTAACCACCCTTTTCGTTATCAAATATTTGCATTAAATATTATATTGTCATTTACCGCATCAAATTACTCATTTTTTTTTTGTTACATGTGGTGGAGATGTTACAAAAGAAGAAGAATGTATTCACCCTCTTAAGTATTGCTTTTTCCAAAAAATTGCCTTTCTTGGTCTTTTCGCTTCCTTGCAGAATCTTTAACTCCAAATCACTTTCGCTGGAGATCAAAATAGTCTCAAGAATTTCCTCTTCAGGTACTGTTTTTCTTCTCTGATAAAGAAGCTGAATATTTGAACCAAAGTTTAACATTTTTTCTGTAACCGCTCTCAAGATAGAAATCTATATTATTTTTGTATGGTAAGTGCCACGCAGCTTGCAATTTTACAAGAATTTATAAACTATGTCAAGTGCCCGATAGAAAAAAAAATATGTACCATGAAAATTTCAGGAAAAATGCCGGTTTGGCCAGGAGTTTTGTTCAGTTTTAACCACTGTAACTAGTTCATAGTATTCTATAGGTGTATCTAGTACCGAGTCGATAATATACAATAGTGTTATACAAGTCGAGTTTTTTAGGTCTACAAACCATAAGATACTTGGCTCTTGCATTTTTGTAGCGAGTTTTGTTTTCAGTTATATGGTTTCTTCTTTATATTTTAAGTTTGTTTTTCATGCATGACCGCAAGCGGGCGCACTTCCAATCAAACCACTTTTATATGGGTTCAAAGGAAAACGTATTTCTGGCAGTTGTTTTATATGTTTGTTTGATATTGTTTGTTAGATTTGTTAATAAGACATCCACTGAATCTGTTTGAAAGTTCTCATTTGTATTAACATGATTGAATCTTTCTGCGTATGTATCGGCATATTTATCACACCAGTATAATCTTTGAATTGGAATTTTGCTTGCATGGCTTGCCTGATCAGGCACTCTTATATTTATACACAGAGGCATATGATCAGAATAGGGCTTATTATCGATATACAAATCATTAACATATTGAAGTATACTATGGAAGCAAATAGCGTAATCTATTACTGAGTTTCCTCTAGCACCATGAAAGCTGAAGTCACCTTGAGCATTATGTAATATATGTATAGGGTATTCAATTAATCGACCTCAGATCTTCTTATACATAAGTATACCCTCATATTCAACTATGAAAATAAGTTTAATAAACCTTTTATAAAACAAAAATATTTTTTATGAATATGGGGGTTAGTTTATAAACAAGAGAAAAAAAGTTTTCGTAGGACTTAACTAATATATCGTTCACCAATATATATACGGCTTTAACGGTATTTATGGGCAGAAATGCGATACATTTGCGTTATATTTGTATTTCGTTTTTGTTTTGTACTTGCAAACACACACTCACATGTATAAACGTTTGAAGGTATCTTTATTTTCTTATTGGTCCTCTTAAAATGTGCTGTGTTGCTAAACTTTTGTTCTTTGTTGTAGTCATCTATGAAATAATTTTTGCTGATTTTTAATTTTTTTTTTAGAGAAAAAAAAGTCACGAATAAATAGAAATAAGAAAAGCCATTTGTTATTTATCTTAAACTTAAGTAGCTCTAATTTGAAGAATTGCTTTAAACTGTAAGAAACAAGTGGTTAAAATTCAACCACCAGGCGATCATACACTGATAGAAAAGGCGTCATAACGCTGATGTATTTTGACACCAGTACTATGACAAGTGTATTCGTTTTTTACCCCATGATACTTTTCATCATGGTGATGTCAACCTTAACATCACTTGGCCAAATTGTCATCAGGGTCAAAATGAAATTGTGTCATCAATGGGATGACACATCGGCATCACAGAAATGACGAACATGTCCTCAGTGCGATGACTTAGTAACATCGGAGAAAGGACACATTAGCATCAATTGAATGATAGTTTGTCATTAAGTCAATGCCATTGGAATTGACTTAAGTCAAAGTGGGAGAAAATTATTATTTATTTACCCGTTACATATGCTTGATTCACGTTTGTTCAATTACGACCTTTGTTTACAGCAGAACTCTCAATAATTAGACACGAGCACCATGCCCCATATGGTTTTCGTAATCATTCTACTTTAACAATTTGATGTATTTAACAAAATAATTGTAAAAATAGAATATAGGAATTTTTGATTCTTATAATACATTGTAGCCATGAAAATAATGTTTATAATTTACAAAATGTGGCAACGAATTGATGTCACTATAGTCATTAAAAAGATGACACGTCAAAAATGACAAAATTGCACGAAGACGCTAGTCATTGGATTGATGTTACTTTTTGGATCATTGATGCCATTTGTAGGTACATTAATGTCACAATTCTGATGTTAGGGCATCATCAATATGAAGGTGCATTTTCTCTATCAGTGTAGTCAAATTAAAAGTAAGAAATTTGTTGAATTTAATCAGCTTGAAGGAAATGAAGAAAAAGTAATTTAAATCATACTTTTTATATATGTACACTCACAATATTCTGTACGTAAAATTAACTGAAATTGTAATATAAAATAAATGAAAATTCAATTAAAAATCGGTCTACATATTTTTCATTTATTTTTAACCAAAAGTTCATTTAATTTTTACTGTCAAAAATTCAACACCATATTCAGTAAAAACAATTAAATATTCAGTTATTTTATTAAATTTTCGTTTACTCCACAAAAGAGCCGAATTTCTAAAAAATACCAGACAGACACCTATCCGCTTGTTTTTCTTATAGGCGAGAGAGGGAGAATATTTTTATTTACTTACCCCGTTACACACGTTTGTTTTACTTTTGTTGTACTGACCACGGTTGTTTACAGAAGAACTCTCAATTATAACACCATGACCGATATGGCTTCGCAATTATTTTATGTATTTAACTAAATTATATTAACAAATAGAAAATGGGAATTGCTTACACAAAACAAGCAATTCATATTTTATAGATAAGTAAAAATTAATTTTTGGTAGTAAAATTATATAAAATAACTGAATATTTAATTGTTTTTACTGAATATGGTGTTGAATTTTTGACAGTAAAAATTAAATGAACTTTTCGTTGCTTTATTTATTTATTTATTTAATCTATATATATAAAAGAAAGTCGTGTTAGTTACACCACTTATAACTCAAGAACGGCAGAACAGATTTGGCTGAAAATTGGTAGGGAGGTAGCTAAGAGCAAGGAGACGGACATAGGATACTTTAGCCCCGCCCACTTTTACGCCCACTTTTTTCGATTTACCTAAAATCAGAAAACGGCTCCATCGAGTTGACTAATTTTTCTTTCAAATCTTCGTATTTATCCATTTTAAGTTTTCATCGATAGAAAAATTTACCACGCCTACTTTTACGACCACTTTTTCTATTAAGCGCATAAATTGAGAACGGCTTGACCGATTTGGACGATTTTTTCTTTAAAATGATCGCCATGGTCCACCTTAGGGTTTTACGGAAAGAAAATTTTGCCCCGCCCACTTTTACGCCCACTTTTTTCGATTTACCTAAAATCAAAAAACTGCTCCATCGATTTGACTAATTTATCTTTCAAATGTTCGTATTAATCCATTTTAAGTTTTCATCGATAGAAAAATTTACCACGCCTACTTTTACGCCCACTTTTTCTATTAAGCGCAAAACTGGAGAACGACTTGACCGATTTGGACGATTTTGATTTGACTAATTTATCTTTCAAATGTTCGTATTAATCCATTTTAAGTTTTCATCGATAGAAAAATTTACCACGCCTACTTTTACGCCCACTTTTTCTATTAAGCGCATAACTGGAGAACGACTTGACCGATTTGGACGATTTTTTCTTCAAAATTATCGCCATGGCTTAACTTAGGTTTTTACGGAAAGAAAATTTTGCCCCGCCCACTTTTACGCCCACTTTTTTCGATTTACCTAAAATCAAAAAACTGCTCCATCGATTTGACTAATTTTTCTTTTAACTGTTTGTATTAATTTATTTTACGTTTTTATCGAAAGAAAAAATTACCACGCCTACTTTTACGCCCACTTTTTCTATTAAGAGCATGAGTTGAGAACGGCTTGACCGATTTGGACGATTTTTTCTTTGAAATTATCGCCATGGTCCAACTTATTCTTTTTTGATTGAGCCCATATCCACACCATATGTAAGTTATTTTTTAAAAAAAATGTATGATAGGTATTCCATGGATTTTTATTTTAAAGGCCGTAAATTTCGTTAAATGCTCAATTTAAATCGTGTGGTAATACAAAACTAATGTTTACTTAGGGCCAGCAACGTAGACCGGGTCAGCTAGTTTATCATAAAGAATCAACGGACAATATTAACTGCATCTGAAAATCCTTATTAATATGCACTTAGTTTTTTGAATAAATGTTAGAATCAGTTAAAAATAAATTTGCTTGGAATTTTAAATGTTTATTTATTAAAAAATGACTGAACGGAATATTTCTTAAATAAACTACAGTCCGTTACTGTAATAATATTGTGAGTGTATGTATTAAAACGAAAGATTCTCATGGAAGCGCATATCAAAACTAAATACGAAAATTATGTTTACTCAATTTTTCCAATTTTTGTTTTTTAATTTTAATAAACTAAAATATGACCTCCAGATAATTGATTTTATTTAAAGATGTGTGCCATTCCTAGATGTCTATTTAAGCACAAAAAGTGTTTCGAAAAAAAAAATAAAAATATTGATTTGTTAAAAAATATGGATCAAGCGGAATTTTATCGTTTTGCAATAATAAAAACAATTATTTAATTTTTTTTTAAAGCCACGTGAGATATTTTATCAATTAAGTAAAGTAGTTTTATTTTTGGCTTTAATAACAACAAAAAATAAATTAGAAAGTAGGGATTGACCGACTTAGCCCGACCATGTGATACCCTACACCATGATATAGGATTAATACGCTTTAAAGTATTTTTTGACAGGGGAATTTTATGCAAATTATGTTGAATTCTAAATTCAGCGCCACAAATTTTACGCTTTTTTTTCTAATTTTATCAAAATACCAATAAGAAATTTATGTCAGTTCCATACTTTTACTGACATAAATGGTCAACTGTGAATTGTTTCCCATTAAATTTGCCAGCATGATTAAAGTTCATAAAAAGTATTTTTAGGGGCTGCATTTAATTTAAATACTATCAAATAAATAATAAATACTGACCCCCATATTCACAAACGATTATTAAAGGTATTTTTGGGAATACAAAATGTATTTAATAAGATTTCTGTATGACGTACTAAATTCCCAATTATTTCATTTACGATAAATACATTGAAATTGGTTGTTGAGGGAAAGCTGGCTTCTATGCGCATTTCACTGGTTGCTTAGGCCAGCTCATCAGGAAACCTTTTCCAAAGGCTTTAGGAAAGCCAAAAATATTAAACACATAAAACCCTAAAGCGAATAAGAATTATAAACACTCAAAGTCTTACTTGTAACAATATCAAAGCTTAAACAAAACACTAACTATAAACAGTGAGTTTATCTTTTCTTACAATTAAACAAACATTTATTGAGGAACATTTTTATACAAAATTTGTTTTGTAAACCTTTATTAAATTTTAATATTTTTATGAATACATGCAAAGGACTCCATTCCGGAAGGACTTTTATATGTAAACGTTTGAGTTGATTACGGATAGCAACTGATTTGAAGTTGAGTTGCCAGCAGCGAAGTCAGGCAACGCCGCTAATGTTAAAATATAGAATAAAAAACATTTTTGTATATTTTAACATCAGCGGTGTTTCCTGATTCACACAACTTCAGTTGTATTGCCATCCGTTATCGACTTTTAAGTGAAATCGTAAAGGTTTAATGCCAAAAAGGTTTAGAGCCAACATTTCCATATGTTGCACACATCGCAACAAATGCAATATAACACCTCCCTCCCCCTTATAAATTAGTATAGCGTTTTTCTCCTACTCTATTTCTTATCTTTCTAAACGACCTCCTTTGTCAAACTTCCAACCCTATCTACTCTTTTGCAGATGACAGCAACCTTTAGGGGGGGAATAGGGTCGATTTTAATGCCCGAAAAACCCAATGTTGCGTGCTGACGCATAAACGCGCGACAAATCAAGGTGCCTCATCTGTATATATGGGTGGTATAATTATTGAGGAATCAGAATCTCTTGATGTTCTGGGCATGATGATACATTGTGATGTCCGATGGACAGAACATATATTCAAGGTGTCGAAAGAAGCATTCAAGTGCCTCGGTTTTCTAAGACGGTGTAAGATATACTTCACTCCATCTGATCTCCTTACTATTTATACCACCTACTTATATCCGACCGCGTATGTGTGGGCCGGTGCTTCAAAGTCTATTTTGGAGCTTCTCGACCGCGTGCAGGAGAGGGCGAAGGTTCTCATTGGTGACAGTAGGGTATCCAATTCTATTGACTCCCTTGAGCACCGTCGCAATGTATGTTTTATCGTTACTACAATGGGATGTGTTCTGACGAAATTAGGGATCTGTTTCCCGAAACCCGTACGTTTGTTCGTAATACACGTTTTTCCTCAAGAGCCCATCCTTATGTGGTCGATTGGCAGGTAAATCGTACAACGCATTACAGAGAGAATTCGTTTTTTTCCCGCACAGTTCGTATGTGGAATAACCTTCCTGCAGAAGTCTTCCCTCTCACTTACAACATGATTAAGTTCAAATCGAATGTTCACAAACACTACTCCCTCTATCCCCCTTCCCACAACTTATTTTCCTAGTTCCAACAAAATGCAATGCATTAGTAGGGGCTATCCCCTGAGTACTGGTCCTAACAGTAAAAAAAAAGAAAAAAATAGCGTACATAAAAATATGCACAATAACAACCAAGAAATTATATAAAAAAAAAAAACAAAAAATTTCCCTTGAACAACCATTTAAGTAAAAATAGGAAAAAATATAAAAATAAAATGTAACAATAAATTGAAATAATAAAAGAAAATTGAGGTCAAAATACATAAAAAATATATTTAAAAACAAAAACAACAATAACCATTAAAACAATATTAACAAATAGAAAGAGGGACTTTAATACAATGTGAACACACACACACACACACACACACATATATATAATTTCTAAAATCCCAGCAAACACAGAAATACACCTTATGTATTGCCAAACGTATTGCCTGGATACAAATTTTATTGCTGCAATAATCGGCTTCGTATTGCGGAAGATACCTTCTTTAGGAAGAAACGTGTTTCGATGTCCATACTCCTAAGCAATACGAAAGCGATACTTCTAGATAATAAACAAGCAATATCGCCAGATAACCACTTATAAGAAAATAGGAAGAAAGCACCAAAATATCATTGGGATGACAAAAAGAAGACTTTGGATTTTGAAAAATTTTCATTTATGTACAAATAAGGACAGCTTTTAATTTCAAATTAAATTGGCAATTACATATTACATATAAATTGTACTCATAAATAATATAATTTATAATTAAAATAAAGTTAAATTATCATAAATAATAATACATATAATATAAAATAATGTTAGTATTAAGTCTTCACCATATTTTCGAAAAAAAAAACTCCCACACCTTTGAAATTGCATCCAGGGATGAGAAAATATCTTGACTTAATTGAAAACAAAACAGATTAATATTAAACAGATTTATTTCATTTAAATACCTTTTTACCTTTTGCAGAATATTTTGAGAACTTATTTCTTATGCACCCCATACACTTTTCAATTCAATTGTCAACTGAGTCTTTCAACTGAATTGATGCTTGGCCACACACTTCATCAACTGAGTTGAGAGACTTCAAATTAATTTTAAAATTTAATGAAATAAAAGACAATTTCACGAATACTTAACTTTTTTTTTTTACAAAAGAAAACTACAAACATTAATTTTGACAGCTTATCAAGAGACTCGATCGCACACAGTACAACATTCCATTCGTTTGCAGGGAATTGATTGAAATACCTCTTTTAATCATAGTAACTGCCCAGTAGTTCTGAAATTTACAGTATTTTTGTAAAACCATACCCAACAAACATGGAGGTTTGATTTTAAATTGAAAATGATTTGAAATCAAACTTTTCGCTAAGGGGAAATTATTTTCAAAGTAAGATATGACTTTATTTTCAACTTTCTTTTAAATAGTATTCTTAAATGTTTTTCAAATGTGGACTTTAATACAACATCGAACATAACTGAACAGGAAACATATTTTTTTTTTAATTTAATTTTATTATTTATTTAAACAAACTGCCAGCTAAACATTCGGCAACGTCATAAAACTTTTGGTTCCTTTTGATTTTGAGGACTTATATTTTCTTCACTTTCCAGTTTCGTTATATCCTTCACCGGAGGAAAAGGGCATACAAAACGTTGGCATTCCGTTTGTTATTTCTACAATATTGATCTAACCCCCAATAAAGTATATATATTGAGGATCATTATGAGAAGGGAAGTTCAAATCCGGTTGTTCGTCTGTCTGTTGAAATAGTTTTTCCGAAGTAACCGGTTATAATGGGGGCTTGGTTGGTATATATTTCTGTCAGGAATTCCTATAATAATTTTGCTATTGAAATTTAGCCAAATCGGTTCAAAAATGGCTGAGATATGAGCAAAAAAAAAACACGACTACCAATAATTTTTTTCAAAAATCCCTTGTTGTTGTTGAATTTTCATTACTTTTTTCTGTATATCTGGAGAACGGCAAGAGCCAAAGTTTCCAAATTAGGAACACACATTAAGGTTATCAATACACAGGATACCACAAAATGTGAGCGGGATTAGAGAAGTGGGCGTGGTACCTCAAAAAATATCAAAAATTGTTTAAAACCTGAATTTTTGGACTGTCATATGGTCTTTGTTTATCGATCGGAAATCTTAAGTAGAAAATATTTTTGGAAAAATCGGTTCAGATACGAAAAAGTTGTGACCAAAATATTTTTTTTTTAAATACGCATTATCGGGAACCATTGATCTTCCTATATGTCAAATCGGTTAAAAAATGGCCAAAATTCTGAAATACCAAAAATTACTGTTTTTATAGCCTCCACCACAATTAGTTGTGAAGAGGGTAAATTAAGTTTGTCATTCCGTGTGAAACTTTTTTATTATTCATCTCAGACTCCATAAAGTATATATATTCTGGGTCCTTGAGTAATTCTAAGTCGATTTAGCCATGTCCGTCTGTCTGTCCGTCTGTTGAAAACACGCTCACTTTCGAACAACTCAAACAACCAACAAACAAAATTGATAATTTTGTTACAAAACATATCATAAATGCTGGAACAAGGCACGGAATGAGATAAGGTTTTGCAAAAATTTGTTTTATTTGACTGGAAATTACGCTGTTAAATTTCGTGAAGAGCCGTACATAATTTACCCTAAGCCCTATATAACTCCCGGAAAACAGTTTAGTACGCCTAAAACCGTAAAAAATAACGCTAGCGTAACAAATTTTGGCTCGTCACAGTTTTTTAGGACTAGAAATAATACTGTGAAATTTCGTGACGATCGGTCCATAATTTACCTTAGGCCCCATAGAAACCCTATTTCCGGAAGTAACCGGCCTAAAACGGTAAAAAATAATGCAATCATAACAAATTTTGGCTCGTCACAGTTTTATAGGACTATAAAAGACGCTGTGCAATTTCGTGATGATCGGTCCATAATTTCCCTAGGCCCCATATAATATAAGATAATAATAACATCATACAGATATTACTCCTTAAACTGTCGGTGGAGGGTATCAAAGATTCGGCACAGCCGAATATAGCACTCTAAGTTGTTTATAATTAAGTTTGTTTCTTAATATATTTAATACCACGCAAACATGTGCAAATAATTAAATGCAATTAAGCGATTAATACGACATATATATATAAATATATAATGAAGCGTATAGCAAAAACGTAATTTATAGGTGATTCTGAGAAATTTTGCTCAAGAGACCATAGACTTAGTCGGGTTTAGAGCCCCTCAAAATTTCAAAATAGATATTTTTCCATATTTTAATAAATTCTGAATTTTCTTCGATTTTTTTTTTGCAGATTGTGAAAGTTCAGATAATTTCCAACAACTTTTATTACGATAAATTTTTTTGTTTTCGAACTCCTTTTTGTAGGAAAAAGTTAATTTTAGGCAATTTTTCGACAAAACATTTCTAATACATATCTCTACTAAAAATAAAAAAAATATTGGTATCAATACAGATTCTGAAAGGTGATAAAAATACCTTTCAAACAAGCCCAGATTGAGAAATCTATTATAATTCTATCCGATTTTATGATATGTATATATGGAAAAATATCTATTCTAAAATTTTGGGGGGCTCCAAACCCGACTAAGAGCTATGGTCTCTTGAGCAAAATTTCTCAGAATCACGTTTTTGCTATACGCGTCATCAAAAAAACATCGTTCCATACAATTTGACCCGCCCAATGTACATATATTTAGAAATACGTATATATATGTGGGTTTATCTCATCTTAGTGGGGAATGTAAGATGAGATAAGCCCACTGTTGTTTATTGTTGATGTGTTTTGTTTAAGCTTTGATATTGTTACAAGTAGAACTGTTGCTATAATTCTTATACGTTTAACAGTTTTATTTGGTTTAATATCTTTAGTTTTTCTAAAATCTTTATGGATGAAGTTTCCTGATGATCTGGCCTAAGCAACCAGTGAAATGCATAGGAAAAGCTTATCCCATCAACAATAAATTTCAAGTGTTTTTGTCAAGAATAAAAACTGGGAATTAAGCACGAATCACAAAATCTTTTGAAATTAAAATTTTGTATTCCCAAAAATTGAAATTACTTTTTGAATTCATAAAAAATTTAAAAATGCAGCTATGCTTCTAATTTTATGCAGACATATAGAAAACAACATTGAAAACAAAACAAGCTATAAATGATTAAAATCTGTAAACAACTTTTGATTTTATGTATTTCGGTTTTTTTTTAGTTTTTCAATAAACTAAAGCGTTTTTGAGTTACGCGAACATATGTTGTGCAACCTCCTTAATTTTCGAAATAACGGTATATCTCGAAAACCAAAGCCAACATAAAGAAATAAGTTTTAACTTTCTTAAAGTAAATTTTATTGCGGAATTTCGGTTTTTTTAGTTTTTCAATAAACTAAAGCGTTTTTGAGTTACGCGAACATACGTTGTGCAGCCTCCTTAATTTTCGAAATAACGGTATATCACGAAAACCAAAGCCAACTTTTAACTTTTAACTTTCTTAAAGTAAATTTTATTGCGGAATTTCGTCGGATTGACCTGCAAAATTAGATCATGATTTCTTACACTAAACCTCATATTTTAAGCAGCGCAAACAATTAAATTAAACAAAAAAAAAAAAAAAATAAATACCATACAAGATGCGACCAGTCTTATATGTATATAAACTTCTGTTCTTTCCCAACCTTGGTGAAGTGTACATAAGATTCGGCATAGCCGATTATAGCACTCTAACCTGTTTTTATTAGCATTCTTTCGCGTTGTAATTAACTTTCTACTCACAAATAATAAATATTTTTTTAAAGAAATTGAGGTTTGCTAAAGGCGAATTCACTTCAAGTAATATGTGATTTTTGTTTAATTGTAAAAAACATTTAACCTTAATCGCCATTTCTTAATGTTAACATTTATTTTTCGCTTTAGTGCTGCCAGGTTTTTATTTAGATTTGATAATAACATTTAATATCGAATTGAAAAAACTTTCTATGTCAAACTTTGAAATTCCAATCATTATCAATTTGAATTCAAATGTTAAAACCAAACAATTAAAAAGGGTTTGAGCATTGTGTTTAATCTCAAACGAAAAAGTCATTTCATATCAAAGGTTTGACCTTGTGTTTGTTGGGAATTGCTTGAAATACCTCTTTTAATAATAGCAACCACCCAGTAGTTTTGATATTTATAGTATTTTAGCAAAATTATAATGATTTAAAATTATGTGAAATAAGAGTATTTATTATACACACGTGTGAGGGACCGTTGACTCCACGGTTGATAAAGCAGGTACAGTACTTTTCGTTTATAGTCACTCCGCTTATAGTCACATTTGCGATATAGTCCATTTTATCTGTTTATTTTGCCGCTATAAGTAAATTTAATATAGTTCATTTAGCGATATAAGCACATTTGCCATATATGCCATTTATCAGCAGTAGTCAAAGGGAAAAGTAAAGCAAATTAATGGCGCTATAGTCACATTAGCAAAATTTACTAAGTTCTTTTTAGCTTTCGAATCAAAAATCAATCCAAAGAAAGAATGAATTAAATCATTTAATTTTTGTCATCAACTCTCTACTCATAAAAAATTAGTTTTTGCCGTTGGTACTAGATATGAAATATCTTGTTATTATTGAACTATTTTTTATACAGTATGCAACTCTGTTGTAAAACCATAAGCCTGATGTCGGTGTAATTTATATGAATTTTTTATTTCGTTTATTCACATAACTTGATTATGTTTGAATTCTGTTATATGCGTCATAGTGAATTAGGGCTAAAAAATCAGAGCAAGTTAAACTCTCTTTTTGGTTTAAAATGTGTTTAAACCAACAAATCTATAAATCACTAAACATATAAACCCTCTTTAAACGCATAAAGTTTGGCGTTTAAACTACCAATACAGACCATATGAATTAGATAAGATGTATCGTAGTGCTGCCACATGTTATTTTTTTGTCAACATATAATACATGATACATGATACTGATTTATAGTTGTTGAGTTTAAACTACATATAAGTTCAAGTTTAGTTCAACTAAACCAGCGTTTAAGCCATCAGTGATTTATTAGCCATTAGCCTTATAGTCACATCAACGATATAGTCCAAGTTATGGTTGCAACTAAAGGATGTGACTATAAGCGAAAAGTAATACTTATGACAGCGATTAGAATAACTGAAGCTGTCTTTAGAGATTTGCTATTAAAAATTAATATTTGGAAGTAAACTGCGAGCTAGTAAAATCACTAGTTCGGAGAAGCCAAACTGTTCAGATAAGTAAGCAGGTGTGTTTTTTTCTCGTTTCTACAATCTTTTGTGTTATTTTATATTATTCAACAACCTTAAATGAATTACAATTTTGCTTACTATGCTTAAAATTACATTAGTTGGCTAACATTTTTATTTAAACAAGTGTGTAGAAAGTACACTTTTGTAATCTCATGTCTTGTTAAATGCACCGAAGTCGGCTTTTTAATTTCATTTAAAAATTTCTTGAACTTATCAGGGTGATTAGATTTCATATCGCATTCAATGCGTTGATCCGCTTATGCATCTTTCAAAAAAGTAAAATCAAAGTTGGGGATTTCACGCGAGCAAAAAGGACAAAGAAAGTCATTTGGGGATTGGGGATTTTTTTTGGGGATTTTAGAAAAATAGGGGATTTTAGATATTTTTCATATATTTTCCGTTTTTTTATTATTAACGCTTATTTTTCTTTGTTTCGTTTATAAAAATCAAAAAGAAAAGTAGCAAAACTTTTATCTTGCTCTTAACAAAAGCGAATACGTTGTAAAGGGTCCTAATTAAGATTACCATTTTTGTTGAGTGTGTAAAAGGTACTTAATAATTTTTTGTTGTTATTCTTGAGTGAGTGTTTTAAAAAAAAGAATCAAAACTCTTGGCAACACATAAAATGTTTGATACTTTAAAGACAGTTTTTAAGCAAATATGTCTTCCCCAAAAATAAGTAAATGTGAAAGACAATATAATATTTTTATTGTTGATTTTAAGGATTACTAAAACCGATTGAACAAGCTCCAAATTCGTATAGATTGGCTCATTCGTCTTCAAATACAGCATATTATTCTGCTTGCAATTCCTCACTAAAATCGCGTAAAAAGAATTTTAAAAAACATGCCAAAACCAATCGCTACAAACAAGATAAAAAAAAAATTTTTTTTACCAAACATTTTTTTTTGGGGGATTTCTTTTTATAATTTTTCTTATTATTTTTAAGAAAAAAAAAATGTTTAACATTTTAAGATTTTGCTTTCTTTTATTTGGGGATTTTTGGGGATTTTTTTTTTTTTGACAAGAAAAAAGTACCTGAATCTTAAATTTAATTAGCCTCGTATAGCAAACTTCGCCAAAGCAGTGATTGTTTTTTATGTTTTATGTTTGGCGACAAATATTCTCGGCCAAAAATTGCCTAATTGAGGTTTAACGTACGTCGTACATATGCACTTTTAACCTCAATGAGGCACGTGTTAGTATAAAAATATCGATTTCAAGCTTTTACACAATGATTTTTATGCTAAAATTAACATTTTAGGGTGATCTCGTCTTAAATTCAGAAAATAAGGAAAAGACCTCAGCAAGTAGTTAGCAAGGCCATGTGGTGGCTGTAGCTTAAATCTAAAATCAAAGTCTTTATTAAAGGGGAAAACATTAAGTGGGCGTTGGGTAAAATAATGTACCGAAATTCATTTCTTCTAAAAAATATCTTTTGGGTCGCCAAGCGATCTCCATCGTCTCAATTTTACAATAAGGTCTTGCGGGCTCCCGAAATTTGAAGAAAAAAACATTGCGAAATCCAATCGTAAAAAGAAAGTCCTAATGTAATACATACAAACATATGTTTGTATGTATATGTAAATAAATTTATTTTAGCTGCCTGTATATGTAACGATAGAACGGAAACAATAGCAAAAATCTAAAGAACGAAATTTGTGGTTAATTTGAACAGCAAATTAAAACGGAAAAAAATTTACCTCAAAATATAAAAAAAACAAAACAATCTGAAAAATGACTTTATAGATACATGTAGCAATAACAACCGTATTATGGAAACACTCTGGCAATGTGAAAAATAATAACACAAAAATTGACTCAACCACCGGCGTTGAAACGAAATGACAATACAGCACCAGAAACCACAATTGTTGTCATTGTTGTTTGAAACGATAAAGGCTACAACAACAGCAGCTGTAACAACCTCAATAAAAACAACAAAGGCAACAGTAATAAACAAATCCAACGAAAGAGGCAGCAACAATTTAACAGCAACAGCCTCAGCATCTACAACGTCCACAACAAAATTAACAACTACTACTACGACAACAACAACATATGAACTATTGCACATGAGTAAAAATGCAACAACGTCTACAACAGCCAATTTACTGCCAAAAACAACTGCATTCGTTTACGCCTCAACACCACAAACTTCTTCCCCTCCTAACTACTTTTCCACCCACCACTGGGAAACTGCTAATTTATCCTCAGGTGCTTCAACAAGTTCTTTAGTTGTTGATTTAGTACAGTCTTTTTCCAACAGCTTGACCAGCTCCATCGAAACATCTCCTTTGCCATTAAATGGTAATTTTACTTGGGATGCCACAGCTACGGCCACCACTATCACAATATCTACCCGCTCGTCTGGCAATGTGTCCGCATTGCCACCCTTCATCGACTCGTATCTGGTGGGTATGGCATGGTCTAAGGCTTTGGTGGTGGCCATTTTTATGCTGCTCATCTTGGTAACGGTGGTCGGTAATACTTTGGTGATTTTAGCTGTTCTGACGACACGTCGACTGCGAACGGTCACAAATTGTTTTGTACTTAATTTAGCCATAACGGATTGGTTAGTGGGCACGTGTGTCATGCCACCAGCTGTTATCCATTATATTTGTGAAGGTATGTACTTATTGGTATTGTGGTTATTTTATTGAACTGTTTATGGTTTTTAAGCCAAATTTTTAGATATAATTTTCATTAAATTATTTTTGTGAAGAAAGTATTTAAGTAGAAACATTTTAGTAAAGTTGTGTTTACTTCAGACATTTTTATAGAATGAATAATAAAAAAATGCGTTAAGGTAAGTTGTTGATGAAGAATTTCAATAAGTAGCCGTTCCCATTGTATTCCCAAATTGTTGGTCTCCCTTAATGTTTTTGGTTTGTGTTTCTTTACGTGGAATTTATTTCGGTTATTTCGATAATTGCATAAGATTAGTAAGCATGTTGGTTAATTGCGGAAGTAGCTTAAAAGCGATTGCTTAATAACTATATCTCCTATACAAAATTGTTTTCTTGTCTTTATTTTATTTTTTGATCTCTGCATACCCTTCGATATGTTCTACTGTACTGTAGAGTACTTTCAACTTAATAAACTTTAAGATATTTGTGAAAAACACAGAATGTCGCGTTTTCGTATTTCTAAGTTCATACGGCTCATGTCTTATTGACAAGATTCTTCCTTTTTCTTCTTTGAACATGAATTGGCGTTCAAATGATTCATGTCATGTTGACGACATGTGCTTTTTTGATATTGAAAACAATAACAAATTTAAACAACGAATGAAAAAGCAAAACGTAAAGACAGTACATGCATCAGTGTAATCGTTTCTTTTCCACTTGTCCCTCTCGCCTAAAAAGTAGCAATCATGTCAATAAGACAAGAGCCGTATGAACACAGACTAAGTTCTGGTTGAGCAAAATATTAACACAAAAGCAAGTAAGACAGCATTGTCGTTTAAACTCGACCATATTGCATCCTAGTGTTCGAAAATAAAGACTAAATATCGCTCATAAGTGTTCAGCTCGGTAGATTTGCGGAAAACATTAACGCTAATTGTGTTTGTGTAGTAAAAAAATAACGTTTCCCTGATTCTCATCTTTCGAACACAAAAACAATACTGTTTTGATCCAACTCAACAAAAGATGAGAACATTTAATTATATTCGGGGTTTTTTTTAACCACAAACTTCTTCATTGTGTTGGGTCAGCTCATTATTTTTGTTCTGATTAGCGCCCTTTTGGCTGGTAAAAAACCAAACATTTTTTGCAAAAAACAAAATACACAGACGAAAAAAACAAAAAGGAAGCAAAATAACTTTGCACAAAGAAAACATATACACAATACACACACAAGCTGTTCGTGCTGCGGTGGTAGCTAAAATTTTTTGTTTGTTTATGTCTTAATCAACTTAAAAAAAAGAAACATTAAAGAACAATAAAATTTAATGTTTGTGTACAGTATCAATTCAATTGCTCAGTTTTTTAACAAAGAACAGAACACTATATAATGTTCGGCTCTTTCTTGAAAATAGTTACGAACGGTATTAAGGGTTGTGTTCGTCTACGCAAACACTAAAAAATAGACATTGTGCCTGGGTGTGTTAGCCGAATGCTAAAAAATGTTTCGTAATCATTTCACTTTGAAAATTTGATTTATTGAACAAAAAATTTAAAAAAATAGAACATTTGAATTTTTGCTTCTTATTTTACTTTTTAAACATGCAAAATAATTTATGTTCTTTTTCTTGTAGTGTTGTTGTTGTTTCTACACAATACAAGAAAATTGTTTTAAAGTTTCTTTTGTAGTGGTACACTGATAGAAAAATGCATCTTCAAATTGATGATGCCCTAACATCAGAATTGTGACATCAATGTTACTACAAATGACATCAATGACGAAAAAGTAACATCAATCCAATGACTTGCGTCTTCGTACAATTTTGTAATCTTTTACGTGTCATCTATTTTATGACTATAGTGACATCAATTCGATGCCACATTTTGTATATTATTAACATTATTTTCATGATTACAATGTATTTTTTTTAAATTATTTAGTTAAAACCATCAAATTTTTAAAGTAGAATGATTACGAAAACCATATGGGGCATGGTGCTGGTGTCTAATTATTGAGAGTTCTGCTGTAAACAAAGGTCGTAATTCAACAAACTTAAAACAAAAATATGTAACGGGTAAGTAAATAATAATTTTCTCGCACTTTGACTTAAGTCAATTCCAATGACTTTGACTTAATGACAAACTGTCATTAAATTTATGCTAATGTGTCCTTTCTCCGATGTTACTGCGTCATCACACTGAGGACATGTTCGTAATTTCTGTGATGCCGATGTGTCATCCCATTGATGACATAATTTCATTTTTACCGTTATGTGTAAAAGGTTGACATCACCATGATGAAAAGTGTCATGGGGTCTAAAAAGGGAAACACTTGTCATAATACTGATGTCAAAATACATCAGTGTTATTACGCCTTTTCTATCAGTGTAGTTGTTGTTTCTACAACAAACTTTAATTAACACACGCGTATGCAGGCATATTGTTTTTTGAAAGTGATTCCATTTTGGACTGCTTTAAGTACTTTAATTTTTAAGTACGACTCGTACTAAAAGTAAGCAGAAAAACGGAAATGTAGTACGAGTTTTTTCTTTCTGTATGCAAATTAAAATCAAACTTGCAAAATAACTTAACAAAATGTTACAAATAATTCTAATTGAATTTAATTTCGCAATAATATTATAAAAAAATTTATATACTGCTTCGAAAATATTTTTGTTGTTATTGTCAAACATTCAGCGTAGAATACTTCCTTTCTCATTGTTTTAATACGAATCAAGAAATGTTTTGAAACATTTTCCCAAAAAAAAACTTCAAATGATTATTTTTGCATACATTAAATAATTTTTGCTAATGCATCAAATTTCCCCCAATTTTTTATTTTTGTTAAAAATATCAAATAACTAGGGTAAGTAAATATTGGATTTTTTTTTTTTTTTTTTGTAAAAACTAACTTTACAGCTTTGTACCACCCATTTTTAACAATTTGTAAAAAAAAAAACTTTTGTTTTTTCTTTGTTTAAAAAGTTAATATATTTTTTTTTATTTTCTAAACACAATAACTTGGTTTTCATAAAACATATTTTTTTATAATTTTAAATTTATTTATTCTTTAATATGTTTGCCATGAAATTCACAACAATACGAAAGAAATTAAAATAGAACTAGAGTTATGGGTATCTCCATGGCTAGAGTAATTAACGCAAAGTAAAAGAATCAATTTATTAGACCAAACAAATTTACCTTTGCTTGTATATTTAAAGCAGTAAAAAAAAAAACTATACCAAAAATATCAGCTACAACGAAAATTTATTAAATAGCCTAGTTAAAAATCTTAAAAAATCAATATTATTAACAACACTTACGCTTCATAGTTCCTTAAGGCTAGATTACACTGTCTCACAAGTCTTATGTATTCCATAATACTTTGTGAGATAGAAATCTAATGAGTTTTGTTGCGACTGTCAAAAAATCTAACGTAACATGACAGTTTGTGTTCACAACATCACACAAAGTATAACACTCACTCATGAAATAAAATGCAACCCTGATCCAATGAAAAGTATTATTGTTTAGAAGTTTTTCAAAAAACGATGAAGTCGTATAGGATGTCAAACTTTTTTCATAATACTTGTCATTTTCGTAAAACATTGCATTCACACTATCACACTTTGTCATATTACTTGAGTTTTTGACATGTATTAATACAAAGTATAATAGCGTTATCTAGCCTTTAGCAATAATTGTAGTCGTAGCAGAAAAATAAAGTTTAAGAGAAACAGAGGTTTAAAATTTCGTTTGCTACTACTATATACAATTTCAAAACAGTAGTTCAACTAGTTATCTAGTAACAAAAACATAGAGCTAACAAAAATATCAGAAAATATAGATCTTATGCAATAAAGTAGCATATAATGTAGCAATAATGTAGCATTTGAAGTAATCAAAACAAAGAAAAACAAGTAAGAGTGCTATATTCAGCTGTGCCGAATCTTATATACCCTTCACCATTGTGGGAGCAGAATACAGAGCAACTAGACAAAAACTAAATAATTTTTACATATGGGCACTTCCACAGAAAAGCTCTCTTTTTGTCACGTCACCTAGCAATTATTCTTGTATTTAAGAACCACGTTGTTAAAATTTTTCCTCTCTTTCACTAAATGAAAACCTAGTTGCGCTCTACACCCAAATGCAAAAATGTAAATAATATTTTCATTATTCTTTGAGAAACAATTAAAAATGGTTGGTGACGTTACGTGACAAAAAGTAGACATTTCTGTGGAAATACCAATATGTATACATACATATTTACAATACTTTAAACTTCATTATAAATTAAATTTAAAAAGCGAAAACTGGTAAATATTTTTTTTAAATCGTTTTTAGAACATAAAAAAAAAAAAATTTTCTCTTAAAAAAACAAGATTCGAACCACAGAACTCACAGTTTCTAACTTAATACACCCCCTAGACAACTAAACCATGAAGGAACGTTGTTTAAATATCATTCAAATGAAATATGGCCCGTTTAATGTTCACTGCGTTGAGTTGTAATTACTTTTGATGTTTTTGTTCACCACAATAGCAAAGTTGTAAACCATAATACTTATTGGAGTTGTGAACCGAAATATGGGAATATATTTACCAAAATAGTTTGTGGCATGTAAGTATGTGTGTTTGTTTTCTTTTATCTTTTTGGGGAGTTTTTAAGTAGCAAAAAACACAAAAATTCCTAGTTTCGATTTGTGAAAATTGTTTCGTTAAATAGATGAAATAAAGAAGGATTATAACGAAAATCATATTGGGCATTATGCTAGTATATGTAAACAAATGTGAAGGGGGTGGGGGGGGGGGGGGGTTGGAGACGGACAACCGGATTTGAACTTCGCTTTTCATAAGGACCCAGAATATATACACTTTATAGGGTGTAGAATCAATATTGTAGAAATTACAAACGGAATGACAAAGTTATATATACCCTTTTATCTTCGGTGAAGTGTATAAAAAATACTATTTTAATCCTAATCGCATCAGATAGGGCAATTATTTTACAAAAAACTGATAAGAAAGATATAGAGTGTTTTTTTAGCTGCATGATAACTCTCGATATAGATTTAAAAGCTGGGACCTGATTCTGGCAGCCGTGATCGAGTACTTTCTCGATTAAAAAGCAATTTTATTTCTAATTATTTCAGTCAATACTGAATGAATCGGAACTATTTTTTCAGTGTTGTAAAGCATTAATTTGAGTTTCACAATACTGAAAAAAATAATTTCGATTCGATCAGTACCGTGCGAGGTTTATAAAGCACTTCGTCCATTTAATGAAGCTTACTTCTGGTCAAACGGCTAAGTCAATAAGCAAAATTGCAGTATTTAAAGTATTTAAAGAAAATCCTCAAGCCGTTAACGAATCAGCATTACATCCAATAAACTTTACATTTTGGTACGGTTTTCAAAATATCTTTTCAAATGAGCAAGGAGCTGCCGTAACGGTGATTGGCGAGCGTTATCACACAATGGCATTTGGTTCACATCTGATTTTAACAAGACGGCGCAGCTTGCGCAATCGATTTATTGCAAAATTAATTTGTTGACAACTTTATTTCCAGAAGTGGTCCTATTCACTGGCCCCCTCATGTGGGCGATTTAACGCCTCTGGATTACTTTATATGGGGTTATGGTAATTTTTTGGCTTATGCCTGCAAACCAGCAACTCTTGACGCATTGCAAGCCAATATTCAAGCCACCAATGAAGCCATACGGACAGATTTATTAGCAAAAAAGTAGTAAAGACTTGGATTGATCGAATGGACTATGTAACTTGCAGCCAAGGTAGACATATGCTGGAAATCGTATTTAAAAAATAAATGCTATGAAATAATGTAGCAGATAATAATAAAAACAAATTTCATTGCAACAATATTTCTGTCTTGCATTATAATTTTATCATTCTGATGCAACTAAAAAAACACCCATACTTGTTGAACATTTAAAGCAAAATTTATCTACAAAATCAACAACTTTTTTATAATGAATCAACACAAACATCGATATTGTTTTTAGGCTACTTTATTGCTATATCATAAGCCTCTTTTATTGCTACATGAACGCCTACTTTTTTACTACTTAAAAACATTTTTGAAGTAGAAATAAAAAAAAGAAGTTAGAAAATATAGTCGGTCAAGCGTGTCCATATGATACCCTATACCCACAGTATATGAAAACAAAATTTTGGGAGGGAACTTTTTTTGGGACCCATGGGCAATCATGGGCCCGCCAGGACAAAACTATGTTATGAGGTTAAGATTCATACACAAATTCTTTGTACCGAATATTTTTCACATTTTTTCATGTATATGAGATTTATCATGACCTAGTAACTATCGTTGGGTCAATACTTACTTTTATAAGGAAGTTTTGGCATTTTAAGCTATTTTCGGGAGTAATTTTTGTTAGGAGCTATGGTCGAACATATACCAATACCAACAAAATTTACTAAGATGTTAAGGGTGCATTTAAATAACTTTGGACCAAATAAAATTTAAAGACCAACATAATAAAAAAGTTATGTGGCACAAAGGCTTTATTCCAGAAAGCCTTTGTAGCAAATTTCATTAAACTATCTCTTAAATTTTGACCTTTACTTTTCGCCATGGACAGACATCCTGCTTATGGGCCAGTCAGACGGCCGGACTTCGTTATATCGAATCAGAAAGTAATTCCGAGACGATATTATACTTCCAGCTGATTGTAGGACCAATGTTTTAAGGTCTTACACAAATTTGCACAAACGCTTACTTGTGGGTATAACAACTACAAAAATGAAGAAGTAGCAAATGCTTTGATTTTAAAACTACTGCTCTATAGGTAGTTTTTCTTTTATAATACCCACACCACAATAGTGGAGGGAGCATTATGCATTTGTGTTGATGTTTGTAACATCTTAAAATATTGATTCTAAACGCACCTTTAAGTATACCGATCAACCCGAGAATAAAGTTCTGAGTGCATCCAACAATGTCCGTCCAACTGACTGGCAGGCTGGCAGGCGGGCTGGCTGGCTGGATAGCTGTCTATGAAAACCTTGTGAGCACAGTTCATGTCGCAATTTAATTTTCAAGATAATATGGTAAAATTTGGTACACAGTTTCTTATTGGCACAAGGTCAAATCCTATTGAAAATGGGGGCAAATCGCTCCATGATTTCATAAAGCTCTGATGCAAGCTTCTTTCCGGATACGATAGTTACTTTGTCATGACAATGTCATCTTGGCCTAGTAGGTCCAAAATTAACCATAGGTCCCAAATAAATCGCCATCCTAAAATCTCATATAGATAAAGATATCTAAATGATATTCGGCACAAAGAACGTTTATATGAATCTCAGCCTCATAAAATAATTTTGTTCCGGCGGGTCCATAATGGCCATGGATTCCGAATATGGTACACTCGCAAAAAAAATTTTCTATATCACATGGTCGTGCCTGACCGACCGACCATACTTTCTTACTTCTTATTATTGCTCCATTTTGTATTTAATTTTTTTTACAAATATTTAGCTTTGCTAATAATCAAATAAGGGTTTTCGTGATATCTCGCTTAAAATTTGTGCAAATGGGCAAGTTTGCGAGATTTGTTTTGATTTTTGTGTAATTTTAAACAGTCAATGTCAGCTTGTAAGAATCAAAAATATATTAAAAAAAAAGACCAAAAATATAAAAATAAAAATTGAAACTTGTGATCAAAATGTGAAATTTGTTTTTGAAAATAAATAAAGAAAGCAAAAAAGAAAAAAAAGACTAATTTCAAGCTGACCCGGCAAACGTTGTTTTGCCATATACTTTCTTCCTTTCATATGTTACAGTGACTGTATGCCAAATTTTAAGAAAACCGGTTGACTGGTTTAGAATATATAGGAAGGGAGAAGTTTTTACCCCTCTTGTCCTATTTCATGCCCTGTTCTCTTTCAGATTCTACAGTGCCTGCATACTAAATTTTAAGAAAACCGGTTGATTAGTTAAGAAGACATAGGAAGGGGAGCTTTTACCCCTCTTTCTCTATTTCACGCCCTAAATAATAAAAGCTATAGGCTATAGTTATTTCCAACTGTAACACGATTTGCCTGCGAAATTTCAAAAAAATCGGTTGATTAGTTAAGAAGATATAGGCAGGGGTAGCTTTTACCCGTTTTTCACACCCTATTCCCTGTTTCCTTTCAGATGTTACAGTGATTCGTTTATTGCAAGGATTTTTTTGTTTAAAAAAACTCTGTTTGTATAAATGCACAATTGAACAGCGCAAGTTTACGATTTACGAAGTTTGTGAAAATTAATTCTCTTAAAATGTTTAACAGTTCATTTCCGAGGGCGTTATGCAAATGCCCAGTTTGCATAGATTGCGAGCTTCATATTTCGAGATATTATTCCCGAAATAGGCCCTCGTCCTAGTTACCTTTGCTTAGATATCTTTTTGCTCAAGCTTTTTTTTTTTTTTAAACAAAACTCTGACTGAGGTGCCGAACGAGATAATGAATAATTAATATTTAATAACTTTTAAGTAAATAATGTGCAAATGATTTTTATCGCTTTAGGTTTTAATCTACGTTTATTGGATTTGCTTTGATATGTTAAAGTAAATTTTATTGATAAATTAATACGTCATTCTTGATTGATTAACACTTGAAAGATTAACATTGTTATTTCATTGTTAATAGAAATAAAGTTATATATCAATAAATTTGCAACGATTTTATTCAAATGTAACAAAACGTGGGTTGGACCAAATTCTGGATTTTTTTTTATCTAGTAAATGAGTTTTTCGGGTATAAAACGTTAAAAGGGAAAAATATAATTTGCCTCATCAATCCTTTGCATATAAACATTCCATTATTGGAATCGAAAATCGCAAAAGATTAAATTTGTTTTGAACTATCTAATCGCTCAGGGGAGAAGTATGTACTTTTAATATCGAATTTATCCAAGGTTATCACTACAAAAGTTAATGATAACATTTGGACTTTGTTTTTGCTTCGAACTTTATCTCGATACAAATAAGTTCGTATTTTCATGTATGAATAGAATTTGATATAAAATTATGCTCATTGAGAAGATTTATGACCTACAAAGTAATAGCACTATAGTCCTTTGTAAGGGGGACAGGTAAACTAATGAAGTGATTTACACTTTTTTTAATAGAGTCATTGTTATGTCTGCAGAAGAATAAAACGATGGTAAAATAATAATCTCATGTTCAATGCTGTGGGCAAAACGTATGGCACGCCAACTCCTATATAATAGTGCCGGGATACTATCGATAATTTCTACTATAAATATTTATCGATAGTTCAGATTCCACTATCGATATATCGATTTTACTATCGACTGCATGTTTGTACTCAAGTAGAAAAACTTTAACTAGTTTTTATCAGGCTAAAGTTCGTTATTTGTATCACTTTATTGATGTAAGCACGTTATTTTAGAAGACAGTTTTTAAAAATTGTGATGCTGATAAGCACCTTTCTGAAGGAACCAAAGTAACAGGAACTATAAGATAATGTTATAAATTGGATTCGATTCTCAACCTAAAAGGTAATCAATCTAGCGTACTTTTCCTCTAATGGTCGTTCATTGTTTTATCCTATGCTCGCAATTGCAATTGTATTTTTATTGCATTTTTTTACAACATCATAAAACTCTCATCTGACATTTCAGTCCCTATGTTAACATACCAATCAAAACAGCGTTTTTATATGGCAATACTGCAGTTATGTTAGAGAATCGTTGTGCAAGCTAAAGGAATGCATAAATGTATTTAAAAATTAAACACAAAAATACAAAAATCAAATGTGTGTACAAAATGTTTGTGTACAATCACAATGACAAATGCTATGTATTACTGTTCGCCACACAATTTTAATAGTGTTGCGAGGGTACAAGAATTCAAAAAAAAAAAAAAAATAAACAGCAGACAGTTCTTGTTTCTTTAAAAACCTTTCAATAGAGTAAACAATTTGTGTATGCTGCGAGAACTTGTGATGATAACTTGTATGAAGTAGACGTTAACAAATAATTGTTTTTGCAAAGGATTGTTGTTGCAATATTGTGAATTCAATTACAAGCTATTTCGTACACACATTTTCTAAACTTACATATAAAAAAAGAATGAATTCTGCTATTTTATGTTAGTTTTTGTTCCAAGTCTAATTGCTGCATATATTTCTCCCTTGTTTATTTTTGAGAGTATGTTTTATACCCGCACTTTTACTATAGTGAAGCATTTTTTCTGCAAGTTCACACACTTACGTAAATTGGTATTCTTCACTTCACTCCAGTACTTATCTGTGAAAGCGATATTTTAACAATAGTGGGGAGTATAGTGTGCTAATGTGTGTAGCACTAAAACATAATGGTTCCATCTGCCCGACCGGCTGGCTGGTTGCCTGTCCATGTTCGATGAAATTTGCTACATAAGTTCTCATTGTCACAGGGACCATGCCTAGTGAAAATGTTTGGAATCAGTCCATAACTTCGCATGGCCCCACACCCAGGGATAAAACATGTTTAAATATGGTCACCTTCAACAAAACTATTTTTAAAGCTAATTTTAGAAATATTATGTTGAATTTAACCATATTATTGTCACCGTCAATCATATTATGGTTGAATTAGTTAGAAACCACAATCATGTTGCCCACGAACATGTTATAATTAAAATTAACTAAAATATGTTTAACACTTATAATGGCATGGTTGGTTTTTAACTATAGCATGTTGCTCTTCGAAAGAGGAAAATACTATTGTTAATTTTAAAACAACTTATTGTTATATACTACCATAACATGTTTAGAGGCAACAATAATATGGTTATGGCTTCTTGATAGAGTACTAATTTAACCATAATAATAACATGGTTAACTTAAAGATAATATGTTTACAATTTTTTATAAAAATAATTTTGTTGGAGGTGACCATATTTAAACATGTTTTTTCTCTGCGTACATGCAAAGTTATTTTCGGAGAAGAGTCTTGGTGCCCTTTAACCATCCTTTTATGTTGGTTTTTAGCTCCCATACAAACAATACTTCCAAAATTAGCCTTTTTGTTCCCACACCACAATAGTGGAGAGGGTATTATGCATTTGCGCTGATGTGTGTAACACCTTAAAATATTGGTCCTAGACCCACCTTAAGTTTTACGGATCGAACTAACGATGTCCGTCCGGCTGGCTGGCTGGCTGTCCATGTAACCTTATGCGCAAAGTACAGGTCCCAATTTTGGAAATAATTTGACAAAATTTGGGGCATAGGTTCTTAGGACCAATCCTATTGAAAATGGGCCGAGTCGTAGGACCACGAGGTAAGATACGGGGAAATTTCTGCCTCTCAGAAAATACCAAACCGATTTTAATGAAATTTAAACAATGGATATAAACATATTTATATTGACACATTGCTTAATGAAGTTTATAAACATAGAAAAATTCATATTTAAATGGAAACATAAGCATGATTCTCCATGGGTTCCGAATAGGGTGTACTCACGTAAACGTGTTTTTTAATACTGTGGTGTAGGCTATCATATGGTCGGGCTTGACATAAATATACTTTCTTACTTGTTTTTTTTTTATAAAATTAGCCTTTTTTTTTATAAAATTGGCGATAGTAGGAAAATAATAATTGTTTACTATGTCATGACATAACGTTGTGCTGAAAGGTTCAAAAAAAAGTCATAAGCCCCATTTAACCCCTTTCTAAAATCACTTAAAGGCAAACAATTCTCAAATAGATGAAAATATCGAATTAATAACACTGTGCTAGTTGGAAAGACTGTAAATCGGGGCACCCGGCGGGTTAACGTAATTCGAGTACGTTTAATCCAGTGGTTAGATCTTGTTTTCGAGATGTACCGTTGTTTCGAAAATGGAGGAGACTGCACAACGTATATTTGCGTAACTTTAAAAGATTGTCGTTTATTGAGAAAGTGTTTAGGACAACCTTAGCAGAAAAAAGTGTAAAGTTCTTGCACGGTGCAATTGGCAATTGGCTCCAGGAAATTTTACATGAGTCTTAACACGATAACAAAATTTTGTTCTGTCGAGTTCATGACTTCCCATGGGTCCCAAATGCAGTACACTCTCGAACATTTATATTTATGTACATACATACATATAAACTGTGTTGTAGGGCATCAAATAATTCGGGCTTGACCGACTATACTTCCTTACTTGTTGTCTTTAGTTATCTGCAATACAATTTTCCACCTGAATTCAAAATGTTTTCCTTCATGCTGTGTATTTATTTTCCTAATTTTTGTTATTATTGGCCAAATAATGGTCAATATTGTTGATAGTGCAGTGCAAACAGCAATTGTTTGATTATATTGGCCCCTTATCAAAATTTTCTCTTTGCCAAAAACAAAAACATGCTCAAACAACAAGTCTATTCAGGCCAATAATCAAAATATTAGAAAGGTATTTTGCGAACGTATGAATATTATTATTGTTTGTGTTTATAAATATTTATGAACAAATATTATTATAGTGTTTATTGTTATTAAAACAGTGGGAGATAGTAAGTAGTGGTGATTAGAGTTATTATAAACAAATTTAAAGAATAATAAAAATGTATAAAATGTTTGTGCCTAACAGTTTTGAATTGTTTGTGGTATTAAGGTTGTCGTTGATTTTTTTATTGCTCTGTATGCTTTTTCTTTTTATCTTGTAAACAAAAATTTTACAAATAATTTTTGCATCAGCAATTGAAACTTTATTAAACTGAATGAACAAATTTATTTCTTTATAAGCGGTTTACAAAAAAAATACAAGATTTATTTGATGTTGCAAAAATTTAATTGATTTAATTCTGTCCATTCATTTTTCAGAAGTTTGGCGCTTTGGATGGATTTTATGTGATATTTGGATTTCTTTAGATGTTCTTCTATGTACAGCTTCCATATTGAGTTTATGTGCCATAAGTTTAGACAGGTGAGTGGGAAAAAAATTATTTTTTTTTTAATGTTAAAAAGTTTTTTTTATATTTTCTTAAGGGTTATATCGTCGCGTTTCTTTTTTAAACACGTCAGCGCCAACAATTCATTTTTCAGAAAACGAAAAAAACTCAATACATAACTTTTTATATATGAGTTTTAGAACAAAACGTTTTTGTTGCAAAATTTGGCTAATACTCTAAAGGGTGTAGAAAAAATTCAATCACTAACAAGTAACTGCAGCCAAAGTTGTCCCTTACGTGTTTTTGGCGCAAGCGACAATTTGCAAATTATGTTAAACAAGTATTTGCTTAGTTGTCGAAATTCGACCATAATTTTTTTTTTTTTTTTGCAAATATGAAGAAAACATTCCACTAAGTATACATATATGAACTTAAACGTGTCGAGCATATTTCTCTTTTTTTCTTAGTGGATTGATTTGTTGAGAGGACCAACCTCCGGTCCATATATTATCTTCGGCTCAAGTCCGTGAATGTTTAGTTTAGTTAATAACTTCAATAATATAGAAAAAAATCATAAAATAACAATTGAAAATCAAAAAAGTACCAAAGTCTCTTTTTAACTTTCTCAATTTCCCTGGGCTCTACATATTGAATTTAATGCTTCTAGGTTCTGAATAAATAAAAGTTCCAAAAGCACCAGTTAAAAACCGAAAAGTACTTAGAAGATCCCTCTTACATATTCCTATTCCCTTCTAGTCCCAATATAAACGAAGATTCAAAAAATACCAGTTGTAGAACAAAAAAGTACCAAAAGTTTTCATTTTGTAGGTTCTCATTCATTTAGGACTATAATAATTTTATGTTTTTAGAATCAATTTTATAGAAAATTCTTTAAGTACTGCAGCAGTAAGGGAAAATAAATTTAATTTCCCGTATTTACCATTTTTAATACGTTTTTCTCTACATTTAAATATCAAGAATTTCAATATTGTAGTTGGAAACCATATCTAATTTAATAGCAATATCTCAACACATAGAGAACATTTTTTTGAAAAAAGTACCATAAATAGGTACAATATTTACAGCTTAACGTTCGAATTTCAAAAAAGTACCAAATTTATATTTGTAACGAGCTTTTTTTTTTTTTTTTAATAATTTATTTTTATTATTGAATCTTTCTTATCGAAATTATAATATGTATTCAAATCTTAATTCTACTTGTTTTTTATTTATTTTTGGTAACAAACCAATGTCACCACTGACTGCTGTATTCAGATTTTAAAAATGTCTTTTAGTTAGGCTCAAAGTATCGGTTCTTTTTAGCCTCTGGTGACCTTCGAACTGAAGCAGACCCCGAGCGAGGTAGTTAGGGTGGGCCATTAGTTTATCGATGTAGCTAATTGAATATTTTTTAATTTCCTCCTGGCTTTTGGATGTTAGATGCGCATGCAGTACCCCATAATTGGATGCCATATGTCCATATTGGTTTTATGATGGACTTGTATAAGAGAATTTTGTTGTCTAAAGACAAGTTTAAGTTTCGACCGAGAAGCCAATGTAGTTGAGCTGCTTTAAGTTTCATAGCCGTTATTTTCGCTTCAATATGACGAGACCAGGTCAAGCGTCTATCTATATGAATTCCCAAGTACTTAACATGGTTTTCTACCGGAACAGTGATGTTATTTATTTTTACAGCTGAGCACGTTTGTCTTCTGAGCGTGAAAGTTAAGTGAGCACATTTAGCCGGGTTAACCTTTATTCTCCATTTTTCTAGCCAGGCCTCTAGTTCATTGATGTGGGACTGCAGAGTTTGCGATGCGACTTTTGAGTCATGGTTAACGCTAATAAATGCTGTGTCGTCTGCAAATGTAGAGGTATGCGTGGTCAGATTTTTGGCATATCCGCTGTGTATATTATATATAGAAGCGGTCCTAATATGCTGCCTTGGGGGACACCAGCAGTAATTTTCTTCTGCCTGTTAGATAGCTCTCCAGAAGCTTGTGAGTGTTTTGAGGAAGCGTTCGTGTGATTTTGATGAGTAGCCCATCATGGCAAACTTTGTCAAATGCTTGAGAAATGTCTATAAACAGGGCTGAGCAGTATTGCTTTTCTCAAACGCCGATCTAGTTAGGGTGACAATTCTATGCACTTGTTCTATTGTACCATGTTTCGCTCTGAATCCGAACTGGTGATCCGGGATGATATCGTGTTCATTTAGATGAGGAGTTATACTTAAAACGAATATTTTTTCGAAAAGCTTCGATAGGATTGATAATAAGCTTATAGGTCTGTACGACGCAACCTAGCTAGCATCTTTTCCTGGCTTGGGAATCATAACAATTATAGACCTCTTCCATGAGGCTGGTAAGTATCCGACTCTTAATATCGCGTTAAAAATTAGCAGCAAGATTCTAGAAGCAGACGATGGTAAGTTTCTTATCATTGACCCTGTGATGCGGTCAGGTCCGGGAGATTTTCTAATATTCACTTGTAACGAGCTTGGTATAATCTTTATTTCTATGCTTATTGGTTTTAAAGGAACATGGGGCGACAAAGAAGTCCCAAAAGGACCGAGTTTTAAAAAAGTACCAGACACCTATCCACTTACTTATCTTTTTGGATATATGAGGTCACCGAATTTAAGTACCATAAATAGGTACAATATTTACAGCTAAACGTTCGAATTTCAAAAAAGGTACCAAATTTATATTTGTAACAAGCTCGGTATAATCTTTATTTCTATGTTTATTGGTTTTAAATGTATATGGGGTGACAAAAAAGTTACAAAAGGGCCGAGTTTCAAAAAAGTACCAGACACCTGCCCACTTACGTATCTTTTTGTAGATATGAGGTAATCGAATTTACCCGTTTTTCCCCCTTTTTACCACCTCAGATTTCAATCTATATAAATTAAAGTTTAAAAAACTACTAAACCTAGTTTCCTGAAATAAGTAGCATCACGTGAGCCCCGAAAATAAAATACTAATTTTTAGGGGCAGGGAAAGTGGTACCCTCCATAAGATGCCAATCTTAAGTATCGCATATCTTTAGAACCGCGGCACCCATTTTATTGAACTTTTTGCAGTAGGATCTTCTAAGCCCTGAAATATAAATAAGATATCAGCAGGAAGAGGGATACCCCTATAGTACGCCAATGTTAATTATCACATATGTTAAGAACTGTTATTGTGAGAATGTTCAGACTTGGTAGGAGTCACTCTTATAGTAAACTACACCTTTGAAAATAAAAATTAAGGGGGTATGCATAAGTGGAACTATACCCCACATAGGGTTCATATATTAAATATCGCGTAACTGAAGAACTGACATAGCTAGAGCCTTTAAAAATGGTCCAAGCCACATTTATGGTCAACTCCAAATTTTAATTTACAAATGGGCTGGGTAGACGGAAGAAGTGCAGTACCCCCATAGAACGAAAATATTTAATACCGAATATCTGAAAACAAAAGTCCTCAAGCTTCGTAGGACCCACTCTTATGGTAAAATACACCTTTCAAAATAAAAATTTAAGGTTAAGGTGCAGGGGGAGTAATAAATAATATATATAATGAAAAAGCGTATGTTTGTTTGCCTATAGGAAGGCCCCTAAGCTACTGAAACGATTTTCCTAAAATTTGCACAGTCATTTTCTGATTACCCGGCACATAGGCAATTAATATTTTTAAATTTTGAAGTGGGCGTACCATCTCCCATACAGTTCCAATTTTGTACAAAGAGCTTACATAATGATACACATCATCTTTTAAAAGTGGGTTCAATGGGAAAAGTATGTAGGGCACCTCCCATACAAATACACTTGAAATTTCTGAATATCTGTAAAACGGTTACTGTAAAATCATTAAAATTTAGTACAATATCCTCTGTAATCAATACACGAGAACTGTTAAAAAAAAATTTGTCGTCGATGGCTGCGAGTGTTAAACGGTAAGCCCTCTGAGGAGATTGAGTGGTTGCAATCGAAACATGTAAGGGTAACCTGTCCGTAAAAACGCCTGGGTTCGAGCCCAGCTTCAGTCAAGAATGAAAAATTATCAATAAATTTTAATTAATTTCATGTTGTAAAATTCCTTTCTTCATAAAAATAATTTAATGAAAATTAAATTTGATGAACTTTAGCCTGATTAAAAATATTAAAAAATTTACTAATTTAATGTCGATGGAGGTAATAAAGCGCACCGGATAAAGCTAGTAAAATATAAATTGAGCACTTCCATAAGTAACTGCCTATTAAATGGTTTATTTTTGTTCAAATCAGTTGAAGAACAGTAAAGGAAAGTGTTTTTAATGTTTTGCCTTCGCCGATTTATAAATATAACATTTTTGATTTGGATTAATTAATATTATTTTTGTTAAAATATTAAATCAGGTACCCCAATTTCTTTATCTCCAAGATTATGATTCTTAACTTCAAAAAAATATGTTTCATAAATTGCACCGTGAAGATGTTCGTTTCCGACAAACTTAAAAAATAACTAATATTTGACAAATTTCATGTTTTTTCAATACAGTTTATGGTTTGTATGGTAGCTTCTATTAGGAGCAGAGATATAGTTTGAAATCCTTTAAAATAAATGTGTTGGTTATATAAAAATGGTTGGGTCGGTCCTTGAAAGCAACCCTCTATGTATACGCGTTCAACTCGTAGTGTCCGAAAACAAATATCGGGCTAAACAAGTTTTTAAGGGGAGCCATTTTTGATTATCGAGAGAGAGCTTTCGCTCGATTATAATTTGTGCTGTATGGCAAATGGGCATTTTCACCGAAGAGTCTAGTTTTTGTAACGTAACGCTAGCAATCAAATAAGCTTAGAGTTAGTTGCGCTTTACATCAAACTGAAAAAATGCAAAGAACACATAGGAAACTTTTTTAGCAACATAATTGCTTTGCTGGTCTTACGTTACAAAAAGTAGATTTTCTGTGGAAATGCCCATACATAGTTTTTTCGTCACTCAACGAAACGTGTAATTTTTACCTAAGTTATTGATTTTTATAGCCTGGTGCGCAGCAAAAATGCTCCGATTAGCCTGATACTTTTAACAGTTTGTTTTTTTTTATCACAAAAACACATAAATTAAATATAAAATCCATTCTATTTTGCATGCAAAAGTTATTGTGTATAGCGCTTACCAGGTTTTCAAAATGGCTTTAATTTTTTTTTTTTTTTCCTCATATAAAGCTGTCAATATGAGAATGTAATCAGGTGGTAAATGTTCGGTTCTACCATAAAAACAAGAAATGCCAATTTCGAAAAAATGTCGCTTACGTGGTTTAGAAACGCAATGATATGGAGCTCTGGTTCCCAATTTAATGATTAATTCAATTTTGTGGAATGATTTACGTTTCTCTCATTCTTATTGCGAACAAAATATGTACAAATATACGCATATTTAGAGGATTTATACCAGAAGATCATTTGTATAAGATCAAGGTCAAGGTCAAACCATGGATAAACATTTTTACAGGTTTTATTTGCGTTAGTACAAACACGGCTGGTGTACGACATTTTATTCAATTAGTTTTAAGTAACGACCTGTGGTTAAACATCAAGGTTTACATGCACAAACAGGCATTTGACGGACAGAACGCAATTGCTTTTATGACTCCTAAGGTTGTTCAAAGTTAATTGGTATTTTTAGGCGTTACAGATATCAGCACAAATGCATAATAAGCAGATCAGGGGCTAAATAACGGATTCGATATTAATCGAAATTCCCATTTACATTGTATTGTTACTTCGAGTGAGTAGATTAAACTATGGCTTTTAACGAAACACCATAAAGTAAATTTTCTTTTCTCTATAGCACTCTATCATTAGTTTTATTTAAAGTAAAAGTCGAAAAATTTCTTTTTTGCCACCAAAATCCTTTTATGTATTAGTCGAAAAGTTTCAACAATGCAATTTTTTTTTCAAACAGAAAACCTTTTTGTTTTTATAATAAACTTAAAATAAAAATATTATAATCATGTAATTTAATTTCGTTCTGCATTTGAAATCATTTCTTTTCCTGTTGACCTGAAAATGTAAATTAACTTAATTTGTGTAACCACTTACACTATTCTTGCCTAAGAGTTTATGATAATATTAGTTTTTTTAACCATGTCTGACCCTGTATTGGCTCTGATGTGTTTGTTTTAGTTACAATTTCAATTTAATGGCTTTATTTTTTGTCTGTCATTCATTCTAATGGCATTTTATGGTTAATTTTATTATTGTTGTGGTATTTGACTCTCAAACTTTTTACTTTTCATTATATTTGACTTGGTTTTTTTATTTTTTATTTTTAGATATTTAGCTGTAACACAACCCTTAACATATTCCAAAAATAGACGCACAAAACGCTTAGCCTTATTCATGATATTTATTGTTTGGGTTACGGCGCTATCCATAACATGTCCACCGTATCTGGGATGGTAAGTATGCGGGATAGATGAACAATGTCACACTAAAATATCAGTTTTGTTTACATGCATGTAAAAGAAACCATAGTTGGACAAAAGGGTAGGGTGTCGTTGCATTAAGAAAACAATAGTCATTCAATAAATTTCTAAAGTTGCATCCACCTGAATTATATACAAAATATTTGTTTTTTAATTTATCCAACTTGTCTTTTAGCCCTCTACCAGGGCTGAAAATTGGAGTAATTTTATGAATTCTATTTTAATTTGTTTTATTAATATGGCAAATATTAAGGCCCCCACAGAAAAGTAAATCCGTCCGTACTCAAATCGTTCAGAAGCGGTATTAATAGTACGGTGAGTACGGATTTTTGAATCAAGTACATAAAGATTGATTCAATCGCGAACAACTTACTTATCCATATTCAATCCCGAACTCGTACTTGAAGTAATCCGAAAAAGAGATTGATTTAAGTAAAATCAAATTGATGCAATCCCGAATTCGTACTTGAAATAAACCAAAATTTAAATTAGAAGAAGAATTTTATTATGATTGATTTACTTATCCGTTTTACACTTAACAGAATTTTAATCTTAAAACACCAGCATCATTTCCGTTATGGTTTTTGCTTTAAAAACTTCCTGTACATATCAAGGGTCGATGTTGAGTGTGCACCCCACCTAAACGTCAAGTTTTTATTGCATTTCATTTGACATTTCTCAATTTCAGACTTACTCAATTTGAACCATGGAAAGATACACAATCGAATCAAAATGCATATCGTGCACTTCGTGATTCAGTGATGAGGCACATTTTCACCTCAGTGGATTCGTCAACAAGCAGAATGGACGCATTTGGGCGAATGATAATCCAAGAGTGATTGTCGAAAAACCAATGCACCCACTAAGAGTGACTGTTTGGTGCGGTTTATGGGCTGGCGGCATCATCGGGCCGTATTTTTTCCAAAATAAGGACGGTCAGGCAGTTACTGTGAATGGTGTTCACTATCGTTAGATGGTAACGAACTTTTAATGGCCCGAATTGGTAGATATATAGATATGGGCGATATGTGATTTCAACAGGACGATGCCACTTGCCACACAGCTAACGAAGCGATGGCTCTTTTGCGCGACAAATTCAATGGCCGTCTTATCTCACGTGGTGGAGATATTAATTGGCCGCCAAGATCATCTGATTTGAGATAATTCGGCACATTAACGGCATAAAACCTCAAATATGCCTCAGCGTCATTGAAAATTTGGACCATCGGATGAAGGTGTGCTGCCGAGGTTGCGACGGCCATTTGGCCGATATTTTGTTCCATCCATAATTGACCCATACCAATATTATCATAATAAAAAAAAATTACAATAATTTCCTAAATATTTTGTTTTTTATTCAAAATCAACATCGGCCCTTAAAATTAAACCACTCTTTATAACTCAAAATATAAACTGAATGGGAAGCAATGCTTCTTTTTACTTTTTATCCTGAAAATAGTGTGTTTTCGTCTTGTTCTGTTGTTTTTGTTGTTTCTACACACAACAAGCCAATCATTTTTTAACTACTTGTGTGGTGTTGTTGTAGTCTCTGCAACAAACTTTGATAAGTAAAATGAGATTAAAACGCTCACTTTGTAATTTTACTCTGAGAGTGGCACTACCAACGAAAAGTTAAATATTTTTCTTACTTGATTTAAGAATTCTATACTTATTTAAAGAAATTCCGTGATTGATTTTCGAAAGTAAGCCCATTTAGGATTGTTTTTAGTACGTTTTGGTGTTATTCGTATTTGAATTTTAGAGTACGACTTAAACATAAAAAGTAAGTATAAAAAACTTAATTTATCCCGAGTGTTTTTCTTTCTCTGAACGCAAAAACATTTTGTGCTGAATAAAAGAAACTTAAAATCGAAGAGATCTAAAAAATATTTGGAGTTTCAAATAATATTCGCTTGAAAACGATACCCAAAACTTCTAGTTCAGGTAGACATTTTAGCAAAAAATCATTTTCTTTACATTCCTTCATAAGAAAGAATAATTCAAATTATCTTCATACACCTAAAAAAAATCTTGTTCATCTTTAAATAAGAATCTATGAACAAATATTTTCTGTTATCATAAAAAAAATTCAATTTAAAAATCTCAAAAAAAAAAAGTATGTGTATGAATGACGGAGAGTGGGTTTATAATCAGAAAAACATGTTCTTATTGTTTGCGAAAAAAGAAATTGAAAATTGTTCCGAAACAAATGTTGCAACAATTTTCTTTGACACAATTTTATTAAAAACACATGCAGTTTTTCTGCCACACACATTTATCACATAAAAAACACATTTAGAAAAACTTAAAAAATAAGTAGTAAGTTGAGATAAAAATGTGCAGTTAAACTGCAGTCTTCCGTCCTGGTTCACACGCTTCAACTGTTGCTGCTTAATTCCTTTTCAGTTTCCCTTTAAAGTTGCTAATATTGCTACACGCAGTAATAGGCTGCAACTTTTTTTGGTTATAAATACTTCAAAACAACAACAATTTTATTTACAGCGAATTAAAGATAATATAAGAAGAGAAACACAATGCGTGCTTACGAACATGCATTTCTACCAACCCCTTATTTTCTTTCTTCACTCCCATCAAAACTCTAAAGTTGAGCATCGAAATGGGAAGCGTGTAAGCCTAGACTTTAAAGTGGTCTTGTTTTGTGCAGCTATATACATATACATATCGTCGTTCCGCAGTTATCTTGTCGTATATCACAAAATCTAAAAAAATGAGATAAGACCGTTTCCTGCGGTAAATTTAACAGATCTATCGATCTGCGCAATCCTCATGTCTCTATCTCTTATGGTTAATGAGATATTACGAAGCCATTTTGTTGTATATCCACTTTTGAGAAATATTTAATGCGTTATTATATCGTATGTAGCAGAATTGTGCATATACGACAAAAAACGTATGAAAACTTTCAATTAAAAAAATCTTGCGCTATCTTGTTGTATGTGAACAAAGTATTTTAGGCATGTTACAAAAAAGAGACTATCTTATTAATATTACTGTTATTTTAACCTTTTTCGTTTTATATGTAAATACGTAGTACACAACGGCTATTTATATTGATGGAATTATTGCTCTAATGCCTAAATTCATTTTATTGCTAAACAATAAAAGGTTAAATATTCAGGGTGGCCCAACCATAATGCACAATGTTAATTGTAAATAAAACAAAAAGTTTTTAGAGAATTATCTGAATACTTTTTATTATTAAAGAAGGATCTATGACAACTATGTGTAGGACAAAAATCGGCCAAATGCTCGTCGCGGCTTTGGTAGCATACCTCTGTCCTATGGTCCATATTTTCAATGGCTCTGAGACATTATTGAGGTTCAATGTACTTAATGTCCTTAATTTGTCAAATTATCTAATCCTTTAGCCTTTGAATTGTTCTTGGCTTCTTGACGTACACTTTTTATTTAAAATATTACCAAAGAAAGAAGGCCAACGGTTTTAAATCATTTGATCTTGACGGCCAATTAACATGGCCATTCTTTTGGAACTACTTATCGTCCAGGTCCATATCCTCCATTTCTGGCAAAAAGAAATCCGTTATCAACTCGCGATAGAGAACACCATACCTAATTTTCAAAGAAGTAAGGCCCGATGATGCCGCGTGGCCATAAACCGAACCAAGCATGCATGCACAGGCGTTTTAACATTTCCTTCAGAGCCGGTTTGCTATAATTGGCGCACAATTATCCCGATTGTGGACACATTTGATCGATTATGCTGACCTAAAAAATCAAGATGTGCACAAAATGTATTTTTTATTTGACCGCCCATTTTCGTAAAAGGCTTCAGCAATCTTAACGTGCTGCTCAATGCTGCACCTCTCCATGGTTGAATTTGGCACTGATGCCAAGAAATGTCAAATAAAGTTGGACAAAAATTTGACATTACGGTGTGACTAACAGTTAACATCGTGCATTATGGTTAGACCACCCTTAAGTTATAATAAACCTTAAAATTATTCATACATAAGGAAATTCGATAATATAAAAACTATAACTATACGTAAATACATTTGTCACTTGCATAAATTTTCGTTTCGAAAACTATTATAACTTAATATTCAATATTGGTAAAACACGTGAATGTAGGTTTTTAATACCTTATTTTGACTCATATCACACAAACTAAAAAATATATTGTAAAAAGTGTCGTATACGACAAAATTGAAAATTTTTTTCGGACGTAACAACGGCTATAACTTGAAATTTTTTTTCCATGACTTTGGATATTTTTACATAAATCGATTAAGAACTTCAAACACAATATCTGACAAAAATAGTGGACGACTTTTTTCACGTACATTTTTGTGGTATACGGCAAGATAACTTCGGCACGACGATATGTTTATTGTGCTATAGCACGGTGTGCATTTTTAGCTAAATAAATTTAATGTGTGTTAGTAGTGCCAGGAAAATAAAAAAATAATAATAATAACAATTCTCACACATGTTTATAACTTAAATACCATAAATAAAACTTGTAGGTGGAAGTTTTTTAGTTGGAAAAATTGACAAAGAACAAAAAAAAAATTAAATAAATAAATTGTTAAAGGAATTTAACTGAAACAAAAAGTTTTCAGTTTTTTTTTTTTTTTGAAAGGGACAGGCAGTTTACCTTGTAGTTGAAATACAAATTGTAAACATTAGGATGGTACTTATTTATATGGAATGAATAAGTACCAGCGTTAAAAAAACTGAAAAACTGCTGTCAAAGTAGAAAAACTGTTATTTCTTCCACTTCAACATTTGTCATTGAACAAAAAAAAAAAAAAAAAAATTGTTAGTCTTACTTCTGATATAAAAAATGTAAACTGTCGCTGTCAAAACAGCTCAAAAAGCGAAAAGTTGTATACAAATTTTCGTTTTTTGTTCGACAGTTTTTGGTTTCGACTGGAGTTTTTTTTAAACCCTAGTTAGAAACCCAAATGTGGACCAACCTCTTAATTAAGGTGGGTCGAAAAAAAAAGTTGTGCCAGTCACCCCTTAGAATGAAAGATATGTCAATGAAGTTTCTAAAACAGGAAAAATTTTTTTTTGCCATGCCCCAAAATACAGCACTTTTGGTTTTTTATATGTAACGCTGCCATTTAAAGTCCGATCTCATCATATCATTGTTCATGGCTTGATAGTGGCTTCATTTTTGTCTTTGGTGACTTTTTAATCCGACCTGAAATTCTGGGCGCCACTTATGCCATCTCGGATCCCTCTCCCAAATGTCCAATTTTTTTGACGGTCCAAGAAAGTCCTTATAAAACTACGTATGTATAGATTTTAATATTCTCGCTTTTATGACACGCCTCCAAATTAAGCCCCGTTTTTCTTTTCACATACATACTACATTAAACCAATTAGAAGCCAATACAAACCAAAAAAATTTTCATCAGTCACGCCCTAGGATAAAAGGTATATTTATTAAGTTTCAAGAACTTCAAAAAAAAAATTTTTCCACGCCCTTAATTACAGCCCATTTTGTTTTAGACATATATCAAAATAAAAATTCTGTAAAAGCCTCCATTTTATTTTTTTTAAATGGCTCCCTAAGCCATTATCAATCTCGTACAAAACTCTGTAAGTTACGCGTAATTTTTGGTTAATTATTCAATAATCCTGAAAACCACTCTCTATGGCTTGGCATTTCAATTTTTAAAAACGGTTTCTTAGGCTTTGGTTTTTTTTAACTTAGCGGTGTTTGCAAGTGTACTAGTCATATTTTAATGAAAGTGGGACGGATGAATTTACTGACAAGCTTTCTCCATCTGAACTACTAGCGATTTTTTTGCCAGTTTTGATATTTTTTGCCATTTTTCGGAACATTTTTTTTTTTGCTGGACTGTGAAACTCTGGCACTGTTTTTCCGTATTTTTTTATTTATTTAAATACTACAAATTAAAAATCTTAATTAAGACATTTGTAAAAGCAAACATAATGTTAAATATGAGACCATGATACAGAGTTAAAACAAGAACTAAAAAAATATAAAGAAACTGCAGAATTCTAAAAATGAAAAATACAAAATAATTTAAATGTATAAAAATGAATGCCTCAAAACATATATGCGAAAAATTATAAATTGGGCAGTCGGTGTATATAAATCTTAGTTAGACTCAAGGTGACTCAAATTGGAGCATGGCGAGTATATTAAAAGCTAGATACACTAAGTTTTAGAGGGACTTTCATAGCACCTGAAAAAATTAGACATCAGAGGGGAAGGATCCGAGATATCATAATTGCCATCTATAATTTTAAGTTAGTTTAAAAAAGCACTAAATATGAAAATAAAGGCACATTCTAGCCATTGACAATTTATTGGCTTCTACTTGGTTTAATGTAGTATTGATATGAAAAAGAAAAAAGGGGCTTAAGTAGTTTTATAAGAACTTTCTTGGACCTTCAAAAAAATTGGACGTTTGGGGGTAGGATCCGAGATGGCATAAGTGGCGCCCAGAATTTCAGGTCGGATTAAAAAGTCACCAAAGACAAAAATGAAGCCACTATGAAGCCATGAACAAGGATATGCGATATGATGTGATCGGACTTTAAATGGCAACGCTACATATAAAAAACCAAGAGTTTTATATTTTAGGGCGTGGCAAAAAAAATTTTTTCCTGTTTTATAAACTTCATTGACATATCTTTCATTCAAGGGGGTGACTGGCACAATTTTTTTTTTGTATGGAGGTCGACCCGGTCTAATATATATTGTTATTGTAGAAAAACAGCATTTTTACCCGCCCACTTAGTCGGGCGCAACGTAACAAAAACATTTATTCCCTGTATTTACAAGACACCAAAAATGTTGGCATAAGCTTTTTTGATATGACTATAAATTATTTTACCATCCGACTATAACTTAACAAAGGTCCAATATAACGCCCACTTTTGAAAAACAAAAAAAAAAAACGCCATTAATGCGATTTAATAGTTCAGAAACTGTGACGCATTTTAAATGTCTGTTATCCAGAAAGCTTACTATTAGTAGCATAGTTTCCGGAGCCACCCTAATTATAGTGTTTATAAAAACGGAAAGACATTCCGTTATAAAATGTTTAAAAAGTTTTTCATAAATGTGTTTGTGTGAAGAAAACACTTCTTTCTATTTTACTGCAATTCACATTCACTCTTTATTTTGTTATTCTTAATCATTTTCATTCCTCAATTTTTTTTCTAGGTATGAACCTGGTCGCCGTGAAGAAGGATACACTGTTTGCCGTTATAATCAGAATAAAGGATACGTAGTCTTCTCAGCAATGGGTTCCTTTTTTATACCACTGGCTGTGATGCTTTACGTTTATTTAAAAATTGGTTACGTTTTGACATCCCGTCGTCAAAGGATTGTTCGTGATGCGGTAAGTTCTTTATTTTGTCTTTGTTGTTGTTGTCATAGTTATGGCGTTGGTGATAAATATTGGATAATAATGATGTTTTTGTTTGGCATTGTATGGTGCAATTTATGGGCAATGGGTGTTTGTAAATTACGGTTCTTTATGGTGGTGATGTGTGAATGCTGGTGATAAAATGCTGGTAGCTGAAAGAGACTCCAGTAATTTTTTTACAGTAACTTTTTTATTGAAGAGCTGCTTTATTTTGTACTGTATACAAACTTGCTAGTGATTTTATTAATTTAATATTTAAATATAAAAATTAGTATTTTTTTTTAGTTGTTTAAGTTGAAGCTCATAAAAAACTGAATGTAGGGGAGAATTTTTTATCACAACGTCGGATGATTAAATTAAATATTATTTATAGCTTTTTATTGAATAACTTAAACGTTATTATTCATATTTTGCTACATGTTTTATAAATCTTAAGGGGAAAAGTACCAGTGGCCTCAATTAAATAAAAGACGCCAATAAATAAGATTTGAAGAAACAAGCATGCAAATGAAGCAAATGAAGTTGTAATAATTAAAATAATAAAGGGAGCGTTCCAAAACGTCAGTTGCTAAGGAATTCCTAATTTTAAATGCATTCTACCATGCAACCATGTAGCATTTTATAGAGTTATCTGTTCCAAAAAGCACCAAAAAAGTTAACGGTGCGTACACCATAAGCAAACTGTGAATAGTTTTATTAATCGTCTAATAAACGCTGTTCGACGACAAAAACGTATAGGTAATAATAGTAATTTGAATGCAACAGAAATTAGTTACACATGTCTATCCATCAATGAGGATAATATACAAACCAATAATGAAACATCATCATCGCCAGATAATTTTGCATTATAAGCTTATGTTCCGGTTTTAACAGAAAATTTATCTAAAGCATGTAAATATTTTACCCCCAATGTTAAACTTGCTATGAAGCCATCCATTAAAGAAAATAACAAAAAAATTTTGGAAAACCTCAAATATAAACTTAAAATTGGACAAAAATCTGATGTGGTATATAAAATCAACTGTAAAGATTGTAATGTAGTTTATATTGGGGAAACTACTCAAAAATTAATAAAAAGATTAAAACAACATGAAAATGATTGTAAAAGTTTAAACGAAAAAAATAATTTATCAGTGCTAGCTAAACATGCTAGATCAAACAAGCATGAGTTCGATTTTAATAACGCAACAATTCTAAAACAAGAACAAAATAAATTTAAACTACAAGTTCATGAAGTAAATCAAATTGTTAGGTATGAGCAAAATGCATGTAATTACAAGAGTGATAAAAAAGATTATATCATCATATATATTATTTCTAAAGCACTTTTTTTTGTCGGTTGCAAATATCTCCCATACCACCGCATCAAATTTAATGAATGATATCTCATTTTAAAGCTTATTTCTAACACTAATGACGAAAAATAATTAGAAATTGAAAAATTTATATTTTCATTGATAAAAATTACGGTGCGAAATATTCGCACGGGTCATCTAGTATATATTATTTCTAAAGCACTTTTTTTTGTCGGTTGCAAATATCTCCCATGCCACCGCATCAAATTTAATGAATGATATCTCATTTTAAAACTTATTTCAAACACTAATGACGAAAAATAATAAGATATTTAAAAATTAATATTTTCATTGATAAAAATTATGTTTTAAAATGTATTGTAGTTACTAAAATTTCTATTAATTATTTTCATTTTATGTTACAAAAATGACAACTAACGGTGCGAAATATTCGCACGGGTCATCTAGTTAATGCATATTGTAATTTAATAACTCCTTTAAAAAGGTAATATAGTATATATGTTTCAACGTAGGTTTATTTGATTTAAATGTAATTTTGAAAAATTCATAAATTTTATTTCAATGTAGTTTCGAATAACACAGCCCGACAAAATTAAAAAATATTTTTGCTTCTTTGAATTTATCAACTGATTCTAGTTAATTTGGGTGCGCTGAATTCGAAACTGTAATCAGTTTGTCTCTATCAGCTCTTTTGATGATATCCACTTATGACCTCCAAATACACCAATTACCCAAATTTTTTTTTTTTTTTTTATCAAAATTTTTTATTTACTGTTGCCAAAAAAAAAAAAAACTCCCAAATTTTTTTAAGTATTTAGAAAGTAAAACTTTTCTATAGGAATTTAAAAAAATAAAAAGAAGTAAAACTGTTTTATACAGATTTAATAAAATAAAAAAAAAATACTTAAAAAAATTTGGGAGTTTTTTTTTTTTTTGGCAATAACTATAACAGTAAATAAAAAATTTTGATAAAAAAAAAAAAATTTTGAAAAAAAAATTTGGGTAATTGGAGGTCATAAGTGGAGGGTATATAAAGTTATATCATGGAAACTAGAGCTGATAGAGACAAACTGTTTACAGTTTTGAATTCAGCGCACCCAAATTAACTAGAATCAGTTGATAAATTCAAAGAAGCAAATTGAGTGTTGGCCTGTGTAATCATTCCTCAATTATATATAAATAAGGTAAATTTTCAAATTGTTAATAATTTCTTATAATACTTATGTATATTAATTAATAAGACTTATTATTGTAATTGGTATAAATCCTGAAGATGAACTTTTTGTTCGAAATATATAGATCAAGCAAATATAATAATGTCTTTTTATTTAAAAGGATTAAGGAGAGGCAACACAAAAGCACGAAGTAAATTTATAATTAATCCAGCAATACAAATCTGAATACATAAAAATAGTTTGATTTAAAATTTATTCAATCAAAAATTTTTTTTATACAAAAAAAAAATTATTTTATCGGAAAAATTTTTATTAAAATTTTGTTTAATTGAGAATTTGGTGATGAAAAGCAGGATTTAAAAAAACTGCAGTCTAAACCAAAAACTGTCGAGCAAAAAACGAAAATTTGGGTACAACTTTTCGCTTTTTGAGTTGTTTTCACAGCGACTGTTTACATTTAATGAATTAGAAGTAAAAGCAACAGTTTTTTCTGGCAATGACAAATGAAGAAGTGGCGGTTTTTGTATTTTGAATGCAGTTTTTAACACGCTGATGAAATTTAATCAAAAACTTTTTGGTCAATATTGTTTTTAAGTTTAAAATTTTACTTAAAAAAAAGTTAAAAGATGAAAAATTTATATAATCATATATAAAGCATTTGCTGCAAAACATTTGAGTTTGATGATGAAAGGGGAAAGGCGAATATAAAATTGTACTTTGTTTCGTGTTTTTGTGAGTTTGTTATTGGGAGGAAGTAGAAGAAAGAGAGAAGGCATACACAACACTTAAGTACTGCAAAACAAGTGTTTCATTAAATGGCCACGAATTTGAATGGACGAGAGCAAAGCGGTTTCATATAAAAGTTTAATTAAATACAATTTTATGTTTTTTTTTTATATTTATCGACCTTTTTCTACAATATTAATGTTTTTTGGGATTTTCCAAACAGGCTTTCAAGGTCTAATTATTTCCTATATGTAAATAAAAGATTTATTTCATATTTTCCTCCGACGTTTCATAGGCTGTTTTCCTACCTCTTCAGGGATTATTTTTATTGAAATATAAAATCTTGAATTTGTATTTACATTTCCATTTTTATACCCTTCACCACAGGTGGAAAAGGGTATATATAAGTTTGTCATTCCGTTTGTAATTTCTACAATATTGATCTTAGACCCTATAAAGTATATTCAAGTCTGGGTCCTTATGAGGAGAGAAGTTGATTTAACGATATCCATCCGTCCGTACGTCTGTCCGTCTTACGTTTGATATGTGTTTTCCGGAGACTCCAGACATGATAGCGGCTCTTTTGTTTTACATTTATGTCACATATAGTCCACCATTTCTTGCTATTGAAATTCAGCCAGATCGGTCCAACAATGGCTGAGATATGACCAAAAAACCACGACTGCCTCTAATTTTTCCAAAAAATCCCTTGTGGTTGTTGTATTTCTATTACTTTTTTCTGTATATCTTGAGAACGGCACGAGCCAAAGCTTTAAAATTAGGTACAAATATTTAGGTTATAAATATACACCATCCTACAAAATGTGGGCGGGATTGGAGAAGTAGGCGTGGTACCTCTCATACAAAAAGTATTAAAAATTTTATAAAAACCTGAATTTTTGACTGTAATATGACTTATGGTTACGCCTTATATATCAGAAGATCGGAAATTTTTAATAGAAAATATTTTCTTAAAAACTCGGGAAAATCGGTTCAGATACGAAAAAGTTATGACCAAAATATTAATTTTTTTTTTTGAAAAATACCCATTTTCAGGAACCATAGATCATCCCGAGTCCACGTTTTATAGCCAAAATAACTGGCAAATTTCTTCTTTAACACGTCAGTATATAAATCTGTCAAATCGGTTAAGAAATAGCAGAGTAATGACCAAAATACTGAAATCCCAAAAATTACTCTTTTTTATAATTAAGATTGTTTTTTATACCCTTCACCGAAGGGCCTACACCCTATAAAGTATATATATATTCTGGGTCCTTATGCACAGCGGTTATCCGGTTGTCGTCTCTTCTTCCCCCCCTCACCCCCCCTTCGTATTTGTTTACATATACTAGCATAATGGCCAATATGATTTTCGTTATCACCCTTCTTTATTATTTCATATATTTAACGAAATAATTTTAACAAATAGAAATTAAAAATGATTTAAAAACAATATTTACCAGTTATCGCTTTTTAAATTTCATTTATAATGAAGTTGTAAGTATTGTAAATATGTATGTATATGTATATGTAAAAATTATTTAGTTGCTCTCTATTCTACTCGCACAATGGTGAAGGGTATATAAGATTCGGCACAGCAGAATATAGCACTCTTACTTGTTTAATTTAAATGTGGTTTTAAACAATACACACAGTACAATTAAACACACACATAAAACAAAAATATAAATGTATAATTAATAAAATGTTTTAAACTTTTCTTAATGCCAGTATCGCAGTTGAAAATGGACCAAATTATAATATTGCCTTTCGATAAAAATTTTTAATTAAACGTTTGTTCAATTTAAAAAATGCTAATGAAAATTTAATTTAACAGAATATAAAAAGCTCGAAATCTTAATAAGAACTTTTAATCAAAAAAATTTTCTATTAGTCTTTTTAATCAAAACGCGAACTTACATGTTTCACTGAACAAGTTAGAGTGCCTTTAATTTTTGCCTAAACAATTTTTTAATTAGACCAGCAGCCGTATTCTGTAATTTGCTAAAGCTAAGTCTCTATCGCTTTACCCTTAAACAACCAAGATAAAGAAATAGTATTGAACAAAACCTATTAACTTTACACTGTTACGATGAAAAAATTTGAGATGAGTATAAAATTCTCGGTATATCGTTACCAATTGAATTGAACGAATGAGATAGTGTGGAAGAAGAAATCATTTTAGTCAGAACTTTTATGCGAAAAGACAAATAAATTGCAAACTGCATATTTTAATTTCAGGTATTTAAGGGTTAATATCTATAAAGTTGATTGAATGCAATTCTGTAACGTGCATTGCTAAAACTTCAAAAAAAAAAAAAAAAAAAAAAAAAAATAATTTAAATTTTGTTTGTTTAATTGTCTTCAATATGTTAATTTTTAATTTTCTTTCAGAACTCTGAACGCACGGCAGACCACGAAATCGATTGCGATAATTTCCTCTCCGAATCGGAGCATTTTCAATGTGGCCCACAAAAATTTCCTTCCTTTAAGACGCGCTGGACTGTCGACTGCAGTGCCAGTGCTGGCACCAGCAAAACCAACAGTTTAAAATGTAGTAAATGCAACAAAAACTTCATCGATCAAAATAGTTTAAAGCATCAAGCATCATTTTATGAACTGGTAGAGATTCCACGACTTTCAATACAATCATCAGTATTACCACCTGTGGCAACATGTACATCGATTAATTGCAGATACGGTGATGGTACATGTACACCAACAGCTGCAACAACAACAAATGTTACATTTGCCATAGGAGATGCTCTGGGACAGAGGGGTTCTGCCGTGCCACTGCAACAGCTGCATTGTACGGACAGTCGTACATCCTTTTCGGAAACATGTTTGGCACAGGCCATGTCCCAAATTGGCAAATATGCCACAAACGGACAACAACAGCACTTGAATTATGTACAACCAGCAGGACATCATCCGCACCACCATCAACAGCATCACCACCAACATCATCATCACCACCACCATCACCATCGTGTACCAATGCGGGTATCAACAACAAAACGTGATACAAAAACTGCTAAAACTTTAACTATGGTCATGGGTGGTTTCATTGCCTGCTGGCTGCCGTTCTTTGTCTATTACCTACTGATACCATTTCTACCGCCTTCTGCTGTTTCAGAAGGCCTTATGTCATTTCTTACTTGGGTTGGCTGGGTGAATTGTGCCATCAATCCATTTATCTATGCATTTTACAATCCGGATTTTCGTACGGCTTTCTGGCGGTTGACATGTAAACGAATTTGCAAGCAAAAGTCACCCGCCAATCACATGGCCATGTTTAGAGGATAAAAGTTGCTGCCGTTGATGCAAATGCCACCAAAGTTTTTACCGATATCCAGGCCGTTGTCGTTGCTGGGAAGCAAAAAATAAATAAAATGACATAGAAATAAGAAGTATATTTTAAATAACAACCAAATCTACATACAGAACCTGATGTAAATAGAAAACAGTGGTTTATTTAAGTTTTATTTATTACTTTTTCTTTTTCAAAAGAAAAGAGAAATTTCAAATTTATGTATGTTTAATCTTATTAAAATTAAAGTAAATTTAATAAAATAATGTTAATTTAAACTGTTAATTAAAGTTAGATAAAGTAAATTTTTGTAACTTGTAATTATTACCTAAAAGTATGCTGTATTATTTGATTTAACGTTGCAAGAGCTTAAACAAATTTATCAGACTCTTTTTTTAAGAATTTTATGTAACACTTTCTAATAAATGTAGATTTTTATAGTGTTTTCTTTTTTACGTAAAAATATTTTATTGATTTAAGAAAAATAAAATAATTTAGTTGTAGTTTTAATTATGAAAATGGATTTTCCTTAAAAAAATATTTTAACAAAACTTTAGACGATATAATTTAACAAGCTGTCGAATTCAATCTCCAAGGTTCCAGGAGACCAGACAAGCCTGCCAAAACGTGGAGATGCCACACTGAGAGAGAACTGCAAGATAATGGTGTATCCTGGTAGCATATGGCACAAATGGCGATGGGTATAAGATGAATATTAAAAACGGTTCACACGGAAAAGATAGCCTTTTGTAGCACCCAATTTTTTATTTTTTATAGTAAGGACTACTTTATTTTCTGGTGCGCAGTATGAGAGCAAAACTCGATGAAATAATTTAGTTCTACTCCAATTAAAATTGTGAATAAATCTTTTGTTTCGTAACTTTAAGTGGGGTTTTACTTCAAATATTATTTGCCTCAATTATTTATAATATTAAACTAAAACCAACCAAAACTAAAAATCGTTATCTAAAACGCAAAAGGCCATAGCAAACCAAAAGCTAAATATCAACTTTTTCATTGATTCTGTTGTATTGCATCAACACAAATGTCTACAAAACGTTTTGGAATTTGCCGACCAAAATGTGAGATTTTATTAGCTAAAAACAAAAGGCTCTATCTACAGAAGATTATATGGTAAACGCTTAAAGGCCTTACTAACAGTTTACATAATGAGCAACATTGTCAATTGTCAAAACAACTGGTCGGATTTACAAGAAAAATAGAAGACAAATATATTACACAGAAAAAAATGTTTGCGCCAGTAAAAGAATTAATCAAAACTAAAATCAGTTTTAATTAAATATTTAATCAGGTGAATTAAAATTTTAATCAAGTGTATTAAATGTTTGATTGACAATATTTCAATTAAACGTTTAATTCACTTGATTAAATGTTTAATTAACCTGATTAAATATTTAATTAAAACAGATTTTATTTTCGATTAATTTTTTTATTGGCGCAAAAAATTTCTTTTGTGTATAAAGAGTTTAAGGCAATTTATCAACTTATCATTTTAAATGGTTCTTAGTTCTCTTGTAAAATTTTCAAAATGTTAGATAGGGCCTTTTGCGTTTAAGGTGACGATATGTAGAACGAACCGCATTTGAAGAAAAAATAATGCTTTCAATGAAAATATGCATACAAAAACTTTAATAACAATACGAAAATCACAAAAATTGCAAATTTCAAAAGCATGTTTTTTAGCTTCTCGAATAGGTATCAGAGAACGGCTTTGTGCGATTGCAAAAAATTCGCATTAAATCAACAACATCAAATACACTCATTTGTGTTCATGCAATCAAACTTTCTCAGCCACACACATCGGTGTTGTTTTAAAATTCATTCAAGTCATGCATAGCGTACTGGTTTTGCCATTCAAACCATGTTTAGCTTCGTTCGCCAATTATTGCTTTGGTAAAAAACATACATAAAAATACTATGACTATTCAGCAGCTGAAAAAATTTCCATAGAAACAGAAGACGTTTTTATTTTTTATAATTTCTTAAAAAGTACAGTTGTTATGTATGTACAATGTACAATGTATTGTTGTAAAAGTTGCTTGTTACGCTTTTAAAAAAATACCCTGCAAAAAATAGGACTAGTCCAAACACGCGTGTAAAATGTAGCCCACAAGGGACTAGGACAAGTCCAAAAGTAACCCAAACGTAAGGAAAAAACATGGCCTATTTAACCTTACGATGTCCTAGAGCAGGACCATATAACCTAGCTTTAGATTACAAAAGAACAGCTTAGAACTACTCCATGGTATACTCAAGAGGATAAGTTTTGAGGTCGTTTAAAAACGAACACATTTCGTTAAAAAACGAAGACATTTCGTCTCACTACAAACACTTTTTAACAATGGCATTGTCCATGCTTGCATTACATCGGACTAGTCCAATGAGTAGTCCATTTGATCAAAAGGTGGTCCAATATTATTTGCAGGGTAAACACAAAAACAAATTGGACAGTACAACTAGTTTATTTGAACTTATGCCTACAACAATCCTACCAACAAAGCGACCCGTACTCATACCAATTAACATTCGTCGTTGTGTCATCGAATGTCGTATGATTTTAAGAAATTGTGTTATTGCGTGCGCAACAATAAATGCAAACAAAGCGCTTTCAAAGAAAACTCAAACATGCACAAATCAAATGTGTACTAAACGATGTCAAAATTACCAACGTTGAAATTTTTTTTTGCACGCATAGAGTTAATGTAAATTATAGCGTATGAGTAAATCAAGAAAAATAGTGGATTTTGCAGTTCTCTGGTAGGTATATGCTCACCATTATATTCATTACCTTTTGTTTTTCTTATTTGACTTTTAGCCACATATAGGTACAAATAGGCACACTGTGGTAGAGCACAATTGGCTTTTAAATACCACCGAAAAGGGTAGATAATAATTGGCACAGCCAAACACAGCACTTCCACTTGTTTAATATTAATACTTTAAGATTAAGATGAATATTTCTGGGCGTTACACACAAAAAGACAATCAATCAGTCATTTATTCAGTCACTTATTTTATAATGTTTTGTCTTTAATTTACCCGAGATTACAATTCATGATTATATTTATGGATATGAATCCTTACAGACTACTATATACTACAAGATTTTATATAAAGGTATTATTAACGAAAAAATTTTGTTAAGACATATTAAGTATTTAAAAACACGATAATATTGCGTTTAATTACATTTACATTAATAGAAAAATCGATTAAGCTATACAATTCATTAAAATTTTTTCATATTCTCCTCAAAGGATCAGCATCAGCGTAATTTGTTTGAACAACAGAAAGGTGCAGAGATATTAGGTGTCGGGTAAAACGTCGTAGAATATTAAAATGTATGTTACGAAGAAGGAAGTCGGAGAGGACATCGCCATTAGTCAAATTAATTAGAAATGCCACATTTAGCATAGTCCTTCGGCTTTTTAAAGTAGGTAGTTTAATTAATGATAACCTCGCAGTATACGAAAGAAGATTCCCAGCATAACGACCAAATGAGCTCCTCAGGCAGAATAAGAGAAACTGCTTTTGAACCGATTCAATTCGGTCTATGTGCATATTAATTTCAGGATAAATGCTCGAAAATTGGCCTTGCAAGGGATGTTTATAGTTGTTTCGTTACATTAGGATCTGTAAACTCTTTAGACCATCGTTTTATATAAGCAAGCACACCACGAGCGTTATTAATCGTCATTGTAAAATGTTTGCAGAAATCTAGCTTAGGATCAGGTAGAATACCAAGATCCAGAAATTCTCCAACTTACTCTAGTTGATACCCGTCCTGGAAATTGTGTAGCATTGATGTGCAATTTCTAGCAAATCGCATGTGCTTGCATTTTTTAAGTTTCACTTCATTTGGTTAACTATTTAAATCCTGCTGCAAATACGCAAATACGAAGATAATTTGTAGCTGAGAAACATCTTAACATCATCATACATTAAAACATTACAATTCTTCATTACAAGCGGCAAATCGTTTATGAAAATCGAAAATAGCAAAGGGCCTAGGTGACTTCCTTGGGGGACACCGGAGCTAACAGAAATTTCTTTGGAATTGGTATTATCAAAAAGAACACACTGTGTCCTGCAGGTTAGGTACGACCGTAACCAGCACAAAGCGTTGCTAGTAAACCCTAATAAATTCAGCTAAGTGAGAAGTAGGCTATGGTTGATTTTATCAAAAGCTTTGCTGAAGTCAATATAAATAACGTCCATAAGTTGTTAGTTGTAAAATATTTGTTACTGCAGAACAAATTTTCCCGAAACCATGATGGTTTGGTGATAACATTGAGGATACACTGTGGCAGAGAGAGTGTGTTAAGCATTTTTCAAAAAGTTTGGGAGTTGCACTAAATTTTGCAATGCCTCTATAGTTCGTTATGTCCGACTTGTTTCCTAATTTAAATAACGGTATGATAAAGGATTTCCTACAAAATTGGGGAAAATATCCGTATTTTAATGACACATTTAACATAATAGCCAAAGGAGTAGCCAAAGCATGAGCACAATTTTTTACTGTTTTTAAAGATAAAACAACCTGAGAAGTATCAATAGAAGAAAATGATATTGCCTGATGTTCCATCAGACAAAAGTGATTAATTTAATTAATTATCTAAAATAAAATTTCAACAAATCAAAGTTTGCATAACAAAATTTCAACACTCTTTAACTACTGTATCCACAGGATTTTACCTTAAGTATTCATTGAAAATATGTCATTGTATAAACAAATATCTACAGTATGTCAATTGCTGTATATTCCAGTCTGTCTCCTCTTGTTTTCACCCATCAATGCATAATTAAATTCAAAGCACTTTAACTTGGTCTATACAGAAGAGAATAGAGTAGACACATATTATGGCCTGACTTTTTAGCTTTGGCATAGTAAGTTGACAAATAGTGCTACATAGAAGGTAAAATATTTTACACAAAAAAAATGTGTGAAAAAAACTGAAAAAAATCAAGTTAAAGTGCTATATTCGGTTATGCCGAATCTGAAATGTTCACTATGGTGCAATAAGAACACAAAGTTAAATAATTTTTTATTCCGCACCCAGTTCTCCAAGTCCACCCACTTTTTTCCGGATGTCCTGTAGTGGTAACGAAGCAATTTGTACCAAATGTTGCTGTTACTGTCCTCTTATGTATTTAATTGGGAGATGACATGCCCACTTATCCAATGACACCTCCTTTTTGACGGATTATGTGCATTGGCTAGCCCACAATTTATACCATTTTTGGACAAATCGTTCCTTTCGTACTCCAGATATAAAAAAATTTATTTTGTACCACGCCCACTTCTTCAGTCAAGCCCACACTTTTTAACATTGAAGCTAGTTGTACCAAATTGGGAACGGCTACGATTCTTCCGATATACAGAAATCAATTTTTTATTTGTGTTGGAGTAGCCACAGCTACTTTTCCAATCCCACCGATTGTTTTAGACAGGTGTGTGTTGATAACCCAGCTGTGTGTAACAAATTTGGACAATGTTTCTCTTACCGTTCTTTAGATATAAAAAAAATCTATTTTGCACCACGCCTACTTCTGCAATACGACCCACATTTTGTCGGATGTTGATAACCAAGTTGATTGTATCTGATTTAAAGGCTGTAGATCTTGCTGTTCTCCAGATATCAGACAAAAACCACAACAAGGGATTTGGGGGTAAAATTAGTGGCAGTGGTGGTTTTTTTTCAAAAAAAAAAAAAAAAATGGAAGTGTTTAACAGCCTAATCCCTACTAGCCCAGTCATATTAGAGGTTTCACCTCTAATTTTGTCGTTATAAATGTTGCCTCAAAAGTCACAAATGCTCTATATGAAAGTTGTAGGGTATAAAATGCTCTACAACTTTTGTCAGAACTTTTTTTTTCGTACAATCAACCGTTTTTGGAGTAGAGCGCGAAGAGTGCGCAGTGTACAGTCATATATGGTCTAATACAAAGTCAAGCGTCATCAAATTAACGAGACTAAATAAACCTGTTGTCAACACTTCCGCCAACAAGGGCAGCAGCTCATCAACATATAAATCGTGCTACCATCAGATTCAAACGTGGTTAGGGAAGAACTTAGAACCCCAAGAATGGGACTGGATGCTTGAAAAAGAAATCCTGGAGCCCATAAAAACGTTATTACCTCCAGCATAATATTTTACAATTGCAGAAATGGTTGTGGTTCCCGCTGCGGATGCAGAAAATCAGGGCTTCTATGTTCTTTAGCTTTTGGCCAGTGCAATTGACAAGTTTGCCTCAACGCTCCATTATATCCAAGCAATTCCGATGAAGAAAGCACATACGATCCTGAAATTCTGAAAGGTTTGGAGATGAATTTGACCGATAATGAGGATGATGATGACAATGAATTGAACATTTTTGAGCGACAAGAAGAAGAAGACGACGAAGAAGAAGACAACTAGCTTTCATTCATAATTTTATTATAAGTAAAGATATGTGTAAAATATAATTAAAATATATAATCCAAAAGTAATAAATAAAAATAATAAAGTTTCTAAATTTAATTAGTCATAAACGAATAGTACATAAATAATGGACATTGTTTAAAACATATATTTTTTAGTAAATAATTGACTTTATACAACGTACTGACAACCGTAACTCACGCTTGACTTTGTATTAGATCGAAAAGCACATTTTAACGGACGGACGGATATCATTAAATCAAATTCGGTACTTATAAGGACGCAGATTATACTGTTTGGGATCTAATATCAATATTTCTTTTCCACCTGTGGTGAAGGGTATAAAAATAAAAATATATGAATAAAATCAAGGTAGGTATACAGTGGAGTTACTAAAGTATTTCCAGCAAAAACAGTCTTATATGCTTTAAAATCACAGGAGTCTTATATTCTTTTCAAACCCATTGGAAAACTGAATTTGCTTCCATGAACCTCTCAGCATGATTTCACTAAAAGAGGTAATGAGTACTATTAGCTAAAATAAACGCGTAAGACCTTTGAAATACATAAATTACACAATTTCTATATATCTTTAATATTTTAAAATGTAAAGCAAATATTTGTTAGTACTGCCATTCGCAGACACCAAATGAGTCTTTAATGGACGCCAAGGAGTATCTATACCTCCATTTGGGAACCCTTGTTTCAAACCACATTCAGTCTCTTGCACAAAGATCAAAACAAAAGAAGAAAAAATATTAAGGAAAAATGCAATTGAATTGCATTGAACTTTAAATATTCACTAAAGCATAGTTTTTAATTTTTTTCTCGTTTACTTGTAAAAAGTTTTATTACTTTTTATTTTTAATGACTTCCTTTCTTTTTGATTTTGTTTTATATAAAATTTATTTACTGCACAATTGTATTGTGCAGGTTTCTCTTGTTTCTTTAATTTGACACATTATTTTCTCTATAGACGTTTAAACAATTTCCGCTTCAAGTAGTCAACAATAATATTTTGTGATATCTGGAATTGTCATGAAAACACACGAGATTTAAAGTAACCGACTAAAGAAAGGAAACGGAAAGAGGAAAAGTATGCAATTGCTGTTGAATTGACTTTTGTTAATGTGTGGGTGTGTGTGTGTGTGTAATAAACACATGCACGTTTTACTCTTGATGAACTATTTTGCCAATTAATTATTGTTCAATAGTTGGGATCAATATTTAACTATTATTTAAAGGTACACCATCACACAAGTGTTACGTATTTTGAGGAAAATACAAATACATCATTAAAAATTGTTTCACTTTTTTTTTTTTTTTAATTTTCAAACAATAAAATTAGATTAGGGGTTTAATTCTGGCAGTCGAAATCGAATACTTTCTGGGGGCAAATTATGGCATTCCTGATGGAATACTTTTTCGATTCGAAAGCAATATTATTTAAGTATACTGAACGTATCGTTATTATTTTTTCAGTGTTGTGAACACTATAATAAATGCTTTGCAACACTTAAAACATAACTTCGATACGTTTAGTATGGACAGAAAGAATTAGAAATAAAATTGCTTTCGAATCGAAAAAGTATTCGATCATGACTGCCATAATTTGCCCCCTGATTCGAAAGCAATTTTATTTCTAATTCTTTCAGTCGAAACTGAACGAATCTAAATTATTTTTTCAGTGCTGTAAAGAATCAATTTCAAGAGCACGACAGCTGGGCCCCAAGAAAGCATTTTCGTCAAATGACTTAAGACTTGTATTAAAGTGTTTAACGGCCCTAAGCAGTCCTTAAAGGGGTGGATGAAGGGTAAGTTCAAATAATCACGTTTAACACTAATAAATTACATTTGTATACGAACGACCAAAACGACGGTGGTAAATTGACTTGTAATTCCGTTTCTACACATCGAAATTTGCATCGAAAACTCTTTAAAGGAAGAGGTGGGTATTTTCAAAATTTCAATAAGCTGTGACATTTGGTTTGTATTTGGTAGCCCTTAAAAGCAGACTTTCTCGTGATTTAAGGAGAAATTGGAAAAAGGCTAATTTCAAGTGGTCGTTAGGCAATCCGCGGGAAAGATCCATGTATTAGTCTACGAATTGCTACCCCATCCATACAATTTGCCGGATTTCTTGCAGAATAAATGGATCGGCGGAAAGAGATTTAACCCTAGCGCTGAAAACATTTCACAAGCAAATACGGGTTTTGATGATTTTTAAACTAACCTACCGGTGCACCCCATTATATCGGTACCGGTATTAGTTACGTCCCTAATAAAAACCATAAAGGCATAATTCTATGGAATATCTTAACCCTCGAACTCTACAAAGTTAAGGCCTTTTTCCCCTTTCTTGAAAGACAGAAATTACCAATATAAAAAGAGATTGCTTAGGGGTAATTTTAAATTTCTTTTACAGCTGGTGTTTAATTGATGCAAAAAAGTAATTTTTTGGTGGAAATTTATATCAAAGATAAAAATGTGATGTTCAATTTGAATAATATTTACCAAAATTTTATGAAATAGATTCATTAGATTTATGAAACATATTTCTTTCGGTGTAGAAGAATATTAAGCTACTAACTTATATTAAGGATGGTTTCTTAAATTAAAGAAAGAAAGAAAGATATACCACCGTTGGGGCAGGTATATGGCGGTTCTTGGCAACAATTCAGTTTTTAAATTTTCGATTTCTAAAAATGTTTTTCTAACATTTGAAAGCTTACACTTTTCTGCACTTTACAACGTATTTTGTTTTTTTTTTATTCGACTACTCACATTGAATTGGCACAGTGTTAAACTTGGAAAATAAAAAAAAATATATATATTAAAAAAAATTACAGCTAGTTAAAATTTAATAAAAAAAGTTAACTATTTTAAACTATTATAACCATGTACATAGATTTGAAGGTAATTTTTCCAACAACTTAAGTAACTCTCATAAAATTTTATCTATAATTTTAAGAGTTAGACGCATTTAAAGCAATTATTTTTGGCAAATTAAGAAAAGTAAAAATTCAATGGTCAAAAAGTTATAGAGGAACAAACCTGTTCATATTTAACAACTTCGCGATATGGTAGGCTGAAATGTTTTGAACTTGAACCAGTTTTACGATCTTGCTTGAAAAGTTCCTTTTTTTGTGCAATTTCACTTTAAATATTTTTCACTAATTTCAATATTTACTTGGTTATATATTTAATTTTAAACATTTTTTAATTGAAACTTAATGTAGTGTTATTTAAAAGTAGTTGGACATATAAAATAGCGATGTGTGTGAAGATAAATATGCCGAGTTAAATATGTTTCGACGTAACAGCTAACGCACTACATATTTTACTCTGGATGAAATGACGTAACGAATAATTAAATATGACATATTTAACTATCACATATTTAAATATGCCATATTTAACTATCGCATATGAGTGACAACGAAGGATCTGTCCAAATATGGCCAAAATCCCATAGTGAACAACAAAAAATTTTCAAAAACAATTCATGCATATGGGTACCATAGAAGGATAGTGTGGTCCCTAATCCTCATTTTCCATATGTTCCGGATATGTGACACAGAAAGATGTGACAACTCCAATTTATTTTTGTTTGATTTTTTTAATATGTCGATAGAAATTATTAGGAAATACTGAATAAATTAATTCGATATTTTTTCTGCATTTTTTAAAGTATTTTTTATTATACTTAATCCTAGTTTAAAAATATCTGATTCTATGACATATTTAAATATGCGATAGTTAAATATGGCATATTTAAATATGTGATAGTTAAATATGTCATATTTAATTATTTCGTTACGTCATTTCATCCAGAGTAAAATATGTAGTGCGTTAGCCGTTACGTCGAAACATATTTAACTCGGCATATTTATCTTCACACACATAAATAGCAACTAGGATAGTTAATGTTTTTTTTTATTCATAATTTACTAACTCTCGTTTAACATTTAAAAATGATTTTAAAAACCTTAAATTTTTTTTATTAAAAACACTTTTTAATTTTATTTGATTTTTCATCCATAATTTCTTTATTTATAAGCAAATATATAATCCCAATACTAGACTTTTATTGGTGACTCCAGCAATGAATATCTGCTATTAATAGTCCTTTTCAATAATAAAATTTTCAAGAATTGTCAAAGTAATAATATCTTTAGTTATTCTAAAATCTTTGCACGTCAAACAGAATCTTGTTATTTAAAATTTTGTATTCCCTAAAATTACTTTGATAATAAGCTGGCATGTGCACGGCTTAAAAAAACTGAACTGGCCACACGCCTTATTATTTACGAGAGCAATTAAGCAATTAAGCAAGTTGTTTTTTTTTTTTTTTTTTTTTTTTTTTTTTTTTTTGTTTATTAATTTATTAATACATTTTCATTACAATATTTGTTTTGCCCCAGCGTCATATGACATTGTTGACATGAGTTATCGTAGTGCTGCCACATGTTAGTTTTTTAACTACATAAAATACATGGGAAACTGATTTATAGTTGTTGAGTTTAAACTTCATATAAATTTAAGTTTAGTTCAACTAAACCAGCGTTTAAGCCTTCACTTATTTATTAGCCATAAGTTTTATAACAACTGTTATTTTTTACTTATTAACAACACTAATGACAAATTTTACCAATTTATTTAAATATTGTTTTTTATATAATTTTGTTTTTTTTTCACATGAAAAACGAATTTTAAACATAAATTGATATTTAAATAGAATTGGTGAAATTGGCCATTAATAAGATTTTTTATACTTTTTATGTTTTCTAAAGTCGATGTTATTGTTGCAGGTAATGTCAGTCTAGACGTTTAGTAGCAGTTGTGGTACAAGCACTTGCTTTTGTATTAAAACTTTTCTTTAACTTTGTTTAAGTTAAATTGGCTTTATGTTGTAATATAATGTTTTAATATTATTTGTTAGTCTCTTATAGAATTCTTGTTTGTATTTGTGTTTGAAAACTTTGAAGAAAATTTGCATAAGTTGGCCAAGAATTGTCAAAAGTTTTCTAATGATTTACATTTGGGTTTACATTGTGTTCAAAAGGCAATAAGAGAGAAACGGTTATTTGTTTTTAAAACTACTTGTAACTGTTTAATTTAAAGATAAAGGACTCAAATGGAAACAATCTTTAATAAGATTTATCTATCACTTTGACGTGTTTTAATTGGAGAAAAGTGCTGGGCAACATTTATAGAACAATAATTTTGGATACAATGTGTAAGGCAGCAAAAGATTGGATGGCAAAAAAAGGGACAATAAGATATTGTTTTTCTAATTTCATTTAAAAAGAGGAAAGCAGAATTTTTTCTCCAATGAACGAAAGTTCCTATCACTGCCAAAGTTATTTTCGGTAATACAACGTTTATTATTTATACGATTTCCGTATGACGTGCTGAATTCCCAATTTTTCATATTTGATAAATAAAATGAACTTTATTGTTGAGGGAAAGCAAGCTTCTATGCGCATTTCACTGGTTGCTTAGGCCAGCTCATTAGGAAACCTTTTCCAATGATTTTAGAAAAGCCAAAAATATTATACAAATAAAACCCTAAAAGGGAATAAGTCTTACTTGTAACAATATCAAAGCTTAAGCAAAACACCAACAATAAACAGTGAGTTTATCTTTTCTTACATCCCCCTACAATTGGTTGGGTTCTTTCCGACTCGAATTGTAGTTGTAAGTGGGTTAAAATTAAATTAAAAAACAAAGTGCTTAATTCTATTGTCTTCGTAAGAATACAACAAATAAAAACCCAATTTGCCAATTCAGTTTTATGCACGGACACATGCAATTCTATTATCAAAGTTCTTTTCGGGAATACTGCTTTAGATCTGGATTGACAGATAAGTGTTCAAAAGCTTACGGCAAATCCACAAGGTAAACTTTTTAAGATTTTTTTATTGTTGTTCTACACCGAAAGAAAAGAGCTTCATATTTTTAATGAATCATTTTCATAAAAAATTTTTCCTTGGGTAAATGAATATTTTCATTGTCTAAATTTGCGTTAAAATCGCTTCATTGGATTTCGTAATTACGTTAAAAATTTTCATTGGATATATGAAAACTTAAGTTTGTCCAAGTTAAACAAAAAATTTTAATTGGGAACATAAAAAAACAAAATACAAACATAACTATATTCATAAATTAATACAAAGTTATAGTTTCCTTTTTTATGAAATCAAAATTTTTTTTATACAATCAACATATTTCAATAATGCTTTCATAAATGTAAATTTTCATTATGACAATGAAAAATGTTATTATAGTAATGAACCAAAAACTTTCAATCAACGTTGTTATTGTTGTTATGGACAATTTAATCTCATATTTACGCTCTTAATTGAGTAAAAAATATAGTCTTTGTGTTAAAAAACTACACTGCCTCGGTAGACTAGATGGTAGTGAGGTAGTCTATCACCAGCGAGGTAGCGCGATCGATTCCCCCCAGACAGAAAAAATAAAATAAAATAAGAAAAAAAATAAAAAAAATAAATAAAACAAATTAAAAAAAAAAAATGTTTTTACTTTATTGAAAGTTTTCATCCAATTAATAATATTCATAGATATAATGTAATGTTTTATTTAATAAATTTTAATTAAACAGGTTTCATTGATCCAACGAAGCGCTGCATAGGTTCCTTTTTAATGCAATTTTTCATGGAATTAATATCAAAAATCATTGGTATTGCGAAGAAAATTCTTTCAGTGTATTGCATTAATTTTTTATATGGTCGGAGTTGACCGAATATACTTTCTTACTAGTGTTTTTTTTATTAATATTTTTGAGGGCGTAACCGAAATTTTAAAAATTGCAATACGATCTTCTTAGCAAGTTCTATCCATGATCTTCGCTTGGTCATTTTTAAGGATGTATTTTCACTGACACACTGATTTTTTTAAAATCATGTTCATAGAAAATTTGTTGTGTAAAACTTAATTCAAGCCAAAATAAATGGGGAATGTAAGAAAAGATAAACTAACTGTTTATTGTTGTTGTATTTGTTTAAGCTTTGGTATTGTTACAAGTAAAACTATTGCTTAGAATTCTTATTCGCTTAACAGTTTTATTTGCTCAATATCTTTAGTTTTTCTTAAATCTTTGGATAAAGTTTTCTGACGATCTGGGCTAAGCAACCAGTGAAATGCCCATAGGAATAGCTTGTCCCTTCAACAATAAATTTCAGTGTTTTTTATCAAGAATACAAATTGCGAATTAAGCGTGACAAACAAAATCTTGTTAATTGAAATTGCAAAATATTTTTATTCCATAAAAGCGATTTATATGTTTCATACTCGCAAGGCAAAAAATATTATTGATTAATAATGAACCCTTTTGTTTTTAAACTTATGTTTTTGTAAATATCCCTTTTTTAATTGCCCTAAAAAGTTTTGCTCTTAAGTTTTTAATAATTTGCTGACATAACTATGAAATAAGTTCTAATCCGCCCCAAGACTAATTGGTTTGGTTTCACCAAATAAACTATTTAATTTTCAATTAAAAGCAAACAAGTTTCGGCAAACAAGAAATAAACAGTCAATCGACCAAGCGAACAACAAACCAACGAACCAACCAACCATCCATCATCAGTGGTTAATCTGTGCTGAAGTTTTGGGACGGAAATGAAAATAGCCAAACAAGAAAATAACAAATGGATAAAGTTTTCATTATTTCAATTAACTGTTACTTTGTTATTATTTTTAAGGATTCTCAAATCACCAACACCAATTTACAACTAACACTTTATACTTCCTTATTGCCCTTCTATGTTTCATCTCTAAGAGTTCTATCGCTTGTGTTGCCTTTTATATTGAAGCGTTTTATGGCATTTAGTTATTTATGTTTGTATTTGATTTGTAATGGGTGATTTTTTAAGAGCTACAGGAAAGTAAAAAAAAACACATAAAATTCAGAAAAATTCATGAAATCTTTATTTGAATTAATAGTACGGTCCATATAATTTAATGTTTGAAGATTATTTCATGCAAATGTTGACCGTGACTGCGCCTCAAATGGTCCATCCGCTTAGTTAAATTTTGGCATACTCTTTCCAAACAGAAAAAATTCTCCAAAATTGTTCACCAATTAAAGCATTAATCAAAAATAAAATCAGTTTTAATTTAAAATTTAATCAAGTGAATTAAACGTGTAATCAAGTAAATTAAACGTTTAATCAAGTAAATTAAACGTTTAATCAAGTAAATTAAACGTTTAATTAATACTATTAACTGGTTTAATTGATACTATTAATTTGTTTACTGGCGCAAATTTAATTAATTTTTTAATTAATATCACAAATTTTTTAATTGAAATCAATTTTTATTTTTTTCTGTGCAACATTTCGGCCGGTATCTCATGAATAAATGCTTCAATGTTGTCTTTCAATGCGTCAATTGAAGCGAGCATGTGTGTATAGACATGAGCTTTAACATAGCCCCACAAAAAATAGTCTAAAGGCCTTAAATCGCACGATCTAGGCGGCCATTGACCGGTCCCGAACGTGAAAAAAAATGTTCACCGAACTCGCCTCGCAATAAGTCCATTGTTAAGCGTGCTGTGTGGCATGTTGAAACCATAAGTCATGCAAGTCAAGCTCTTGCATTTTGGGCAAAAAAATCTCATTGTAGCGCTCACCATTCACAGTTACGTTACGATTCACATCATTTTTGAAAGTACGGTCCAATGATGCCACCAGCCCATAAACCGCACCTAACTGTGACTTTTTCTGGATGCATTGGTAGCTCTTGCAATGCTTCTGGCTGATCTTCACTCCAAAATTGACAGTTCTGCTTATTAACGTACCCATTGAGCCAAAAATGAGCTTCGTCGCTGAACACAAGAAGCGCGCGGTGAACTTTCTTAACAGAGAACGCATTTTGATAATAAAATTCAATAATTTGCAAGCGTTGTTCGTTTGAATATATAAATTATAGACCAAACTGAAGATGTTTGACAGTGAAACAAAACACGAAACGTGCGCCAGCTGTTTAAACCAGTGTTGCCAACAAGATAATAGCTAAAAAATAACCCGATATTTTTTATTTGTTTACATTTACTACCCCAAATTTACACAGTGTTAGAGCAAACATAATAAAAGTTCTTCGAGCAACTTTTTATTTGTTTTTCTGCTTTGTGTTCAGATTTTCTGTTTTTTTGTTGAATTATTATATTTCTGTATTAAAACCCAGAAGCATAATTTCAATTGTTACTAAAGTAGGGAAAAAAAGCATGTATGTTTTTTGCTTTTGTTTAATTATTTTTTGTTAAATATTTCCACATTTTTACTGGATAACAAAAAATATTTTTATTTAAATTCGCTTTAGTTATCTTGAAAAGCGAATAAAAGTTCCCGTTTGAAAAAAAAAAACAGTAAAAGGATTCCTGTAACTTGAGTTTTTGGAATCAAAAGAATTTCTTTAAAATTTTACTTAAATGCTTAAAGGAATTTTAAGCTTATTCTGTCCATTATAAGGAGAATTTACTGTTAAGTAGTGCTTTATTCTGCTTGTTATTTAAATAAGAAAAAACAAAATATTTTCGAGGTTAACTATAAAATCTTAACTATTTTTGGCAGTTAAAATATTAAAAATTATTTTCACTTGTTACAAATCCTTGGTTTTACAGTTTTTAATTAAAAATAAAATAATTGAAAAATTAGTAGGAGTGCTGAGCCGAATCTTTGATACCCTTCACCGTCAGTTAGAATATTTCAGGCGTGGACCCTATTTGGCTTCTATAAATGAATAATTATTATTTTTAAAAAAACGGACGTCAGTATTAAAATTCGCCGTGGTTTAGACCGACATTTTGAAGCTAAATTATTGATCGTCAATTAGAAAGCTTTAAGCTTTTATTTCTAGTCTTATAAAAGTTAATTTGAACAAATATTTCCGAGATTGGAATTTATATTGGGTTCATGGTAAATTAGTAGGGTATTCAATTAATCGATGTTTTGTATTAATCGATAAAACGCGCGAATAATTATTCGAGGTAAAAAATTAATCGAATAATAATTGAATAATAGGTTAATCGAATGTAAGAAAAGATAAACTCAATGTTTATTGTTGGTGTTTTGTTTTAGCTTTGATATTGTTACAAGTAAGACTTTGACTGTTTAAAATTCTTATTCGCTTTAGGGGTTTATTTGTATTATATTTTTAGCTTTTCTAAAATCTTTGGAAAAGGTTTCCTGATTATCTGGCCTAAGCAACCAGTGACATAGAAGTTAGCTTTCCCTCAACAATAAATTTCAGTGTATTTATCAAATATGAAAAATTTGGAATTAAGCACGTCATACAAAAATCTTACGAATAATTTTAATTTTGCCTATACGCAAAGAAATAAACATGGTTCTGGTAAACATATTCTAAGAGCAACATATTATGATAAGAATTATGATTGTAGTCACCATATTAAGATTATTATTGAATCATATTATGACTAAATATACTCGTACTATTACATCATAATATTTTTCCCTTAATCATATTATTATTCTGTTAATCATATGTACTAAGTTAAGAAGTAATCATATTATTATTCCGTTAATCATACTAAGTTAAGAAGTAATCAAATTATTGTCATGCTAATCATAATTAGTTAAGAAGTAATCATATTATCATCATGTTAATAATAATAAATTTAGAAGGAATCATATTATGATACCGCACCTTTCATAGCTGTCATAAAAATACAAAATAAATTAAAATATTTTTGCATCGATTTTTTATTTTGTGGCTTGCAAAAGAACAAATGAAAAATCTGTGGTTTTCATGGGCAACCGCGTGTGTCCATTTTTTAGATTTTAAGATGTTGATGCCATATTGCCTAATTTTGAACGCTCTATACATTTTTTTTGAAAAAAGATGGATCAATTCCGATTTTTTAACGTAATGACAAACTTTAAAAAGTGCAATACCCTAGCCCATAGTTTGATCTAGAATGGTTTTTCGGCTCTCCAGAAAAATTTGTTTTAAGACATACGCGGTTGGCCATGAAAACCAAAGAAACGGTACGCGGCTGTCCGTCAAAAAGCTAATGATCAATGTGATTCAGGCGAGAATCATCAAGGGCAAATTCAAAGGAGAGGAAGTCCTTATCCCACGAATTCCCATTATTCCAACTGACCTTCCATTCCAATTCAATCGGATTCAGTTCCCCGTTCGATTTTCATTTGCAATGACCATCAAAAAATCGCAAAGCCAATCACTAGAAGTCTGTGGGATTAATCTCGAATTTCCCTGTTTTCCGCACGGTCAGCTGTACGTTGTATGTTCGCGTGTTGGGAAACCGTCTTCGTTATTTGTTTTTGCGCCGGAAAACAAATCGAAAAACATTGTTCATCAAATCGCTCTCTACTGATTCCATTCAGATAAATCACATTGAAAATTTAAATATTTGTGTTGTATTATTACTCTAAAGTTTGTCTGAAGGTTTAAAATTGGGAATAGGCGAAGTTCGTCGGGTCCGCTAGTATAAATATATATTCGCCTCTACACACATATACAAACTATGAAAAAACTTTACTTGCCAGATTGAAGTGTTATAAAATTGATGCCAGACTAAAGTTTAAAATAAATTTGTTGAAGGGATTAAATCATCAAAATTTAAGTGACTCTACATTAAAAATCGTCAATCGTCATTTTGGTAAATTCATCGAAAAAAATCGTCAGAATGACGTAAAATCTTTACATCTAACAACCCTGGTTATAGAGCTTATCCAATGTATCTGTTTTTTTAGTAGTCTAAGTTACGTACTCTTTAATTATACCACTTAAATCTCTTATTGATTTTTAAACCATTTTTAATAGCCTTGTTAAGCTTTGTTCACAATCACAGCAACAATTTCGTTTTTTCTTCGCAAAGTATTTCATATATTTTCCTTTCATTTTTCGAACAAAAATGTAACTCAAATATTTTTTTAAATGTAACTAAAGTTGAGTCTACTTTAACTTCAGCAACAATTTGTACGAAATTGTTTCTGACATTTAAAATAGTCTTATTTATTTTTGAATGAACATTTTTACAAATTGTTGTAAAAATAAATAATAAATGCATAATTTTATTGTGGCTTAAATTTGCAAAATGCTAAATGTGTGTGGTTGCAAAATAAATTTTTGCTCTATTATGAACACCAAGTGAAAAGGTTTTTTTGATTGTTAACGAAGCTTTATGGTCCGGTAGAAGGTGGTTTTCATTCGTCTCAAAAAATTACTTTCTTCATCTAAATCATTGTGGTAAAAGTCTGTACTAAACTTTCTTAAAAATAAATTATTCCCAAACTCTTTGGTTTCAGTCTTTGAACAAATATTTTTAAAAATTGTTACTCGAAGGGAAAACAAAAAACTATTTCTGTGAAAAAAATGTTCGATTAATTGACATAAATTATTCGAATTATTCGATTAATCGAACAACAGTAATCGTTTGAACACCCTATAAATTATGGACCAATGATTAAAAATTCAACATAGCTGGTATTAAAAAACCTAAATTAGAAGAAATTTCGATACTGTGGTGAAATTTGTTTTAGAATTTTAAAGTTTTCAATTAGTTTTCAGAAGGCCGCTTAATATGAGACCTGAGGTAACGTATGCACCAGTTGTTATAAAATTATATGTTACTATTTCTGGACATTTAAAGCTAAATTGTACCAAATTTGTCTACATCATCTATAGCTGGGATCACACGATTGCCGTAAATGCACCAATATGGCACAATTTTGATTGTGCTTTATTGACGCACAATAAAGAAATTGCACCAATCAAATATTCTGAAATCACACGATTGCCCTGTTTTATACAAATTTAATTGCCGCTAGTTGGTACAACGTGAAATGGGTACAATAATTGCCGCAGCACAGTCACACGATTGTTCTTACTTGACAACTGCGAAAACAGCTGTTGTTGTAGCTTTTTCATTTGTTTGGAAGTTCTAGTTGGTATGTTCATTAAAATCGAAAAATTTGTTCATATACATAGGTACCTACTATATAATTTTTTGTTGAATACTTTTATTTGAAATATTTTAAGAAAAATTTATGAAAATCCAAAAATTAACAAATTAAATAATAATATTCGCACTTAACAGCTACATAGTATAGCAAAAATTAAAAAAAAAACTAAGATGCATAATAAATAAATACATATTTATCTTCATTACTTACTACGGGAAACACAAAAATGTAAAATTTATTAAAAAAAGGCAAATATTGGCGCATATTGTGTTGTTTGATTTCCGCACGAGAAGACAATAAATATTGGTGCATTTTTGTTATTTTTATTGACGCGCGGTTGCATAGCAAACAGTCACACGATTGCCGCACCAGGGTTGCATTTGATTGGTAAAAGTAAGCACAATATTGTCCTCGATTGGTACAAGAGCCAATTGGTTGTGCAGTCACACGATTGGTGTATTAAAAAGTGTGAAAATTGGTGCATTGCGGCAATCGTGTGATCCCAGCTTAAGTCTACTAAGGATAAAATGATAAAATAATTTCTTCTGTGATTTGAAGCGTTATGAAACTTCGAAAGACCAAATTCTGCTACAAAAACATTACTCGTTGCGGCTTTAGGCGTACTTAACTGTTTTCCGAGAGTATGCTTTATATGGAGCCTATTGTAAATTATGGACCGATCATTAAGAAACTTTACAGTGTGATTTCTAGTCTTATAAAACTGTGATGTACCAAGATTTATGCCAGTAGCCAAGGCCCATTGAAAAGGTCTGCGCAAGAAGCCTGATGATCATTGTTTATGTTCTTTTTAGTTGTCAAAAGTTATTTACATTTTGCTTACATGTGCATGTATACGTTTGTTTACATTTATGGTATGCCACACATACACGTTTTTTCCTTTTGCTTTGTATATGTGGTAGTAAATTTTTGACAACTAAAAAGAATCGTTTTGTTGTTTTTGTACAAGTAAGCAGACCTGATAGATGGGCCTTGCCAGTAGCATTATTGCTTAAGGTTTTAGGCTTACTAGACTCTTTTCCGAAAGTTGGATTTATGGTATATTATGAATCGATCTTCAGGAAATTTAACAGTATGATTTCTAGTCATATAAAACGAATTTGTGCCGAATCTTATATCAATTCGAGCATTTTACCACGATTTATGTTTGTTTTTGTAACAAAATTATAAATTTTTTAGGGTAGTGGTTCAACATTTGGGCTCATAACTCTCATCCTACTTAGCCGATTTTGCTGGATTTTATTCACAAACTGCTCAGGATAGCTAGAAGGAATTTGAGACTAACTTTGCACAGAAAAAATTATTTTTCCAATTCAAACAAAAAATTTGTCGAATCAAACAATTTTTTGTCTGAAATCAGTCCTATAAATAAAATCGCATATTCAAACAATTTATTTGCATTTTGTTTACTGAAAAAAGCACTGATTTTTTTCAAACAAATAATTTAACTGAGTCAAACAAAAAGTTTACTGAAATTCATATAAATTTCAAACAGCTAATTTTACTGAATCAAACAAAAAAGTTTATGCACAATCAATGACGCGCACACAAGCAAGCACTGTAGGAGAAGATGAAGGCAGAGCAGAGCGGCCGGCTGGCTTTGAGACACATTTTTTTGTTTGAATACAGTCAAATCCCGATAATTCGTACCCCGATAAATCGTTATTCCCGATAATTCGTAATAAACTGTCGGTCCCTTGAAAAAATCTCGTAATTTTTTTTTTTTTTTCAAATAAAATCTTCTTTTTTAACTTTTATAAATCGTAATTCTTTGCTAACTACCACTTATAATACGTAATAAAAACAACAGAAACATATAAATCATGATTTTTTTTGTTTACCGCTATTTTTTATGTGGGTTTTTACTTTTGCTTGAGTGTGTGTTTATTTTCTGAAGATCAGTTTGTTACATTGTTAAATAATTTTTATATATTTTGTTTTTAACAATTGTTTTTTTTATCGTTTTAGTAAATAAATTGAAAACCCCCAATAATTTGTATTTATTTTATTTTAACCCCGTTAAATCGAAACCCCGCTAAATCGAAAACCCCTATAATTCGTAAGAAATGACCGGTCCCTTGCGATTACGAATTATCGGGATACTACTGTAATTTTTGAACGAAGTCTTATTTATATACACACACGATGTTTTTCTTCATCACTCACTGTTGCTGTATCCTTTCCTTTGCTAATGAAGAACAAATGTAACCCAAAAACGGCGACAGACCGACTCGATATGTTTTTCGTCATCATTATATTTTTGTATTTTATGTATTTAAGCAAACAGTTTGAAAAAATTGAATACGGTATTTTGTTTTTTTTTTACCAACTTTGAAACCAACCAAAAACCTATTTTGTTTCTTAAAAAGTTGTTGTTTTTTCTGTTGTTTAAAAGGAGTGAAACGTTCTTTTACCTGCTGTTTTTTTGTTCATGCTATTTTATCATCTTTCCTATTGTTGTACTTTTTTAAAGTGTCCAAAAATAGACTGTATGTGTTTTTTGTTGTAGTTCTTATATTTCACATAAAGAAATGTTGCTTACGATCAAATAAAAAAATGCAAAAAACAACAACATTAAGGAGCGTTAAATATTTCATACAAAATTATGAAAACTTGAAACCAATAACGCGTATATTTTATTTTTAAATAGTTGTCCACATTTTTGTTGGTTAAATAAAAATCAAACAAAAATATTGTTTGAATCAGTAAAAAAATTTATAGAAATTAAAAAAATTTTCAAACAAGCGTTTGTTTGAAAATAATTCGGCAATCATTTTTTCTGTATGATCTTTAATTTTAGTTTTAAGAAAGAGTGTATTCAACAGACGGACAAAAAAATGGACATGGCTAAATCAACTTAGAATTACCTAAGGGGCCAGAATAGATATACTTAATGGGGATTGAGATAAATTAAAAAAAAAGCGTCACATGAAATGACAAACTTAGTATATCTTCATTTACCACTAGATCCAATAATAAGCAGCCATTTTAAATTCACGCTAAAACTTATTTCACTGCTGCATTGATTTATTCAAATTTATGGTTTTTAATATCAGAAATCGCCCAACAGAATCTTGGGTTCATGGGATGATGGAGGGGCCCAGTATAAATTTCCCTCCAGAAAATCATTTAAGTTCGGCTAAAACTCTTTCGAATCGTGATAGTTTATTCAAGCAAGTTCAAATCTCAAGAAAATAAAAGCATTAAACTTTCGATAAGCGTTCAATGCGTTTGTGCATCAATTCGGTATCAGTATATAAATCCCACACTTCGAAACCACACTAGCACGCCTAAAACCGTAACGAATAATGCTCTGGTATAAAAATTTGGTTTGTCATACTTTTATATGACTGGAAATCATAGTGTGAAATTTTATGAAGATCACTCTATAATCTACCCTGTTCCCATATAAAGCCAACTCTCGGAAAACACTTTAGTACGTCAGTAACGAATAATGCTATTTGTAAACTTTTGTGTGTCATAGTCTTAAAAGACGAAAAACCATACTATGAAATTTCGGGAAAATCGGTCTATAATTTACCACAGGGCCCATTAAAAATCCAGTCTGGGAAATCTTTAAAATACGCTTTAAACCTTTCATACGGTGGTATTGTGGTAAAATTTGGTCCAATAAAGTTGTATATGGCCAAAAGTAACAGCATGTAATTTTGTGATAATCAGTCTATAATTTACTTTAGGTGCCTTATCAAACAGCCTTCTGAAAACCGTATAAGCGTATAAAATGATAACAGAAATTCAAATACTGTGTTGAAATTTGGTATTATTTTGGTTTTTCATAGGTACCAGAAATTACCCTTCATAATTTTGTGATGATTGATTTATTATTTATCGTGGGTCCAATCAAAATTCCCTCCTGAAAATGCTTTCAGTACGGCTAAAACTTTTACGGATGGGTGCCATTTTATTAAAATCAGTAAAATAAGTTTTGATGATTAGAAATAAAAGCATAAAAATGTCTGATGGCCAGCCAATATTTCAACTTAAGTTTAAAATGCAATAATTATAATACCGACGTCAGTTTTTATAAAGGATTTGATATTGATTTTATTATTTATTTTTATTTGAAATATTCACCGTCGGTCGAAGGTGTCAAAGTTTCGGCATAGCCGAGAATACCTCTCTAACTTGTATATAAAAACGTCCTTAGTTTTTAACTGTTACTTGAAAAATCTTATATAATTAAGTTAAAAGCTTATGAAGGCCGCTCCCTCAAAATACTTTAGTACACCAAAAAATATAACTAATAATGCTATTGTAGTTATATTTCTTTAAGACGTAAAATCACATACATAGATAATTTCGGAAAAATTTTGTTCAATATTTTCTTTGAACAAAAAAAAAAAAAAAAAATATTACACAAAATTTTATTTTAACATTATAATTTTTTCAAAATTTGGTAGATATTGAAAAATTTTCCTTATAAAAATCAATAACTATCTTTAAAACTTCTTAAAAAGTCTTTACTCTTTAATTTAATCTTGAAAAAGCCAAATAATTAAAATCAAAACTAATAACGAAATATGCTAACTTTTTGGCATACCCACAGTCAAATTACGCTGAACATTGTGATCGAAATTGCATCTTTATTTTTTTTTTAAATCAAAAATAAAAACAAATTTGAGGTTTTGGCTGAAATTAAAGCAGTGCTTTGGTGCAAAAACCAAAACGTTAAGGATTTAAAAGAAATAATTTAACTATTCTGTTTTGATTTTCTGCTTTGTTCCTAAATCCTAAATATTTTATTTCGCTATTTGTTGTAATCCAAAAAAAAAAAATCATTGAAAATTAGATCGCTTCTTGAAAAAACTTAAAAAAAAATTTTAAACTATCGTCATATCGACAGTAAAATATCACCGGTATCGATCTATAGGCAAAGCTTAACTATCGCCTAAAAATATTACCAATAAATCTATTATAGTCATAGTTCTATAAGACTAAAAATCACATAGAAAAATTTCGCCAACAATTTTCATCAATAGTTTCTTTTAACAATAAAAAATATTTCACAAAATTTTACTTTTTTTTTTTTTTAAATTTTGTAGATATTGAAAAAACTTACCTTATAAAAAGCAACAACTTTCTTTAAAACTGCTTAAAAATTCTTTACACTTTTATTTAATCTTATTATTTTTTTTAATATGTATCTCTTTTATCTAATTTGAACTTTCTTTTAATTTTATTTAATTTTGCAAATTTTTAATTAAAACAGGACATATTTTGTGGAAATTATCCATCTTTAATTACAACATTTTTAAGGCCCAACCACAATGTGCTTAAGTTGGCTTAATCAAATGTGCGAATACATGTTTATTATATGAGGCAAACCATATTGAACTTAAGAAAACTTTTTGCTAAGTTTAATGAAACTGTCATTTGCTTAAGCAAGGTGCGAATCTAATCGCACATTCCGTACGGAATCAAATGTTTTTTTATTTTGTTTTTGTTTTTTTAAATACATTTGAGAGATTTTTTGTTAATTTTTGACAGTAGGTTAAGCAAGGCTATGCATATTATGGTTAGGCCTTTACTTTTTTTAATTTACCAACAAAAAAAGCAAAACAAGCCCTTTTCTCTTTCTTTTAATTAGCTTTTAGCTACGTCGCTTTTCTTCTTTTTATTGACTTTGCTTTTATCTCCATACAAACTACACAAACAAAGTCACAATTCCCAAAAAAACAACACGACACAACTAACTTTATGTTGCCCACAACCAGGGTTACCGTTGGAAATTTTCGAAAAGGGTCACAAAAAGGGTATTTTCCAGAAAAAGGGGTCAAATAAAGGGTATTTCAATAAAAAAAGGGTCAAGTTTTTTATTTGCAGTATTTCCCATTTTAATGAACAAAATAAGATCAAGTTTTTTTATAAGCAAACAAAAAAATAATATTTCAGGTAGGAAGAGCTCAAAAAACTTAAGTTTTTTATGGAATGCTCTATCCTATTTTAAACACCTGACAAAATGTTTATTCTTTGTCATTATACATAGCTAATTTTTTAATATTTTTTATGTAATTTTCCGATTTAGTGATGTCAAAAAATTCTAGTGTTTGTTTTAAATTTTGCAATCGTTCGCAAATTGTAACCATTTTCTCGATTAAAGCGATTTTTTCCTGTAAGTGTCAGATTTTTTAAAGCTTTTACGATTTTTAATAAATATAAGACTTTGCTATCATACCGCTGTTACCAAATATATGGAAATTTCAGCTAATTTAGCAATTTTTACCTCATTCCTGTTAGGGCACTCTCAATACTGTCGATTCAAAAGAAGGCGAAAAGTTCAATACCTTTTGCCATTATTAAGGGCGAATTTTTTTGAATAAAACATGCTACTCTTTAAGAGAGCAAAACACCAAATTGCATTTTTTTAATAAAATGTAATTTTTTTTTTTTGAAAAGAAACCACTCTAAAAAATAACAAATATTTATATGAGTTATGTTTGCTTTTAGGGAAATTGTACTTTACTATCAAAAATCAAGGAGAAGAAAGCATGGAATTGTAAGTTTATACTTTGAGTCTGTTCCATATCAAGCAATGCTTATTTCGAAAACATTTGTTTAGCACTTCTGATCCGCAGTGTCGACAAAAAACAAAATGTGAGAGCTATTTCCATAAAAGGGTCAAAAAGTGTCACAAAATAGGTGATAATGATACAAAAGTATAATTTAAAAAAAGGGTCATAAAAGGTATCAACACCGTCAAAAAAGGGTCAAATTGATACTTTAGTATCACAACGGTAACGCTGCCCACAACTTCAAACATCTTTAGAACAACAGAGACTTCGCTGTTTTTGTTTTAACAGCGCAACAAACTCACTCTTCTAAAAACAACACGACACAACTCACATAATGCTGCCTACAACCGCGGCGATTCCAACCACTTAAAACCAAAAAAGACTGCGCAGTCGTTAGCTCTACTTTTTATGGAAAAAACTTTATATCACCGATTTAACTAAGTTGCGTTCAACTTTTAGCTTAGATTTTTTATTAATATAATAGAATACCGTTTTAATTTTATTTATTTATAAAAATTACAATTGTTTTAGCACTTTTTACTATCTTTTTAATTAATTTAAGGGAGCATTTTTTTAAGACATTCACGCACTTTGTAAATTTTAAGAAACTAAAACGAAGTGGAAAAGGAAATTAAGAAGGGAATTTAAAAAAACCTGTTGATTAAAATTTTGCGTGTGAGAGTAAAAGAGACAGATACTGTCCGCTAATGAAAAATAAGAGCTTTTATAACAATAAGAAAATATGGTTAGGGAAATTATTAGGTTTTGTTTTAAAAGATAAGATGTGGAGTAGAAAAAGTTCAATTTAGTTTTTGTTTTTTTTTATTGACAGCAGGGATGGGTAAGTGCTAATAACACAGGCCATTTGTTTTGGAAAAAACAGTAACGAAAATGTGTAATCTTTTGGCTAAGAATTTTTAATAAAAGCTTCTTAGTTTATTTGATGGCGCAGTCAATTTGTTGAAGTCAGTGTCATAACAATTAAATGAAAGTTTATACATTTCTTGACTTAACTATTCCTAGGAGAAATAAAAAAGTGTTACTTTTTTAATGAAATTTGCTGCTGCGAAATATGGCCCCAAAAAATAAATGAAAATTGACACCAAATTTTTTTAATGAAAAATTACCCCAACAAAATGAAAAATAGCCCTAAAAATAAAATCAAATATGACCCTAAATTTTGTGTAATAACATCAAAATTTTAATGAATTTTAACCCCGAAAAACAAAAAGAAAGTAATATTGCATGCCCCGGTTGGCTAGCTGGTAGTGAGTAAGTCTCTCAGTGTGGGAGTAGCTGGTTCGATTCCCGCCAGAGACCGGTCTCCTGCAGACAAGCGAAGAGCTACGTAGGATTAGCTCAAGGAAAAAAATATTAATAATTTTGGGTTCATATGCCCGAAACTTAAAATCCCAAAATTAAAAACTGCAATTTTAAAATTCGAATAATTACACTTTGCAACAAGCAAACATTTCTTGCATAACCACTATATTTTTTTGATCCGCTATAGTCACCAAACGGCGGTGCGCAAAATGACCCCAGGAAATATGGCCCCAAGAGGAAAATTAAAAACGGCCCAAAATTTTACATGAGACACGCAATTTTAGGTAAATTTACTGGTTTTTTGGGGTTATTTTTCATTTATCGTTAGGGTGTTTTTGTATTTTAAGTGCAATGCAAAATGACCCCAACATCAAGGAATGAAAAGTGGACCCAAATAAAATCACTATTTTTACTTTGGGGCTATTTTTCGTTTACTAATAAAAAATGCAAATTTTAAGAAATGAAAAATCACCCCAAACATTTTTACACAAATTTTATAAAATTCTATGTAAAAAGATATTGTTATTCGTGCTTAATTCTTGATAAAAACACTTGAAAATTATTGTTGATGGGATAAGCTATTCCTATGCGCATTTCACTGGTTGCTTAGGCCAGATCATCAGGAAACTTCATCCATAAAGATTTTAGAAAAACTAAAGATATTAAACCAAATAAAACTGCTAAACGTATAAGACTTAAAAGCAACAGATCTACTTGTAACAATATCAAAGTTTAAACAAAACACATCAACAATAAACAGTGGGTTTATCTCATCTTACATTCCCCACTACAATTAGTTGAAATTCTCTAAACCAGTGAAATGCGCATGGGAATAGCTTATCCCATCAACAATAAATTTCAAGTGTTTTTATCAAGAATAAAAACTGGGAATTAAGCACGAATAACAAAATCTTTTGAAATTAAAATTTTGTATTCCCAAAAATTGAAATTACTTTTTGATTCTTTGTAAAAGATTAGAAAAAACCCGAATTCTTATACCAAAGTAGAGAAAATCCTTGCTGGTTATGCAGAGATGCTTTAGTTAGCGAGGCCGGTGTTTTTTATACCAGAGAAAAAAATCCTTGCGCCCGGCTGAAGGCCGGCTATTAATAGAAGCTTTACTGAGCGAGGCCAATGTTCGTTATACCAGAGAAAAGAAAATCCTTGCGCCCGGCCGAAAGCGGCGCTGCGAAATATGGCCCCAGGAAATATGGTCCCAAAAAATAAATGAAAATTGACCCCAAATTTGGGGCTATTTTTCATAATGCAATATGGCCCCATTTTTTTAATGAAAAATTACCCCAAAAAAATGAAAAATAACCCTAAAAATAAAATGAAATATGACCCTTAATTTGGGGTTATTCTTCATTATGAAAAATCACCTCAAAATTTAAAATGAATTTTAACCCCCAAAAAAGAACACAAAGAAAGTGACATTAAACATTTTCGGTTGAGTTCATATGTCCAAAACTAAAAATCCCAAATTTAGAATCCCGATTTCAAAATCCTGATAATTATACAGTTTTGGTTTCAAAAATCGTACGATTGATAGCACGGTTGGGCTTTCGGCCATGCACAAGGATTTTTTTTCTCTGTGGTATAACGAACACTGGCTTCGCTAACTAAAGCTTCTCTGTATAGCCGGCCTTCGGCCGGGTGAAATGATTTTCTTCTCTTTGGTATAACGAACACTGGCTTCGCTCACTAAAGCTTCACTACATAGCCGGCCTTCGGCCGGGCGCAAGGATTTTCTTTTCTATGGTATAACGAACTCTTCTCGTAATAGCCGGCCTTCGGCCGGGCTCAAGGATTTTTTCCTCTGTGGTATAACAAACACCGGCTTCGCTAACTAAAGCATCTCTGCATAACCGGCAAGGATTTTCTCTACTTTGGTATAAGAATTCTGGTTTTTTATGTTATCCCTAGAAACTTTTACATAGAATTTTATAAAATTTGTGTAAAAATGTTTGGGGTGATTTTTCATTTCTTTAAACTTGCATTTTTTATTAGTAGATGAAAAATAGCCCCAAAGTAAAAATTGTGATTTTATTTGGGGCCATTTTTCATTCCTTGATATTGGGGACATTTTTCATTCCACTTAAAATGCAAAACACCCTAACGAAAATATGAAAAATAACCCAAAAAAAAACAACAAAATTGCGTGTTGTTGTGTCTCATGTAAAATTTTGGGGCCGTTTTTCATTTTCCTTTTGGGGCCATATTTCCTGGGGTCATTTTGCGCACCGTCGCTGAAAGCCCGCTATGTAGTGAAGCTTTAGTTAGCGAAGCCAGTGTTCGTTATGTCATAGAGAAAACAAACCCTTGCGCATGGCCGAAGCCCAAACATGCTATCTATCAATCGTAAGATTTTTAAAACCAAAACTGTTTAATTATTCGGATTTTGAAATCGTAATTTTAAATTTCGGATTTTTAGTTTCGGGCATATGAACTCCACCGAAAATGTTTAATGTAACTTTTTTGTGTTCTTTTTTTGGGTTAAAATTCATTTTAAATTTTGAGGTGATTTTCCATAATGAAGAATTACCCCAAATTTAGGGTCATATTTCATTTTATTTTTGGGGTTATTTTTCATTTTGTTGGAGTTATTTTTTCATAAAAAAATGGGGCAACATTGCATAATGAAAAATAGCCACAAATTTGGGGTACATTTTCATTTATTTTTTGCGGCCAAATTTCGCAGCGCCTGCAAATCTGCAAAAATCATTATTATTTAAAATTGTATGGTAATGTTTTTTTAAAAAAATTTTTTCTAAAATTTGATATTTTTTATCGCAAACTTGTGTCGAGCAACTGTTGCAAACATAAATTAAACATGTTGATGAACACAAATTTGTGATAAAATATTTTAAAACTTAGTACTTTCACTTTATCGGGAATAAAAAATTATTTTATCCATGGATTTTCATGAAACAAAATTCATTTTATTTCTATTATATGCAGCTTTACGAAAAAAAAATTATTAAAGTAAAGGATTAAAAAAAAATAATGTGTTATAAAAAGGTAAAACTTTGTGATTTTTAGCTCTACACAAATTTGCGATAAAAAAAAGGTCAAAACAAGGTACTTGCAGTTTATCGGGAATAAAACAGGAATTTGTCCATGGATTTTCATGAAATAAAATTTATTTTACCTCTAATACATGCAGCTTTGAGCTTAAATAATAAAACTGGGAAGTATTTGTTGCTTTAATTTTTTTATGAATTTTTTGAATTCAAAAATTTTATAAAAAACCAAAAATAAATAAATTTTTTGCCACTTCGGCCACAATAATTTCAAAAATAATAGTTAAATCAAAAAATGATATTAGAAAGACATAAATCTGGTGTAATTTAAATTTTTTTGACGTATTGCATAACAAAATCGAGGCCTTCGTTGTAAAGTTACGACAAGATGTATGAAGCAGTCCCTTCAAAAATTTCAAATTTTAGAAAAAAATTTAAAAATAAAAATATTTGCATAGATTTTTAAATAATGTTGATTTTTGCAGTTAGGTGACTATAGCGGATTAAAAAAATATAGTGGTTATTCAGGGAAACAAAAACTACCCATTCGTTGCATAGTGTTATTCAGTTTTGGTTTTTAAAATCGCACGACTAGGCATTCGGCCGGGCGCAAGGATTTTTTATTATGGTATAACAAACACCGGCTTCGCTAACTAAAGCACCTCTGCATAGCCGTCATGTATTTTCTCCATTTTGGTAAAGGAATTCGAGTTTCGGATACTATCCCTAGAAATTTTTACATAATTTTTACAATTTATATTAGTTAATGAAAAATAGCCCCAAAGTGAAAATTTTGATTTTATTTATTTTGTTATTTTATTTTTCATTCCTTGATTTTGGGGTCATTTTCACTCCACTTAAAATGCCAAAAAACTCAACGAAAAAATGAAAAATTCTTCATATTTCCTGGGGTCATTTTGATCACTGCCAAAAAATTTCTAGGGATAGCATCAAAAACCATAGCAAAGAAAATTCTTGCTGCACGCAGAGAAAAAATATGGTTGGGCATGGTTACGGCAACAACACTATGTTTAATGTAACAATATATTGTTTTCGTACACAAATAATTGTTATTTTTATTTAATATCAACAATATTATAGTTACTGTAAACATATCAATGTTTATCGCAATTATGAATTTGAGTATTGTTGACCGAAAAATAATTATTTTTCTAACAACTTAATTATGATAACTTTCTAAACATATTATATTTCTCACAACCATATCATGATATTTAATAGCCATAACATGATAACTTTCTATACATTTATCATATTATTTTTAAGATGCAATCAAACTATTTTTAGTCTAATAATATTATGTTAGCGCCATTTTAAAATAATTTTGAAGAAGTTGTGTCGTTTTTTTTATTTGTGAGCGGTTAAACAATTAAAAGATAAAATTCCATAAAAAAAATAAGTTTACAGAAATTAAAAAATTAAAATATTAGAGGAGTTCATTCAAGTTATAGTGATGTAATAGTGCAAATGCAAAATATCATAGTTTTTTTGTAAAATCCAATAACAAAACACACAGAGATTTCGTTATATTTTATAAAAGTGTTACGATATTTCATCAACATCTTAAAATCGAAAAAATGGACACACGCGGTTGCCCATGAAAACAACAGATTTTTCATTTGCTCTTTTGCAAGCCTTATATTGAACTCCGCTATTTGATTAACATTAAGAAAAATTGTAAAAAGCCACAAAATAAAAAATCGATGCAAAAATATTTTAATTTATTTTGTATTTTTATGACAGCTATGAAAGGTGCTGTATCATAATATGATTGCTTCTAAATTTATTATGATTAACATGATGATAATGTGATTACTTCTTAGCTTATTATGATTAACATGACAATGATATGATTAATTTCTTAGCTTATTATGATTAACATGACAATAATTTGATTACTTCTTAACTTAGTATGATTAACAGAATAATAATATTATTAAGGGCAAAATATTATGACGAGTAAATTTAGTTATAATATGATTCAATAATAATCTTAATATGGTGACTACAATCATAATTATTATCATAATATGTTGCTCTTAGAATATGTTTACCACAACCATGTTTTTTCTTTGCGTGTAATTGAATATTTTTTAATTTCCTCCTGTAGCCCGTTTCTGAGAAAGGCATGAGAAAATATCATTTTAAACAAAAAATAAAATAAATATTTTTACAAAAGCAAAAAGAAACCAAGCTTAATAATAAAATAGATATATGTATACATATTTACAAAAACCGAGATCAAAATGGAAAATTTTTAAATTAAATCAGCTTTGATAACAGTATTATAAATATTCTTTATTCTTAAAAAAATCGGTTCATAAATAAACGGGTTAAAGACCCAGTAAAATCTTCGCCTACAAAATAATATGTTAAGTAATCAGAAACACATAAAAGCACTACATACAATTCTACTGAAAAACTAATGAATTTTACAAGGGTTGTGCCAAAATTAACAAATTCAAAAGTAATTTTTTTATCTAAATACATCCAGAAAAAAGTAGTTATCGAAGTTCTTATGGAAGAAAGCTACTAAATAACGAGTGAAAGAAGCTATCCATTTTGAAAAAGTTTTTACTGGGAGACAAACATTTCTTTCTTGCCGGAATAATGGTTTTGGCACAAAAGTGTACATATAAGATAAGAATATCAGGTATCAATCATATTTTGTATATGTATATAAGAAGTATTAAATGTTCAAAATAAGCCAAGTCGGTCCATTACTTTCCCTCGAAATTTTGCTTTTGCCGATACATATTTTAGGAAAGAGACAAACAATTTCGAGGAAAATTTTCACAATAGGGATAAATATAAAAATTTAAGCTGCCTTGTTTCTAAATATATCTTTTTTTCTAATAAACAAACATATAAAAATATTTACAATTATCTTATTTCGAAGACTAAGGGGCTTATAGTGTAAAACGCAACGCCAACAATTTCATTAAAAGCTAAAACAAAATCAAAAATATTTTATAAATTTGTTGTTGCTTTCTACAGACATTCATATTATTTTTTTTTCAATTTTTGACGCCACAAAATAGAAGTGTTTGAAATTTAAAAATTCAAGATGAATTTCTATGGAAAGTAACAACAAAATTATAAAATATTTTTGATTTTGTTTTTGCTTTCGTCACTTTTTTAGAAAAAATCATCAAAACGTCACTTTGTTAATATCTGAACAAAAAATTGTCAAGATGACGATAACTCGTCAAATCTGGCAGCCCTGTTTTTATTATATTTATTTCTTTTGTTGACGTTTCGCTTTTATTTGACACTTAATTACTGGAAATATTCCAGTATAAACAGAATTTGTTGTGTCTGTTTTCGCATTCAAATACAGAAACACTTTTATCTCATAAATCGAGAAACGATGGAATTTCTTGTTTCACATTTCATGTAAGAAATATTACGATGCGAGAAATACAGAAACGAGCTACTGGATAGTGGGGACGTTGAGATCTCTGTGGATAATATCATTACGTATATACCATGGGGCGCAGACAATTTGTCGTAATATTCTAGACTGTCTTCTTTGAAGCTTTTGGATATTAGATGCGCATGCAGTACCCCATAATTGGATGCCATATGTCCATATTGGTTTTATGATGGACTTGTATAAGAGAATTTTGTTGTCTAAGGACAAGTTTGAGTTTCGACCGAGAAGCCAATGTAGTTGAGCTGCTTTAAGTTTCATAGCCGTTATTTTCGCTTCAATATGACGCGACCAGGTCAAGCGTCTATCTATATGAATTCCCAAGTACTTAACATGGTTTTCTACCGGAACAGTGATGTTATTTATTTTTACAGCTGGGCACGTTTGTCTTCTGAGCGTGAAAGTTAAGTGAGCACATTTAGCCGGGTTAACCTTTATTCTCCATTTAACTAGCCACACGCAGAGAAAAAATATGGTTGGGCATGGTTACGGCAACAACAATATGTTTAATGTAACAATATATTGTTGTCGTACACAAATAATTGTTATTTTTATTTAATATCAACAATATTATAGTTACTGTAAACATATCAATGTTTATCGCAATTATGAATTTGAGTATTGTTGACCGAAAAATAATTATTTTTCTAACAACTTAATTATGATAACTTTCTAAACATATTATATTTCTCACAACCATATCATGATATTTAATAGCCATAACATGATAACTTTCTATACATTTATCATATTATTTTTAAGATGCAATCAAACTATTTTTAGTCTAATAATATTATGTTAGCGCCATTTTAAAATAATTTTGAAGAAGTTGTGTCGTTTTTTTTATTTGTGAGCGGTTAAACAATTAAAAGATAAAATTCCATAAAAAAAATAAGTTTACAGAAATTAAAAAATTAAAATATTAGAGGAGTTCATTCAAGTTATAGTGATGTAATAGTGCAAATGCAAAATATCATAGTTTTTTTGTAAAATCCAATAACAAAACACACAGAGATTTCGTTATATTTTATAAAAGTGTTACGATATTTCATCAACATCTTAAAATCGAAAAAATGGACACACGCGGTTGCCCATGAAAACAACAGATTTTTCATTTGCTCTTTTGCAAGCCTTATATTGAACTCCGCTATTTGATTAACATTAAGAAAAATTGTAAAAAGCCACAAAATAAAAAATCGATGCAAAAATATTTTAATTTATTTTGTATTTTTATGACAGCTATGAAAGGTGCTGTATCATAATATGATTGCTTCTAAATTTATTATGATTAACATGATGATAATATGATTACTTCTTAGCTTATTATGATTAACATGACAATGATATGATTAATTTCTTAGCTTATTATGATTAACATGACAATAATTTGATTACTTCTTAACTTAGTATGATTAACAGAATAATAATATTATTAAGGGCAAAATATTATGACGAGTAAATTTAGTTATAATATGATTCAATAATAATCTTAATATGGTGACTACAATCATAATTCTTATCACAATATGTTGCTCTTAGAATATGTTTACCACAACCATGTTTTTTCTTTGCGTGTGGCTTTGCGAAGAAGCTCTATATAGCGAAGCCAGTGTTCGTTATACAGTAGTTAGAAATTCCTAGCGCCCATATATATCAATTTCTAGGGAAAGTATCAAAATCCCTAATTCTTATGTCAAAGAGGAGGACAAAGTGTTATGAAATTTATGTTTTAACATTTTTCAAGAGGCATGCTTAAGTAGAATATAGGATTTATACATGCTTTCGCAACATATATGCATTATATGCGTTTGATATGTTACTTGCCAACACAATTTTACCCTACTACTTTTTGGACTGATGCAGTAACGCATTGAACGCTTGTCGTGAACCGACACTCAGAAAGTTTTATGCTTTTATTTTAGGAGATTTGAACTAGCTTGAGTAAAATGTCACGATTCGAAAGAGTTTTAGTCGAGCTTAAATGATTTTCAAGAGGGAAATTGATGTTGGGCACATTCATCAGCCCATTATCCCAAAGTTCTGTAGAGCGATTTCTGGTATTTAAAAACATAAATTTGAATAAATCAATACTGTATTGAAATTTGTTTTAGCGTTTACAGTGAATTTTAAAAGGCTGCTTATTATGGGATCGCGTCCATCTGTTGAAAACACGCCCACTTTTGTAAAACTCAAAGAAAATATCAAATTTCGTCTCATATTGCTTCAAGTTATCCTAAGCAAATAGGTTCAGTAGGAAGAGAGTTATGAGTCCAAATGTGGAACAACTTCCCTAAAAAATTTATAATTTTGTAACAAAAACTAACAGAAATGGTGACATTATGCACAGATTGATATAAGATTTGGCACTTATTCGTTCTATATGACTATTGTTAAATTTCGTGAAAAGCGGACCATAATTAACCATATGCCTCATAAAAAGACAGCTCTCGGAAAAGAGTTTCGTAAATAAAAATAATTCACAAAATTTTATTTTTGCATTTTAATTCTTTAAAATTTTTGTAGATATTGAAAAACTTACCTTATAAAAATCAATAGCTTTTCTTCAAACTGCTTATTTATAAATCTTATTTAATTTTTTTATATATCTTTTATGTAATTTTAATAACTTTCTTTTAATTTATTTTGATTTTTGCACATTTTTTTTATTAAAACAGGCCATATTTTATGGAAATTTTCCATCTTTAATTACATAAGTATGTACATATGTACTTTTTTAATTAACCAACAATAAAAACCAAAACAAACCCTTTTCTCTTTCATTTTATGTATTTGCTTTTAGTTAAGACACTTTTCTTCTTATTTCCTAACAAACTACACAAACAAACTCACACTTTCAAAAAAAAAAAGCAAAACAAACGACACAACTCACTTGATGCTGCTCACAACTTCAAACATCTTTAGAACAACAGAGACTTCGCTTTTTTTTGTTTTAACAGCGCAACAAACTCACTCTTTCAAAAACAACACGACACAACTCACATAATGCTGCCTACAACCGCGGCGATTCCAACCACTTAAAACCAAAAAAGACTGCGCAGTCGTTAGCTCTGCTTTTTATGAAAAAACTTTATATCACCGATTTAACTAAGTTGCGTTCAACTTTTAGCTTAGATTTTTTATTAATATAATAGAATACCGTTTTAATTTTATTTATTTATAAAAATTACAATTGTTTTAGCACTTTTTACTATCTTTTTAATTAATTTAAGGGAGCATTTTTTTAAGACATTCACGCACTTTGTAAATTTTAAGAAACTAAAACGAAGTGGAAAAGGAAATTAAGAAGGGAATTTAAAAACACCTGTTGGTTAAAATTTTGCGTGTGAGAATAAAAGAGACAGATAGTGCAGTTCATGAAGAATAAGAGCTTTTATATAAGGTGACCAAACGTACTCTTTTTTAGAGGACAATCATCTATTTTAACAGGCTGTCATCTACAAAATTTGTGTCCTCTTGTACGTATCATCTTTTTTCATAATCTGTCATCTTTGTCCTCTTTATTCTAATAAGCATTAATATTTGCTATTATTTTTATAAATTAAAATAAATTTTATTTTACATCGATCACCGGGTTTTTCTGTCAAATCGTATGGAAAATGTCGTGCCATGCTTGTTCTGTTCATACTCCTACTGAACTCTCATACACTTGCAGTATAAAATTTTGAATAGATAGTTCAATGAATTTTAAAGTTTCGTTATTATTTTTAACTAATTTTACTTAAGTAAATGTAAATTTTTATACATTGTCGACTTAATTTGCAAACCTGCAACTACCTTTCAACAAATTTTACTGGAAAAACTTTTTATTTTTCCTATTTGCTGCTTGAGAGGAAAACCAAAAATAAAGTTTATTTAACACACTTCAAAACTCAAACTGAAGAAAAACTAAATGCTGGTCCACGAGGCATATTTTTTCTACCACACGACAATCAAAATCTCAATTTAGTTAAAAGTGGATTTAGCAGGCTTGCATATTAAGCCGACGATATGTAATTTTTTTAATTTACTTTACATATATAAAAATGGGAATGTAAATTTGTCTTTAAAATATGTAAAAAATCTTGAAGTCAAATAAATTTTTCACTTTTTTCTTTATGTCCTCTATTTTTATATTCAAAACCTGGTCGCCTTATTTTATAACAATAAGAAGACATGGCTAGGGAAATTATTAGGTTTTATTTTAGAAGATTAGATGTGAAGTAGAAAAAGTTAAATTTAGTTTTTTTTTTAATTGACAGCAGGGATGGGTAAGCGCTAATAACAGAGGCCTTTGCCTCGCTTACTATTTTGGATGCAGCATAATTTTGATTTTTAATGCGTTGCCTGATAAAATAGAGTAAAAACAGCAACAAAAATATATAATTCTTTTGCTTTAAATTTTTTATTAAAAGCTGAAGTCAGTGTCATAACAATCAAGTGAATTTTTAAACATATTTTGACTTAAATTTTCCTAGGAGGAATAAAAAAAGTTTAACTTTTTTTTAAAAATTGTTAATGAGTTTTTCTTAAGAAATATTTAACATGATTTTCTAACACTCTTCGCCATGATAAATCGGGATTTTGATACTATCCCTAGAAATGTTTATATATATGCCTTTGGCTGGGCGCAAGGAATTTTATACCATTGTATAACAAACACTGGCTTCGCTAACTAAAGCTTCATTCACTTCATAGCCGGACTTCGGACGTGCGCAAAGAATTTCTTCTCTATGGTATAACAAACACCGGCTGCGGTAACTAGAGCTTCTCTGCATATCCAGCAAGAATTGTCTTTGCTATGGTTTTTGATACTATTCCTAGAAATTTTTTGGCGGTTCGCAAAATGACCCCAGGAAATACGGCCCCAAAAAGAATATAAAGAATAGGCCCAAAATTGTACATAAAACACAAAAACACGCAATTTTGTTGTTTTTTTGGAGTTGTTTCTCATTTTTCGTTGGGGTTTTTTTGCATTTTAATTTTAATATAAAATGGCCCCAATATTTAGGAATGAAAAATGGACCCAAATATAATCAAAATTTGGGACTACATATTTTTGGTATACTAATATAAAATACAAATTTTAAAATAAAAAATATAAATTTTACATAAATTTTATTTATTCTAATTTGACCTTTAATTTTTATTATTATTTTAATTGTTTAAGCGTGAGGTCTTTTTATTTATTAAATATTATATTTGCTTATTTAATAAATGAAAGGACTTAAACAATTAACATAATTATTTTACCTAAATTGTATGTTAAAATTTCTAGGGATAGTATGAAAAACCCGAATTCTTATACCAAAGTTGAGAAAATCCTTGCCGGCTATTTAAGGTGCTATCAGACGGGATGTATTTTACATATGTACTGTCACTTTTCTTACCCATATGTAATTCCGTATGTATGTCAAAATTTCCATTTTACATACGATTCATAATTTTTGCTATCACACCTGCTTATGTTTTTCCTTATGACATAACCTATAAATGTAAACAAAAACTGACTTTTGTTAACAAACCAGCAGTTTTGTTTATGTTTGCCACAGGAAAATAGACCGTGTTCTAATCGAAAAAGTTACATATGTATTTCCACATGTATTTTACAAATGCAAAGTTTCATATGTATCACACGATGTGTACAACTTTTACAGATGGAAAATTTGACAGTACATATGTAAAATACATCCCTACTGATAGCACCTTAAATAGCCGGCAAGGATTTTCTCAACTTTGGTATAAGAATTCGGGGTTTTCATACTATCCCTAGAAATTTTAACATACAATTTATGTAAAATAATTATGTTAATTGTTTAAGTCCTTTTATTTATTAAATAAACAAATATAATATTTTATAAATAAAAAGACCTCACGCTTAAACAATTAAAATAATAATAAAAATTAAAGTCAAATTAGAATAAATAACATTTATGTAAAATTTATATTTTTTATTTTAAAATTTGTATTTTATATTAGTATACCAAAAATATGTAGTCCCAAATTTTGATTATATTTGGGTCCATTTTTCATTCCTAAATATTAGGGCAATTTTATATTAAAATTAAAATGCAAAAAAACCCCAACGAAAAATGAGAAAAAACTCAAAAAAAACAACAAAATTGCGTGTTTTTGTGTTTTATGTACAATTTTTGGCCCATTCTTTATAATCTTTTTGGGGCCATATTTCCTGGGGTCATTTTGCGAACCACCAAAAAATTTCTGGGGATAGTACCAAAAACCATAGCAAAGAAAATTCTTGCTGGCTATGCAGAGAAGCTCTAGTTATCGCAGCCGGTGTTTGTTATACCATAGAGAAGAAAATCTTTGCGCACGTCCGAAGTCCGGCTATGAAGTGAATGAAGCTTTAGTTAGCGAAGCCAGTGTTTGTTATACAATGGCATAAAATTCCTTGCGCCAAGCCAAAGGCATATATATAAACATTTCTAGGGATAGTATCAAAATCCCGATTTATCATGGCGAAGAGTGTTAGAAAATCATGTTAAATATTTCTTAAGAAAAACTCATTAACAATTTTTGAAAAAAGTTAAACTTTTTTTATTCCTCCTAGGAAAATTTAAGTCAAAATATGTTTAAAAATTCACTTGATTGTTATGACACTGACTTCAGCTTTTAATACAAAATTTAAAGCAAAAGAATTATATATATTTGTTGCTGTTTTTCCTCTATTTTATCAGGCAACGCATTAAAAATCAAAATTATGCTGCATCCAAAAAAGTAAGCGAGGCAAAGGCCTCTGTTATTAGCGCTTACCCATCCCTGCTGTCAATAAAAAAAAACTAAATTTAACTTTTTCTACTCCACATCTAATCTTCATAAATAAAACCTAATAATTTCCCTAGCCATGTCTTCTTATTGTTATAAAATAAGGCGACCAGGTTTTGAATATAAAAATAGAGGACATAAAGAAAAAAGTGAAAAATTTATTTGACTTCAAGATTTTTTACATATTTTAAAGACAAATTTACATTCCCATTTTTATATATGTAAAGTAAATTAAAAAAATTACATATCGTCGGCTTAATATGCAAGCCTGCTAAATCCACTTTTAACTAAATTGAGATTTTGATTGTCGTGTGGTAGAAAAAATATGCCTCGTGGACCAGCATTTAGTTTTTCTTCAGTTTGAGTTTTGAAGTGTGTTAAATAAACTTTATTTTTGGTTTTCCTCTCAAGCAGCAAATAGGAAAAATAAAAAGTTTTTCCAGTAAAATTTGTTGAAAGGTAGTTGCAGGTTTGCAAATTAAGTCGACAATGTATAAAAATTTACATTTACTTAAGTAAAATTAGTTAAAAATAATAACGAAACTTTAAAATTCATTGAACTATCTATTCAAAATTTTATACTGCAAGTGTATGAGAGTTCAGTAGGAGTATGAACAGAACAAGCATGGCACGACATTTTCCATACGATTTGACAGAAAAACCCGGTGATCGATGTAAAATAAAATTTATTTTAATTTATAAAAATAATAGCAAATATTAATGCTTATTAGAATAAAGAGGACAAAGATGACAGATTATGAAAAAAGATGATACGTACAAGAGGACACAAATTTTGTAGATGACAGCCTGTTAAAATAGATGATTGTCCTCTAAAAAAGAGTACGTTTGGTCACCTTATATAAAAGCTCTAATTCTTCATGAACTGCACTATCTGTCTCTTTTACTCTGACACGCAAAATTTTAACCAACAGGTTTTTTTAAATTCCCTTCTTAATTTCCTTTTCCACTTCGTTTTAGTTTCTTAAAATTTACAAAGTGCGTGAATGTCTTAAAAAAATGCTCCCTTAAATTAATTAAAAAGATAGTAAAAAGTGCTAAAACAATTGTAATTCTTATAAATAAATAAAATTAAAACGGTATTCTATTATATTAATAAAAAATCTAAGCTAAAAGTTGAACGCAACTTAGTTAAATCGGTGATATAAAGTTTTTTCATAAAAAGCAGAGCTAACGACTGCGCAGTCTTTTTTGGTTTTAAGTGGTTGGAATCGCCGCGGTTGTAGGCAGCATTATGTGAGTTGTGTCGTGTTGTTTTTGGAAGATTGAGTTTGTTGCGCTGTTAAAACAAAAACAGCGAAGCCTCTGTTGTTCTAAAGATGTTTGAAGTTGTGAGCAGCATCAAGTGAGTTGTGTCGTGTTGTTTTGTTTTTTTTTGAAAGTGTGAGTTTGTTTGTGTAGTTTGTTAGGAAATAAGAAGAAAAGTGTCTTAACTAAAAGCAAATACATAAAATGAAAGAGAAAAGGGTTTGTTTTGGTTTGTTGGTTAATTAAAAAAGTACATATGTACATACTTATGTAATTAAAGATGGAAAATTTCCACAAAATATGGCCTGTTTTAATAAAAAAAATGTGCAAAAATCAAATTAAATTAAAAGAAAGTTATTAAAATTACATAAAAGAAATATAAAAAAATTAAATAAGATTTATAAATAAGCAGTTTGAAGAAAGGCTATTGATTTTAATAAGGTAAGTTTTTCAATATCTACAAAAATTTTAAAGAATTAAAATGCAAAAATAAAATTTTGTGAATTATTTTTATTTACGAAACTCTTTTCCGAGAGCTGTCTTTTTATGAGGCATATGGTTAGTTATGGTCCGCTTTTCACGAAATTTAACAATAGTCATATAGAACGAATAAGTGCCAAATCTTATATCAATCTGGGCATAATGTCACCATTTCTGTTAGTTTTTGTTACAAAATTATAAATTTTTTAGGGAAGTTGTTCCACATTTGGACTCATAACTCTCTTCCTACTGAACCTATTTGCTGAGGATAACTTGAAGCAATATGAGACGAAATTTGATATTTTCTTTGATTTTTACAAAAGTGGGCGTGTTTTCAACAGATGGACGCGATCCCATAATAAGCAGCCTTTTAAAATTCACTGTAAACGCTAAAACTAATTTCACTGCAGTATTGATTTATTAAAATTTATGTTTTTAAATACCAGAAATCGCTCTACAGAATTTTGGGATAATGGGCTGATGGAAGTGCCCAATATCAATTCCCCTCCTGAAAATTATTTAAATTCTGCTAAAACTCTTTAGAATCGTGATATTTTACTCAAGCTAGTTCATATATCTTAAAATAAAAGCATACAACTTTCTGAGTGCCGTTTCACGACAAGCGTTCAATGCGTTACTGTATCAGTCCAAAAAGTAGTAGGGTAAAATTGTATTGGCAAGTAACATATCAAACGCTTATAATGCATATATGTTGCGAAAACATGTAGAAATCCTAAATTCTACTTAAGCATGCGTCTTGAAAAATGTTAAAAAATAAATTTCTTAACACTTTGTCCTCCTCTTTGACATAAGAATTAGGGATTTTGATACTTTCCCTAGAAATTGATATATATGGGCGCTAGGAATTTTTTACTACTGTATAACGATCACTGGCTTCGCTAATTAGAGCTTCTTCGCGTAGCCAGCAAGAATTTACTTTGCTATGGTTTTTGATACTATCCCTAGAAATTTTTTTGGCGGTACGCAAAATTACCCCAGGAAATATGGCCCCAAAAAGAAAATGACGAATGGTCCCAAAATTTTACATGAGAAACAACAACACGCAATTTTTTGGGCAATTTTGTTGTTGTTTTGGGGTTATTTTTCATACTTTAGTTGAGGTTTTTGGCATTTTAAGTGGAGTGAAAAATTACCCCAAAATCAAGGAATGAAAAATAAAATAACAAAATAAATAAAATCAAAATTTTCACTTTGGGGCTATTTTTCATTAACTAATATAAATTGTAAAAATTATGTAAAAATTTCTAGGGATAGTATCAGAAACTCGAATTCCTTTACCAAAGACGAGAAAATACTTGACGGCTTTGCAGAGGTGCTTTAGTTAGCGAAGACGGTGTTTGTTATACCATAATAAAAATCCTTGCGCCCGGCCGAAGGCCTAGTCGTGCGATTTTAAAAACCAAAACTGAATAACACTATGCAACGAATGGGAAGTTTTTGTTTCCATGAAAAACCACTATATTTTTTTGATCCGCTGCAAAAATCATCATTATTTAAAATTCTATGCAAATGTTTTTTTTAAAAAAATTTTTTCTAAAATTTGAGATTTTTTAAGGGACTGCTTCATACATCTTGTCATAACTTTACAACGAAGGCCTCGATTTTGTTATGCAGTGCGTCAAAAAATTTTATATTACGCCAGATTTAAGTCTTTCTAATATAATTTTTTTATTTAACTATAATTTTTGAAATTGTTGAGGCCGAAGTGGCAAAAATGTATATTTTTTTTTTGTTTTTTATAAAATTTTTGAATTCAAAAAATTCATAAAAAAATTAAAGCAACAAATACTTACCAGTTTTATTACTTAAGCTCAAAGCTGCATGTATTAGAGGTAAAATAAATTTTATTTCATGAAAATCCATGGATAAATTAATTTTTTATTCCCGATAAAGTGAAAGTACTATGTTTTAAAATTTTTTATCGCAAATTTGTGTTCAACAACATGTTTATTTTATGTTTGCAACATGTTGCTCGACACAAGCTTACGATAAAAAATCTCAAATGATTTTTGCAGATTTGCTGGCGCTGCGAAATTTGGCCGCAAAAAATAAATGAAAATGTACCCCAAATTTGTGGCTATTTTTCATTATGCAATGTTGCCCAATTTTTTTAATGACAAATTGCCCCAAAAAATTAGAAATAACCCCAAAAATAAAATGAAATATGACCCTAAATTTGGGGTAATTCTTCATTATGAAAAATCACCTCAAAATTTAAAATGAATTTTAACCCAAAAAAAGAACACAAAGAAAGTTACATTAAACATTTTCGGTGGATTTCATATGCAGTGATGCCAACTTAGTGCTTTTGGCACCATTTATGGTGCTTTTTGATCCCTCAAAACGCCAAAATTTTATCCATAGTCCCAAACTAAGAAAAAGCACTATTTTGGTGCTTTTTCAATTTTTCGTTAGTGCCTTTAGTGCTTTTTACAATTTTTATTTTTTTTTTCATTTTTAAAAACTTCGATAATATAGGGGGTATTCACGTCACAAGTTGCACCCTTGCAAAAAAGGAAAAGTGCAAAAATATAACAACAACCACAAAGACAATTATTTACGCACAACTAATTGTCTGTCTGGTTGTTGTTTTATTTTTGCACTTTTGCTTTTTTGCAATGGTGCAACTTGTGACGTGAATACCCTTATAGAGGATGATTTAGATGAGCTTTGCTATTTGGGGTACAATTTAAGGAGGCTTGTAAAGATTAAAAGATTTCAAATGATAAAAAAAGTGATAAAAGAAAGATACATTCGTTTAACCAAAACTTTTATTTACGAGGTTAGAGCTAGGCTTCCTAGCAATTTGGAAATTTTACGAAACGTTGCACTTTTTAGCGTTGACAACATATTTAGTAATCGTAATAAAAACGATGTATATTGGTAAAAATTTTTTTAAAGATGTAGACACTGTTTCAAAAATAGAATATGGCTTGGAAAACATAAGGAATTGTTAAAAAACACGCAGTCGGAAACCTTACAAAAAAAAACGCAGACTTTAAAAACAAAAGAGCCGTAGCTTGGTATGAGCAAAGTGTTAAATAAATTAAAAACATGTGACAGAAAAGAATTTTATAACGAGCGTCGAGTGACCTGCCATTTTTCATGCGCTTTAGTTTTCCACGTGTTGTGCACTTCTTCCTCTAGTGCTATTGAAAAAAGGTTTGACACGATTTTAATTGAGATTTATTAAAACGATAAAATTAAGTTTTATGGACAATGATCGGGCATTGTATTACTTTAAAACTGTTTTATGGCCAATTTAAACTCAGCTGATGAGGATCCAAATGATTTGGATGATATTATTTTTATTGAATATAATAATAATACATTTAAAACTGTTTAATACAAATGTAAACATATTTATTATTTAATCTTAACTGAAAATGGTCCCCATCAATGACGTCGCATTTTGTAAGATTTTGGAGATATATAATACTCGGCACAGCCAAATGCAACTTGTTTTGTGTTAATGTAATTAAATTGTAAAAATGACTTAGTGCTTTTTAACGCTGTTTTTGCTCGAAATAGTGCTTTTTAGTGCTTTTTTCAAATTTTAAAGTGCTTGCCGGTTATGCAGAGATGCTTTAGTTAGCGAGGCCGGTGTTTTTTATACCATAGAGAACAAAATGCTTGCGCCCGGCCGAAGGCCGTCTATTAATAGAAGCTTCACTGAGCGAAGCCAGTGTTCGTTATACCAGAGAAAAGAAAATCCTTGCGCCCGGCCGAAGGCCCGCTATGTAGTGAAGCTTTAGTTAGCGAAGCCAGTGTTCGTTATGTCATACAGAAAACAAACCCTTGCGCATGGCCGAAGCCCAAACATGCTATCTATCAATCGTGCGATTTTTAAAACCAAAACTGCATTATTATTCGGATTTTGAAATCATAATTTTGAATTTGGGATTTTAAGTTTCGGGCATATGAACCCAAAATTTTTAATATTTTTTTCCTTGAGCTAATCCCACGTAGCTCTTCGCTTGTCTGCAGGAGACCGGTCTCTGGCGGGAATCGAACCAGCTACCCACACACTGAGAGACTTGCTCACTACCATGTAGCCAACCGGGGCACCCAAATACCTTTTCTTTTGTTTCTTGGGGTTAAAATTCATTAAGAATTTTGAGGGGATTTTTCATAGTAAAGAATTGCATAAAATTTAGGGTCATATTTCATTTTATTTTTAGGACTATTTTTCATTTTGTTGGGGTAATTTTACATTAAAAAAATGGAGTCATATTGTATTATGAAAAATTGCTCCTAATTTGGGGTCAATTTTCATTTATTTTTGGGACCATATTTTGTAGAAGCATATTTCATTAAAAAAGTTACACTTTTTTTATTTCTCCTAGGAATAGTAAAGTCAAGATATGTATAAAATTTCATTTAATTGTTATGACACTGACTTCAACAAATTATCTGCGCCATTACACATTTTCATTTCTGTTTTTTCCTCTATTTTATCAGGTAACGCATTAAAAAAACAAAACTATGCTGCATCCAAAATATTAAGCAAAGCAAATGGCCTGTGTTATTAGCACTTACCCATCCCTGCTGTCAATAAAAAAAAAACAAAATTTTACTTTTTCTACTCCACATCTAATCTTCTTAAATAAAACCTAATAATTTCCCTAACCATGTCTTCTTATTGTTATAAAATAAGGCGACCAGATTTTGAATATAAAAATTGAGGACATAAAGAAAAAAGTGAAAAATTTATTTGACTTCAAGATTTTTTACATATTTTATAGACAAATTTACATTCCCATTTTTATATATGTAAAGTAAATTAAAAAAATTACATATCGTCGGCTTAATATGCAAACCTGCTTAATCCACTTTTAACTAAATTGAGATTTTGATGCCGTGTGGTAGAAAAAATATGCCTCGTGGACCAGCATTTAGTTTTTCTTCAGTTTGAGTTTTGAAGTGTGTTAAATCAACTTTATTTTTGGTTTTCCTCTCAAGCAGCAAATAGGAAAAATAAAAAGTTTTTCCAGTAAAATTTGTTGAAAGGTAGTTGCAGGTTTGCAAATTAAGCCGACAATGTATAAAAATTTACATTTACTTAAGTAAAATTAGTTAAAAATAATAACGAAAGTTTAAAATTCATTGCACTATCTATTCCAAATTTTATACTGCAAGTGTATGAGAGTTCAGTAGGAGTATGAACAGAACAAGCATGGCACGACATTTTCCATACGATTTGACAGAAAAACCCGGTGATCGGCGTAAAATAAAATTTATTTTAATTTATAAAAATAATAACAAATATTAATGCTTATTAAAATAAAGAGGACAAAGATGACAGATTATGAAAAAAGATGATACAAGAGGACACAAATTTTGTAGATGACAGCCACTTAAAATAGATGATTGATTGTCCTCTAAAAAGAGTACGTTTGGTCACCTTATATAAAAGCTCTTATTCTTCATGAACTGCACTATCTGTCTCTTTTACTCTCACACGCAAAATTTTAACCAACAGGTTTTTTTAAATTCCCTTCTTAATTTCCTTTTCCACTTCGTTTTAGTTTCTTAAAATTTACAAAGTGCGTGAATGTCTTAAAAAAATGCTCCCTTAAATTAATTAAAAAGATAGTAAAAAGTGCTAAAACAATTGTAATTTGTATAAATAAATAAAATTAAAACGGTATTCTATTATATTAATAAAAAATCCAAGCTAAAAGTTGAACGCAACTTAGTTAAATCGGTGATATAAAGTTTTTTCATAAAAAGCAGAGCTAACGACTGCGCAGTCTTTTTTGGTTTTAAGTGGTTGGAATCGCCGCGGTTGTAGGCAGCATTATGTGAGTTGTGTCGTGTTGTTTTTGGAAGAGTGAGTTTGTTGCGCTGTTAAAACAAAAACAGCGAAGTCTCTGTTGTTCTAAAGATGTCTGAAGTTGTGAGCAGCATCAAGTGAGTTGTGTCGTTTGTTTTGCTTTTTTTTTTGAAAGTGTGAGTTTGTTTGTGTAGTTTGTTAGGAAATAAGAAGAAAAGTGTCTTAACTAAAAGCAAATACATAAAATGAAAGAGAAAAGGGTTTGTTTTGGTTTTTATTGTTGGTTAATTAAAAAAGTACATATGTACATACTTATGTAATTAAAGATGGAAAATTTCCACAAAATATGGCCTGTTTTAATAAAAAAATGTGCAAAAATCAAATTAAATTAAAAGAAAGTTAAAAATACATAAAAGAAATGTAAAACAATTAAAAAAGATTTATAAATAAGCAGTTTGAAGAAAAGCTATTGATTTTTATAAGGTAAGTTTTTCAAAATCTACAAAAATTTTAAAGAATTAAAATGCAAAAATAAAATTTTGTGAATTATTTTTATTTACGAAACTCTTTTCCGAGAGCTGTCTTTTTATGAGGCATATGGTTAATTATGGTCCGATTTTCACGAAATTTAACAATAGTCATATAGAACGAATAAGTGCCAAATCTAATATAAGTCCGTGCATTATGTCACCATTTCTGTTAGTTTTTGTTACAAAATTATAAATTTTTTGAGGGAAGTTGTTCCACATTTGGACTTATAACTCTCTTCCTACTGAAGCAATATGAAACGAAATTTGATATTTTCTTTGAGTTTTACAAAAGTGGACGTGTTTTCAACAGATGGACGCGATCCCATAACAAGCAGCCTTTTAAAATTCACTGTAAACGCTAAAACTAATTTCACTGCAGTATTGATTTATTCAAATTTATGTTTTTAAATACCAGGAATTGGAAGTGATGGAAGTGCCCAATATCAATTCCCCTCCTGAAAATCATTTAAATTCTGCTAAAACTCTTTCGAATCGTGATATTTTACTCAAGCTAGTTCAAATCTCTTAAAATAAAAGCATAAAACATTCTGAGTGTCGGTTCACGACAAGCGTTCAATGCGTTACTGTATCAGTCCAAAAAGTAGTAGGGTAAAATTGTATTGGCAAGTAACATATCAAACGCTTATAATGCATATATGTTGCGAAAGCATGTATAAATCCTATATTCTACTTAAGCATGCGTCTTGAAAAATGTTAAAACATAAATTTCTTAACACTTTGTCCTCCTCTTTGACATAAGAATTAGGGATTTTGATACTTTCCCTAGAAATTGATATATATGGGCGCTAGGAATTTCTTACTACTGTATAACGAACACTGGCTTCGCTAATTAGAGCTTCTTCGCAAAGCCAGCAAGAATTTTCTTTGCTATGGTTTTTGATACTATCCCTAGAAATTTGTTGGCGGTACGCAAAATTACCCCAGGAAATATGGCCCCAAAAAGAAAATGAAGAATGGTCCCAAAATTTTACATGAGAAACAACAACACGCAATTTTGGGCAATTTTGTTGTTGTTTTGGGGTTATTTTTCATATTTTCGTTGAGGTTTTTGGCATTTTAAGTGGAGTGAAAAATTACCCCAAAATCAAGGAATGAAAAATAAAATAACAAAATAAATAAAATCATAATTTTCACTTTGGGGCTATTTTTCATCAACTAATACAAAAAGGTAAAAATTATGTAAACATTTCTAGGGATAGTATCAGAAACTCGAATTCCTTTACCAAAGTGGAGAAAATACTTGCCGGCTATGCAAAGGTGCTTTAGTTTGCGAAGCCGGTGTTTGTTATACCATAATAAAATTTCCTTGCGCCCGGCCGAAGGCCTAGCCGTGCGATTTTAAAAACCAAAACTGAATAACACTATGCAACGAATGGGTAGTTTTTGTTTCCCTGAATAACCACTATATTTTTTTGATCCGCTATAGTCACCTAACTGCAAAAATCAACATTATTTAAAAATCTATGCAAATGTTTTTCTTTTTAAATTTGTTTCTAAAATTTGAGATTTTTTAAGGTACTGCTTCATACATCCTGTCGTAACTTTACAACGAAGGCCTCGATTTTGTTATGCAGTGCGTCAAAAAATTTTATATTACGCCAGATTTAAGTTTTTCTAATATAATTTGTTTATTTAACTATAATTTTTGGAATTGTTGAGGCCGAAGTGGCAAAAAATTTATTTTTTTTTGGTTTTTTATAAAATTTTTGAATTCAAAAAATTCATAAAAAAATTAAAGCAACAAATACTTACCAGTTTTAGTACTTAAGCTCAAAGCTGCATGTATAAGAAGTAAAATAAATTTTATTTCATGAAAATCCCTGGACAAATTCCTGTTTTATTCCCGATAAAGTGAAAGAAAGTATGCGCTAAGTTTTAACATTTTTAATCGAAAATTTGTGTTGATCTACATGTTTATTTTATGTTTGCAACATGTTGACGGCACAAATTTGCGATAAAAAATCTCAAAATTTTAGAAAAAAATTTTTTAAAAAACATTATCAATTTTAAATAATGATGATTTTTGCAGTTAGGTGACTATAGCGGATCAAAAAAATATTGTGGTTATTCAGCGAATTTTTGCATGTTGCATAGTGTAATTATTCAGATATTGAAATTGGAGTTTTTAATTTGGGATTTTAAGTTTCGGGCATATGAACCCAACGGCGCTCACTATGCTAGCCGGTATTCTAGCTAGAAGCGAGCTTGTCTATCAACCCCGGGGTTGCGGGTTCGATTCCCGCCAGAGACTCTGGTTTCTTTCCTGCAGACAAGCGTCAAGCTTCGCGGTGATAAGCATAAAAAAATGTACCCTTAATTCCGTGTTGTTGTGTCTCATGTAAAATTTTTGGGCCGATTTTCATATTCCTCTTGGGGCCATATATCCTGGGGTCATTTTGCGCACCGCCAATAGGTGACTATAGCGGATCAAAAAAAATATTGTGGTTATTCAAGAAATTTTTGCTTGTTGCAAAGTGTTATTATTCGGATTTTGAAATTGGAGTTTTTAATTTGGGATTTTAAGTTTCGGGCACATGAACCGAAATGTTTAATATTATTTTCCTTGAGCTAATCCCACGTAGCTCTTCGCTTGTCTGCAGGAGACCGGTCTCTGGCGGGAATCGAACCAGCTACTCCCACACTGAGAGACTTACTCACTACCAGCTAGCCAACCGGGGCATGCAATATTACTATCTTTTTGTTTTTCGGGGTTAAAATTCATTAAAATTTTTATGTTATTACACAAAATTTAGGGTCATATTTGATTTTATTTTTAGGGCTATTTTTCATTTTGTTGGGGTAATTTTTCATTAAAAAATTTTGGTGTCAATTTTCATTTATTTTTTGGGGCCATATTTCGCAGCAGCAAATTTCATTAAAAAAGTAACACTTTCTTATTTCTCCTAGGAATAGTTAAGTCAAGAAATGTATAAACTTTCATTTAATTGTTATGACACTGACTTCAACAAATTGACTGCGCCATCAAATAAACTAAAAAGCTTTTATTAAAAATTTTTAGCCAAAAGATTACACATTTTCGTTACTGTTTTTTCATTTTTTTTTTATCAGGCAACGCATTAAAAAAAAAAATTATGCTGCAACCAAAACAGTAAGCAAAGCAAATGGCCTGTGTTATTAGCACTTACCCATCCCTGCTGTCAATAAAAAAAACTAAATTGAACTTTTTCTACTCCACATCAAATCTTCTAAAAGAAAACCTAATAATTTCCCTAACCATCTTTTCTTATTGTTATAAAAGCTTTTAATCTTCATTAGCTGGCACTATCTTTCTCTTTTACTCTCACACGCAAAAGTTTAACCAACAGGGGTTTTTTAAATTCCCTTCTTCTTAATTTCCTTTTCCACTTCGTTTTAGTTTCTTAAAATTTACAAAGTGCGTGAATGTCTTAAAAAAAATGCTCCCTTAAATTAATTAAAAAGATAGTAAAAAGTGCTAAAACAATTGTAATTTGTATAAATAAATAAAATTAAAACGGTATTCTATTATATTAATAAAAAATCTAAGCTAAAAGTTGAACGCAACTTAGTTAAATCGGTGATATAAAGTTTTTTCATAAAAAGCAGAGCTAACGACTGCGCAGTCTTTTTTGGTTTTAAGTGGTTGGAATCGCCGCGGTTGTAGGCAGCATTATATGAGTTGTGTCGTGTTGTTTTTGGAAGAGTGAGTTTGTTGCGCTGTTAAAACAAAAACAGCGAAGTCTCTGTTGTTCTAAAGATGTTTGAAGTTGTGGGCAACATAAAGTTAGTTGTGTCGTGTTTTTTTTTAAGTGTGAGTTTGTTTGTGTAGTTTGTAAGGAGATAAAAGCAAAGTCAATAAAAAGAAGAAAAGCGACGTAGCTAAAAGCTAATTAAAAGAAAGAGAAAAGGGCTTGTTTTGCTTTTTTTGTTGGTAAATTAAAAAAAGTAAATATGTAATTAAAGATGGATAATATCCACAAAATTTGGCCTGTTTTTATAAAAAATTTGCGAAATAAAATGAAATTAAAAGAAAGTTAAAATTAGATAAAAAAAATATTTAAAAAAATAAAATAAGATTAAATAAAAGTGTAAAGAATTTTTAAGCAGTTTTAAAGAAAGTTATTGATTTTTATAAGGTAAGTTTTCAATATTTACAAAAATTTAAAAGATTTATAATGCAAAAATAAAATTTTGTGAAATATTTTTTTATTGTTTAAAGAAACTATTGAACAAAATTGTTGACGAAATTTATCTGTGTGATTTTTAGTCTTATAGAACTATGACTACAATAGATTTATTGGTAATATTTTTAGGCGATAGTTAAGCTTTGCCTAAAGATCGATACCAACGATATTTTACTGTCGATATGACGATAGTTTTAAATTTTTTTTAAGTTTTTTCAAGAAGCGATCTAATTTTCAATGATTTTTTTTTCTTAAAACAAATAACGAAATAAAATAGGTATTTAAGATTTAGCAACAAAGCAGAAAATCAATACAGAAAAGTTAAATTTTTTCTTTTAAATCCTTACCGTTTTGGTTTTTGCACCATACATTTCAGCCAAAGCCTCAAATTTGTTTTTATTTGTGATTTAAAAAAATAAAGATGCAATTTAAGAGCTGACACTTCAAAATATTGTAATTATAAATTTCGATAAATGTGCAGTGTACTTTGACTGTGAGTGCGCCGAAAAGTTAGCATATTTCGTTATAAGTTTTGATCTCAATTATTTGGGCTTTTTTTACTACCAAAATCGGTGTAGGCTAAATGTTGATATTTGTCATATAAATACAATTTGTTCTTCGGTGTTTGAAACTCACACTTTTTTAAGTCAATTCACATTATTTTTGATAATTTTAGTGATGCATTTTTACGATGCGTTCACTTTAAATGTTCGGTTTTAAAAAATATAAGCACAATAAAAAATACAAGGTTTGGATTTTTAGGAGCTTTTAGAGGTTGAATGGACTTACCAAAGAGAAGAATATATGCACACAAGTAAGTACATATTATGAGTTTCACAACCAAGTTAGGGCACGTTTATCAATTATTACTGGGGATACACCTTTTTGCCGATGCAATGCATTTAAGCGGTATACAATAAAAACGTACACATTTTAAGAGAACGGCAAAATGCACTATTCACCTATCTTTGTACATATGTCTGCAAGAAAAATTTAGGCGCCTTTTAAACACTTTAATTCCAAATATTTAGAAAATTAAAATATATTGTGCATATTTTATATAAAAGAGTTTTATGAAATGTTATCAGCGTAAAAAATAGAAACCCAGATCTTCGTTAAAATTCATTAAAAAAGTTTCCAACTTTTATTTTCTTAAACGACGTTTTTGCGTAACTTTATTTTTCAAAATGTCTAACAGCCAATTCACATGGAGACTTTTACGACGTCGCTTTGTCGACTTTTTTTTTTGGCTTGTAGGTGAGGGGTGTATAGAAGAAAGAGGGGTAAACAAAACGACTCGTTTTGTGTTTTGCATGTCGTTTTTTATATTACCCTTTTAACTTTTTCTTTTTACGTTTTATTCTTTTTCTTACTTTGAAGTGGGTGGTTGAAAATACAGATAATAGACGGGACCAGCAGCATTCTTGATTTTGGCATGTTTCTTATTTTATTTAAATATATGATGTATTATTATGACAACATGCAGACCATGCTTCCAGTACTTTGGGAAATTCTCTTTCTTCGTTTATTGAAAGTTGTTTTGATTGTTCAAATTAAACGAAAAATTAAAATTTTTTTTATAATATCGGATAACAGAGGTAATGCCGGATAATAGAGTTAATTTAAATCAAAGCAAAAAAAAAAATTTTATCTTCCAGTTAATTGAAGCTGCCGGTTAATTGAATGACGGATAATCAAGGCCATACTGTAAATAAAATAAGACATGCAACCAAAAATCATCGTATGAACGCAAAAAGATTTTGGAAGTTGCTTTAAAAGGGAATCAAGATAAAACGACGTCGTAAAAGCCCTCATGTGAATTGAGTGTAACTGTAACCCTGTCATAATGCGTTTATACATGTGTGTTAGCAAGAGCAAAATGGAAACAAAAACATTTTAGGAAAACAACATAGAGCACAACCTTCGTTTATACATGTCTGTACATGTCGCACCTGTTCATCAAAAGTAACACAACTCAAAATTTACAAGTTTTCAGTAGAGGCAAAAAACTAATTCCGCCAATATGATGGAATTATTGTTATAAACAAATATAATGTTATAAAGGAAACTCACTAATATTTCAATAAAATCACAAAATTTATTTCTCTTCTTCCTTTTTCCGAAATTATTACGGATTTTTGATTTAATACAGTTTTCATGAAATTTTTTGATCTACATGTCAATATTATTTCAAGTTATGCTTATCACAACCCAAAATCAACAGCTATTGCTAAACAGATTTTTAACATGAAAACAATCACAACTCGAATTAATACAGTTTCGCTGATTCATTTGAGCACCATAACCCTTGAACACTTCAACGCAACTAAAATTACAACTCTTTAACTGAATCAAAACAAACAATATGAGTACGCAAAGAAAGACAAAGGCATTTCTCTCATGAAATATTACAAATAGAATACCAAAAATTTTACAGTCGTTAGATATGGTAATCATACACTGTTTCCTTCAAAAAAGTGGAAAATAGAATTTTTTGAGTTGTGTTACTTTTGATGAACAGGTGCGATGTGTTTTTGCAAGTAAATTTAAAACGCGTTTTAAATCCTTTGTTCATATCTACTTTTGCTTTAATCAGTTAATCGCTCGATTAATTAATCGAGGTTTTGGTTTAATCGGTTAATAATCGGTTAATTTTGTTTTTGATCGTTTAACCGATTAATAATGTTTTTTTTATAAATGAAGTAATTTCAATATATAAAAATGCATTAATTGCTTATTATTTGGAGTTTATAAGTAAAAAAAAAAACAATAACATACCAAACATAACAATTCTTGAACTAAAACGAGCGAGCAAAAAAAAAAACAATTTATAAATCTGTGGTTTTCATGGGCAACCGCGTATGTCCATTTTTCCGATTTTGAGATGTTCATGCCATATTGCCTAATTTTAAACGCTCTTTGCATGTTTCTTAAAATTTTTGAAAAAAGATGGATCAATTACAATTTTTTTTAACGTAATGACAAAGTTTTAAAAAGTGCAATACCTAGCCCATAGTTTGATCTAGAATGGGCTTTCGGCTCTCCTGAAAAATTTGTTTTAAGACATACGCGGTTGCCCATGAAAACCACAGAAATATGTAATATGCATTTTTCAATTAATGCACAAGGTGTGGTATCAAGTCATATCGTCTTAATATCCTAAATAATATTTTAAATTGTTTAAAATAAATATTGTTGTGTTTCAAACAAAATAAAAATTGTAATGCTGTGTTCATTGTTTCGTCATAACTCTATAGTAGATATCTAAATTATAAGCGGTAGCTTACAACAGTCATATCGTTGGCTTAATATGCAAACCTGCTAACTCACTTTCAGCACATTTTACAGGAGAGACAAAACACTTTTTTTATTTTTCCTATTTGCAGCTTGATAGAAAATTAAAATTACAGTCAGTTTTACTCACTTCAAGACTTAAATAGAAGAAAAACTACATGCTGGTGGACGAGGCGTATCTTTCTCTACCACACGGCATCAAAATCTCAATTTAAATAAAAAGTGGTTTGCATATTAAGCCGACGATATACATTTCCTGTTATTATTTTAAGACATAAGACTTTATGACTGCCTTGTGAATCCACAAAATATTTACATATTTATTCAAAAATAAACTGAGATAATTTTATTAGTTATTTCAATAGTTAAAGGACATCTTATAAAATAATCTTTTAGAAAAGTAATTTGGTTTAAATGTTTAGTTGACTTGGAAAAAAATTCTTTCACTTATCGTAGATGAATATCTAATTTCTCAGTACTTTTCCAGGATTTCTCTAAACATATAAAATACTCCAATATGCCATTTGAGTTTTTAAAAATGTTTAACACTGATATGAGACGATATGATAAGAAACAAATAACTAAACACAAACATATCAAAAGTACGTGAAACAAAAAAAACGTGTTGGCAATCATATATTTAACCCATTTTTCGCCACATTCCTGTTGATCGATGATGAAGATAAATAAACATTGAAAAACAATGTAATTTTAGTCATCGGTCGGCGGAAAATGGGTTAAAATGAAGATCACTGAACACCTTCTTTGTTTGTATGAAAAAATATTTTCTAAACAAATACATTTTGTATATGAGACGAAACAAATAATTAAAAACACAAAAAAAAAATATGTTATAATACCACAAAATATTGAAAATTTTGTTACTTCGGTTAATCGACTGGAATTAACCGGTTTAATCGTTAATCGAAAAAAGCCAATTTGAAATTAACCGATCAGTTAATCGGGTAGTAATTAATCGGTTAAACCGGTTGGCGATTAACCGAATGAATACCCTAATATCTACACAAAAGTACCTTTAAGAAGATGTATGCTTCATTAAAATCGGTGGACGATAAGATACTTAAAAATCAACGAAAAAAATATGTTCCCGTATTTTTATATATAAGATTATGATAATCTTTAAAACTTTTTTAATGGTACGAGGTCGGATCAAAAAGGCCTTGACTTTTTTTTTTTTGATAACAATTCACTTTATTTTTCAACATAGCCTCCTTTGGGCCCATTACACTATGTCCAATGTTTCTCCAATTTTTGCCGAAATAGCTTATTAAAATTACTACAGTTTTCAATGCGTAACGTCGGTTCATTTTGGGACTGCCCTCGTAGAACTTCCTTTTGTTTGTTTCTTAAACTTACCTTTCCAGTCTCCATTCTTTTAATCCCCAAATAAAACACTTTACAATGAAATACATTATTTTGTTTGATATAATTCTATTTTATAATTTTATAATAATATTTTTTATTTGTTAAAAGCTTAAGACTTTATTTTTCTATTTTTAAAAGATTTGTAATAATATTTTTTTTCTTTTTTGTTTTGTTTAAGGAAATATTTGAAATAAAGCTTTTATTCTTTAGTTTACAATTTAAAATTTATTTTTTTTTTTATGATTTTATATACAAAATTATTTTTAAAGTTTACCAGTAAATATTTACAAAAGTTTTTTTTTTTTTAACAGGGTTTTGTATTAATAATTAAACTGCAAGCATTAAAAGAGCAACAAGACAATTTATAAAGTAATAAATTTAAGTAACAAATGAATAAAAGACATTTTTGGGGTTTTTTTTTAAATATTTTTGATGTCATTTTTTTCTAGCAGTCATTTATAATTAAGAGATTTTTTGGGTTTTGGAAGGAGGACAAAAAAATTTAATTTTATGTCCTTTTTCACAACAATATGTCAACAATGACCTTTGTCCAAAATATATGTTTTTTTTATTTACTAACACTCTTATAACCCTCGTTTATTTGCTTTCTGTATTTTTAAAAAGGATTTATTTAACAAATTGAGTAAATCCTTTAAGGATACATAAAAAGTTGTCATATCTAATTTGTTTGTATTTCCATGAGAGGTGTTTTTGGCTTTAGAAAATTTCTTTTATTTTAAGGTTAAATTTTATAACAAACGGCCTTCGTTTTTTGAAATGCTAAACAGAAGTATAAATTGAAATATTGAAATAACCAAAAGATGCTTTGTGAAATCCTCACTGTAATAAATAGATCTACATTTTTCAAATAGAAACATTTCACAAGCATTTCTCTTGGTCCTTTCTAACCGGTTAATAATGAACAAATTGATGGTTTAATACTTGACTCGACTCAATTTCCTAAATTTAGCTTTTTAATACCACCCACGGTGCTTATTTTCCTAACATTGATTGTTGCTATCCACTTGATTTTATTTTATACCTGCTTTTTCTCCCAGCAAGAATATTTTAATGTTAAAACATTTTTACATCAATTTAAACAGTATGTACTACTTCCTCTACTAGACCTGACTTTGATTAATGTAGAATTTGGAAACGAACACGTATTCTTTAACTCATATACCTACACATATGCTTTTAAAAACATTATATGCTAATGTATATAATTTGTTCTATTTAGTTTTCTCTTTGGCTTTTCCTTAAGTTATTGTCGTGGTCCTGTTAACATTTTGTTTATTGTACATCATAAATATTCACAAACTAGAGTTGTAAAATGTTAACTGTGCATATGAATACAAAGTGTTCCATAACAAAAGGATATACAACTATTTTTTTTTTTATATACTTTAACGTATGTGTTAAAAAATACAAAAAAAGGTCGACTTGTTTGCTGTAATTTAGCACCAACAATTTACTGTAGATGAGTATCAAACATTTCCATATCTATGAAATTAACTCCTTTGATATATTAATGAAATGTCCGTAGAAACAGGAAATCGAATTCGAGTAACTTTATAATGGAACCAATTTGTATAAAAAAAAACGAATAAAAATATTCCCTTTATAAAGATTGGTTTTAGGATGGAAAACTGTCATACAGCCATGCCACAGAGTACAATTGCGTTCGGAATCGAAGAAAACATATTTATTTATTAATAGAAAGTGTATTTTGATAGTTTTTTGGCCCTTCAGATACAGAAAACTCCCATTCCGTTCATTAAAACTAAAATGGTATAATTCCATAAAATTTTTTTGTCATTTTGTAAAGCACCAAAATACACAATGAATTTCCTTTCCGACCGAAATTGTACTCTGTGACATGGCTGATTGTTGCTGTTTTGTTTGTTTAATGCTTCAGAGTTGCCTAGGCAATTACTCCTGTCGATGTTTCTAGTTTCTATGCGCATTTCACTGGTTGCTGAGGCCAGATCATCAGGAAACATTTTCCCAAAAAATTTTAGAAAAGCCAAATTTATAAGCAAATAAAACTGCAGAGTGAATGAGAATTGCAAACACTCAAAAAGTCTTATTATTTGCAACGATATTAAAACTAAAACAAAATACCGACAATAAACAGTGAGTTTGTCTTTTCTTACTTTCCAAACTACAGTTGGTTGGCATTCTCTCAAAAAACAAATTGCTTTATAGTGTTCGCAAGAAAATCAAAATAAAGCAATTTGCCAGTTCAGTTTTTTATACTCGTGCACTTACAAATTTATTATCAAAGTTATTGTTGGGAATACATAATTTTTCATTAACACGATTTTGTTTATTGTGTTTTCTAAACATTTTTTGGAAAATGTTTCCTTAAGATCTGGCCTTAGCAACCAGTGAAATGCGCATAGAAACTAGCTAATCCTCCAACAATAATTATGAAGAATATAAATTGGGAATTAAGCACAACAAACAAAATCTTATTTATACAAAATTATGCATTCCCAAGAATAACTTTGATAATTAATTTATTTTCATGATATTTATACATTATTCATAATTAGAATAATTAGGTTCTTAATATTGAGTTGAAAAGAAGATATTTAATTTCTTTCGTAACACAAGCCTGAGAATTCCAGTAAATATTTTCAGTTAATTTTAATTCCTACTGCCATCATGAGATATAGACATGATTTTATTAATTTATAGTGGAATATTTTCTAGAATAAAAGTACATTTTAAATAACAGCTCGCAAAGAAAACAAATTTTTCAATATGGTCACTGCTAAAAATTGTTTTTAAGAAACAAATTTTAAATATTTTATGGTTTCTTTAACTGTATTATTTAAAACCCTTCACCACAGGTGGAAAGGATACATATAAGTTTGACATTCGTTATTTCTTTAATATTGGTCCTAGATCCTATAAAGTATAAGGGGCGGGGCAATCAAAGTCAAATCGGATTGTTTGGAATTTTTTTTTTTATTTCCTTTATTTTTTACTGTGTTGATGTTCCTTTTCAACGGCACATTTCAACAAAGTTTCAGATTTTTTTTGGCTAATGGTTACAGAGATATCGAATATTAAAAAAAATCGCGTTATAACAAAACTATGTTCAAATAAATACTCAAAACATTTTCAATATTAGTTCATATAGAATAATTTTTTTTGTATTTATTCTTTTTTTTTTTTGTCTACTATCCAATAAAAAGTTAAAAAAAATTTGCACAGTGGGCTTGGATGCGATTTTCCGGGTTCATTACTTTTTTCACTATTTGTACTCTTTGATTTTCTGGTATTTTTTTTATTGTACTATGATATTTTCCACAAATTTGCTTGTGGGATTCAGATAACTACTTTTTTTTTGAAATTTCTTAACTTTTTTTTTTTTTTTTTTTGATATAAACAACCGTGCAACATTTTTAAAGTATTTTTTTTTTTAAATTTTAAAAACAGTTTAATTTTTTTCTTTTATTCTAGAAAATATTTCACTATAAATTAATAAAAACATGTCTTTCTCTCATGATGGCGGTAGGAGTTAACATTAACTGAAAATATTTACAGGAATTTTTGGCTTGTGTTACGAAAGAAATTTAATATATTCCTCAATATTAAGAACTTAATTATTCTTATTATGAATAACGTATAAATATCATGAAAATGAATTAATTATGAAAGTTATTCTTGGGAATGCATAATTTTTTATTAATAAGATTTAATTTCTAGTGCTTAATTCCCAATTTATATTCTTTATAATTACTGTTGGAGGATCATTAAGAAACATTTTCCAAAAATTTTTAGAAAACTTAACAAACAAAATCGTATTAATGAAAAATTATGTAGTCCTAAGAATAACTTTGATAATAAACTTGCAAGTGTACGTGTTTAAAAAACTGAACTAGCGAATTGCTTTATTTTGATTTTCTTGCGAACACTATAAAGCAATTTGTTTTTTGAGAGAATGCCAACCAACTGTAGTTTGGAAAGTAAGAAAAGATAAACTCACTGTTTATTGTCGGTATTTTGTTTAAGCTTTAATATCGTTGTAAATCATAAAACTTTTTGAGTGTTTGTAATTCTCATTTACTCTGCAATTTTCTAAAATTTTTTTTGGAAAATTATTCCTGACGATCTGGCCAAAGCAACTACTGAAATGTGCATAGAAACTAGAAACATCGACATGAGTTATTAGCTTGGCAACTCGGAAACATAAAATAAACAAAACTGCAACAATCAGCTGACATAGCTGACAGTACAATTCCGTTCGGAAACGGAATTCATACCGTTTTTTGGTGCTTCAGAAAATGACGAAACAATTTTTCATAATGAAACCATTTTTGTTTTCATGAACGAAATGGGAGTTTTCTGTATCTGAACGGCCAAAAAACTATCAAAATACACTTTCTATCAATAAATAAATATGTTTTCTTCGATTTCGAACGAAATCATTCCGAATGAAATTCTACTCTGTGACATGGCTGAATTAACCTTTTTGGCGATGTGTATAAGAAATAGAAATCTAGACCAATCTTTTAGTATACCGATCGACTCAGAGTCACTTTTTAAAGTGATCTATCCAAACGTCCTTGTGTGCCTTTGATCAAATATGGACGACGTCTATGTAAATGGTGAGAATCGGTCTATAATTTCATATATTCCCCATAAAAACTTTTTTCCAAATTATACTTGTTGCGTCCGTAAACCATCTAATTATCTTGGCATGTTTGGAGTGCCCCGGTAGGGTAGCTGGTAGTCAGCTAGTAAAAATATTTTACTTCAAATTAAATTATATTCGAATCGGCTTACATTTGTCTTATGTTCCCATTCTAAAATAGCTTTAACTCCCTTTTTAATGTTAACATTAATAAACAATTTAGCGATCGTCCCTAAAATCTCTTTAAGACAAAAAATCTCATATGGATCTAGAAAATATTCGGCGCAAACTCCTCTTAAGCCTGGTACTCTGTTCAACATTTCACGTGATATGCTGTCAAAATGCATATGAAAAAAACTTGTGCGGAATATCTATGAAATAATGATGATAGAGTTGTACTCTGTTTATTTTGTGAAAAAGTTCCGAAATGTTTCTGGCAACATTTTTTTACAACTGCGAAATAATGTAAGCTGCCTTTATTTCACGTGGAATTTTAAGCAAAAGCAAAAAAGTATGAACTTAATATTAAATAAGAAATAAAAAATTAAAATAACACAGCCGGTAACAGTTTTTTATCCATATTTACTTTTTTTTTTAATTACATTTTTTATTAAAAAAAATAATTTTAGTAAAATACATGTGGCGTTTGTTTTCATACATGAAACAATGGTAACATTGAGAAATGTCAAAATTTTCGTGAGGAATAATCAATGTTCAACATTTTTCACAAATTTGAACAGAGTACTAGGCTTTATATGAAAACTCCTCTGTTTATTTAAGGATTGATGTTTGACTATTGACGTCAGCAGTCGTCGATGGCTGCGAGTGTAAGACGGCAAATCTATCTGAATAGATCATGTGGCAGCGGTCGAAACATGTCATGGTAACCTGCCGGCCAGGGTTCGAGCCCCGGCCACGGTCAAGAATGAAAGATTATCAATAACAATTTTAATTAATTTTCATGTCGTAAAATTCCTTTCGTCATAAAAATAATTAAATGAAAATTAAATTTGATGAACTTAAGCCTGATTAAAAAATGTTGAAAATATCACAAATTGTTTAATCTGTGCGAGCTTTACCGATAACAATTTTAGGTTTTTTTTAATGCAAATGCTATTAAATTCTTGAATATTTTGTTTTTCAAATAGCAATTTTGTATTTTTTTGGGCATATTTTTAACAATTTTCAGGGCATGTTTCAAGTTTTTACTGCATTTTTAATGCGCATAAAATAAGTTTTTAGAGCATATTTCTGGTTCGCCTGGTTATTCCCAAACAATGCAGAATCAGCATGATTAATAATAAAACTTGAAGATAAGACTTTATACCAGCTCTGTCACTAATAGACTCATTGACAGGCATTTCTTGGGTAACCCATTACAGATCCGAATGAAATTTATACCCTCTCACCTGGGAGGATAATTGACTTCATTATTAGCTATTAGATATCATATGGTGGCGGCATGAAATAACACCCCAAAATATAACCCCCCAAAAAAATAATGAAAGAACCCCCCAAAGCGTGGGGCCTTATTTCATATGCAATAAAGCCCCATTTTTGAAAATGAAATTAGCCCCCAACGAAATGAAATAACGCCCCAAACATAAATTATTTCATAAGAAATAAAACTCCAATTTCTGAAATGAAATAAAGGCCCAATACATGTAATACAATTAATTTTACAGTTTTGTTTTAAAGAATCACGCGATATATATCATGGTATGATATACCAAACATAAGCTTCGCCAACTAAGGCTTTTCCGCATAGCCGGCTTTCGGCCGGACGCAATGACTTTTTCCTCTATGGTATAACAAACACCGGCTTCGCTAGCTAAAGCTTCTCTGCATAGCGCCAGGATTTTCTCCTCTATAGCATACAAATACCGACTCGACACGGCTACGCAGAGAAGCTTTAGTTAGCGAAGCCGATGTTTGGTATACCATATAGAAGAAAACAATTGCGCCCGGCCAAAGGCCGGCTATTCAGGGCAGCTTTTTTTATCGAAGGCGGTGTTCTGTACACCAAAGTGGATAAATCCTTGCGCCCAAAAACGTTTTCATTATAAATTTTAAAATGAAATAATCCCCCAAAAAATATATTGGGGCTTTATTTCATAATGATTTTTTTGGGTATAATTTCATATGAAATAATACCCCAATTAAAAAAATGAAATAACACCCCAAACAAAATGAAATAACCGCCCAAAAATCGTTTTTGTTGTTCTCTGTAAAATTTTTTGGGGGGTTATTTCATTATTTTTTTGGGGGGTTATATTTTGGGGGGTTATTTCATGCCGCCTCATATGGTTAATGTATTAGCTGCACAAAAGATCTAATGGATCACAGTGCTTATAGCTTCTTATATCTAGATATTTATATAGATTTGTTATGGAAATCTTCATATCTACCCAGTAGTTCTGAAAGTGAACATTAACATTTTCTTGTTGACGTATTTTGTAGTGTATGTATCTGTATGATAATTTTATCAAATTTAAAATATTTTTAGCTTGAATCACACTACACTTATAACCACTTGTAATATGAAAAAAGGTTAGTTTTAAACCAATTTTTTAAAATATTAAAAATTTCAATAAAAATATATTTTTAAAACGAATTGTAGTGTTTTAGAGAATACTTTATATAAACCATAGAAATCCAAATTCCTAAAATAATTATTATAAGTTAAACTATAACAAGTAAAATAACCAGTAATAGTTAACAATTTCTGTCAAAGTTACTAATCCATCAGAACTGCTAGGCAAAAAGTTGTGCGTGTTTATAATTGTAAGTATGTATGTCGCTTAAGATAAAAGATAAAATATTCTTTTCTCAGGTTTTTAAGATATGCATGGAAAATAAATTACGAAATTATATCTTGTCGTTTTTCAACATTTTCATGTTGACTTTTTGTGTACGTGTGTGAATGATACAAACTATGACGATTAAAATTCACCATAAGAAGGAGGAATATATTTTAATAAAATCTCATATTTGTGTGTAGACAATAAACAATTCCGAAAATGTTTTTTAACTATGAATTTATTGAAACAATTTATACGTGTGTGAATAAGAATTATAAATAAAATAGTTGAATGGATAAACCATTGCAGGCTACTTATTCCGGAGCTTGGGATAATGGCTAGAAGAAAAAAAATCTACTTATTTCTCCATTTTCCATACGAAGAAGCCCGTTTTAATAACTCTCACAATATTATTACAGTAACGTTTTTACTGAATATGGGGTCAATTTTTTGACAGAAAAATTTTAAAAAATAACTGATTATTTAATTGTTTTTACTGAATATGGTGTTGAATTTTTGACAGTAAAATTTTACAAGATAACTGAATATTTATTTGATTTTACGGAATATGGTGTTGAATTTTTGACAGTAAAAATTAAATGAACTTTTTGTTTAAAATAAATGAAAAATAAGTAGACCGGTTTTTAATTGAATTTTCATTTACTTTATATTACAATTTAAGTTAATTTTACCCAGCCAGCAAAATAATCCGACGTCGTTCAGATATCTGAGAGAAACGTCGGCAAAAAAGTCGGAATCGTATACGAATTCTGTCAGATTTCTGACCCAAAAACGTATGAAGAGGTTGACACGAATTCTGACAGACATGTCGTGGAAAATTTTGGGTTTTTGTCGGCATTTTTGATAGATATCTAACAGAAATCTAATGAAAAAGGCATTGGAAGTTCTGATGTGTTAGCCGAGATTTTTTTGCTTTCGAACTGATAGCTGAAAGAAATAGTTTTATTGCAAAATATGTACATAATTATAAATATTACACGGACGTACCTTTTTTATGCTTTTTATCTTGAACAAATAAAATAAAATTTAAATTATTTGTAGCTGAATGACAATTGTCATTATTTAAAAAAAAATAATAAGTTTCTTTAGACAAATCTGAATGAATTCCGTCGATTCTATTGGACATATCTGTACATAAATTTCCCCCGATATATCCATGCGACATCGATAAGAAATCGGCCAGACAGTAAGAATATTCAATGTCTGGCAGAAATCTGAACGAAATCTCTAAGAATGAAGGCAAACATTTGCACGAAATGTCTTATTTCGACAATGTCGAAGTATTTTGCTGGCTGGGTTACGTACAGAATATTGTGAGTGTATTAGTGAATAAGGCCAAATGTTATTTCTCATAATCTTAGCAAATGGTCTTTATCGTTTCAAGGGAATTTAGGTTTTTGCATTCTTATTTTTCTACGTTTGTTTTATGGTTAGTAGTACTGTTTATTACAAATAATTGCATGACCTTGTTTACAACTATAAAATGTTGCTCTCTTAAAATATGATAAGAAAAGCAAAATCTATATATCGCCGGATAAAATGCAAAGGGGCCCTATCATCATTTAAAAAAAATTTCAGGATCGATAAAAAACTTATTAAAAAGCAAACCATTGTGATTACAGGATAGAAAAATTTATTCATAATTTATTAACGATATTAACCAGTACTCATGTTCTGTAACTTTAGTGAAAATTTCTAGCATCGAAAAGATGTGAAACAAAATATTGTTACGTTTCCGATAAGTGTGAAAAAAGTGTGTCTGTAACTCATGTCGAAAACTACCAAAAGAGATTACGTCGTTACTGGTTTCTGGTACTGGTTTCGAAAAGGGTGAAAAAGCAGCATGACTTGATTTCAAGTGGTACAAAAGGGTACATTATGAAAATGTCAGAGCCTTTTTAGGGTCAAAACGTCAACGCTGTTCATAAAGCGGAATGCTTCATTTAATATAAGAGTCTTGTAGAAGAATTTAAACTAAAACTATAATTAAACACACATTTTATTAATTTCTCTTTTTTAAGGTCGCGTCTTTTTCTGTTCCTTATTCTAATTTATAATAACGTTCCTTTTTTTCTGTTTTTTCGTTTAAATCTTAATTATCCTTTAAATTAAAATTTAATGTCTTAATCATATTGCTCTATCCTAGACGTTGTTGTTTTTTTAAATTTATTATTAAAACTACGACTACTATTTACTTTTAACTATCGACGTATGGACATGGTGTTTGTGGGGAATTGTGGTTTGGTTGTAGCCGAAAAGAAACGTTTACACGTTAAACGCCAAAATGCAGCCCGAAAGTCAACACTATAAAAGGCATAAATGAAGGGATTAATGGCACTATTAAACCAGCCCAGCCATGTCAGTACCTTGGCCAACGTACTGCTAACCTGATCCTCATCCAGAAATGGTGTAATTAAATAGTAAATGAAAAATGGCAACCAACAGGCAATGAAACCACCCACCACTATGCTTAGAGTCTGTGTGGTCTTGGTTTCTTTTTTTAGTGATGAAATGCGATTTGACAGTGATTTGTTTGTATAGTTATGTGAGTGTTGGTGGTGATGGGAGCGTAGTTGGGGTGTATGGGGTCTCAAAATGGACGAACCACTGCCTGTTATAATGGAGTCGGGCGTTAAAGTGTTGCCGGGCGAGGTGGTAGTGTTGATGCTGGACGAGGCAGCACTTAAATAGTGTTGATGACGTATACTGTGGGTACGCATGTGTTTGTTGGGGTGTGAATGTTGCTGATAGTGTTGGTGTGGCTGGGTAGTGGGTGTAAATGTCCAAGGATTTTCCATACCCATTCCAGCTGTAACCGTTGCCGCAGCTGTAGCCGTGCTTGTTGTACTCGTCATTGTGGTAATGGCTGATGAGGCAGTGGGTGTACGTTTCAACGATGCCGGTCTCTTCATTTCGTAGCTGCCATTTCTATCTGTAGGTGAGGTGGCAGCTTGCTGTTGTAGCACTAGCAATGTGTGGCATTGTGTCGTATTGGCAACGTCATTGTCGGAAGCCATAATTTCTTGTAAATCTTTGGCTAATGTTTGATTTGATAATGTTCTGGCTGCCTGTTGTTTCTTTTGTCCAGTGCTTAAATCAAATTCTGATAAATCCGGATCCAACTCATTGTCAATATCTGCTGTCGTGTAACGTTTGAATTTCTGCAAGAGTGGAAAAAGTAAGAAGTTAAACAAAATGAAATGAAACGGAAATTTCATTAGAATTAAGAATCCATTAGACGTGCTGTGCTCTACAGTGGATCATTAAAGCCGTTGGACAAACATGAAACTTGCTAAAGTCTTACATAAATAAAAAATTTTTAAATTTTTATTCTATAAAAACATATAACAGGATATATTTATTTAGTAAAGAAAACAAGAAATTCAAAATTTATGTCATCATTTGAGGTAATCAGCGTAGAAGTGGTGTAACCCCAGACTACTTATTATGAGATAATGAGGAGTTAACACTACTCTTGCAATATAATACTTGGTTGTAACGGCCCGTGCAAAAACTATTTGCACTGTAAAGAACTCTGCAAAGAACATATCTTTCACCAGAACCGTAACCAAATTAAATTGTGGGTTACACCATTTCTGCGCTAATAGCCTCATTTAACAATTAAATAAACATAAAAATTATTTTTCATATAAAAATTTGCACTAAAAAAGTAGTCATGCAGCTGGAATACTAATCGAATGAACTTTGGTTTTAAACATTAAACCCCCTTAATCATAAACGATTATTAAATTTAACAAACGTTTATTCAGGAAAATGTTTATATTATTTGTTGTTTTGTTTGGCTGCAGGTCCACGTAAATAAATAAAATAAAAAATAAAAATTCTTGATAGGTATTTTTGTTTTTTATATTTTTATTATTTTTCCAATTTTTCTGTTAGCATCGCTAACCATCTTCAGGGGTCTGGATAAATAAATACAATAACAAGTAAGAAAGTATAGTCGGTCAAGCCCGACCATATGATACCCTACACCACAGTATTAAAAACACATCATGCTTATATGTCCATATAAATATGGACTTATCTATGTTTATAAAACTCATTAAAATCGGGTTAAAAGTTTGTGAGGGGCAGAAATTGCCCCCTACCTCCCCTTGTGGTCCTACTTTTGAAAAACTGTATAGCTTATGTGTCCATATAGATATGGATCTATCTATGTTGTAAATTTCACTAAAATCGGTTCGAGAGGCAGAAATTGGCCCTATCTCCCCTCGTGCTCCTATTTTTTAAAAAATACATCCCTTTTGTGTCCATGAAGATATGGTTCTATGTAAGTTTTAAATTTCATTAAAATCGGTTTGATAGTTTCTGAGAGGTAGAAATTTCCCCCTATCTTCCATCGTGGTCATACGATTGGGCCCATTTTCAATAGGCTTGGTGCTTGTGTTAATAAGAACCTATGTCCTAAATTTTATCAAATTATCTCCAAAATTGCGACCTGTACTTTGCGCACAAGGTTACATGGACATCCAGCCAGCCAGCCTGCCAGCCAGCCGGACGGACATCGCTAGTTCGACTTAGAAAGTGATTCTAAATCGATCGGTATACTTTAAGGTGGGTCTAGGACCAATATTTTAAGGCGTTACACACATCAGCACAAATGCATAATACCCTCTCCACTATTGTGGTGTGGGTATAATAATTATTATCAAAAAGTAATTTAAATTTTGGGAATACAAAATTTTAATTTCAAAAGATTTTGTTATTCGTGCTTAATTCCCAGTTTTTATTATTGATAAAAACACTTGAAATTTATTGTTGATGGGATAAGGTATTCCTATGCGCATTTCACTGGTTGCTTAGGCCAGATCATCAGGAAACTTCATCCATAAAGATTTTAGAAAAACTAAAGATATTAAACCAAATAAAACTGTTAAACGTATAAGACTTATATACTTTTGTAAGTTGTTGTTGTTTTTATTTTGTTTTTCTTAACCTACTTACAACTACAATTAATGTTGAGAGAATTTCAACTAATTGTAGTGGGGAATGTAAGATGAGATAAACCCACTGTTTATTGTTGATGTGTTTTGTTTAAACTTTGATATTATTACAAGTAGAACCGTTGCTATAAGTCTTATACGTTTAACAGTTTTATTTGGTTTAATATCTTTAGTTTTTTTAAAATCTTTATGGATGAAGTTTCCTGATGATCTGGTGAAATGCGCATAGGAATAGCTTATCCCATCAACAATAAATTTCAAGTGTTTTTATCAATAATTAAAACTGGGAATTAAGCACGAATAACAAAATCTTTTGAAAATAATAATTAAACAAAAAAATGCTTATAGAAAATTTGTTATGTAAACCTTTATTAAATTAAATTTTTTTATTAATACAGGCATTAATACTTTGCAAGAAATCTTTATGACTTGATAACTGCTTTTAATCTACTTAGAATCGACTCTACAAGAATTCTGCCTACAAAGGGGTAATTTATAACCCATTTTTCCGTTATCGCTTTCGCGACATGATTTCTGTAAGAAATCTTATGTTTTCAACTCGGTTTCTAAATCAATTGCATTGATTTCCGGAGACTGTTTTGGCGTTTCGAGAACTTGTGAATAGTTATACAAAAGCCATATGCGCACACAACTGAAATGTTTGCATCAAATGATGTCTTAGAAGAGTCATAATTTTTCCAAATCATACTTGTTCAAGTAGTTGACAATTGATTTATATTTAAATTAGTTAGATCATCAACTGGTCCATATTGATCGTCAATTGAATGTAGATAACTACTACACACAGAAAAAAAATCATTGGTAAATCGTCGAAAACAGGGGTGATTTTATATTTTTCGGTATTGATTTTGCTTCATAGTTACTTTATGTTAATTTAACTTGATTTTAAAATAAGTTGCGGGCAACATTTTTTAAATAACTATTATTCATGTTTATTTAACATTCCAGTAAAGTCAGAGCAAATTGACATTGATATTTAAATAACACTACGTATCACTTTGAATGTAAATTATTTCAAGTTGAAACAACGTGAATTTAATGAAGAATCAAATTGCTTTGAGTGTGAAATAACAGTGAGAAGATGCTTTACAGACTACGTTTTATTTATTTTAGATTAATGCTTAACGCTTACCCGCAGAACCAGAGAGAGAGAGAGAGCGATAGAGAGAGAGAATATTATTAATTATATTCCTGTTACACATTATTCACTTTTGTTTTATGTTCCTTTGTTTACAGAATCACACACAACTAATAAATGGCCAGAAATGATTTTCGCCATCATTAGTTTTTGAAAATTATAATAAATAATTTTAACCAATAGAATACGGAAATTTTTGATTTAATATTGAACAATGTCATTTTAACATTAAGCGTCTAAAATTATTATAAAACAATGTTAATTTTAAAAAATAAAGTCCATAATTTTTCAGAAGCTTAACTGTGATTTTTAATCAACATTAAGCCTTGTCAATTTTACTTTATTATTTTTTTCTGTCTGCACTGAAAGAATTTTCTTCGCAATACCAACGAATTTTGACATTAATCCCATGAAAAATTGCATTAAAAAGGAACCTATGCAGCGTTTCGTGTCATCAATGAAACCTGTTTCATTAAAAGGATTTAATGAAACATTACATAAGATCTATGAATATTATTCATTGGATGAATACTTTCAATAAAGTAAAAAAAAATTTTATTTTTTATATTTTTTAATTATTTTAATTTTTTTTATTTTTTCTTATTTTATTTTATTTTACTTTATTTTATTTCTTATTTTTCTGTCTCTGGCGGGATTCGATCGCGCAACCTCGGTGCTGATAGACTAGTTCACTACCAGCTAGTCTACTGGGGCAGTGTAGTTTTTGGATAAAAAAACAATGTTTTTTACTCAATTAAGAGCGTAAATATGAGATTAAATTGTCAATAATAACAATAACAACGTTGATTGAAAGTGGATTGAAAGTTTTTGTTTCATTACTTTAATGACATTTTTATTGTCATAATGAAAATTTAAATTTATGAGGGCAACTATTTAAATATGTTGCTTTTATAAAAAAATTTTTGATTTAATAAATTTAGTGGCGTACATGTAACATTCGATGTATGAAATGATTAAATCTTACATTTTTTAATTAATAATTAAACATTTCTTTAAGGAAACTATAATTTTGTATTAATTTATGAATATAGTTATGTTTGTATATTGTTTTTTTATGTTCCCAATTAAAATTTTTTGTTTAACTTGGACAAACTTAAGTTTTCATATATCCAATGAAAATTTTTAACGTAATTACGAAATCCAATGAAGCGATTTTAACGAAAATATTTCATTATAACTTTGAAATTTCATTTAGACAATGAAAATTTTCATTTACCCAAGGAAAATTTTTTTATGAAAATGATTCATTGAATATATGAAGCATTTTTCTTTCAGTGCGTGTGTGTGTGTGTGTATGTCCTGATGTATTTGCATTTCAATTACTAGCTTTTATGAAGTCCACATGGCCCCCAAATCACTCTCAAAAAAACTTCCGTTAGTAACCCTCGTGTGCGGTTTTTCACACATATGCATTGTCTGTCTATTTTGCCGTGGCACCATAGTTCGTTTGTAATCAATTCATGATTTGCGTAACATTTACGATGTGTATATTCCGTTGGTGATCAACAACAAACCATGCAATGCTAATATAAGCACTCACCTTATAAAACATACACTGCATGCAGTTCGCAATAGTATTAAACATTTTCACACTTACCGACAGAAAATTTAGTTTCTAGTGCAAATAACATCGAAACTACATATGTATGGAAAACCACACATGAGGGTAACTTACGTAAGTTCTAAAATATTTCCCTACAAAAAATATTTTTTAATCAAAAAACGAGTTTTCAGTACCTAATTGATACTGCTAACAAAGTGAAGAAGTTTCTTTAGTGTACCTCAACAATTGTGTTTGTTTATCATGTAAAAATTATTCCTTTTCTGTGGTTTTTCACACAGGGGTGATTTAAGGGTTAAATAAGTATATATTAAATTTGGACTTCATACGTTTTTTATACGAACTAATCTAAGGACCTAAATCTTAAGTAGTATCAGTTCTGATTTTTAGCTACATGCACGTGATTTTAACATTTAGTTGCACGAATGCTATTCTTTAAAATTCCTCCTATCACTTACCTTATTATGGACACTTATATCGGTCATATTATCATGTCTATTTGCAATAACACAGGAAATCCTTGCGTAAACATAAATCATAACAGCCATCGGTATGAAGAATGAGCCCATGGCCGAAAATATCACATAACCTTCGTTCTGATTGTAACGACATTCATTTAGATCTCTACGTCCTGGTTCGTACCTAAAGCAAAGAAGAAAACCAAGAAATTATTCAATAGAAGCAGTCATAGACAAATGTAAAAGGATTTATGTCGATAAATGAAAGGATTATATAGGAAATAACTACATTTGAACATGTTGGTTATACAATATACATACACATATACATATTTCCCTACTTGTATGTGTGTTTGTGTATTCTCAAGTAAAGAATTTATTGCCAGCCAGCAAAATTGATTTAGTTTCTAATTTTATTCATCCTTTTTCCATAAAGACAAATTTTATTAGGACCCAAAGAAAGTAAGAAAAAAAAAACATTTTATGAAAACCTGGTGCGTTGGCCAAAATGAACAAATTGAATTTTTGAAAATCAACAAAAAGAAAAGAAAAATGAACAACTGCCATGGTCTTATAGGTAAACCTTCAATTTGCCAATGACTGAAACTGATAGGAAAATGTTTTGCATGCAAATACATATTTTGCTTTATTTATTTTTAGTATTTGTTTTTAGGCATGTATTTTTCATTTATTTATTTAATATTATTAAAAAAGGTCGTCTTTCAAGAGTTTTTTTTTTTTTTTTTTTTTTTTAAAGAAGAGATTGAAAATATTTAAACACTGGTTTATTGGAAATTATTTTTGGAAACATTTATTAAAGGACATTATTTAAAGAGCAAATACTTTAATAATGATAAATTGTTTGTTAATGCCTTAAGGAAAAAATGATTTAAGAAAGTGAGACAAAGGAAAAATTTTAAATCCTAATACATGTAGCGAAACACACAACGTCAAAAGTGAGTCACATCAACGATAACATTACATTTATTTATTTTTACTACAGTAAACCTGTTCCTATCACAAGAATAATTTTAACCTTATAATCTAAAATCACTGTTTAATGGGAATAAAATAGCTTTTTGAACTTAAATTGTGAGAAATGCTTAGTAGTTTCCGGCTTTGTTGGCATCTGGCTCGTGTAAACACCGAGAAAATATTGCTCAGTGAGCCAGACGCTGGCAAATAAAAAAGAAATAATAACCAAATCAAAACTATAAAACCAAATAAAACGAAAGTTAAAAATAAGCCCAAATAAAAGAAAAAAAAAAAAAAAACACTTAAACGAAAGCAAAACGATAGTGGTTTCATTGAAGAAGGAAAGTGCCAACCAAACGTTCATCAACCATAAAAAAGGTTTGCTTTTCGAGCAAAATTATAAGTGAGACACGACCTGCCTCAACCAGCCAATTGTTGAGGTCCTCGGCCATAGAGAGGCTTACAAGCAATTGATGTTCCTTATATATACTGTGCCTGGAACGTATATCCACAGACGTATACCAACAACCAGCCCGCAACAAGCTTAACCCGGCGCGCTTTACTACCCCCATTAAAATAAAGCAAGCGATTTGTATGGCAAGCGATAGCAAGCGATGTGATCAAAATTTTAAACTTCTATGTAATTCTTCTCCGGATACTTAGACAATTATATTGTTCTTATATGGTAAGTTCCACGCTTATTTTTCCAGTTTACCTCGCTTTTTGACAAGTATTTTGTATTTCTTATCAAAATATAATATCCAAGTTTGGAAACTTTTTCTTTAATCCTTCTGCAAATAGCTGAACGTGCAGTGTGGTGAATTCGGTGTTTACCGTACTGTCATTTACATTTTGGTTTTGACATTGCTATGTTGACATATTGATTTTGCTTACTATTTTTGGTGCTGCGAAGTTCTGGTGAATTTTGCTTATGTTTTTCATTATTATTTATTAAATATGAACTAACAATAACTAATCAAATCATCCTAACACTTTAGTTTATGTCCTGCCATATAAATTGGGTTTTCACATTTCACATTTCACATTTCGAGCTAGTGGGTTCGGATGCAATTCGCACATTGAGATCCTTGTGAATATTTAAGTTTTTAACCAGTGTTCGAAAATAAACACTAAATATCGTTTCTTAATGTTCGGTTCGGTTGATTTGTGGAAAACACAAACGCTTATAGTTTTTGTGTAGAAAAATTTTAAATAAAATAGCGTTTCCCTGTTAGTCATCTTTCGAACACAAAAATATTACTGTTTTTATCAAACTCAACAAAAGATGTGAACATTTAATTCCGTTTGGTTTTTTTTTTGAAAATCCAGAAACTTCAATGTGTTCGGTTCGGCTCATTAATGTTCGTCTCTTTTGGCTGGTAAAAAAACCAAACATTTTTTACAAAAACAAAATACACACACGAAAAAAACATTATAGAACATTAAAATATAATGTTTTTCTACAGTATCCTACAATTGTTCTGTTTTTTTTCATGTAAGAACCGAATATTATATAATGTTATATAATGTTCGGTTCTTTCTTGAAAATAGTTACGAACGGTATTAAGGGTTGTGTATGTCTACATAATCACTAAAAAATAGATATTGTTCCTGGGTGTGTGAGCCGAACGTTAAATAATGTACTGTTTATTTTCGAACACTGCTTTTAACATACAAAGTGGCATTTTTTCGATATTAAAGGCCAAGGCAGTGCCCCATAACTGAATAGCACCAGATTGGCTTTAAGATGGAGCTGTAAAGTAGAAGTTTGCAATCGAGACTAAGGACAGAGTTTCTTTCAATAAGCCAATGAATTTGGATAGCTTTTAGTTTCATTTGTGTTAATTTTGCCTTTATATGGCTTTTCCACGTTAAACGGCGATCTAAATGTATACCGAGAGATTTTACATGCGAATTTTGAGGTATTATGATTCCCGACGCAAGGTGAATGTTATATGTACGCATTTTTGCTCCTCCATTGCTTTAACCATATTTCTAGTTGAAATATATGAACCTGTAAGTAACGAGATGCTTCATGACGGATTTCGTGCACGCTTGGAAAAGCTGTATAATCAGCAAATGTTGAATATACAATACAATTTGGAATAAATAAATTATATATTTTTTTTAATTTGAATTCATTATTTATTTAAATAAACTGTAAGCTAAACATTCGGCATCAAAGCAAATGAAAGATAAAAAGCGTTCTTCCCGAGCTCAAATTCGCTCGTTTTCGGGATTTATATTTATAGAGGACAGACTTTAGAAGTTTCTACAGGAAGGTGTAGGTCGTTTGAACCTTTATAATTTGTATCTGGTTTAACGCCGGCATCAATTTACATCCCAAAAAAGTACTTTTGTCATAAAAAATTAAGGCGCCATCTAATTTAAGACTCATCAGACATACCAGAAAAGCTTCTTTACTTATTTTTTATTAATATAAAATTAATTGCATTATAATTTTTTTTTACTTTTGTCTTTTTTTTTCAATAACTTTGTTTGTTTTCCTAACAACATTTTTTTTGCAATTTATTTTAATTCCAATTAAAAGAAAACTTAAAAAAGTAAATAACGGTAGACATGTTTTTCTTAAAGATACTTAAGTTTTATAAATAAAGCAAAGCATGGCAAAAAAAAAAAAAAATAATAATAACAAAAGGTTGGCCGACCAACAGACAAACAAATATTTGCATAAATCTGAATTCAAATTTTTTTTAATATTTTTTTCAACTTATATTTCAAACCTAAACTAATTCTTGGAAACTTTGAAAGCAAAAGTATTTAAAGAAGGGGAAGTGTGCCGATGTTAATAGAAGCATTTAAAATAAAAAAAAGCTTAAAATAAAAAATTTCCATAGACAATATTTTGCTAAAAATTTCTCTTTTAATAAGAAAATATTTCTTAAAATATTAAATTTCTGTAAAAGCAAAACAAATTTCTTTTATTGCCTACTTCCCTTTAGAAAATTTAATAAATTTTTTTTTTTAATTTTTTATTTACTCCTATTCGGAGTTTTCTTTGTTTTATATTTTATAGAGATTTTTATATAAAAGACACTTACCAGCCCAATATGGGTGGACAGGTGATGGCCAAAGCTAAAAACCAAACTATGAGTATCATTATGAGAGCCAAACGTTTCGAACGTCGTTTGCGGGAATAAGTTAAAGGCTGCGTTACAGCCAAATATCTGTCAATAAAAAAGGACGCAAAAAACACATAAAAGTTGGTTCCTTTTTCAAACAAACACTCTAGTTAAAACTTACCTGTCCACACTTATGGCACATAAACTTAATATAGAAGCGGTACACAAGAGAACATCCAATGAAATCCAAATATCACAAAGTACCCAACCCAGTTTCCAGGAACCTAAAAGAATACAAAAAAACATTCACATAAACAGTAAAAAATTACATTATCATAGATATATGCGAGTATGAGTACTGCCTTGACATTTAAAGTACCCCAAAGCTGGGAGTAGGACCAAAAAAGAAACAGATTTGTTTTCCAATAAACAAAACTAAGTGCAAGCAGCTTAAAAATTGTTTTTACTGACCATTGTTCACTAAAGCCAGTAAATAATTATAAAAAAAATATAATTATTTTTGTTATTCCTTATTGTTTGTTTAGCTGAACATTTTGTATACCCTCCACAACAATTGGTTGTGAAGAGGGTATACTAAGTTTGTCATTCCGTGTGAAACTTTTTTATTTTTCATTTCTGACACCATAAAATGTATATACTCTGGCTCCTTGAGTAATTCTAAGTCGATTTAGCCATGTCTGTATGTCTGCCCGTCTGTTGAAAGCACGATCACTTTCGAAAAGCTCAAAAGAAATTAACAAACTTGGTGTCAAATTGCTTGTATTTATCCTAAAGCAGTTTGGGATTGTTAACCAGCAAAATCGGTTCAGTAGGATCAGAGCTATGAATCAAAATGTGGAACCACCACCTTAAAAATGGAGAATTTTAATATTTTAATTAGGCTAAGGTTCATCAAATTTAATTTTCAATTAATTATTTTTATGAAGAAAGGAATTTTACAACATAAAAATTAATTTAAATTGTTATTGATACTTTTTCATTCTTGACTGTAGCTTGGGCTCGAACTCAGGTTTCGATTGCAACCACTCAATCTCTTCAGAGGGGTTTGCCGTTTAACACTCACAGCCATCGACGACTGCTGGAAGTCAATAGTCAAACATCAATCTTTAAACTAAATTGTATTTAACCTTTGGTAGATCGAAATTTGCTTTGAATGATTATCTATTTTACATGTTTTTTTCTGGGTTCGAGCTGGGGTCTATAATTTAGGAGTTTTGTACGCCTTAAACCAGAATTAATAATGCTATCATAACAAAATTTGGCACGTCGCAATTTTTAAAGACTATTAATGACACTGTAAAATTTAATGAAGATCGGTTTATTATTTACCCTAGGCCCCATAAAAACCCTACTCCCGGAAAACAGTTTAGTACGCCTAAAATTATAATAATAAATGCGATCTTAATAGAATTTGGTACGACATAGTTTTATGGGACTAGAAATGACACCGCGAAATTTCGTGACTAGGGCTAAAAATCACACTGATAAATTTCGTTATGATCGGTCCATTATTTACTACAGGCGCCATATTAAGCCCACTCTGGTGTTTTAATTAAATATGTTGAAAACCGTAGCAGATTCTTCCAACTTAACTTCATATGACCAGAAAAATTTTCATGCAATTTTGTGATATACGGACCATAATTTACCTTAGATCTCATATTTAGCAGCCTTCTGAAATCCACGGCTTTTGTTAAAATTGGTTCATAAGTTACCATGGCTCCAATCAGGCGCGGATTCAGGGGGATAAGGGAATTCCACACCCCCCCTCCCCCTAAATTATAAAAATATGTTTTGTTTATTTCGATAATACAAGAATTCCCAATAATAATATTTTTTTTAAAGAACAACATTTTTGGAAATCCCAGCAAGATTTTTTATTTTTTTTATTGAATCTCTAACGAAATTTTCAATAAGTATCCAAATCTTAATCCTAATAGTTATTTATTAGATATTTCCAAAGAAACATTTATTTTACCGTATTCAAATATTTTTTATTCTACATTCAATCCCAGCAGGTGCCATCTATATCCAAAGACTAAACGTCTGACTTGATAATGCGTGCGGTTGAATTATTAATAAGCCTTAGTATTTGCAATATTTATGTATAAATGTGCTATATGAATCAAAATTCTATTCGATAATTTTTGACGAAAGCACTGATTTGTCGGGAAAAAGCCAGATTTCCTTATCTTTTTAATATTTTAACATACAACAAAAAGTTTTTAGGGAAGAATTTATTTGCTTTGTTGTAAACGCATTTGAAGAGGCTTCAAAAGATATTGATGACGTTGATGTGTCAAGTGATGCGAAGGCACTATCATCAATAGTTCTTAAAGCTTTGACAAATTTTGGCCATGACCTAAAAAATTGTTTAGGAGTTGGAACAAATTGGTGTCCTCTGATGTCAGCAGAAAATGAAGTTGTTAAAAAATCCTGGAAACCGCGACAAATGCGAATCAAACGCCATGCTATTCCCATAAGTCAAACAACTCAATTTCCAAAAGCAATAAAGTGCCATTAATACAAAAAGTTGTATAATTTGTTAAAGAAACGACAAAATTTTTAAAATATAATCATCCCAAGCAAAAAACAGTTTTAGCAAGAACCTTTGGAAAAAGTGTCTGAGTGGAAAGGTAGTATCTCTAGCTTTATATTAAGGAACTCCTTAGTACTTTTGAACTTATTTCCGGAATATACATATTCAGTGTGATACTTTTTGTAACACAGCCACTTAGGGCTAAAAAATCAGAGCAAGTTAAACTCTCTTTTTGGTTTAAAATGTGTTTAAACCAACAAATCTATAAATCACTAAAGACATAAACCCTCTTTAAACGCATAAAGTTAGGCGTTTAAACTACCAATACAGACCATATGAATTATATAAGATTTATCGTAGTGCTGCCACATGTTATTTTTTTGACAACATATAATACATGGGACACTGATTTATAGCTGTTGAGTTTAAACTACATATAAGTTCAAGTTTAGTTCAACTAAACCAGCGTTTAAACCATCAGTGATTTATTAGCCATTAGTATTATTTTACAAAAAGGATCAAACCTTATCAAAACTTTAATCATGTGCCTTGAAGAGAAATGATATAAAGCCGAAGAACAATTTAAAGCGATTTTTGAAAAAGTTCAAGTTATAAATGTATTGAACATACTTAAACTTCTACCTCAAAGTAGGCTAGCTAGTAGTGAGCTAGTCTATCAACCCCGGGGTTGCGGGTTCGATTCCCGCCAGAGACTCTGGTTTCTTTCCTGCAGACAAGCGTCAAGCTTCGCGGGGATTAGCATAGGGAATTTAAAAAAAAAAAAAAAAAAAAAAAAAAAAAACATATGGGCAAATCCTGCGTAACAAACGCTACATTCGCACGTGTTTTCTGATTGATATATAAACATTTTTTGGCCTTTCAAAAGAGATAGCTTCAACTTATATATAGCATTTAGTGATATTAATATGTACTTACGAATGGCATATATCATAATTTCTTAGAAGGCATTTGTTGCGAAATAATTGATCACAAAGTTTTGTGACGCACGCCACAAAAATTAGAAGCAACTTTAAAAGTTGAAGTGTGTTTTTCTAATTTTTAGCGAATTTTGCATCATAAGGTATACAAAGTCTAATTCCTAAAAGAAAGATGAATATAAGACAACTCTAGAATCACTTATTAGCAGCTTAAAAATTTTGTAATTTTTTGATTAAAGCCGTGAGCCCTTTGTGACGCACGCCTTACAACGCACGCTACAGTTTTCAGTACTTTATAATAAAACGAATTTTATTTATTTTAACAAAACAAATTATATATATAAACTAATTTTGTGATCATTAATGAATGTATGAATGAATATCAATCTTTTTTTTAACGAAATTTATATTGTGATGAGTCTGCTGTAAGTGCTATTTTAAGCTCAAAAAGCACCTAAAATAATGTTAAATTCATGTATAACATTAAGAGATCAGGGGTGGGGTAGTATTTGGTAAAAATTATTGTATTAATGATCGTCGTAATCCATATTTTTTTAAAAAATAAAAAATAAATAAAACATCTAGTCTTACATTCCATTAAAAAAAATTTATTTGAAAAATTTTTGGTTTGTGGACTGTTTTTGAGATTTGCCCATATACCATTTATTTTAAAACCACAACAGCTGATGAGCTGATTATGTTTGATAAACGAGATTAACACATCTTAACTTGAGCCTGAACTGTTGCATTGGCAACAAACATGGAAAATATCTGAAAATCTATCAGATAACGTTGTAAAAGTTTTAATAAACTGTGATGAAGATATCTACCCAAATCTAAGAAAAATATTTCAAATTTTCGTGTCAATGCTCGTCAGTAATGCTACGAGCGAGAGGTCATTTCCTACCCTTGTCTAATAAAAAGATGGCTCAGATCAACAATGACCCAAGATAGACTGTACTATCTCAATTTGCCTCACAAGGAAATCACAATTTACTTATTTAAAAAGATTAATTTATATTGAACGGATCTTATATTTTATTTAACCCTATTGTTTTGTTTTTTTTTTTTATTTACACATATTGTTTTTAATAAACTTTTAAGACAAACTTTTTTCTCATTTGTATCATACAAAATTCCCCCCCCCCCCGCAAGGCTCGAGCTGGATCCGCGCCTGGCTCCAATATAAATTCCCCCTCTTGAAAATCATTTTAGTTCGACTAAAGCTGTTACGAATCATGATATTTTAGTCCAACTTGTTAAAATTGCTAAAAAAAAGCATAAAACTTTCTGACTGTCGGTCAATAATTTAAGTAGGTCTAGGTAGGAAGGTAGGTAGGTAGGTAGAAAGGGTGGTGTGAAGTTTCCTTCACACCTTCACACAGAAACCAATATGGTCCATTGTGACGCCTTATTGAGAGAAATCTATATAAAGATAGAAATTAGGTGAAGTAACAGCGAAAGCACAAGTCAGAAAGGATAGATAGAAAAGAAGGTTTCGGACCAAATCCGAGAGAGATCCTACACAACCGAATTCGCCCTACGTGTCCGCAACCCCTAATTCGCCCAGAAATCTACTGCCCAGCAACCTCAGCCTACTGCCCTGTAACCTGGGACAGTGGCACAGAATGTGCTCAACCGTCTCCAATTCCTCAGGGTCCTCACACAATCTGCACATATCCGACAAGTCGGATCCCATCCTCACCGCCATCCTGCCTAATCGGACTTTTTAAGCACCGGCCACAGCGTCCGCGATACTCGGCAGTCCGTTCAGTGCCCCCAGGCCCGATTGGTCGCGCCCAGAATCCACTCCCTGATTCTTCCAAAATAGAAGCCTATTGGAGGCCTAACCGCCTCCATACAACTAGGATCCTCTAATATAGGTCTAAGCCGCAACCAATTTTGGATGCTGATGTCTGTTTTTTTATAAAGATTAATTAATAATAAATAGATTTCATATAGATTCCACTCCTGAAATATTCCAACTGTCGGTGGAGGTTATCAAAGATTTGGCACAGCCGAATGTAGAACTCTAACTTGTTTCTTAATAATATTAAGGTTTTACATGATTTGATAAGTTAAAAGTTTAAGGGTCCTCCTCTCATAGTATAGTTACGTATACTAAATGTATGTATATGGCAAGTTTAAATAATAATCATACGCCAGTGGGGGCCCAACACATTCTTATTAGAAAAATAAGAATTCGCTGTATATAACTAACCCCTTATTCACAAAATTTCATGTTAATAGCAGATTTATAAGATAAATTTTATATGAGAATTTGTTAAATAAACCTCTTATAAAACTGAAATATTATGAATAAGGGGTATAGTTTTTAATTTTTATGACAGTCAAAAAAAAATTAAAATTACTATTAAAAAATGTATTGTTCATAATAAAAAAAGCTTTAACTCTATTCAGATATATGTATGTATGTAAAACTTAAAGAAAAACAGATACCTTATTTACACTTTCAGTTTTCTATTAATAATAAATTCATTTCTTATAAATTCTGAATGCAAAGTTTTTGTTTTTAAGCACGTTTTATGCCCATACTTCCAATAATAAATGCAGAGATTTTACGCCCATTTTATTACTCTAACACACACTAATATACAACCATAAAGGAAACTAAGCACATGCTATGTTTTTTTAAGCAGTGGGGTAAAAACTATAATATCTGGTAACAAGTTTAGAGCATCAAAGTCAAAGCATGTCAACGAAAAACTTTTCTACCATGATTCGTAAAAAAAGTTTTACTAGTTTTATCTATCGGTCTGTAACCAAGACACAGAAATATATATATTTTCCGGGTCCTTAAGTTATTCTTAACTGATCTGACAATGTCTGTCTGTAGGGCTGATCTTTTGTCTAACTTGTTCTTTTGCAATAAAGCGATACTTATTTACAACATGCTTTACACAGAAAGAAAAACACTCCGGACAAATTAAGTTTTTTATATTTACTTTAAGTACTAGTCGTACTTAAAAATTCAAGTACGAATAAAACTAAAACCTATTTAAAACAATCCTAAAAGGGATTGATTTCGAAAATCAATCCAGGCTATTCTTAAAAGAAGTACAGAGTTCTTAAGCTAAGTAAAAAAAGATTAAACTTTTTGTTGATAATGCCACTCTGAGAGTAAAATTACAAAGTGAGTACTTTTATCTCATGCAACTTATTAGTCGCATACGCTTGTGTTTGTCAAAGTTTGTTGTAGAAAGTACAAAAACACCACACAAGTAATTAAAACACGAGTTGCTTGTTTTGCGTAGAAACACCAAAAACAAAAGAACAAGTAAAAGTACTCTTTAAAATGAAAAATCAACAGCAAAATTTCCTATTTAGTTTATATTTTTATTTAAATATGTACAGGAAATTTATAAAGTAGAAAACATTTCGGGCATGATGCTGGTGTTTTATAATTGAAATTCTGTAAGGTGTTAAACTTGTAAGTAAATCAATCATAATTATATTCTCCTTCTGTCTCTGGGATAAGTGTTAAAAGTTAGAATCAATCTAATTTCACTTTCGGATTATTTCGAATACGAATTTGTAATTAAATTAACTTTATAATACATAGATTAAGCGCATTTTGAGATTGATTCAATCTTAGTTTTACTTAAATTGATCTTTTTTTTGGATTATTATAAGCAGGCTTTAAAAAACTCTAGTCGAAACCAAATACTGTCTAACAAAAAACGAAAATTTGGTGTACAACTTTTCGCTTTTTGAGTTGGACTGACTAAATCAATCAGAAGCAAAAGCAACAGTTTTTTTTTTGGCCAATGACAAATGAAGAAGTGAAAGAAAACCCAGTTTTTCTGCTTTGACTGCAGTTTTCCAAACGCTGATATCAAGTTCGAATTCTGGATTAAATATGAATAAGTTAAGTATATCACACTTAAATAATACGTTCTTGAATCAATCTTTCTGTACTTGATTCAAGAAAACCGTACTTTCCGTACTATTGAAAACGCTTCGGATTGATTTCTTGCAAAACGGTCCATAATTACCCGTAGGAGTCATATAAAGCGAGCTCTGGAAAAATAGTTTAGAACTCATAAAATCATAACGAATAATCCTATTGACAATTCGTTATATCACAGCTTTACAAATCTAGAAATCATACTGTCAAATTTCGTGAAGATGGGTTCATAATTTACAAAACGTCGCAAATTAGGCAGCGCTTCTGAAAAGGACTTTAAAACGTTTAAACAAATTTTACTACTGTATTTTTGACTTTTGATTTAAAAACACATCATGCTTATGTGCCCATATTAATATGGTTTTATCTATGCTTATAAACTTCATTAAAATCGGTTTGAAAGTTTGTGAGAGGCAGAAATTGCCCCCTTTTAGTCCTACATTTGAAAAACTGTATAGCTTATGTGTCCATATATATGGATCTATCTATGTTTTAAATATCATTAAAATCGGTTTGAGAAGCAGAAATTGCTCCTATCTCCCCACGTGGTCCTATTTTTTAAATAATACATACCTTTTGTGTCCATATAAATATATTTCTAACTATGATTTAAATTTCGGTTTGATAGTTTCTGAGAGGCAGAAATTTCCCCCTATCTTCGCTTGTGGTCCTACACTTTGGCCTTAGTCCTTGTGCCAATAAGAACCTATGACCAAAAGTTGATCAAATTATCTCCAAAATTGCGACCTGTACTTTGCGCACAAGGTAACATGGACAGCCAGCCAGCCGGACGGACATCGTTAGTTCGACTCAGAAAGTGAGCCTAAGTTGATCGGTATACTTTAAGGTGGGTTTAAGGCGTTACACACAGCAGCACCAATGAATAATACCCTCTCCACTTCTTTGGTGTGGGTATAAAAAAAGAATCACTTTAGAGAATTTTTTGATGATGGATCCGTAATTTACCATTATTTTTTATTTTTTTTTTCCAATAATTCCCCTCCTGAAAACCATTTTAGTACGGCTAAAACTATGATATGATCAGGGTTGATAAGGTTGGTACAATTGTACTTTTTTTGGTACAATTTAAAACTTAAAAGTACGCTGGTACCCCCGTGACTCATTTGGTACTATTTTAAAATTTTTCAAACCTACATATTAATTATATCTATAAAATGGCAACTCGTATTTACTGTCCAATTAATATAAGCGGAGTTTAGTGTTTGGTGCAAATAGTCGCGAAAATGCAAAATTTCGTACCTTTTTTATGAAATCGAAGCGAAACTCTATTTTTTGTTGTTGGATTTAACAAAACTACTATGATATTTTGCATTTGCTCTTTTGAAAGACCATTTGCACCAAACACTGAACTCCGCTATTTTGAATAGATTTTTGCACTTCTTTATTAAACGATTGCTAAATTTAGTATCAACGGCATTCTAAATTTAGTATCAACGGCAGCATATAAGCGTAAATTTTCTGATGATATTGGCACATTTTTTTAAAGATATGAGAAACCAGTTCTGCAAAAGTTCTACATAGTAGAAAGACGACTTCCTCTCAATTCAAGATTATTTGCAAATATTCGTCACCAAGATGGTTGTCACGTCAAGAAGTAATCAACAGAATTTTGGAACAGTGGAAGCCCACTCCATTATTATTTTACTCCGAATTATTTTTAAGAAGATTTTACAAGCGCTTAATTAAATTTAATTATATTCGGGCTTTCTTCTCCTTTCCTGTTTCTGCAGTACATATTGAAAATTGTAAATACAATAAAATTAGAAATGCAATCCGGAGATGCTCGTATGCACATATTTTTAGAACGCTTAAAAAAATTATTTTCGTTTAAAATTCGAGATTGCATTTTGAGAAATATTCGTCAATTTTCCACAAAAAAGACGATAAATTCTAAAAAGTGTATGAAACTCTCTCTGGCAGCAATCAAAAATAAGAATAAATGGATTTCTCGACCCTAAAAACCGCATGGCACAGGTCTGGCTAGACCAAATACAATTTGCTCTATTCTATTCTTGAATATTTTGGAAAACTGACTATTTTGAAAAATCCGGGGCTCAAAATTAATTTTTAACCTATGGTTTCTTTGTCAAAGTTTCTAGGAATGACTTATAGAACAAGAATAGCGATATGCTTTTGACGCGAAAATATTTTACCCACCTTATTATTATGTATAATTAATGATCATGTATTTTTAGCTATCTATACTTTACATGTAAAAATGAATTTAAGTACCTTTTGTTTTTGTTGTATTAAATTTTTGTTTTAAAAAATAAATTAAAAAAAATGTACCTATAAAAAATTATTTAGTAGCGGCCGATAAAGTACGATTTTAAAAGTTCGTTGGTACAATATTGGTTTTCTCATTTATCATCCCTGGATATGATATTATGATATTTTATAGTAATTGGTCAAATTAAGTTTTAGATACAAGAAAAAATGCATAAGACTTTCTGATTGATTTCTGCTTTTTCTAGGGTTTTTGCTTCACACCAATTATAATTTGATTAATTAATGACTACATATTTCGTTCGTAGGACTTCTTCAACATAAATCTTTTTGTTATTTTACCTGCAGTAATGACTTGGGACTTTCGGTCTATATTTTAGCCAGTCACGTACCAAATCACATTAAAAATGAAAACATGAAAATTTCTTAGCAAATAAATAAAAAAATTAGAATATATGACTCAACACTTAGCACAGGTTGCAGGAATATTTTGTATATGAGTGACACCTATTATCTTTTGTTATCTTCGAAACCCATTTACATATCGCAAAGCCGCTTAGTACGTAAATGTATGTATGACCAATAAATAGTCGCAGTTATAAAATAAAAAAAAAAATTCTAAACTACACAAAGCACTTCTTGCAGGCTAGACGACGTTATTTTTTTTATTCCGAAATGGAATTATGAAGAAAAGATTTAAGTTATTTTTCAAAATTTCGATCTGTCATGTTTTTATGCTTTTCTTTTTTAATTAAAGATAAATTTTAAATTAATTTCATACTTTAATATCCTTATTTATCTTTTCTAGTTTAGTTCAAAAAAAAAAAAACTCAAGTTGTTCTCCTTAATATATTAAAACGTAGAAATCTTAATAAAAAAATCAAAAACAATTAAAACCTCTTAAATACAAAACTTAAGAAATTATTATGTAAATACAAATTAAGCACTATTCTAATATTAATTTATTTTAACGATAATAATTTGTATAAAAGTCTTAAATGTACTTAAATGCAAGAACAACAAAATGCTATTGACCATTTCTCACAAAATCCACTGGAGTGTTTTTCAGTCATGTCATACTCAAAGCAGGCAGGGGCAGTCAGACGGCATTTAAATTTGCGTGTCCTTTAAAGGCTCAAATATAACGAAGACCTTTTTATTTCTTATCATGTTTTCCCCTTATTGTTTAGATTATATCTTGATTTTCTTGGAAGACAATTATGTTGTTAGTGTCAAAAGAACAACAAAAAACAAATGCCAGAAAGCACAGCTACAAATTACTTAAGTATTCAGCATGAATAAAATAAAACCGTAAAACGTAATAAAGTGTATAATTTAATATATACAATTATTGTTGTAATTATCGTTATTTTCAGGTTAAGAGATTGTTTTTACTTTAAGCTATCTTTATATGTACTTTATATCTGTATTGTGAACTATTAAATACTTTCAGTTTTATTCTAAATACAACTGTGGGAATTACATATTTTTATTAGCAACGGAACTTTGAGCTTAAAAGCAGTTGGATTTTGTTTAAATGGATGTCGAAAAAAGTCGATAAAAAAAAAACGTCAAAAATCCTCCACTGTGTATAAAAAAGTAACTATAGAAGCTTCCATAATCTTCTTTGTTCTAACAAGGCAATAAACCTTAGAATGTCTTATCCAAAAATAAATAATATTCATCGGAAAGTAATAATTTGCGTAAAAATTGCAAGTTTTAACTTGAAAAAATATTCGTTCCCAGTAAAACACTTGGCTGTATCCCAACTTTACACTTGCTCTATTTTAAAACAACTCAATTTCTCCCTCACTTTTCTCATAATCTACGCTTACTCTACTCTAACACATTCGAACTTTCTCTATTTCTACTCTAACTCTACTCTAACTCAACTTTGCCTATTCGAACTTTCTCTATTTCTACTCTAACTCTACTCTAACTCAACTTTGCCTCTATTCTGACTCTTTTTTAGTCTTATCTAACTCTACTCTTGCTCCACTCTACTCTTCTCTAACTCTACTCCAACTCAACTTTAGCTCTTCTCTGACTCTTTTTAATCTCAAACTCTTCTCTTGCTCTACTCTACTCTTTTCTAACTTTACTCCAACTCATCTTTAGCTCTACTCTGACTCTTTTTTAATCTAATCTAACTCTACTCTCCTATAACTCTATTCTATAACTAATCTAACTCTATCTAGCTATACTTTTACTTTTCTCTAACTATACTCTCACTCTACCCTAAATCTGTTTAAACTCTACTCTTACTCCAACTCTACTTCAACCCTATTTTAACAAGTGTTGCCAATTCGGCAATTTAGTCGCTAGATTTTGCCATTTTTTTGATCTCGTTTAGGAATGAAATAATCAAATTTGTGTAGAAGAACACAACCCTTAATACTGTTTCTAACTATTTTCTTTAAAATACAGAAAAATTGTAGTGATACTGTTAACAAACATTATATTTTAGTGTTCTATAATGTTTCTTTCTTTTGCAGTAAAAAGAAATGAACAAACAAAAAATTTTAGCAACGACTTTTAAAATGACATTAAAATCATCTTGGTATGTAAAGTAGTTTTCGAGATATTGAAGAAATAAACTCAAAACATTCGGCTAATTCGGCGAAATTATGACATTTTGAATATGACATAACTTTCGAAAAAAATATTTTAAATTTTTTTTCGTTCATAATGTTCCTTATAAGATAAAAGCAACCTTTTCACCAAATTTCATTAAAATCGGAAGGGAACGTGTCCCACTCTTGGTCGATTTGACATGGAATAACCCATTTTTTAAAAGCCAAAAGAGACGAACACATTGAAGTTTGTGGTTTTTTAAAATAACCCAACGAAATGAAAAGCTCTCATCTTTTTCTTGAGTTGGATAAGAACAGTATGATTTTTGTGTTCGAAAGATGACAAACAGAGAAACGTTATTTTTAATGATTTTCTACACAACCACTATTAGCGTTTGTATTTCCCACAAATCTTCCGAGCCGAACACTAAGGAGCGATATTTAGAGTTTATTTTCGAACACTGTTAAATATTGTCTAATGTCGTAGTTACCAAAAAGAACGCAGTATTGCCCATTGGACAACTTTCAGAGGAAGCCACAGAAGCGCGTAATAAAAATTTGGAAAATTTGACACAAAAACATTTTTAATTGGCTTCTTTTAACGTCAGATCCTCCGATAAGTAGCATGAGGGACGCAAAAGGCAAAATAACATTGTCTTTTTTGCCTGAAAATATTGTGCTGCTTATGCCAGCATAGCCAAAATTTCGTAACGAGTCTTCAGAGAATGACGAAAATGGAAATTGTATATTTTGCGATTTTCTTAATAAATCGTGTTTATAAAGTTTAGAAATGTATTTTTTCGTCAAATTTTATCATTCACAACATAAAAAGTAGTGTTGCTTATGATCAAATAGAAAATTGCAAAAAACGACCACATTAAAGAGCGTTAAATATACCACACATAATTATTAAAACTTGAAACCAATAAAGCGTATATCGTATTTTTGAATAGTTGTCAACATTTTTGTTGATAAAATTAAAACCAAACGAAAATATTAGTGGAAACAGTAATTTTTCTGTGTAGTTCAGGCATATCTTAATGCTTAAATCTACAACATTCGGTTGGAATCAACGATATGAGACTTATCACAACCACATAAACTAAAAACCAAAATTGAAGAAAACAAATAATGTAATGGCAGGTTTTTAATTGTGGCCGACGAATGGACACAATTTCAATTGTCTGGCCAACCATAATCGACCCATAAGTTATAAATAGGTATTTTGTTGGTTTCTTACCTTTGTGAATTGTTTTGTTTTTATTCAAATTAACGTGTTTAATTTTTGTGTTTTTATTTATTAAAAACATCCGGTTAACCGGGGTTTTTAATGCTTAACCGAAACCCGGGTTTTCTAAAAATAGTAACGATTCAATATATTCAATTACCGCTTTTTGAAAAAAGTCGTATAATCGATCTCCTTTATGCTGATAGAGGCATTTGTTCTTATTTTTAGCATTTGATGATTCAACATATCGTCTAGACTAAGCTGTAGATTGTAGCCATGTTTTGTGTTTTATAAAATTTAAGTTTTTTCTATTGTTTTTAAAGTATCGCACTTTTTTTTTAAATTACAATCGTATTATAACAATTTATCAAATACATAAATCCAACCTTTTGAAAAGGACTTAAAGTAAATAACAGATAATTCGTTTTCTTTTTGACACCTTCAAAAGTCTCTTGAATAATTTGAATAAAACTTTTTTTAATTTGCTGAAGCTCCTGCACAAAACTTCTACTATATAAATCTCCTAAAGGTGTGAATAATAAATGACTTTGGCTTTGGCAGCTCGAAGAGAAACAAAAAAAACGTAGAATAATTTATTTGCAAATGATTTTTAAAACAAATAAATCAGTAAAACTTTTGCAAAGCAAAAACAAAACAAAAAAAGAACAATATTTACTTACCAATTAAATGCACAGCTACAGCTGGTGGCATGACAAATATACCCACCAGCAAATCTGCCACTGCCAGACTCATTACAAAACAATTTGTAACCGTTTTAAGGCGACGTGTGGTTATAACGGCCAATATAACCAGCGTATTGCCAATTATGGTGATCACAATGAAGGCGCAAAAGACGGCAATAAGACAAATGCCCTGCCACGACAAAACGAGATCATAAAAATGTGACCAATCATCCGATGATGTCAGCGAAACATTGACACCCACTTCAATTAAAGGTGATGACGGTGTTGATGCGTTTGTGGCAACAACAGACGTTGTGGCAGGTGATGATGCGGCTGATGTGGATGGGGAGGAGGATGAAGAGCCTGCTGTTGAGGAATCATTTAGACTGCCATATGAAATGGCGAAAGCTGAAGTAGCTGAACTGGATGGTGAGTATGAGTACGAGGCAGCTAATGATGACGATGATGAAGAGGGGGCTAAAATGAATGTATTGTTTAAGAGATTTTCATCGTAGGCAGCCAAAGATGAGGCATGCAAGTTTTCATACACAAACTTAAGACGTTCATGTGTTGATGTGGCAGTTTCGGCTGCTGCCACTGCTGCTGTAGAGGCTGCTGCAGTTATGGCATGTGCAACATATGAGTACATGTAGGAATTTTTTTGTAGTCTCTTTAAGTTTATCGTTAAACGGCAATGACCAGCACCAGTACCAGCACCACGAGCACCAGCACTAACACACTTAAGACAGCCTTGAGTAGTAGTGCATTTATCAATATGTCGACTGTGTTTGTATTTGTTCTTGCGTTTAAGTGGGTTGCAGTTTAAATTGCTTTCATTACACTGGCATCCGTTGTGTGTTTTAGAGTTGTTTTCGCAATTCTTAAAAGAATTTATTCCTGGTATTTCGTATAAATTGTAGTTGTCTTCCTTATTCAGCTGGGTATAATAAACATCTGTTTTATCCATAGTGTTTTCGCTTGCATATTTTTTTGGGGAAATGTAATTTCCTCTAACGTTTTTTCCTTTTTTATTTGAACAAGGATAATTAAGTCTTTTTATTTTCCTCTGTGGTGAGGAAATAAATTTATGTGAGCTTTTAAAATAATATTCTGCTCCTTCGGTATTTGTAAGTATTTGGCTTGTCTTTTATATCATTAGCTTTCATTGGCCTCGTTTAATATTCTTATTATGTAGCAGGGCTTTGCGAAGCAGAATCAGAAACCACAACAACTTTAATGGCTGTCAATTCACGAGTATTTAGGTGCTTCTTTTTTGTCTATTTTTCTTTTTATTCGGTTGTTCTCCTGCAAGAAAAGACATAAAAAGTATTTTAAGAGAGAGGTGTTATGCTAATTTCAAAAAAGTGCTGTATTTTTAATCAAATTTTTAAGAGGCAAGTCACTTAAGTGCTTAACGTTTTCTCAAGTATTTTGTTTTTGTCATAATAAGCAGCATAACAAGCTGTAAAAAGGTGAAAGGGGCTTGATGAGAATTTTTCATGGCTTCGCGAAAAAAAAAATTTATATAGTTTCCACATTAATGCGCAAGATGGTTGATAATATGTGGCGAATATTTAAAACAAACAACTTTAAAGTAAACAAGCAAGAAAGTAAATTCGGACAAGCCCGACCATATGATTCTCTACACCACAGTATTTAAAGACACATTTTCGAGAGGGCACCCTGCTTGTGACCTATGGCCAATTAGGGACCCGCCAGAACAAAATTCTGTAATGAGGTAAGCTTCATGTAAAAGTTCCTTGTGCCGAATATTATTTAGATATCTTCATCTATAAGAGATCTTTTGTCTATAAGTGATTTTAGGGCGTGGGCCTATGAACAATTCAGGACCCACCAAAACAGAAGTAATTGTCAAAGTTACTGTTACATTTTTTCATTAATAAGAAAGTTATGGAATTGAAAGCAATTTTCGGCAGTAGAAGTATTTGTTTGAAATACCAGGGCTCTGTTTCCAAATCCAAGAACAAATACAAATACATTCGGCATATTAGTACACTACTCAAAGCAGTCTTAAATGTATTTCTGCTGGTGCTCGTGGAGCTGGTGTTGCTCATTTCGTGGACTCCAATAAAATTTCGTAATAAAGTTTGGACCAAATATTATCTAAATACCAACATGATAAGTGGGTTTATGAGCACAATATAGTCTATTGGGGAAGGATGCTTTTATGGGGGATATGTGAAATCATAAGCCGATTCCCACTATTTTCAACAGACATGGTCCCGTTACCAATAAGAGCCTAATTACCATTCCACAGCCTAAACGCCTGAAGCTAAACAATTGAAATTTGGACCAAAAATTGGTCACTCCCCAAATCGTTCCCCCAAACAAAGACGGGATTTTTGGAAATTCGAATATTAAGGGGGTAAAAAGAGTAAAAACGGGAAAATGCGGTAACCTTATATCTCCAAAACTAAAAGAGATACAAAAAAAAACGAAATACTAATCGTTGTTCTTTAGAAAAATAAGCGAACAGGCGTCTGGTACTTTTTTGAAATTCGGCCTTTTTAGGGAGTAAACGGGCAAAACCTGAATTTTGGTACTTTTTTGACACCTCATCTATCTTTTGAACCAATAAACATAGAAACAAAGTGTATACCAGAGAACTGCAAAATCATTTTTTTTCTTGATTTATTCATACGCTCAAATTTACATTCACCCTTTGCTTGCAAAACAAAGTTCAACGTTGGTAATTTTGACATCGTTTCGTACACATTTGATTTTTGCATGTATTCGTTTTTTATTGAAAGTGCTTTTTTGCATTTTTGTTGCGCACGCAATATAACACAACTGTGTAAATTCAAAAGAACACATTCTTATACTTTTGCATTCAAGTAGTCATTGTCCACTCGATGAGACGCTTTGTTAACATTAACAACAATAACAACAATAAACCACTCGATGAGACGCTTTGTTAAAATTAATCACAATAAAAACAACAATAACAAGAATACATTGTATCTACATACAGAACTACTGTACTTTTTAAGATGATAAAAAAAAGTATTCTGTTTCTATGGAAATTGTTTGTACCTACATCAGTATGTGCGTTTAGTTTCATTTCAATTTTTTTTTTTTCTTGTACTACATAGCAACTGCTGAATGAATACATGAGTAATGATTGCTTGATTTCTAGCTTTTTTGTTTTTATTTTCTTTTTCTTTACCAAAACAATCATTGTCGCACCGAACACACAAACATCTTTATTAAAAAACGAAGCTAACGATGGTATAAATAACAAAGCACGATGTGCATTTTTTGAATGACTGCAAACCAGAAGCGAATATTTGCGGTTGCACAAGTTTGATTGTATGACAGCTAGTGAGTGTTTTTGTTGCTGTCCATTTAATGCGATTTTTTTGCAATTGCACAAAGCCGTTCTCTGGTGTATACCACATCCCTGCAAATGATAGGACCAGTTCAAACAAGCGTGTAAAGAGTAGTCCACAAGGGACTAGGACTAGTCCAAAAGTAACCCAAACGTATGTTAAAAACATGGCCTATTTAACATTACGATGTCCTAGGGGAGGACCATATAACCCAGCTTTGGACTACAAGGGAGTAATTTTAAAACTACTCCATTGTATACTCAAGAGGATTAGTTTTGAAGTTGTTTAAAAACGAAAGCACGTCGTTGAAAAACGAAGACATGTCGTCTCACTAAAAACAATTTTTAGCAATGACATGGTCCATGCTTGCATTACATCGGACCAGTCCATGGAGTAGTCCATTTTATCAAAATGGATCAGGTGGTCCAATATTATTTGCAGGGATTCTAAACTTATCAACAAAAATACGAATACGAATCTGGTGCTTTTTCGAAATTCAAACATTTGAGGGGTTGAAAATCGTAAATATTTTTGGTACTTTTTTTACAAAACATTTTTCTCCACTCATTGACATATTCGTACTAAATTATGGGCTGCCACTACAATACTGAAAGATTGGCAGGTTCCGCAGTGGTGCAATTTTAGAACGGCAAAGAATTCTGATGATGGGAATGTGGTTATTCTTTAAATTTGTAAATTCAATCCGAGTTCAGTCAAAAATCAAATTATCAAAAAACTGTTGAACTGTTTATGGGTTTTAATCCATATTTTGATATTCTAATTAGGCTAAAGTTTATCAAATTTAGTTTTAATTAAATTAATTCTATGAAGAAAGGAATTTTACAGCACAAAATTAATAAAAATTTATTGATAATTTTTCATTCTTGACTGTCGCTGGAATCGAACCCGCGAAGTTGTCTAAAATTTACTATCTTGTGGGAAATTTTTCAAAAAAAATTTTTTTTATAGGACTTATTTTCTTTTACATAAATTTTATAACAATTTTATATTTATTAGGAACTTTTGGCAAAAATTTGTTATTTTGTAGGAAGTTTTTCAAAAACTTGCGTACTAAAGTGCTTGCCGGGAGCAAGCCTTTTGTCAGACCTATGGTAAATTATGGAACAGCCTAACTGAAATTTAGTAACATGATTTCTAGTCATACACTGATAGAAAAGGCGTCATAACGCTGATGTATTTTGACATCAGTACTATGACAAGTGTAATCGTTTTTGAGCCCATGACACTTTTCATCATGGTGATGTCAACCTTAAAATCACTTGGCCAAAGTGTCATCAGGGTAAAAATGAAATTATGTTATCAATGGGATGACACATCGGCATCACAGAAATGAGGAACATGTCCTCATTGCGATGACACAGTAACATCGGAGAAAGGACACATTAGCATCAATTTAATGACAGTTTGTCATGAAGTCAAAGTGAGAGAATATTATTATTTATATACCCGTTACAAATGTTTGTTTCACGTTTGTTGAATTACTACCTTTGTTTACAGCAGATCTCTCAATAATAAGACACCAGCACCATTTTCCATCTGGTTTTCGTAATCATTCTACTTTAAAAATTAATAATTTAAAAATATAGAATATAGCGATTTTTGCTTCTTATAATACATTGTTATCATGAAAATAATGTTAAAAATATACAAAATCTGGCATCGAATTGATGTCACTATAGTCATAAAAAAGATGACACGTAAAAAATTACAAAATTGTACGAAGACGTTAGTTATTGGATTGATGTTTCTTTTTGCATCATTGGTGCCATTTGTAGTAACATTGATGTCACAATTATGATGTAAGGGCATCAATATGAAGATGCATTTTTCTATTAGTGTATAAAATGAGTTTTTGCAAAACTAAATAGTTGGCTTTTAAAACAGGAATATCAATTCCTTAGAAAGGTTGTCCTATATTTAGATTGCCTAAACAAAAGCGTTTATTTCCGATTAGCTGTTACGCTGATATGACATACCGAAAGCGTCAACGTTTTGCTGCGAACAGTAGTGTTAACTCACATAAAATGGAGGTAAGCCCGCTAGATTGACCAACACGTAGCTAAATTGCCACTCTTTATTAACATTGGCAGTCACTGTTAGGCGGACTGTCAAAAACAGATTTTCAAATTGCAAAGCGTTGACGAAACGTTATTTAGGGATGCTTGATACTAATTGTATGGACATGACAATTTTTCACAACTAAAAAACGAGTGCCGCTTTTGTTTAAGCACGGCTGTAAATCTTTTTCTACTCAACCGATTGTACTAAATTATAATACAAAATTTGATATTAAAACTCTTTTCTTTTTGAATCGTTCGAAAAAAGGGTGATTTACACAAACAAACATGGCTTAGTCGACATAAAATTTCTCAAGGGCCCAAAATATATGCATAGGTATATACATTATGGAGTAAGATGAATGTTAATTTAGGCATTTTTAATGCATTGTTTAAGTTCAAATATAATGTAATAGAAAAATTTACCAAGTGCAAAGAGTTCAGCTGTATTCAGATAAATAGCAAACTGTCAATAATTTTAAAAAAGTTATCGGTAAGAAATAAAGTTCTGTCAAAAAAAAAAAAAAAAATTAAAAATTGTTAAACTTAAAATTTACATTTCAAGCTTGAAATATTAAAAGTGCTGCTGCATAAGCGGTTTTTGTTTGTCTTGTTTTTATGTTTCTTATAAACAAAATGTTGACAACATTAAATAAAATAAACAAAACTTTTAAAAGTTTGCATTTTATAACATTTAATGTTTCTTTCTATCAGTTCTATATCAATTCAATGAATAACAAATCTTTGATACCCTCCACCGACAGTTCAAATGTTTTACGAGTAAAATCTGTATGATGTCTATTTATTATTATTATCTTTATAAAAAAAAAAAAAGTATCTGCATTCAAATTGGTTGCGGTTTAGACCTAAAATAAATTATTGACCGACAATTAGAAAGCTTAATGCTTTTTTTTTAGCAATTTTAAATAGCGTGAGTAAAATATCATGATTCGTAATAGTTTAAGGCGAACTTGAGTGTTTTTCAGGAGGGCAATTGGAGCCATGGTAAGCTATGAACCAATCTTCCCAAAATTCTGCAGAGTGATTTCTGGTATTAAAAAACATAAATTTCAATACAGCGGAGCAATTAGTTTTAACGTTTGCAGTGAATTTCATAAGGCTTCTAAAATGGGGTCTAAGGTAAATTATGGACCGTATATTACAAAATTGCATAACATTTTTTGTTGGCCAAATGATGCTAAGCTGGAAGAAAGTTTAGGCATATTTAATTATTTTTCCATAGTGGGCTTTATATGGGGCCTAGGGTAAATTATGGACCGATCTTCACGAAATTTTATAGTCTTATTTCGCGTTCAATAAAACTGTGATATACCAAATTTTGTTATGATAGCGTTATTTTTTACGGTTTTAGGCGTACTAAACTGTTTTCCGGGAGTAGGGTTTATATGGGGCCTGGGGTAAATTATAAACCGATCCTCACGAAACTTCTCAGTGTCATTTTTAGTCCTATAAAACTGTCACGAGCCAAATTTTGTAATGATAGCATTATTAATTATGTTTTTCGGGAGTAGGGTTTGTATGGGGCTTACGGTAAATTATGGACCGATCGTCACGAAACTTCACTGTTTTATTTCTAGTCCTATGAAACTGTAACCAGCCAAAATTTGTCATGATAGCATTGTTAGTTGGAGTTTTAGGCGTACTATACTGATTTCCGGGAGTAGGGTTTATATGGGGACTTGGGTAAATTACGGACGGATCTTCATGAAATTTTACAGCGTGATTTCCAGTCAAATAAGAAAAATGTTTGCAAAGTCTTTGTTATGCTAGTTTTTGTAACAAAATTATAATTTTTTTTGGTGGTGGTTCCACATTTTGATTCATGGCTCTGATCCTACTGAACTGATTTTGCTGAATTTCAATCCTAAACTGCTTAGGATAACTTATTTCTTATTTCTTTCGAGTTTTTCGAAAGTGAGCGTGTTTTCAACAGACGGAAAGACAGACGTACATGGCTAAATCGACTTAGAATTTTAGTGCCCCGGTAGGCTAGTTAGTAGTGAGCTAGTCTATTAACCCCGGGGTTGCGGGTTCAATTCCCGCCAGAGACTCTGGTTTCTTTCCTGCAGACAAGCGAAAAGCTTCGCGGGGAATAACTCAAAGACCCAGAATATATATACTTTATGGGGTCTGAGATGAATAATAAAAAAGATTCACACGGAATGACAAACTTAGTATACCCTCTTCACAAGTAATTAAGGTGGAGGGTATAAAATATGTAGTGTCATAAGGGCTTTACACAAGTAACAAATTTAGTGCGCTATCATCACAACTCGCTGTAAAGGGTATACAAATGTTACAGTAGTTTTATATCAGTTAAAAAATGGTTTAAAAAGTATTTAAATTTAATTAATGTGATAATTAAATCAATTATTTTCTTTTTTGTTGAAAGAAAATTAAAAATATAATTTTGATTCAGTCAACATTTTAGTTGTTTAGAAATAAATTTTGAATAAAAATATTAATCAAATAACAAAAAATCTTAGGGCCTTATTCCGTAAAACGCAACGCACAAAAATTTCATTGAAAGCAAAACAAAATTCAAAAATATTTTATAATTTTGTTGCTGCTTTCTATATATATTTTGTTTTAAAATTTTTAACGCCCCAATATATGAAGTGTATGAAATTCAGTATGAATTTCTGTAGAAATCAACAAGTAAATTCTAAAATATTATTAAACTTGTTTTTCGTTAAAATTTTAGGCGTTGCGTTGTGTTTTACGGAATAAGGCCCTTAATTGATTTTTTTGTGTTAAATCAAATAATTTAAACTTGTACAATTGTTGTTGGAAATTGTCAAAAACTGAGCTATATTTGATTAAATCAATCAACACATTACTTGAAACGGCAAAGTTTTTTGAAAATTTTTATACCCTCCACCACAATTAGTTGTGAAGAGGGTATACTTAGTTTGTCATTCCGTGTGAAACTTTTTTATGATTCATCTCAGACCACATGAAGTATATATATTCCGGGTCCTTGAGTAATTTTAAGTCGATTTAGCCATGTCCGTCTGTCTGTCCGTCTGTTGAAAACACGCTCACTTTCGAAAAACTAAAAACAAATAAACAAACTTAATGTCAAATTGCTTGAAGTTATCCTAAGCAGTTTGGGATTGAAATCCAGCAAAATTGGTTCGGTAGGATCAGAGCTATAAATCAAAATGTGGAACCACCACAAAAAAAAAAAAATTTATAATTTTGCTACAAAAAGTAACATAAATGGTGGAAAAATGAACGGAATGATATAAGATTTTGCAAAACTTCGTTTCATTCGACTGGAAATCACGCTGTAAAATTTCGCGAAGATGCGTCTTTAATTTACCCAAGTTCCCATATAAGTCCTACTTCCGGGAAACAGTTTAGTACGCCTAAAATCATAATTAATAATGATATCATAACAAAATTTTGTACATTACATTCCTGTGGGACTAGAAAGAAGACTGTAAAATATCGTGAAGATCGGCCCATAATTACGCCTAAAACCGTGCAAAATAATGCTTTCAATTAAGATTTTTGTATGACGTGCTAAATTCCCAATTTTCCATATTTGATAAATACACCGAAATTTATTGTTGAGGGAAAGCTAGCCTCTATGCGCATTTCACTGGTTGCTTAGGCCAGATCATCAGGAAAGCTTTTCCAAAGATTTTAGAAAAGCTAAAAATATTATACAAATAAAACCCTAAGGCGAATAAGAATTTTAAACACTCAAAGTCTTACTTGTAACAATATCAAAGCTTAAACAATACACCAACAATAAACAGTGAGTTTATCAATTCTTACATCCCCCTACAATTGGTTGGGTTCTTTCCGACTCGAATTGTAGTTGTAAGTGGGTAAAAAGAAAAAACATAATTAAAAAACAAATTGCTTCATTCTCTTGTCTTCGCAAGAAAACAAGAATAAAATTTAATTCTTCACAGTTTTATATTACTAAAATTTACACTTATAAATTTCGTGATGATCGGTCCATAATTTACTATAGACCTCATATAAAGCCCACTCTGGTAAAATAATGAAATTCGCCTAAAACCGTAGCAGATATAGATATTGCGGTAAACTTTCTTGCAACTTAGCTTCATATGGCCAGAAAAAATTTTATGCAATTTTGTGATATACGGTCCATAATAACCCTTAGATTCATTTAAAGCAGCCTTCTGAATTTCACTGCAAACGCTTAAATTAATTTCTCCGCTGTTTTGAAATTTATGTTTTTAATACCAGAAATCACTCTGCAGAATTTTGGGATGATTGGTTCATAGCTTACCATGGCTCCAATATAAATTGCTCTCCAGAAAATCATTTGAGCTCGGCTTAAACTGATACGAATCATAATATTTTACTCAAGCTTGTAAAAATTGCTAAAAAAAAGTCATAAAACTTTCTGGTTGTCAGTCAATTATTTAATATATGTCTAAACCGCAACCAATTTTAATGCAGATGTCTGTTTTTATAACTATTATAATAATAAATAAATATCATACAGATATTACTCTTAAAACATTCAAACTGTCGGAGGAGGGTATCACAGATTCGGCACAGCCGAATATAGCACTCTAACTTGTTTTAATTAAAAATATCATTAATAAAAAAAAATATTCACAATTTTAAATTTTTAAAATTTTTAGTAATCTTTAAAATAGTTTCGGTAATAGGTGCCAAATCAACAAATTGTTTGCTTGATTCAATGAATTTGGTGATTAGAGACAATTTTTATTTTTTTTCTGTACTTTTTATTTGAAATTTTTTAAAAATTTGCTATTTTCAAAAGATTTTGCTATTCGTGCTTAATTCCCAGTTTTTATTCTTGACAAAAACACTTGAAATTTATTGTCGATGGGATAAGCTATTCCTATGTATTTCACTGGTTGCTTAGGCCAGATCATCAGGAAACTTCATCCATAAAGATTTTAGAAAAACTAAAGATATTAAACCAAATAAAACTGTTAAACGTATAAGACTTATAGCAACAGTTCTACTTGTAACAATATCAAAGCTTGAACAAAACACATCAACAATAAACAACAGTGGGTTTATCTCATCTCACATTCCCCACTACAATTAGTTGAAATTCTCTCAACATTAATTGTAGTTGTAAGTAGGTAAAGAAAAACAAAATAAAAACAACAACAACTTACAAAAGATGTTGTCAATTATTTTAATTAAATTTTGCTAATAAATAATATATTCAACAATATTAGAAATCTTTCGTTTTTTTTTTTTAATAAATTATTTTATGTTTATTGATTTTTGTTACTTATGACACCTCTAAATAGGCTCTAAATATTTTTGCAAATTTCTATTAAATTCTTTATTAAATTATTTTGCAGAAATCTTTTCCTACACTCAAACCATAGGAATAATGAATGACCACTTTAAAACACTCATTTGTTAAGAAACATCTGCTAATTTTTATTTAATTATGAGAATTGCTTTTATCCCAAACTCGGTCAAGATCATGATGTAAAATTTATTATTTAGAAATTGAACATATGTTTATGATTTAATAAAGAAATGTCTAAAATTATTAAATGAACATTTACACACTTTGGATAAGCATATGGGCTTCCTTAAGAGTCTGAAAACAAATTAAAATACAAAAAAAATATATTTTTATACTCAAGAACTTTTCTTTTTTCGCCAACAAAAAAAAAAAAAAAAAAAAATAAAGAAAAAAAACTTACAAACTAAACTCTGTAATTAAATTCATAAAATGCAAAAAATTTCTTTTATTCTGTGATGCAGTAAATTACCGGATAATTATCTTGCACTACACAAGGTTAACATTTATTGTTGCCTGGATAGAGGCGAAAGAAAAGATGAAGAAAATGAATACATTTGTGGCAAATACTTGCTCTTTGTAGAGTACTTCTTGCACAATTAAACATGCCACAAAGTAAGTTGCATTGTATAAATAAATAAAACATTAAAAATAATAAAGTGTGTGTAGAACAGTAAGTTAAACAGAAAAGGTTGGTCTGGATTGTGATTTTAATTATTTATGAGTTTATTATAAAGGTTGGCCCAAAAAACACAAGTTTTTTGCCCAACTTAATTTGGCATTTCTTTGTTTGACAAATTCAACCATTTAGAGGTACACAATTGAGCAGCGCTTTAAAATTGTTAAAGCCTTTAACGAAAATGGGCGTTCAAATCAAAATGTATTTCGTTTCCAGATGATCTGGCCTAAGCAACCAGGGAAATGCGCATGGGAATAGCCTATCGCATCCACAATAAATTTCAGTGTTTTCATCAAAAATAAAGATTGGGAATCAAGCACGACAAACGAAATCTTGTTAATTGAACATTTTTTATTCCCAAGAATTACTTTGATTCTTTAGAATCCCTCAGAAATCTTTTTGGGGAAAGTTATTTTCGAGAATGAAGTTTGTTCTGTGATTCATTATACCCCTGCGATCACAAAGTCTTGGAAAATAGCTTACGCTGGTATTGAAGCAATAAAAAATTTTAGTTTTGATAGATCCACAATTGGCTGCCGTATAAACCCCATTATCGAAACTATTTTTACCATTAAAAATCTTTCAAATATGTGACAAGCTAAATAAAAATCAGCAAAACTATTATTGTGGAAGTAAAAAAAAAAAAAAAAAAAAATAAGGTTGGTGGGTCTATACACCCAGAGAAAAAACTAATTTAAATATTGTCACCTCCAACAAACGTATTTTTAATCTTTATGATTCATTTAACAATATTATTGTCACCGACAACCCTATTATGGCTGAATAAGTCCTCCATCAAGAAGCCACAACCATTTTTTGGTTGCATCCGAACATAATATGGTTCAAAGTAACAAAAACCTGTTTAACACTTGTAATAGCATGGTTGGTTTTCAACTATAGCATGTTGCTCTTGGAAAAGAAAAAAATACTATTGTTAATTTTAAAACAAATTATGGTAATTTTTAACCATAACATGTTTTGAGGCAACCATAATATGGTTGTGGCTACTTGATGGAGGACTAATTCATTCATAATATGGTTGTAGGTGACTAAAATATGGTTAAATTAAAGATAATATGTTTAGAATTGTCTTTTTTTTATTTTTTTTTATTGAATCTTTCTTGTCGAAAATTACAATATGTATTCAAAGCTTAATCCTAATTCTTATTTGTATTTGTTAGCCGTTACCAACGTTAACGCTAATTAATTGCATTCAAGTGTCGAAAAAGCCTGCTAGGCTCAAAGTGTCGGATCTTTTCAGCCTCCGGTGGCCTTCGAACTTTATGAGATCCCGAGCGAGGTAGTTGGGATGGATTACTAGTTTATCTATGTATTTGACTGAGTACTTTTTAATTTCTTGCTGGATGGTAGCGATGTTAAGATCTCTGTGGATATTGTCATTACGTTTATACCGTGGGGCGAATTGTCTTTAATAATAGTTTTGTTGGAGGTGACCATATTTAAACACGTTTTTTCTCTGCGTGTAGAGTTAATATAAGTACTGCTTTGAAAAAAAATGTATTTCCCCCTCGTAGTATGTAGGGGTATATCTTAAAGATTGTTCACCTTTCGGAGGATACAGGTGCAGGTTTCGTTATTCGGTAAAACCAAAATTAAATGGTATTGTAGATTGCTGCTGAGGGGATAGAAAACCAGTTGCTAAAATACTGGTTGTTGGTCAGGCTGCTTGGAGAATCCTGGCTATGGCTTCCACCCTAAATCTGTTGTTTTTTAGCAGCGGATGTTCGTTAGCTTTTGCAAGGGTAGAACGTTGAGTTCTGTCGAATCTTACACTCAAATTGCCACCTGTTTCAATAGCGTAATGTTTCATTCGCACATAGAGATGCTGCTAGATATGTATGTGTTATATCCAGTGTTCGATACTAAACATTAAAAAACACAAACTTTAATAGTGTTTGTGTAGTAAATCATTAAAAAAATAACGTATCTCCAAAAATAATACTGTACTTATCAAAAAAAAAAAAAAAACACAAACTTCGTTGCGTTCGACTCAGCACATAAATGTTCGTTCGTTTCAGTTGAACTTTGCACCATTTTGGCTGGTAAAAAAAACAAAAAAAAAAAAAAAACTAAATTATCTATTCGTGTTGTGGTTGTGGATAAAATTTTTTCTTTGCTCATTTGTTTATCAATATCAAATGAAAACACTATTGAACATTAAAATATAATTTACTACAATTGTTCTGTTTTATAACGAAGAACAGAGCCCTATAAAATCTTCGTTACTTTCTTGCAAATAGTAAAGAATTTTATTAAAGGTTGTGTTCGTTTGCAGAAACACTACAAAAAAACAGATATCGTTTCTGGGTGTGTGAGCACTACGCTAAAAAAATGTTCTGTTTATTTTCGAACACTGGTTGTATCCCTTTAGAATTTTTAAAAATTGCCCCGTGGTTATGCCAACACTGCAGGTACTCCCGTAAATCTCGTTCATTATATCAAAATTCATTTTTAAATTAAAAATTCTCGTAATAATGTTGGTGGCGAAATGAAACCCAGCACAAACATTTACCACTTTCACCGGTGAACTGGCCAAAAACATTAGACGAAATAAGATAAACTTTGAATTTTTACAAACGATAAGTCTTGGAGAGCGGTATGACTACCCTCGTCGCCTATAAAATTTTAAGCCGTGCTTTTATCAGCAAGTTAAAAAAAAAAATACTACGTATTTTACTTTTACCTTTTCTAGAACTTTTTTTATAGCTAAATGTAATAACAACAAGAATTTTTTTAATTAGCTATTATCATACAAAAAGTTTTCTTACAAAAAAAAAAAAAAAAATTATTTAAAAAACCTTTTTGAAGTGTTTGCTTGGTAATCTGACTTCATATTAAAAAAAAACATCATCATGAATAGCTAAAAGAAAAAGACAGAAAAATGTTTAAAAACATTTTTATTTGGTAGATACTATAAACTTGTTTACTTATGCAGATGCTGGTAAAGTAGACTATTGTCGAAAGAATGACAAAAAAGCTTACAACATTTTATAACTTTTTAACAAAAATGCTGTTAAAATGCAGCTACAAAACAAAAACAAAAAATCCTAAAGAAGAAAAAAATAGGAATCCTATTAAAAGATTTCATTACAAAGACTAAATTTAATTCTTTTAGTATGTTTAACTTTTAAGAGATAAATATAGAAAAGTAAAAAAGGAAATTCATGCTGGACATTAAAGAACAATTTTATGTTTTGTAATATTTCTAGTTAAACTTCCGTACGTAACAGGATGTTTTAGTTCAGCTCTTTTAACTTTAAGAAGTAAATATAAAAAGGAAAGGAGAGTTTGTCTTTGTATTGGCAACAAGCAGAAAATACAAATTTAAAAGAAAGTTATTGGATCCATAAAGTAAATAAAATTTTAAATTTAATAAGAAATACTTTTCAAAATGCTCTTAAAAAGCTCTAAGGAAGCTTAGGAAGAGAATTTTAAATAAATTTAAAACACATTGATTAACAGTGAAAAATACAGTGTTGTTAAAACGTGGAACTTAAACTTTGTAGTTCCCTATAGACCAACAAAACAACCTTTTTAATAAACGATCTTTCCGATGCACTTAATATTACACGAGAGTTAGTTTGGCGAATATAATGTCTTATAAACACAAATATCTAAAGTCATGGAAAAAAATTTTTAAGTTATAGCCATTATCACGTCCAAAAAAATGTTTCAATTTTGTCGTATACGCCACTTTTTGCGATATATTTTTTAGTTTGTATGATATAAGTCAAAATTAGGTATTAAAAACCTACATTCACGTGTTTTACCAATATTGAAAATTAAGTTATAATAATTTTCGAAACGAAAATTTATGTAAGTGACAAATATATTTACGTATAGTTATAGTTTTTTATTATCGAATTTCCTTATGTATGAATAATTTTAAGGTTTATTATTACTTAAGGGTGGTCTAACTGTGAGTCACACCGTAACGTAAAATTTTTGTCCAACTTAATTTGACATTTCTTGGTATCAGTGCTAAATTCAACCATGGAGAGGAGCAGCACTGAGCAGCGCGTTAAGATTGCTGAAGCCTTTTACGAAAATGGGCGTTCAAATCAAAAATACATTTTGTGCACATCTTGATGTTTTTGATCACCATAATCGATCAAATGTGTTCACAATTGAAATAATTGTGGGCAAATTTAAGCAAACCGGCTCTGTAGGAAATGTGAAAACGCCTGTGCAAGTTAATATATGGCATACCATCTCTTAATGTAACATTATTTTTAGCAACACTTGCAAGACATTTCTGCTGACGTCGTAATTTCCCACGTTGTTGCATTGGGTTAAATTAAATGTTATTTGAACCTCTCTTTTAGTTCCCACGATGTGACGATAATCGCAATGATAAATATAAAGCATAATTATGCTTCTTGCTTTTAAAAATTATTAGATTTAAATTATATTTAATTTGGACAACGGTTCGAACAGAACCTAAGAGTTGTAATCTACCGTTTAAGAAATTTAAAAAATAAATAAATGTATTTTTTTTTTTAATAAATAAACGGGAAGAAATAATAATTTGCATGCATGCTTGGTGCGGTTTATGGCCAGGCGGCATCATCGGGCTTTACGTCTTCAAAAATGAGGTATGCCAAGAAGTTACTGTGAATGGTGTTCGCTATCGCGAGCTAATAAGGGATTTTTTTTGCCAGAAAGTGAGGATATGGACATGGACGATAAGTAGTTCGATAAGAATGTGTCGCACGGCCAACAAAACAATGGCTCTTCTGCACGAGAAATTCAATGGCCATGTCAACTCGCCGTCACGATCATATGATTTGACACCGTTGGCCTTCTTTCTTTGGTAATATTTAAAATAAAAAGTGTACGTCAATAAGCCAAGAACAATTCAAGAGCTAAAGGATTAGATAATTTGACACATTAAGGACATTGAATCTCAATTATGTCTCAGAGGCATTGAAAATATGGACCATACGACAAAGGTATGCTAGCCGCGACGAGCATTTGGCCGATATTTTCTCTCACACATAGTTGTCATAGATCCTTCTTTATAATAATAAAAAAAAAATCAGATAATTCTCTAAAAACTTTTTGTTTTATTCACAATTAACATTGTGCATTATGGTTGGACCACCCTGAATATTTAACCTTTAATTGCTTAACAATAAAGAAAATTTAGGCAATATAGCAATAATTCTATATTGATGGAAAAAACATATAAAACGAAAAATGTTAAAATAACAGTAATATTAATAAAAAAGTCTCTTTTTTGTAACTTGCCTAATTTACTTTGTTCACATACAATAAGATAACGCAAGATTTTTTTAATTGAAAATTTTCATACGTTTTTTGTCGTACATCCACAATTATGCTACATACGATATTATAACGTATTAAATTTTTCGCAAAAGTGGATATACAACAAAATAGCTTCGTAATATCTCATTAACCATAAGAGATAGAGACGTGAGGATAGCGCAAATCGATAGATCTATTAAATTTACCATAGGAAACGGTCTTATCTCATTTTTTTCAATTTTGTGATATACGGCAAGATAACTCCGGAACGACGATTTGTATGGAAATATAAACACATGTTTCGGAATGAATGCAGTGTTCACTGAAATGACTATAACGCATGAACCAACACTAATTTGAAGACCGTTGATACATAAAAACCTTGGTATTGACGTCATCTTTCCTGTGAACTTTACAGCAACGGTTCACGCAGTTCAGAGAACATCAATTACTAACGCAATGCAACTTATTTTTACATATATAGAAGATATAAAAAAAAAAAATATCTTTGTAAAGTCATCCTGGCCTTATCTCACAGGTATTAGTATGCGAAGCCAGATTTCAATACTTAACTTTAGTGTTTTCGAAACTGAAATGAGAGATAAAGCCATTTTATAATATTGCTAATGTGAGCTAAGTCTTTATCTCACATTCAAATAAAAAATAAAAAAATAAAAAAAGGCTTTATTTCCCTATTGAATGAGAGATAAAGCCATCATGGCCTTATCTCACAGGCTAAAAAAGCACCCCCCGAGAAGAACGAAAAAAAACCTTTTATAAAAAACTTACAATTTCTTTAGAAAGTTTTTAAAAAATTAATTTTTTTATAGGAAGTCCTTTAAAATTTTAATATATTATAAATTTTTTTTTTTAAATTTACTATTTAAAATTTAAAATTTTTTAATATTTTATAGCAAATTTTTATAATTTACTATTTAATACGGAATTCCAAAAATCAAATATTTGAATAATTTATTGGAAAATTTTCAAAAATCTTATATTTAAAAGGAAATTTACTATTATGTAGGAAAATCTTAAAAAATTTACTAATTTATAGAATATTAATGAAAAATCTCAAAGAAATAAATACTCAAGATCGAGGTCATATTCCAAAAGGAGAATGTGGAAGAAAAAAACCAACTTTTATTTATTAAAAATTAAAACTTTCCTAAGAAATTTTTTAAAAAATTTTCTATTTTATAGGAAGTCCTTTTAAATGTTACTAATTTTTTTAAGAGCTATAGGAAAGTTAAAAAAAAAACACATATAATTCACAAAAATGCATGAAATCTTTATTTGAATCGATAGTACGGTCCATATGGATAATAAAATTCAATAATTTGCAAACGTTGTTCGTTTGTAAGACGATTAAATTATAGACCAAACTGAAGATGTTAGACAGTGAAACAAAACACGAAACGTGCGTCAGCTGTTTAAACCAGTGTTGCCAAAAAGATAATAGCTAAAAAATCACCCGACATATTAAAAGAAAATTTAAAAATATATTGCAAAATTTAGAAATGTTTACCATTTTTTAGAAAATGTTTACTTTTTTTTACTTTTTTATAGGAAACTAGCTGACCCGGTCCGCGTTGCTGGCCCTAAGCAAACATTAGTGTTGTATTACCAGACGATTTAAATTGAGCTTTAAACAAAATTTACGGCCTTTAAAATTTTCCTTCTGTAAAAACCTAAGTTGGACCATGGCGATGATTTTAAAGAAAAAATCGTCCAAATCGGTCAAGCCGTTCTCAAGTTATGCGCTTAATAGAAAAAGTGGCGTTAAAGTAGGCGTGATACATTTTTCTTTCGATGAAAACGTAAAATGGATTAATACGAACATTTTAAAGAAAAATTTGTCATATCGATTCAGCAAAATTTTCTTTCAATAAAAACCTAAGTTGGACCATGGTAATCATTTAAAAGAAAAAATCGTTTGAATCGGTCAAGCCGTTCTCAACTTATGCGCTTAATAGAAAAAGTGGGCGTAAAAGTAGGCGTGGTAAATTTGTCTTTCGATGAAAACTTAAAATGGATTAATACGAACATTTGAAAGAAAAATTTGTTAAATCCATGGAGCCGTTTTCTGATTTTAGGTAATTCGAAAAAAGTGGGCGGGGCAAAATTTTATTTTCGTATAAATCTAAGTCGGACCATGGCGATCATTTTAAAGAAAAAATCGTCCAAATTATTTAGAAGTCATTGGTGGTGCAATATGAAAATTGGATTTTGCCACGCCCCTCCGCCCGCAGACCGAAAATCACAAATAAGACCTCACAGTTTCACCCGCCTGAATATTCTGAAGATTCCCTGAAAATTTCATAAAAATCGGACCAGCCCTTTTGGAGTCCATACTTTACATACACACATACATACATACATCCTATATATATTTTCCTTAAAAAAAATTTCTATTTAATACAAAATCCTTAACCTTCATATTGAAGGGATTGCCAAATGAATTTGTGATTGACAGTATCGAATGCATTTTCGAAGTCAATGAATATTAGATATAGAGGATACCGCCATTCGACCGACTGTTCCACTTTATTCTGAGGGTGTTAACATGATCAATGATTTGATTGGACAAAAGCCTGCTTGTTCCGTTCTGAGTGGTCTAGCACCAGAGATTCTTTTGGTTATCATATGACTGATTATTTTGTTCACCATACTGAGAAGAGTGATACCTCTCCAGTTGTTACGGTTAGTAAGGTCGCCCTTTTTTGGCAGTTTTATTATTACGCCTTCTTTAAGCTCTTCCGGTACACTTCATTTTTTCATATATCTTCTATTAAAGGCAGAAGCATTTGGGCGCTAGTTTTAGGGTCTATTTTGAGAAGTTCCGAAGATATGTTATCTTTGCCTGGACTTTGGTTGTTCTTGAGCGTCTTAATCGCAGATATTAAATCAGATACAGAAAAATTATTTAATGAAAATTCAATTTGATGAACTTTAGCCTAATTGAAATATTAAAATTCATTATTTTATAGGAAGTCTTTTAAAACTTATTATTTAAAAGAAAATTGTTTTTAATTTTACTTTTTTTACAGAAAATTCTTAAAAATTGCTATATTAAAGAAATTATTAAAAAAAATGTTATTTTATAGGAAGTATTTCTAAAATTTATTACTTAAGAAAAACTTTTTAAAAAATTTGCTTATTTTAGAAATTCTTATATGATTCATGGAGAAGTTTAAAATTTTACATATATAGAAAATTTACTAATTTATAGGAAATTCGTAATAAATTACGATTTAATAGGAATAATCTAAAATGGTTTTTTATTTTGTAGGAAATTTAAAAATTTAATAGAAATTTATTAAAAAATTTTTTACTTTATAGGTAATCCTTAAAATTTTTACTATTTTATAGGAAATTATCAAAAAATTTACTTTTATACGAAATTTATTAATTTATAGAATAATTTTTGAAAAATTTCTATTTCATCGAAAATTCCTTAACAAAAATTTTTCTACTTTAGAGGAAGTTTAAAAAAAATTTTTTTTTAAAATTCTTAATATGATGGTAATGTTTTCAAAAATTTACTATTTAATAGAAAAGATTTAAAAAATATTATCAAGGAAATTCTAAAAAAAATTTAATTTTTTTGTACGAACTTTTTAAAACATTAGATATTTTATAGTAACATTTTCCAAATCTTGCTGTTTTATAAAAGACAAGCTTTACCCGGTGCGCTTCGCAACACTGCTTTAACCACTTCTTCAGTTGAGAGATATTAAATATATGCATCCTATGGGAGGTATTTCCCCCCCTGCGCCTACCCGCTTTATTTTTATTTTCAATAGTGTATTATACCATAACAGTGACTTCTAGAAAGTTTGAACATTCTCACTATAACAGTTCTTAAGATATACGATATTAAAGATTGGCGTCCTATGGTGGGTACCACTTACCCCGCTGCTATTTTATTTCAATTTTGGGGCTCCGACGATCCTGCTTCCAAAAGTTCAACAAATGCGTGCAGCGGCTCTTAATTATATTTCTAGCTATGAGGGTTATTGCTCCTCATCTGTCAACCCCGCCCATTTTTATATTGAAATTTATAGTTTACCATAATACTAGCATAAACAACGTTTGAAGACTCTCCTTTTAATAGTTCTTCAGTTGAGCGATATTTAATATATGCATCCTATGGGAGATATTCCCCCCTGCGCCTACCCGCTTTATTTTTATTTTCAAAAGTGAAGTATGCCATAAGAGTGACTTCTGCAAAGTTTGAACATTCTCACTACAAAAGTTCTTAAGATATGCGATATTAAACATTGGCGTCCTATGAGGGGTACCAATTCCCCTGCCCCTATTCAGTAGTTCAGTAGTTTAGGAGTCTATAAGCCAACAAACAAACAAACATACCAACATTTTTCATTTTTGTATATATAGATAAATAAGTTTTCCTAAAATTTGGTTTTTTATAGGAAGCTTTTCTACTATAGACAATTTTGAGAAATTGTTCAAGTTCAATGTTTTTTTATATGAACTAAAATTTGGATTAATACAGTTTTTAAAACAAAATTTGAAATTAGAAAATTACTTCCAACAAAAAATAAATATTTGCTGATGAAATCAAAAGTATACTAGATTTCATGTACCAACTCTTGTCAGCATCCTTGACAATAATACCCTTTTTATAATTTGCTTAATATTTTGTCATTCACAACATAATCCACTAGTTTTTTACTTGGAATTCGTTTTCAAACGCCTCCCCCCATCAAACTGTCCTTGTTGTTTGTGGTCATTTGTTTGTTTTCTTCAATTATTCTTCAGTTTATTTTTGTCGACTTTTTTTTTTTGTAATTTTCAGAAGAAATAAAACAAATAAAAAAATTTTGCAGAGAAAATACAACCGGAGTGGAAACGTCATTTTAAACCAACTAAAAAGGGTTAAACACTGCCCAAGAACAATAATAATTTTTGGTTTATCTGTAGTCCGCCTTTAAAATAAAAATGGAAACGAAAAAAATTGTGGAAGCTAAAAAATTTTTATTTATATTTTCAACTTTAAGTTGGTCCAAACAAAAAACTAAAAATTTAACAAAAAACCAAAATTTACAAATAAACACTAAATCTGAGAAAAGGATATAATATACGAGGATAGGTTAAAAATTGGATTACAATTCTGAAAATTTTCTGTTAGAATTATGGTTTAGAATTAGGGCTTAAAAGCAAACCTTCTAGTAATTCTATTTAGCCAAACCTTTTCTCATCTGTAAAGAATATTGTTTAATAAAGAAGAGCGCACTTTAATCAACCAAAAATATTTAAAACAGACCTTCGTGCAAACAATAAATAGATACTCGTAGAATACCAAAATGTTTACAAGTTCTACACAAACGACAAAATATTTTGTTGGTTACATGATTTAAGCAAAAACTATTGTATTGTAATGAATACTAGACGCGGAGAGAAAATCTAAAACATAAAAAACTTTATGCCATAACAACTGTCAAGAACAAAAACTAAAAAAAGCCAAAAAATATTAATTTATACTTTTGCACAGTTTTTGTTTTTAAAACCAGAGATTTATTACAAATTAAAAAAGTTCTATGAAAGAAAAATTTTAAGAGGAACAAAAGTTTTAAAGTTTTTGTTATTCATAGAAATTTTTAAATAAAATTTTTTATTTTGTAAGAAATTTTTCTCTGTTTAAAAGGAAATTTTTGAAAAATGTGCTTTTTATAGGAAACAATTATTGGAAGTTGTAAATTTTTGGATAACTATATATTGCTTTATTGCTTTTTAATAAGAAACTTTTTTTTATAAATATGCTACCTTTAGGAAATTTTTTTTTAAAAATTTCATATTTTATAGGATAATGCACAAAAATTTTCTAATTTACAGAAAAATTGTTTAAAAAATTTGCTATTTTCGAGGAAAAAGTTTCCAAATTTTATTTTAAAAACTTGCTATTTTATCAGAACTATTTTTTAAATTTGCTGTCAAAGTAATTTTCGGGAATAACAAATTTTCAATTAACAAGATTTTGTAACTTTTATTCTTGATAAAAACACTGAAATTAAGAATTTTTTTCTCAAAATTTGCTATTTTACAGGATTTGTTTTTAAAAATTTGCTATTTTTTTAAGATATTTTCTATTTGATAGGACAATGTTCAAGTTTTTTCTATTTTGTACGAAATTTTCCAAAAAATTTTATATTTTCCAGTAAATGTTTTTAAAAATTTGTGACAAATTTTTTTAAAAATTTGCTATTTCATAGTAAATTTCTAACAACATTTTCTAATTTATAGGAAATGTTTTCAAGAATGTTTGCAGCAGTTTGCTATTTTAAAGGAAAATTTTTCAATAATTTGCTATTTTATAGAAAATTTTTTCAACAGCTTGCTATATTATAGGAAATATGTTGAACAGTTTGCTATTTTATAGGTAGTTTTTAAAAAATTTGCTATTTAATAGAAAATTTTTACCAAAATTTTCTATTTTATAGGAAATTTTTCCAAGATTTTCTATTTTATAGGAAATTTTTACCAAAATTTTCTATTTTATAGGAAATTTTTCCAAGATTTTTTATTTTATAGGAAATTTTTCCAAGATTTTCTATTTTATAGGAATTTTTTTTTATAATTTTTATTTTTCAACAGGTTGATATATTATAGGAAATTATGCAAAAAATTGCCATTTTATAAGAAGATTTTCAAAAATGTTGTATATTATAGGATTTTTTTTCAAACATTTTCTAATTTATAGGAATTTTTCTATCAAAAATTTCCTAACTTATAGGAATTTTTCTATCAAAAAAAAAAATTTGCTACTTTATATTTTCCAAAATTTTCTATTTTATATGATGTTTTTCCAAAAGTTTCTAATTTATATGAAATTTTTTCAACAATTTTGTATTTTATAGGAAATTTTTTTAACAATTTGATATTCCATAGAAAATTTTTTCAGCAGTTGGATACTTTAGGAAATTTTTCAATAATTTGCTATTTTATAGGAAATATTTCAATTATTTGTTATTTTATAGGACATTTTTCAAAAATTTGCTATTTTATAAAAATTTTTTTAAAAATTTGCTATTTATAGGAAATTTCACATAAATTTGCTAGTTAAATAGGGAATTTTTCCAAGATTTTCTATTTTATAGGAATTTTTTTAAAAATTTATATTTTATAGGAAAGTTTTTTAAAACTTCTATTTTATAGGAAATATTTTTTAAATTTCTATTTTATGCGAAACTTTTTTATGGGAAATTATGCAAATTGCTATTTTATACGTAGTTTTTTAAAAATGTGCTATTTTATAAGAATTTTTTTTCAGAAACGTGCTGTTTTATTTGAATTTTTTTTTTGTCAAGAATTTCCTATTCGATAGGAAATTTTTTAAAAAATTTGCTATTTTATAAGAAGCTTTCTCAAAATTTACATTTTTATAGGAAATTTTATTCAAAAATTTGGTATTTTATAGGAAATTACTTCAACAATTTGATTTTTTATAGAAAATTCTTTCAGCAGTTAGCTATTTTAGGAAATTTTTCAATAATTTGCTATGTTATAGGAAATATTTAAATATTTGTTATTTAATAGGACATTTTTGAAAAAATTGCTAGTTATAGGAAATTTCCAATGAATTTGCTAGTTACAGGAAATTTCCCAAAAATTAAAAAATTTTTTGGAACTTTTTTAAAAAATTTGCTATTTTATAGAAAACTTTCTCAAAAATTTTAAATTTTATAGGAAATTTTCTCAAAAATGTTCTATTTTATAGGAAATTTTTCAAAAATCTGCTATTATATAAGTTTGTTTTTTTATAGGAAACTCTTTCAGCAATTTGCTATTTTATAGGAAATTATTTCCGCAATTTGCTATTTTATAAGAAATTTTGCTAAAATTTGATATTTTATAGGTTGTTTTTCAAAAATTTGTTCGTTTATAGGAAATTTATCAAAATGTTTCTATTTTATAGCAAATTTATTCAGCGGTTTGCTATTTAATATAAATGTGCTTCCATTAAAATAAGAAAAGTTAACTTGTATTTTGTAAAGCTCTCGTGATTTGATAACAAATCAATTTGTACCCTTTACCTTTACTGTTCTTCACATATACAAATTGTACCAAATTTAAAACCGTTTACTTTTCCTGTTTTCCAGGCATGTATAAATTTAAATTGCATGGCAGATGCCACGCCCATTACTTAAATCCAGTCCATTTTTTACATTTACATATGATAATTAAACAACTGTCCTGTTCTCCAGATCTATAGAAATCTGCTTGTAATATCCTGTGTTAAGCATCGTATAACCATGAAAAGACTAAACATTTCAGAAAAACCTGTTCACTTGTTTGCTATTATATAGTTAATTTTGCAAGAATTGCCATTTTATTATCTATTCAACAAAGCCTAGGCGTACACCAAGAAATTTTAAATGTGAATTTCCACTGCCTTTTTTGTAATAATTTAACTCACAAATCATTTCAATTAATCATTCAAATTACATGATTCCTCCCCTCAACCCAATCAAATGGCCTTTATTTACTTTATCCAGTATTAAATTACCTCAATTAATCACTAACAAATTGCACAGTGCTTTAAAATATTTATTATGAAAATATTCAAATTACTTGAAAAAAGAAACTAAAAGCAAAAGAATAAATTACTACGATTTGTTTTTAAAACTGAAAATAATCGTTAACTTCCTGAAAGTAAAGTGACCCACATTGAAGTAGGAGATTTTAATAGTTTATAGCAGAGAAAAGAAAACCTATTTAGTTGGACACACCCTTTAATGCGCAATTCAAATATTATGCAAAAAAATATCGCATTTAAATCAGAGAAAATAAATGGAGCTTAAAGTGCTTGCACCCATATGAAAGGAGGTTAATGAAATAACAATTTTTTTTCTAACGAATTGCTTGCTAGTGAAAATTTTTTTGGTTTAGCAGGAGTTGCTTTTTATAAATCAGTATAAAATATTTAATATCATTAATTTTTTTTTCATTCTATTTGCTTGGTGTAATTGAAAGTGGTGTCGAGGGGGTTATTAAATTTATCATTCTGTATATAAAGGTTACAAAAGTTTATAAATATTTTTATAAAATGACAGAATCCATGCGATCAAGATAATATTTTCTTGTTTGAAGCTAAGACATGTAGCATTCATTAGCGATTTGGCAGACATTTTAATGTCGGATAGTGTTGTGTCTGATTTTCGTACGATTATGTAGACTAGTTAATGAGAGCTCATACCAATAGCCATCCGTGGTACTTTATAAATCTCAAGAATATTCAAACATTTTTTCAAGCAAAAATGTTCATGAAAAGATCAACAAAATTTTAAATATTTATGCCTTTTAATCCAAATTTTTAATATTTTTAATTAGGCTTAAGTTCATGAAATTTATGCCTTTATTCATAAAAATATTTTAAATTTAATAAAGGTTTACAAAAAAAATTTTGTATGAAAATTTGGCTTAATAAACGATTGTTTAATTAAACAATAGTTTATGAATACGGGGGTTAATTTTTTAAATTTTAAACCAGTGTTCGAAAATAAACAGTACATTATTCAGCGTTAGGCTCGCACACCCAAAAATAATATCTATTTTTTAGTGATTGTGTAGACGAACACAACCCTTAATACCGTTCGTAACTATTTTCAAGAAAGAGCCGAACATTATACAGTTTTCTGTTCTTCGTTAAAAAACAGAACAATTGTAGTGATACTGTAGACAAACATAATATTTTAATGTTCATTATTATTTTTTTTTTACATTGATAAAGATAAAAGGGACGAATATTAATGAGCCGAACCGAACACAATGAAGTTTGTGGATTAAAAACAAAAACCGAACTGAATTAAATATTCTCATCTTTTGATGATTAAAACAGTATTATTTTTGTGTTCGAAAGATGACTAACAGGGAAACGGGGGTTTTTTTTAATGATTTTCTACACAAACACTATTGGCGTCTGTGTTTTCCACAAATCTACCGAGCCGAACACAAAAGAGCGATATTTAGTGTTTATTTTTAAACACTGTTTTAAATAATATTAAAATTATTTTACGGGTAGACATACATAGATATAAATTTTTCATATAACATTTCTTTTAGTGGAATTCTCTCTTTCTCAAAACACAACTGCAGTTTTAGTCTTGTCCAACACTTAAAATAAGCATAAAAGTATAGTCGGTAGCAAGCGACCTTATGATTCCTTACACCGCAGAGTTGTTAGTTGGGAACCAAAATCACGTTATAAGGTTAAAATCGTTTTGACAAATGTTATCTAGATATCAATTGCTATATGAGTATATCGGAGTTATGGTTAATTTTGGACCAAACATTTGTTATGACAAAAAAAGCTAATACAAAGGGTGGTTAAATTTTAAGGGCTGATGTTTATTTTGAATTAAACACAAATTATTTAGGAAATTATTGTCAAATCTTTTTTTTATGATAATATTGGTATGGTTCAATTATGTATGGAACAAAGTATCGGCCAAATGGCCGCCGCGACCTCGGCGTCACACCTCCATCTAATGGTCCAAATTTTCAATGAAGCTGCGGCATAATTGAGGTTCTATGCCGTTAATGTGCCGAATTATCTCATCCTTTAGTTCTTGAATTGTTGCTGGCTTATCGACGTACACCCTTTCTTTCAAAAAACCCGAAAGAAAGAAGTCCAACGGCGTCAAGTCACATGATCTTGGCGGCCAATTGATATCGCCACCACCTGAGATAACACGGCCATTGAATTTGTCGCGCAAAAGAGCCATTGTTAAGTAAGCTGTGTGGAAAGTGGCACCGTCCTGTTGAAACCACATATCGTCCACATCCATATCTTCCAATTCGGGCAATAAAAAGTTCGTTATCATCTCACGATAGCGAACACCATTCACAGTATGTGCCTGACCGGCATCATTTTCAAAAAAAATGCGGGCCGATGACCGCACCAAACAGGCACTCTTTGTGGGTGCATTGGGTTTTCGACAATCACTCGCCCAAATGCGGCAAGTCTACTGATTGACGAATCCACTGAGGTGAAAATGTGCCTCAACACTGAATCACGAAGTGCACGATATGCATTTTTTTTTTCATAATAAGCCTGAATAACTTTAAAGCGTGGCCTTTTCATGGTTCAAATTGTGTTAAGCTGAAATCAAAAGAAATGCAGAAAAAAACTTGACGTTTAGGTGTGGCTCACATTCATCTTCGGGCCTTAAAATTTAACCAAAGTTATTGTGCTGAAATTTTATATCAATACCAACATTCCTAAGGAAGTGATGGCATTAAAATTTTTTTTCAGGAGTGGTGTGTTTGTATGGCAGATATGGATCGTATATGGACCGCTTGAAATAAGTCTGATACGATAATTTAAATTGAAAGAAGAATATTTTTGGGCCGAATTCATTCCAAATTCCAACATAATAAGATGGTTGATGTGAAAAAATACCGTGTTTGGAAACGAAGTACGTTTTAGGGGCTATATGAAATTATAGGCTTATTCTCAATATTTTGAACAGGCTTCGTTTTTAAAATGTATTAACTATCAAATCTTTTTCCAAGATTGCGCGCAAGCTGGCCTATTGGACGGACATTGTTAGATCGATTCAGAAGGCGATGAAAGTATCGATATACTAGAAGGTTGGTTAAGAATCAGTATTTCCATGTGTGGCATACATCAGTACAAACTGACAATATCCTTTCCATCTGTATATGATGGTGTAGGGTATAATAAAACCAGCTCTAATGGCTGCATTTACATTTAGCATGCTCTCTAAAAAAAGCATATTCATTCTACATTTTATAAAAATTAAAACTTAACAAACACTTTTATCTACTCAGAAATAACGCCGTATAACTGCTGCCTTAATGCTTTTTTATTTTCAGTGGCATTCAACATAGTTTTCCGTTTGCAGGAAATTTAATTTCAATGCAATAAAAGTAAAAAAATTTCAAGTATTTTTGCTCTTTTTTGTATCACTTTAATGACTAACTCTTTTTATTGTACGAATATGTTTTAACAATATTATAGTAAATATAGTTGATTGCTTGTGGCAAGGCCCACCACAAAAACAACACTTGCCACAACTAGTCTTTCGGTGTTAGTTTAATTTTATTATCCAGTTAAAAAAGTATTTTGCCATTAACGTTTATAACTGTTGGTTTTTGGCAATACATTTAGTTTTAAAAGCTATCGGGCGTGGACGAGCATGCAAACATTAAAGTTTATATTTGTTGCTTATGCAACATTTTGTTGCATTTTATTTCCAATAATAAATTATATTTGAATGCTTAGCTTGAAAATTATCCAGCAGGGAATGGGTTATAGTTACTGGTTCATTTTTTTTTAGTCCAAAAAAATATACAGCACTAAAAACTAAAATGTTGCAACGTTGTTAAGGAGAACTTATTCAGTATTGTTGAAGTACACTCGGTCAAGCTCGACTATATTATACCCTACACAACAGTATTTTAAAACACATTAACGAGAGTGCACCGTATTCGGGATCCATGAATAATCATGCTTATGTATCCATATAAATATGAATCTGTCAATGTTTTAAATTTCATTAAAATCGGTTTGATAGTTTCTGAGAGGCAGAAATTGTGGTCCTACGATTCGGCTCATTTTCAATAGGCTTGGTCCTTGTGCCAATAAGAACCTATAAGCCAAATTTTTATCAAGTTATCTCCAAAATTGCGTTACATGGACAGCCAGCCAGCCAGCTGGACGCACATCGTTAGTTCGACTCAAAAATTGATTCTGAGTCGATCGGTATACTTTACAATGGATCCAGGACCCATATTTTAAGGTGTTACACACACATCAGCACAAATGCATAATACCCTCTCCACTATTGTGGTGTGTGTATAATCAGTATGATTCATGTTTATCACAATCACATTACAGCTACCTACCTACAACCACTACCCATGTTCTGTAACTTTAGCGAGAACTTCTCGCATCGAAAAGATGTGAAACAAAATATTCCATCGTTTCTCGAAAAGGAAGAAAAAACTGTGTCTGCAACTCAAGCCGAAAACTATCGAAAATAGCTTTAATTGCCATAACTTCTTTTAAAGGTTGTTAATGTTATAAAATTTGGCGACAGTAGCTTTGACGGTAGCTGCTATATTGTGTTTTGTATTCGAAGGTCCAGAATTGAATAATAACACCTCTCCTTAAATCACTTTAAGAAGAAAAAAATCTCATATATGAGCCGTTTATTTTGAAAGTGGCATAAGTCACTTTTTCAAAAAAATCGAGTTAATAATAAATAATAATAATAAATAATAATAATACTAAATACTGAGAAAAATATCAGTATCATGATATATCAAATACAAGTGAATCTTCTCGAAAGTTAGCATCCATATTTTTAAACGTGTTAAAACGCAAACCCTTAAATATCTCGACTTAAAAACAAAATGACTTATGCCACTTTCAAAATAAACGGCTCATATATATATATATATATATATATATATATATATAAATAAGATTCGGCATAAAGAACTTTTTAAGAATTCTTATCTCATAACATATTTCTGTTCTGATTTTCCGTGGGTCCCAAATATGGTAAACTCTCGGAAATGTGTCTTAAAGTACTGTGGTGTAGGGTATTATATGGTCGGGCTTGTTCGGCTATACTTGCTTACTTGTTGTGAAGAAGCAAACGAAACTCAACACAAATAATATATCGAGTCATAACCGCAAAAAAAGCTTAAGCGACATCATTTTCGTTTTTAATTAATTAAATGACTTCATTGGCACTTTCATCATCTCCTAAGATGTCATGGTCACATAAGGTACCGTTACGATTTTATAGCAAAAACCATTTTATCTTAAGCGACAACCTTCATACAAAATTTTTATGAAATAAAATAAAAAAACCTTCTGCTATAAAATTTTGCTTTTGTCGCAAGCTTTTTTTAAGGTTATAACTCGATATGACTTTTTAAAGGCAAAAAAAAAAAAAAAAATGTTTTTGTTTACATGATTTCGTGCAATAATTAAGTGAGAGCTACCCAACAAACACGGAAATTTGATTTCAAATTGAAAATGATTTGAAATCAAACGTTTTCTCAAACGACAAATGATTATGATTTGAAAATCATTTGAAAATCATAGCGTTCTCAACAAAAAGGGGAAATTATTTTCAAATTGAAAAAGGCCTTTATTTCCAACTTGCTTTCAAACGTAATTCTCAAATGTTTTTAAAATGTGGATTATAAAACAATGTAGAATATAAATAAAAATATTTGATTTTTTTAATTTAAATTTATTATTTATTTAAATAAACTGTGAGATAAACATTCGGCACCATAGCTAAAAGATGAAATAATGTTCTTTCCGTCCTCTAATTCTTGGAAAGGCTCCCTTTTATTTTGAGGATTGTAGCACCGCGATCGTTCAACAAACCTTCTTCAATTTCCCGTTTTCTTTTCCTTTTTTTTGTATTTTTAATCATTGTAATTACTCACAAATAATTTGAATTTCTCACAAGAAATAAGCTGTTCACTTTATATTAAAATTTATTTTTAATAGTAAAGCACATGTAACTTCAAAGTAAAAAATATAACTTTAATCGCCAGTTTAATGATTATTTTATTTTTCGCTTTAGTATTGACAAGTTAATTTTTGATTTGAATTTTACATTTGACAAACATTTGACATTAAATTGATAAAACATTTGATATCAAATGTTTGTTTTCAAATCATTATCAATTTGAATTTAAATGTTAAATCAAACAATTGAAAAACGTTTGAGAATTGTGTTTGATGTCAACTGATAAAGTCATTTCATATCAAAGGTTTGACTTCGTGTTTGTTGGGAAATTAGAGCTTACCCTCCAAAATTCTACATAAACTATTTGCACATTTAAGTTACACACCCAATTATTTTTTTGTACTTGCCATAAACATTAATTTTTCCATATAAAATTCAATCTAATTTTTGTAAACTTTTAACTCTTAAAATTTATGTTTAATTTTTACACCAGCTTAATTTTTATTTCCCCCCCCCCCCCCCCCCCCCCCCCAGGTAATGACACTTAAACCAATTGAGAAAATCCATTTAACTATAAAATTAGATATGAAAAGATACTCGAAATAACTGCAAATTGCCATTTTAAATATGAGTTTAAAAAAAATCTTTTTTCATAGAAAAGTCAACAGCAAAAAAGCTGTTTTATATCACTCTCCGAACATCTGCTACAAATGTTGATTTTTAATTTGTTCCAAGTCACTTTACTCTGGTTCTATTATAATATTCAATAATTTTTCCATCTGCTACAGGTGGGGGAGAAAAACGAAATCGTTTTGTTGTGTTGAACTTTCTACTTTTTTGTTAAACTTATTTTAAACAAAACTATTTCAACAGTTATGTTTCATTTAACTTGAGAAAGTTGTCTAAACAAAAACTAAAAAAAACTTTAAGTGTTTTTTTTGTTTAGTTTAATGGTTCAAAAACTAATTTGCAAATAAAAAACTAATATCCATGAAATTATGGAGACCCGTCCAAAACAAAAGTATGTTATGAGGTTAAGATTTATATAAAAGATATTTGTGCCGAATATTTTTCAAATATCTCTATCTTAATGAGATTTGTTAGCCTTTAATTTATTTAAGGAAAGAGGTTTATATTCAACCTATGGTTAATTTGGGCCTATCTGCTTAATATTTTGTCATGACATAGTAGTTATCGTACACACAAAAAAAAGACTGTAGTGCCAAAAGAAATTGATTTTGATTCAAATAGAATTTAAATTCGGATTGTGCCCAACAATACTTTGCATTTGTAGCAACAAGTCTGTTTCTTTTGTCCCAAAGTGTAAATTCGTTGTTCAAATACAAATTTTTTTACGACAACAGTAATATTATTTGATTCAAAAAATAAATATTTTATGGCAACAAAAATTGTTATTTCCTGCAAATGCAAATCATTTACGCCAACAGCAATTTTCAATGTGCTGTTTTTTCAGAGGAAAACCTTTAACGACAAAAGTTATTTTATTTGCAACAAATAATTTTGCTGTTGAAAAACTTCAAATACTTTCATGTTGTTGCGGTAAAAAAAATTTTGTTGGAAACTTTCTTGCGACAAAAGGTTTTCATTTACGCCAACAAGTTTTTGTTTACCCCAACAACATAATCGTCAAATGCTCAAATTATTTGGCATCACAATATTTTTTTTTTGTGTGTAGCAGTAATTGCAGGGGCCTAATCACCGCATTCGATACTATCGTATCGAATAAATTATCGATTTTTTTTGCAAACGATAGACACTGACGTTTCGAATGAAAACTCGGTAAATGTAATGTCGAGTTACTCGATATCAAATGCTACTATTTCAAATTGAATACATTTCATTCGGTATCGAGTTTCATGATACCAAAATAAATAATTTCGATAAATTTTGCTCGATATCGAATGCGGTGATTAGAACCCTGCTCATTTTTATCTTAATACCAAAATGTATAAGGAAGTTAGGGCATTAAAATACATTTTCGGAAGTAGTATTTGTCTGAGCGCTATGTTCAAATATGCATCGATTCTAATAAAACTTAATAAAATGCTGTAGGTTGCCATAAAATTAGTTTGGACTAAATTTAATCCTAATATTAATATAATAAGATGCTTAATGGTAACAAAGACTATGAGGGCCATGTGAAATAATAATCCGATTCACACCATCTTCAATAGGCTTCGTCCTTATAACACTCAAATGTTCTCAAATTATCTTTAAAATTACAACAAGGTTTGCATGGACAGCCAGCCGAACGGAAGGACATTTAAAAAGTTGGATCAAGAACCAGTCTTTTATTACAAACACTAGCAAAAACTCAGAAGTTTTTTTTATCTTTTGTACTCGATCTATGGGTAACGACCGGGCTTAGACCAGGAGGCAAATTGCATCATTCGATATTAGTTGACATTTCCGTTAAAATTTTATTGTAATTTCGATCCATATCGAATGCCGCAATTTGACCCCAGCTGTATTTGTTTTTTAAAACGGGTTTTTTTTTAAATTCTCGATATGGCAATCACATCCCATTATTGATTTTATGTATTTTAATATAATTTTTCTATTAAATGGAAAACTATTAAATTAATTTTACGCGTTCTTAATTTTAAGTTGCAGTTCTACCCTGGCTGCACTAATTGCCAATTAGCTTAACCTTCATAAGGTCTTCGGGTCAAATCTGACCCATTTTGAAATAAAAGTTAAAATTTTTCTAAGAGTAAGCGACTTAAATTTTTATATTTTATGACATTTATTTAATTTTAAATACCAACAACCTCGTTAGGTTTTCAGAAAAAAAAAATTGGCGGAAAAAATATTTATAAAATTTTTTACACTTAAGGCCCTCGGATCATATTTGACCTGAGGCAAAATTCTTGAATTTTCATTAGAAATTTTCAGTGGCGATTTATTTTTTTTTTTCACCTCCTGTGACATAAGTTATTTTAAAGTTTATAAGGTGAATGTGTATTTGATATTGATTGGACTAAAGTTGGCCACACAAAAATTTCGCATTTACTTATTAGTTTAGAGCAAATAATGAAAGCACAAACAGTTTGTGGGATGTTTTGGAAGGAAAATCTATTTTTAGAGCAATCATGCCGTTGAACAAATTCAAAAATCTTTCGAGAGTTCTAATATTTGACAACAAGGATACTCGCAGTGAACGCCAAATTTTGCGCCGATACGTGAGCTATGAAATCTATGGGTTGATTAGTTATTCCTGGAGTATACAACCGTATACAAGCAAATAAATAGGAGCTAAGCCTGACATAAACAAATGTTCTTGATTTGACAGTTGGCTTGAAATGTCGCAGTATGACTGCAGATAATTGTTTTACATCGTTCTAATTGGGACAAAAATTGCTAGAGAATTAAATTAGTTTAGAAGGAACTGTATGTAAAACAATATTGAATTGCCGCCAGAGCTTTTAGCAACTTTTTTTAACATCAGCTAGACATGGCTGGAACGAAAACTGTTTTGCCAAACTTCGACATATCAAGCAGCCAAAAACATAACCCAAAAACTTATTTTCACGAAAAATAGCAAAAAAGTGCATGCAGTAGCTGAACAGGAACATCACCCTTCATCTTCAACCAAAACCTAGGAAACATATGTTTACCAGTCAAAAATAAGTCGTTGCCAATTTTGTCACAAAACAGATACAACCACTTTATGTTAAATGTACTTTTTTATTCGCAATAAATGTTAACAATAAATATAGCATATACTGAATGTGCAGAAAATATACTGAATCTAGAAATAAAATATCAACTTTTAAAACATACATAATTGAAAAAATTGAGTTTTTTTTCAAATATTCTATTTGGGTCAAATTTGCCCGAAGACCGTTAACGTCAACAGAGCCTTCGTAAAAAAATTCTGGGGCCTAAATACCGCATTCGATATCGAGGAAGCTATTGTATCGAGTAAACTATCGTATTTTTCTGCATTCGATAAACACTGACGTATCGAATGAAAACTAGAGAGTTGTAATGGCTTTGGTTACTCGATATCGAATGCTATGATCTCAAATTACGATACATTTCATTCAATTTCGAGAGTCATAATACCAAAATAAAAAATTTCGATCGATTTTGCTCGAGGTATTGGAAATTGGTTTTTACAGAAAGATAAAGAAAGGATAGGACTTCTTAAAAAAATTTTTCATGTTAAATTTGGCCCCCTTTTATTGGGTAAGTTAGCGGCTTAAAAGTTAGCAAGTTTTAATATTTGGAAAAAGTGAACGACAACGGCTCTGGCAAATTGGGATAGTAGAAAATCGGAAAACGCTCTTGGTGAAAATATTAGCTAAATTGGGCCAATAACGTTGACTACAGGTTTGATTCAATGACATGGGTATTTAAATACCCACTTCGCTGTCAGAGGGTTCAAAACGCATATTTTTTTCAAAGTTTTTGGCAAGCAAAAATGCGTTGTTTTATGTAAAATGAACTATTTATAAGTAAAAAATAAAGAAATAAATATCGCAACTGTGGTAAATTATTGATATAATTTTATATTTTTAATGTTTCTTGGCACACCAGCATGAAACTGCACCCAGAGAAAAAACATGTTTAAATATAATCACCTCCAACAAGACTATTTTTAATGAAAATTTTTAACATATTATGATTCATTTTACAATATTATTGTTACCGACAACCATATTATGGTTAAATTAGTCATCCATCAAGAAGTCACAACCATATTATGGTTGTCTACGAACATGTTATAGTCAAAAATAACTAAAACATGTTTAACAATTATAATAGCATGGTTGGTTTTCAACCATAGCATGTTGATCTTGGAAAAGAGGAAAATACTATTGTAAATTTTAAAACAAGTTATTGCCATATTTTACCATATCATGTTTAAAGGCAACCATAATATGGTTCTGGCTTCTTGATGGAGAACTAATTCAACCATAATATGGTTGTAGGTGACAATAATATGGTTATATTAACCGTAATATGTTTAATATTTTTTTTTTTAAATAGTTTGCTTGGAGGTGATCATATTTAAACATGTTTTTTCTTTACGTGTGTGCAAAACAAGTCTTTGGGTGTAACTTAAATTTGCATTTTGTACAACCAAACTCAGTTTTGCTTCATGTGGTCATGGTTATCCATGCGCTTTGCCATTTCTTGTGCAATTGTGACAACTGTTTCTCTTACACGAACACTATTATAATTGTTACTAATGCTTCAACAAAGCTCACACATATAAAATTGACTCATGATTGAAGATCCTTTAGCTTTTCTTAGCATGCAGTATAATTTCCAGGCATACACTATACCAGCATCCAAAGCACTAGTAAGAAGGCCTCGGCTCTTTCGTATAAAATATAAGATATACATTCAACATTCCCTTCTATGACAACAGAAAAGAGAAGGAGTAACATTTGTTGTTTTGTTTTTTCGCACAAGCAAAAGCACAAGTATTATTTTTTTTTTATTCCGTTACTATTCTTATGCAACTGTGAAAGAAGAGAGAACAGTGACAACTTGTGTAAAAAGATATGAGAATGGAAAGTGGGCGAGACACATTTTCATGAGACACATTTTCACCTCAGTGGATTCGCCAATAAGCAGAATTGCCGCATTTGGGCAAATGATAACTCAAGATTGATTGTCGAAAAACCAATGCACCCACAAATAGTGACTGTTTGGTGCGGTTTATTGGCTGGCGGCATCATCGGGCCGTATTTTTTCCAAAATAAGGCCGGTCAGGCAGTTACTGTGAATGGTGGTTGCTATCGTAAGATGATAACGAACTCTTTATGGCACAAATTGGAAGATATAGATGTATACGATATGTGGTTTCACTTGCCACACGGCTAACGCAACAATGGCTCTTTTGCGCGACAAATTCAATGGCTGTGTTATCTCACTTGGTGGCGATGTCAATTGGCGGCCAAGATCATGTGATTTGACACCGTTGCACTTCTATCTTTACGGTTATTTGAAAGAAAAGGTGTACGCCGATAAGCCAGCAACAATTCAACAGCTAAAGGATGAGATAATTCGGCACATTAAAGGCATAAAACCTAAAATTAAGACCATCGGATGATGGTGTGCCGTTTGGCTGATATTTTGTTCCATACATATTTGAACCATACCAATCTTATCGTAATAAAAAGAAATGATAATAATTTCCCAAATAATTTGTGTTTTATTCAAAAACCAACATCGGCCCCTAAAATTTAACCACCCTTTACATCCAAAAGAAGGAATAGAAAGGCCTTCTAAAAGGCATCCGTACTTTTTCCTTTTCCTGCTGGGATAGATCCTACGTACATAGTGAAATAAGCACACAAAACTCACATCAATGCATGCAATAACTGAGTTTTTTAATTTTTTTGTTTTCTAAAAAGCTTGTGTTTTAGAACTCCTTAATAGCGAAGTGGGTAGAAAAATACCCATGGTCTAGGGGCCAAGGTTTGACAGGTAAAAATAAAAAAAAAACGCAGTGAATATAAATGGCCATAATATGAAATGTGTGAAATTTCATCAAATTCGAACCACGAAATCGGGGGTCAGTCTTTAATAGGTTAATAAACCGTATGCTGTTAAATATTCAAAAGCTTATTCAATTAGACTTAAACCATGGTAGAATAAGCAGGGTTTAAAAAATGCAGTCGGAACCAAAAACTGTCAAACAAAAAACGAATATTTGTATGCAACTTTTCGCTTTTTGAGTTGGTTTGACAGCGGTTGTTCACATTTAATGAATCAGAAGTAAAAGAAACAGTTTTTTGGCCAAAGAGAAATAAAGAAGTGGAAGAAACGCTGAGAATAAGTGCAAGGAATAGTCTTCCGAAGGAGCACTCAGCCAATGGCTGATGAATATGGGAAATTCCAAAGTGTTGAACGTGACAGTCGTACGCATCAAAAATGCAATAACATTTTAAACAAAAACTATTTTTACGTTCTCTAAGCCCTTTAATTATAGCACTGAAAACGCACTGTTTTCTGTGCTAAAGTTTATGGAGGGCGCGATTCTAGGTGAAAGATAATGGCAAAAGAAGTAGCGGTTCGAACGTGAAAAAAAACAGAAGTAGTTTTTGTGGCCATGTATAAAAAGGCGCAATTCAGCGAAACCTGGCACAATTTTTTAGTCAAATTACTTTCAGAATTTAACGTAGCAATGTAACATTAAAATGTCTCGGCTTGATTATAAAATCTTCTGTATTTTCTTTTTTTTAAGCCAAAATCTGGGTCGATACGGGACATTTCGAACGTGAAATTTTTTCCATAATAATTTAACTGAATAATGATTGAAACAACATAAAAGTTTACCGTTAATCCGAATAACATACTTTTCTTTGAACTCTTCCTTAGATTACAGACCATGTAAGAAATTTTTTTTGGAATAATTTTTGTCAAATATCACCTCTTTTAAGAAAGATAAATATTAAAGAAAACATACAATAAAACATTCTTACATATAAGAAATTACATTTGCACAACTTTGCAGTCCGATTGTTCATCTAAGTGAAAAAATTTATTGGTAAATTTATACAAAAAAAATGTAAAATCTAAATATTTCTCTGTAACAATATCGTAATATAATCAGCTTTTAATAACTTTTAAATTTTCGGTCACGGTGGACCTTTTGACGGAAATGCCCATATGTCGAAAATCATTAGTATAGTGGTTATTTTGCTGAACTGTTTATGGTGTTAATCCAAATTTCGACATGTTAATAAGGCTAAAGTTCATCAAATTTAATTTTCACTAAATTATTTTTATGAAGAAAGGAAATTTACAACATGAAATTAAAAAAAAAAAATATTGATAATTTTTCATTCTTGACTGCTGCGGGAATTGAACCCAGGCTTTCACAGACATGTTTCGATTGCAACCACTCAATCTCTTCAGAGAGTTTTGCCGTTTAACACTCACAGCCATTGACGGCTGCTGGCAGTCAAAAGTCAAACATCAATCTTTAAACAAACAAACAAAGATCGAAATTTGCTTTGAATGATTATCTGTTTCAATTGATTTACATGTTCTTCTTTACTTCTGTTTTTTTCGTACTTTTTGTCAAGAATTCTTTCTGAAGTCCAAAGAACGTTTTTCTGTTTTTCATTTTTTTGTCTTGCTTTTTCTTGTTGAACTTTTTCAGCACAACTTGGAGGAAATCTTTTTAAAGACTACGTCGTTATTGTGTTCGTTCGTTTGTTAAATGTTCTAAAACAAAGTTTTTACCCAACTTTTTACCAATTTTACCGGGTATTCACCAATAAGTTATTTACTTTTTTCCCATCTATTCTTATTTTCAACACAATAATTTATTTTAATTATACGAATTTTAATTAAAAAAACATTTTTTAATGAGAACCACTTAACCGATTTTCAAACGAGTACATGCGTTGGAAACAGTGTTACCACCTGCAAAATTCAAAATCACACTTGAGATGAAGCAAAATTACCCGATTTAAATGAAATCACACCTGATATAAAACTGAAGTTTTATTTAATTTACAAATAAGCAAAAACACAACAAACTCATTGAAAGAAGATCAATGTTAGTCAAACTGTAAACATTCTTATTATTATCTATATAATAAAAATGAAATGTTGGCTGTTGCTGATCGCATAACTTGAGAACGGCTTGACCGATTTGGAAAATTTTTTCTTTAAAATAATCGCCATGGTCCAGGTTATGTTTTTACGGAAATTTTAGCCCCGGCCTCTATTACGCCCACGTTTTTCGATTAGACTAAAATAAGAAAACGGCTCCATCGATTTGACTAATTTTTTTTTCAAATGTTCGGATAAATCCATTTTAAGTTTTAATCGAAAGAAAAATTTACAACGCCTACTTTAACGACCACTTTTTTTATTTATTTCGCCGATTTGGACGATTTTTTCTTTAACACGATCGCCATGGTCCAACTTAGGTTTATACGGAAGAAAATCTTGCCCCGCCCACTTTTTTCGATTTATCTAAAATCAGAAAACGGCTCCATCGATCATTAGTAGTCAGCTACCGAGCGAAGCTGGGGCGGCTAGATAGTTTATAATAAATTAACATTAAAATAAATAATATTAAAGACTTAAAAACAATTAATAACACATAAAATAAAACTCCTAAGATAATGAGTTTAACTTCCACATTTGGTTGCAAAAATTCTAGGTAGGTTTAAAATGCTCATTGCCATTCCTTAAAAAAAGGGTGTTTTTTAAGCCCGAAAGAGCTTACGAAAGGTTAGCTGCCAAGCAAACTGTTATACTGCTCTCACTTTTTGATCAGGCATATCATCATGGATAGATAAATTTATGCTTGAATAGCGCCACCAAATAATACAAATTATCTTTGAAAATCAGCAATATTGATTTTCGCAACAGGCGACTTTATGATTTAAATGACGCAATTTTTTCACAAATGAAGGCGATGTGTTGAATTAGAGAAAATAATCTGTCTTGAAGTCTAGGCCGTACGATGTGACACCTCTTGATGGTTTTCCGTAGGCATGTGAAGACACTGGCTTATGCTTATAAGCCAGCAACAATTGACATATTGGAAGTCAACATTGTTAATTTATTCGTGACATGCAGCCAGCAATGCTCGAAAAAGAGGAACAAAATTGAACGTCTGCGATGCGTTTCGCCAAGGACGGCGCGGTGATGCCTATTTGGTTTCAAATGGTAGCGCCGTGTATAAATTTGCAATTAAAATTAATTTGTTTTGTGTTTTCTATAATTTTAAGGTGCATGGTCTTAAAAAATACCCTTTATACCATATTTAGTAAATTAAATGCCTGCAAGGTTTTGTACAACTGTCCCTTTCGTAATTCAGTTTTACAGCTGTTTCACACAGAAAAAAATCAAGTTAAAAACGTAGAAAACAAAGTTGATTTAACTGATTTTACAATAACCGCGAACAACATTTTTTTCTTTTGAAATAACTATAATTCATGTTAATTTAACATTGCAGTAAAGTTAGAGCAAAATGTAATTTATATTGAAATAACAATCGGAATCACGTTGAATGAAAGTTATTTCAAGTTGAAACAACGTGAATTTCATGTACCCGAGACTTTAGTTCAGAAGACTGTGCATTTTTTATCAACAATATTTAAAAAGAAATAAATGTCATCACTGAAATCGAATCTTGATTTTGGGTATCTCAAGTAAGAATTTCAAATAAAACCTGAATTACACCTAAGAGAAATTACCCACGCTCTACCCACGACAGTAAAAATTATACCAAATTCGGGTAATTACCCACAAAGTGGCAACACTGGTTGGAAAGCTCTACTTTCACTGATGGTTTATTAAACAAAACTTCCGATAGGTGGCGCTGTTATCGTGATATTTTTTTATTGATGGTAGACAGCGCTGGGGTCAAGTTGTTAACAAAATTCTCCAGTATTTCATTTTTTTTTTTTTTATTTAGAAAATCCCGAGCAGCGCCGGAACCAAACAGCTAGTTAATATTAATTAAAAATACCAAAATTTAAAATATGTTTAAATATGCCAATTAAAAAGAAATAACAATATTTCGAAAATGCATGCGTAAAATTTACGCAGATTATTTTTCCAGGGTTAAAAGCGCTCTTTCACTGCCACACGGATTAATTGTTATAAATGCCTCGACTATTTACTTTTACTACCTTCTTTTAATAATTTTATTGATTAGTATTTTTTGCGTATTTGGTTAGAGGTGGTATTAAATAACACCAGTGAATTTATTTTGTATAAATGTTCTAAATCAAACAACTCCTTTAAAGCAACAAACCCGTAAGATAAAGAGTGTGAATAAATAAGGGTTTTGTGTTGACTGGAGGTCATTTATTATAATCATATTTTATAAGCGAATAAATATTTGTGGCTAAATATATATTTAAAAAAAAAAATATATATATATATACAACAAATAAAGAAGAACGTAGTCAAATTTAATAGAGTCAGATATTATCAGTATATATCAGTATATTGAAAACCATATATTTAAGTTTCTGCCACATAAGATATTTTGTTCTAAATAAATATAAAAATTAAGAAGGATTAATAGGCAAGTGGTGTTTATCATTGAATCAAATGTATGATTAGTCTATATGTCGATTAGTTAGTAAATCGATTAATCAACTTTTTTTAACAAATCAAAAGAAAATTTTTCAAAGTTTTATCAAATAAAGTGTATTAAATAGAAATTACTAATATTCATGTACATATTTAATTGTCTGTCAGAAAAAAAGATGTACGATATTGATTAATCAATTTTATGATTATTTAGTAGTTTGATTAATCAGTAATTTGATTATTTGAACTTTTAAATACTGGACTTATCCCCACTTTCCTTGATCAAAATCATTTATAATAGATTAATCAACAATTTTATTAGTTTTACGGCCAATTTTATCCACATTCCATTACCATGTTTCAGAAAATATTCAAACAAACCTAAAAAACCAAATACTTTTTTAACTCAGCTTTTAAAGATTAATGCCTGTATTCATAAAAAAATTTTAAATTTAATAAATGTTTAAAGAACAAATTTACTATAAAAATTATCCTTCCCTATGAATCCTATGAATACGGGGGTAAGTTTTTAGCCTCATTTTACGTATGAGACACAAAGTTTAATTTTATGTTCACAACCAGTGTTGCCACTTTGTGGGTAATAACCCGAATTTGGTATAATTTTTACGGTCGTGGGTAGAGCGTGGGTAATTTCTTTTTAGGTGTCATTAAGGTATAATTTTAAATTTTTACTTCAGATGCCCAAATAAAATCAAGATTCGAATAAGTGTCACATCGCACACATCGCCTTCATTTGTAAAAAAAAAGTTCCGTCATTTAAGTCATAAAGTCAACTTTAAGTTGCGAAAATCGATGACTAATTTTCAAAGTATATTTGGATAATTTGGTGCGTTGTTCAAGCATGAATCTATTCATGATGATATGCCTGATCAAAAATTGAAAACAGTATGACAGTTCGTTTGACAGCTAACCTTTCGTAAGCTCTATGGGGCTAAAAAGCATCCATGATAAAGCAATGACAAGGAACATTTTAAACCTTCCCAAGATATATTAACCAAATGTGGAAGTTAAACTCATTATTTTAGCAGTTTTATTTTATCAGCCATGTCACAGAGTACAATTCCGTTCGGAAACGGAATTCATTCCGTATTTTGGTGCTTCAGAAAATGACGAACAAATGTTTCGGCATGAAACCATTTTTGTTTTCATGAACGGTATGGGAGTTGTCTGTATCTGAAAGGCCATAAAACTATTAGAATACACTTTCCATCAACAAACAAATATGTTTTCTTCAATTCCGAACGGAATCATTCTGAACGGAATTGTACTCTGTGAAATGGCCCTATGTTTTATTAATTTTTTTAAGTCTTTAAATTTATTTTTTGTTAATTTAAATAAAATTAACAGTTTGACTAATATTGATCTTGTTTTAATGAGTTTGTTGTGTTTTTGCTTCTTTGTAAATGTATTTTTATTAAATAAAACTTAAATTTTATATCAGGTGCAATTTCATTTAAATCGGGTAATTTTGCTTCATCTCAAGTGTAATTTTGAATCTTGCTGGTGGTAACACTGTTCACAACATATATATATATATATATATATATATATATATATATATATATATATATATATATATATATATATATTTCTTCTCTGTATATGTATATACAGTTAGGGACAAAATTGTTCACGAAATTATAAAACATTTATGTTTCTCATGAAAACTATTAAAGTTTCAACTTGGAAACTTTCAAAAACTATTGTATGGGTTTCTACATTTTAAAATAATACTATGTAAACTTATTTTCAAAAGTACCGTTTGTTTTTATATTAATACTAAGCTAACATCCAAACCATATGTGTGAACAATATTGACCCTGTGTGAATCTGTCATAAAAATTCCAACAAAATTTCAAGTTTAATCTGTGGGATTTGCTTTTAAAGTGAGTCAATTAATTCATTAATATTAAATATTTTTAAAATTTGAAAAAAATTCGAGCAGTTAAATTTTGCCTAGTTTCTTCAAGAACTGTAAGTCAGAAGCGGCAATTTTAAAACAAAGCATTGTGAAAAATTTATAAAAAGAAGTCTCACATCGCAAGATCACACAAAATACAACAATTCAGAGAGATTTGAATGTTAAATAAAAAAAAGTGTAGTTTGGATACCAAAAGCAACAAAGCTGGTCACCCAAAAAAAACTTTAGCCAAATGATTTTCGCGAATCAAAGCGACTTATTGTTACTGGTGTTGTCAGTATAGCTATTAAGGTACGGCAAAAACTGAGCATAGAGTACAATTTAGATGTAAGCGCTAAAATCATACGAAGTTGCTTAAGTTCTAGAAGGTTAGTAGCTAGAATAAAGAGCGACAACCCATCTTTTAGCAAAAATAAAAGCTGAAAACGGCTGAAGTTTGCAAAAAAAGTAAGAAAAATTCAGTTTTAAAGATTTAATTCGTGTAACATGCTTAGATCGGACAAAAATTATGGGATTGCAGGCAGGCGGACCGGAGTTAACATGGCTGGCGTAAAAGTGTTAGCGTAAAAGAGTGAAATAATTCCAAATGTTAAAATTTTGATGATCTCATAAATGACATGATATTGTTTTCGCGGGAACCAGCTTCGACCACTCCGCTAATTCAGAAGTAAAATGTGTGCCAAGCACTACATAATCATCATTAAAGACCCGTTGATTCTAAGATAAGCCATATCCGGCTAAGAATCACGACAGGGTGATATCATTATGCAGGACAACAATATTAAGCATACTTCAGAAATACCTAAAAGTTAGTTTGAAAAAATAAAAACTCGAAAATAATTTTACCTAATTAGTCGCCAGAGTAGTAGCCACTTGAGTACCTTTGGTCCTTTCCAAAACACCACTTTTTTTTTTTGCTCAGAGGAACCCGCCTAACACTGGATATAAGCTTAGCGAGCTTGCCGTTTAAGCTTGGAAAAAAAAGAGCCAAAACTGCTAAGAACTCTTGTAAAAGAATGGAAAAAAAGATTAAGGCAGCTTAAAAGAGCAAATGGACAACATACCAAACGGTAGGACCCAAATACAACAATAATCTCTAACTAGGGTCATAATTGTTCACATCCAGAAGTCAATACTGATACCGTGTAAAATATTATGAACATATATTTTTTGGAAAAGTTTTTATTTTTGAGTTCTTGAAATGTTCTACTTTTCATATAGTTAAAAAATTTTAAATAGTTATAAATAAAAAAAAATTTATAGCCTATTTTGCCAATAACGCTAAATTTGTGAACAATTTTGTCCCTAACTGTATATGAGGGGCTTAGAGCACAAGGGGCTTAAGCGCCTTTTTCTAAAATTTAGTTTACATATGGAATTATAGGTATAGTTCGGAGAAGTTGTCAGAGCACAAGATATGGCGTTTAGATTTTGGTTTACGTAAGAATGAAACCTTATACACAAATGTTAAATTCAATAAAGATTTAATTAATCAAAAAAAAAAAAAAAAAATAATTTATAAATATCAAGAAAATGTCCTTCATTTTAAACTCCTCCTCAGAAACGGCTTTACTGAATTTTAAGAAATTTTGTATGTGTGTTTTATATCGCTAGAGGGCGCAAAATTGGGCATTAGCTGTTTTCTCAAAATTTGGCATGCAGGCGCTGTAACATCTGAAAGAAAATAGGGCGTGAAATAGGACAAGAGGGGTAAAAGCTCTTCTTCCCTATATGTTTTAAACTAATGAACGGTTTTTCTTAATATTTGGCATGCAGACACTCTAACATCTGGAAGGAAATAGGGAATAGGATGTGAAATAAGGTAAGAAGGGTAAAAGCTCCCCTCCCAATATCTTCTTAGCTAATTTACTGAATTTCTTGAAATTTCGCAGGCAAATATTGTTACAGCTGGAAAGTACTAAAACCTATAGTTTTTATTATTTAAGACGTGAAGCAAGAGGGGTAAAAGCTCCCCCTCCCTATATCTTCTTAACTAATCAACCGGTTTTCTTAAAATTTAACATGCAGACACTGTAACATCTGAACAGAACATAAAATAGGGCAAGAGGAGTAAAAGCTCCCCCACCCTTTATCTTCTTATCTAATCAACTGATTTTCTTGAAATTTGGCGGGAAAATAGTGTAACATCTGGACAGAACTAAAGCCTTAAATTTTTATTATCTTCTTAACTCATCAACTGGTTTTCCTAAAATTTGGCATGCAGACACTGTAACATCTGAAAAAATACGTTATATGGCAAAACAACGTTTGCCGGGTCAGCTAGTGTTGCATATATTGCATGTACTTTTCGTCATTCCGAGTTTGCTATATGGACAGAGGTGACAAATTTTACGCTCCTTTGACAACATTTTCGACGGATTCTTGTCGATTTGGTATTTTGTTTTGAATTTTTTTTCTTAATTAAGGTCTGCCAGATAGATGTATCAAATCTGTCTCTTAAATAGCGAGCCACTAGAGATAAATGAAGATTTTACAGGTACTTTGAGGTTACACATCGTCGTTGCAACCAGTACACACTTTTGAGTTTCAGCTTTCAAAAAAAATGAGGATCCAGCGTACGTCCAGTCACTGTAAGCTTTCGGCATCAGCTAACGTTGTTGACAAAACGGTCGTTATTTAAACACTCATAAAAATATATTATGATAAAAAGTAAATGAACTTTTTTGATTCGACGAACAGTAACCATGCAGGGTTAAATAAAAAATTCTAGCCGAACGAAGTTTAAAGAAAAAAGTCAACAAATAATTATTTAGTTAAGCATTTTATTAAAAAATAAAAGTTTTTCTTCTCTCTTAATATTTAATACGAGTTTTAACACTTTTTTGAGTTTTCAAATTAACCCTTTGATGGTCTATAACCTTAGTGCCACTGAGAGCACCACACGATCTGGCCAGATCTCGATTGAAAACCCCAGCCAAATAAGTAAACTAGACAAAATGTTGTATTTATTTTATGTTAATTCAAAATAAATCAATCTTTTTTAATATAATTGTAAAATATTGAAAATATTCAGTTAAACAAACATTCATTGCAAGTATATGTTTTTGTCTCTCTGCAATGTTGAAGACAATTTAAAGGTACCTGTGGTCCAGCCGACCATGAGGTGCACTTAGCGAACTTTTTCTTGTGGGAGGGTTCTTGTGCCCTAAATGTGATCCAAATGATTCCAAATTTATTTTATTCGATTCAAGACAACTAACTTGTAGAATTCATAGCCTTTGTTTCTTAAAACTTTTGCTACAAAGAAAGATATTGCATATGAAAGCAAATATGGGCTGGCCAGACCATGTAGGACATCTAAGGGTTAATTATTTTTTTAAAGCTTTCATTATCAGCTAACGTTGTTGAAAAGCAGAGAGTTATTTGAATACACATACAAAAGTTATATGATATAGTGTAGATGAGCTTCGACGATTCGACGAACAGTAGCCATCCAGGGTTAATCAATGCCATACTATAACAAAGTTTGCACGTTGCCTTTGGGAATATGCGAAATTGTGGTACTGCAATGCAACATGCGTTTAGAAAGACAGCTGGTATCACAAGTTTTGTTGTCTTAATTCATTTTATTATTTTTTGTTTTTGCTATTAAGTAATAATTTCCGAAATTCCTTACATAATCTAATGAGTCATTCAAAGAGTTTTTTAATAAATAACATATTCACCTGGGTTTCTTCTTTAATCTTCTGTAAACAAAATTTCTTTTTATCAAATCATTAATTTATTTTTATTAAATTTGCATTAGTATGGATTATTTGTTTAAATGATCTACGCAATATTTTATAAATTATTTACAGTTTTCAATAATATCTTTTTTGTTTATCTTTCTTATGACACTTTTTTGAAACAATTGTCTATTTCTGTACTATCGATTCAATTAAAATATGCCGTCATAAATTGATTAAAAACAAAGCCTTATCTATTAAAATACTTATAAACACGTGACTTGAATCTCGTTGAATATAGTCGGTCGATATTATTTGAAGTATGAGGCTTATGTATTTAAAATTTACCATTTATAATTTTTACTTCAATAACTTAAATAAACACTAAGAAATGTAAATGGTAAATAATAAATTATAGTGGGTGAGGTGCCGACCGTTTGATACCCGACAGCTGTTACAAAGTTTTAGGAATGTGTCCAATATGTTTATGGACTTTTCAATTTTACAAGCTTTTCACACTGAACAACCTTTAAGTTTCTGAAATCCCTTTTACAAGATTATTTTAAAATCCGCTTTACATTTTATTCCATTTTTAAGCATTTAAATATAAATATAAAATGTTATTTAATTTTTATTTATGTACACGCTGACCCGGCAAACGTTGTTTTGCCGTATAACTTATTTCTTTTAGATGCCAAATTTTAAGAAACCCGGTTGATAAGTTAAGAGAATATAGGGAGGGGGAGCTTTTACCTCTCTTGCTTCACGCCCTAAATAATGAAAACTATCGGCTATAACACTTTCCAGCTGTAACACTATTTGCCTGCGAAATTTCAAGAAAATCGGTCGATTAGTTAAGAAGATATTGAAGATTCTGGGAGGTGGCGCTTTTACCCTTCTTGCCCTATTTCACATCTTATTCCCTATTTCCTTTCAGATGTTACAGTGTCGGCATGCGAAATTTTTAGAAAGCCCGTTCATTAGATTAAAAGATATAGGGTAGGGGAGCTTTCACCGCTATTGCCCTATCTCACGCCCTATTCCCTATTTCCTTTCAGATGTTACAGTGTCTGCATGCCAAATTTTAAGAAACCCGGTTGATAAGCTTAAAATATTGGGGAGGGGGAGCTTTTACCCCTATTGCCCTTTTTCACGCCCTAAATAATAAAAAGTTAAGGCTTTAGTTCTTTCCAGATGTTACACTATTTTCCTGCCAAATTTCAAGAAAATCGGTCGATTTGTAAAGAAGATATAGGGAGGGGCAGCTAATGCACAATTTTGCGCCCTCTAGCGATATAAAATATACTCTACGACCTATTCTCATATCTAACAAATACACATAAAAAATTTCATAAGAATCAGTCAAGCCGTTTCCGAGGAGTTGAAAATGGAGGGCATTTTGTTGATATTTGGGAATGGGAATACATAGGAAAATCTAAATCAGTTTTGTCGACTATATTGGCGACATTGTCAAAGAAGTGTCTACACTACATTACATTTGCCACTATATTTTGCTGAAATACGAAAAAGATTTTATCAATAACAACTGAGAAGTACAATTCCTATAAAAGTTGAAGAAATAATAAAAAAAAGATTGTTATGATTTCGTATTCTTACAAAAAGTGTAGACAACTTTTACTAAAATGTACTAGCGATTCTCTGGTTCCAATGTCTACATATGTTCCCAAAGGAACTACCTAGTCAGTAGTACCAACGTCAGTAGTAGATTTCCAATGACACGCACATGTTAAATGTCTATTGTAAATAACATTGCCTGAGGTATAATAAGTCACTAGTACTGGTCAATAGTGAATCAGTACAGATTCTTTAGCGTCATTTCCTGCAGGGTATGTATGTACGTATGTATATATGTATTGCAGAGGCTCCACGAAAAGCCTCCCAATGAAATAACGCCCAAACCAGAAATGAAATATTCCCCAATTTTTTTATACATTTTTGGGTGTTATTTCATATTAAATAACTCCCAATTTTTTTGGGCCGTTTTTCATTTTTTTTTTTTTGGGAATTATTTCATTCCTCATTTGGGGTTTTCAAATTATGAAATAATCTCCAATGAAATAACACCCAACCAATTTTTAAAATTCGGGGCTTTTTTCATAGCGTGTTTAATTTGGATGTTATTTCATTTTTTATTCGGGGGTTATTTCATTTTTAAAGCTGTTTGTTTTTGGGGTTTATTTCATTTGCTTAGTCTGGGATCACACTATGAAAGTTTTCTTTCAGAAAGTCTAAGTTTGTGGGTGAGAGAGGAGAGAAAAAAGCATGTTCTCTTCCCCTCTCACCAATAAACTCAGACTTTCTGAAAAAAAACTTTCATAGTGTGAACCCAGACTTAGTTTGATCTTTTTCCTTTTTTTTTGAGAATTTAAGCAACTGTTTTTTGGAATAACAGTGTCAACATATGAGTACAATCTGCCTTGCATGTTGAGTTGAGTTGTTGTAAAACATAAAATATTTTCAGTTGTGCATCCAAGTTCGGACGCTTTACATCATTAAAAAAATGGAATTCGAAATTGTTGGTGGAAAACGAAGAAATAGCAATTTGCTATATTCTTTAAGTGAAAAACAATTATATTTAAACAGTAGAGGTAGTTGTGTAAAGGCCAAACGTAAAAGGCAAATTGTCTTCCGAACTGCAAAAATAGAGCAGGGCTACAAGGATCTACGGGCGGGTAAAATAACTGCAGCAATATTTTTGAACCGAACATATCCTTATTATGAAGAAGACGCCTGCGGGCCTCCACACGATTCTTTTCAATAATTTTGCGACTTTGCTGTTGGTCCATATTGACTTCCTGAAATCCTTGGTGAAACTGACTCTTTTATGAAATTTGGGCATAATTTCATTTTTGTTTCTGATGGGGTTTATTTCATTGGGGGTTATTTCATTTTCATCATTGGGTGTTATTTCATATGATATAACTTCCAAATATTGGGGGTTGTTTCGTTTTCGTTTTGGGGCTTATTTCATTTATTTTTCGATGTTATTTCATTCACTGCTTTTGGGTGTTATTTCCTATTTTTTGGGGTCTATTTCATTGGGGGTTATTTCCTGGGCGTTATTTCATTGGGGGGTTTTTCGTGGAGCCTATTGCAGATATACATATTTCTGTTTATTTATTTAATTTGTTCACAAATTTCTGTTTATTTACAATAATGGACAGTATTTTCATTGATAAAATTATTTCAGTAAATAAAAAGAAACTATTTTAAAATTTATTAAATTTATTTATATTCCATCCCCTTCTTCAGTAAATACTACAAAGATAATAAATAAACAAAAAATGTTATTTACGATTATTGAAAATGAGTAAATAAATGAGTATTTACTTAAGCGTAAAATAATTGAATTAATACAATTTTGTCAAATTGAATAAAATTGATAAGCAGAGATAATTCTGTACCTCCTGTTCCTCAATAAATATTATTCGTTTGGCGAAATGAGTTTGTTATTTGTGGGTGGTTTCTTTATATTTTTAAATAAATGTTGTCTTTGTTAAAATAAAGAAACAGTTTTATAAAACTACAAATAAACAACTTCCTGAAAAGTACTTTTATATTTATTAATAACAAAATCAATTAAGATACTTTCATAAAAAAGAATTTTAAATTGTTTTATCTACTGGGATATTTTAAGAAATCTATCATAACAAGTTCGCTGGCTCTTTTGTAAATTATGAAGGAGAATTCAGGTAATCATCTATTCTTAGGAAGTTTTCCATATAATCACTTAATTTTATCTGCTTTTTAGTTAACAAAGCGGATACTTTAAAATGGAACCAATAAAAAAGTCATCCTTAAAAGCATTAACATTTATTTCTGTTAAATTTATCATTCAAAAAATTTTTATTTTTAACTTTTGCCTTAACTATTAAATATTAATACGAAAAACGTTGTTCTTTTTATACCCTTAACCTCAGGTGGAAAAGGGTATATATAAGTTTGTCATTCCGTTTTTAATTTCTAAAATATTGATCTTAGACCCTATAAAGTATATATATTCTGGGTCCTTATGAGGAGAGAAGTTGATTTAACGATATCCGTCCGTCCGTCTGTCCGTCTTACGTTTGATATGTGTTTTCCGGAGACTCCAGACATGATAGCGGCTAGGTTGTTTTACATTTGTGTCACATATAGTCTACCATTTCGTCCTATTGAAATTCAGATAGATCGGTCCACGAGTGGCTGAGATATGACGAAAAAGCCACGACTGCCTCTAATTTTTTCAAAAAAATCCCTTGTCGTTGTCGTTTTTTTTTATTATTTATTTTAATGCGTTTAATTAAACACATACAAGCCCATAAACAGAATAAAGAAACAAACAAGTAGACTCAATGTATTTTAATTTAACGCTTCTTCAGTAAAAGCGTTCGTAGTCGAGTTGTGTAACTTGCAGGCTAAGACTCGTGAGGTTTCAGGTTTGAGTCTTGGTTGCCCCAGTTTTTAAAAATTTTTTTATTAGTACCCTTCACCACAGGTGATTTTTTTATACCCTTCATCACAGGTGGAAAAGGGTATATATAAGTTTGTCATTCCGTTTGTAATTTCTACAATATTGATCTTAGACCCTATAAAGTATATATATTCTGGGTCCTTATGAGGAGAGAAGTTGATTTAACGATATCCGTCCGTCCGTCCGTCCATCCGTCCGTCTTACGTTTGATATGTGTTTTCCGGAGACTCCAGACATGATAACGGCTACGTTGTTTTACATTTATGTCACATATAGTCCACCATTGCTTGCTATTGAAATTCAGCCAGATCGGTCCAACAATGGCTGAGATATGACCAAAAAACCACGACTGCCTCTAATTTTTCCAAAAAATCCCTTGTGGTTGTTGTATTTGTATTACTTAATTCTGTATATCTGGAGAACGGCAAGAGCCAAAGCTTTAAAACTAGGTACAAACATTACAAAATGTGGGCGGGATTGGAGAAGTAGGCGTGGTACCTCTCATACAAAAAGTATTAAAAATTGTATAAAAACCTGAATTTTTTGACCGTAATATGACCTATGGTTACGGCTTATATATCAGAAGATCGGAAATTTTTAATAGAAAATATTTTCTGAAAAATTCGGGAAAATCGGTTCAGACACGAAAAAGTTATGACCAAAATATTATTTTTTTTTTTGAAAAGTACCCATTTTCAGGAACCATAGATCTTCCCGAGTCCACGTTTCATTGCCAAAATAACTGGCAAATTTCTTCTTTAACACGTCGGTATATAAATCTGTCAAATCGGTTAAGAAATAGCAGAGTTATGACCAAAATACTGAAATCCCAAAAATTACTCTTCTTTTATAATTAAGATTGTTTTTTATACCCTTCACCGAAGGTCCTACACCCTATGAAGTATATATATTCTGGGTCCTTATGCAAAGCGAAGTTCAAATCCGGTTGTCGTCTCTTCTTCCTATCCCCTCACCCCCCTTCGTATTTGTTTACATATACTAGCATAACGCCCAATATGATTTCCGTTATCACCCTTCTTTATTATTTCATAATAAAAAATATTTACCAGTTATCGCTTTTTAAATTTCATTTATAATGAAGTTGTAAGTATTGTAAATATGTATGTAAATGTAAAAATTATTTAGTTGCTCTCTATTCTACTCGCACAATGGTGAAGGGTATATAAGATTCGGCACAGCGGAATATAGCACTCTTGCTTGTTTTAATTAGCGTTTCATAAAAATTAACAACAGTTGTTAATTAATATCACTACGAAAGAGAAAGCATTAAAAGGTCACATCAAACGGGTTTTAATTAAAAATGTATTCCTACACTCTTAATAAAAATCAAAATAATGTAAAAGCATTGAACTTAATTTTTGTTTATTGCTTTTTATTTTTCTTCACAGCCATCCCGTTCTTTTATCAGATATGAAAATAAAATATCAAGTTACAAGAGTAATAGCCAGGTATGAGAAATTTATGTGTAAACTAGGACTTAACTAAACCCGTTACAAAACTAAACTAAAGCTAGCAAGCACTTAACTTTGCTGAGGTCATTACTTGGGCCAAATTACGACTGAACTAGAACTAGAACAAAACTAGAATTGAGCTAAAACTGAACTGGAACTGAACAAGAACTGAACTAGAACTGAACCAGAACTAAACAAGAATTGAACTAGAACTGAACTAGAACTGAACTAGAACTGAACTAGAACTGAACTAGAACTGAACTAGAGCTGAACTAGAACTGAACTAGAACTGAACTAGAACTGAACTAGAACTGAACTAGAACTGAACTAGAACTGAACTAGAACTGAACTAGGACTGAACTAGAACTGAACTAGAACTGAACTAGACCTGAACTAGAACTGAACTAGAACTGAACTAGAACTGAACTAGAACTTAACTAGAACTGAACTAGAACTGAACTAGAACTGAACTGGAACTGAACTAGAACTGAGCCGGAACTGAACTAGAACTGAACTGGAACTGATCTAGAACTAAACTGGAACTGAACTAGAACTAAGCTAGAACTGAACAAGAACTGAACTAGAACTGAACTAGAACTGAACTTGAACTTAACTGAACTAGAACTAAACGGAAGATTACAAGAAGTAAACTGAACTAGAACTTCTTTTATTTTTGTTATATCTAAACAAGAACTGAACTGCAACTAAACTTTAACTGAACTCTAAACAAAAATTCCGACCTGAATTTAATTTGTAAAATCTTTTATTTTTGAACCACCCTAATAAATCCAAAAGAGATACATAATGGATTTATTTCCACATTTGGTTTAATTTTTTTTCATACTTTAACACTTTTGTTACAGATTTTGACATATAAATGGAAAAATAATACGTTCAAAAACAAATGCTCAAAACGTACAGTGTATAACATAATATCCATTCGAATAATATATATTAATATATAAAACTGTAAATCAAGTAGTTAAATTCGAATTGTGAAATATTTATGTAGCATTTTGCTTCGACCGCGCGTTGATCATTCATTTGAACAAGTCCAAGTACACGGAATGAAATGAAATTTAATACAGTTAGGCCTCGATTACACAGGCCTAAGATATCATAGTTTTTTTAATATGTTTTTTTCAAACTATTATTATTTGTATTTATCGCCGAAAAACGGGAAGCTATATTGATATATTTTCAGTACATCGAAAAACACAAATTTACCGTTATCTCGCAAATGAGACGTGCTACATTTAAGCGAAGTTTGTATTTTCACATGTTTGGTATTAAATTATTAAAAAGGTTTTTCATCGCAGACCTGTGTTTTTTGTGATAAGATACGCTAGTAACAACAGTTGTAACCTGAAAGAAAAATTATTGTTTTTGTATCGATCAGAAATTACTAAATGCATGTATTTTTTACTGTGCTCTGCCAAAATAATTAACTGGGAAAATTGATTATCCACCGGTAATCGAGGTCTACTAACTGTAAAGCAATATTAAATATTTATTCTAGTTTAAGTTCAGACGAAGAACATAGAGTATCGCTCTAAAAAGTTACAAAACAGAGCAGGCGCTTGCAAAATTTTTTTTTCTCAAATAATTCGATTATGACTTTTTAAGATTGAAAACAAATTTTTGTTTGATTTAATTATTAACATTTACCCAATTCTCAAAGTGTTCGATTGTGTCAAATTGGTAATTTTGCTATAATTTTACTAATAAAATACAGCCAATATGACACAATAGAACACTTTGTGATTTGTCTAATTATTTTATCAAAAAGTTTTATAATGCGGAAGACAAAAATTTACTTTATGAAAATTTTGTACATATTTCTTTGTAAACTTTGTCCATAAGTTTCTGCCTCCCACTGTTTATTTATTATGTGAGTGCTCATCCATTCACACGTACAACCAACACATGTTTTCACATTCCCCTTCCCACACACAACCACACAAAAATCATTTATTACTATTTAGCGTACAATTGTGTAAATAATTTACACTCGTATGAGCTTAATGATAATGCGCCAGTAAAAGCTCGATAATAAAATCGCTATAAGAGAAAGCTGAAGGGAAAATTTATTAAAGAAGAAAACGCAGCATATCCTTTTAATGGTCTTTTTACTGAATTAATTTTTCGTTGTACTCTTTTTGTATTTTTAATAATGTTTGTTTTCAATTCCTTTAGCAATATTGAAATTGAATTAAATAAAAGAAAAACTACCCAGCGGTAAAAAGAATGAGTTAAGATGCCTAATAGAAGACCAAATAGATGTTATCATTGGGAGCAAGTCTCTCCACGCTCCTTTCTTTTTACAGGTATTGCTAAAGGCTCTCAGATGAAGTACGAATCTGTTAGAAAGCAGTATATAGGCCTTTAAATAGGCCTGCCACTTGCGGTCCTTTCAATATTTGCCGCTGGGTACACATCTGAAGTAGCTGTAATTTGTGTCTACAGAGCACATAAAATGTATCTCTTTTTCAAGTACATATTAACTACAAGGCAATATGTGAAATATATGATAAAATAAATGCAGACATATTTAATAATGCCTTTTTGAATATAAATAAGGACCTCAAGGACTTGCAGCTTGTAGTAAATGTAAACTGGAAAATACCATAAGTGTTTTAATAATTATACGCCCATACAAATTTGAGACTGTTAATGTAACAGCTGCTGCAACTTAAGTTGCAATTATGAAGAATTTTAAGTTGCATTTAACGAAACGATATGCACTTGATTTTCATTTTGCGCTAAGTAAATGGAATGTGAAAGTTTTTAGGAAGAAAAAAGCTTAATTTAATTTAAATAAAAACTATTTAATAACTGAACTATTTAGTGTAAAACTTGATTTACTTGTGAACCATATCGGAAGAGGTTTTTTGCTTAAATATGTATATTTGTATATTTTGCAGCAAGCGTTTTTTACAGGGTTTCAATGAGAAACTGCTTAAGAAAACTAGAAACAATTTGACACTAAAATAGTTTTTTGCCATTAAGACTTTTGAATATCTTAAATGAATATTAAAAACGTTTTGCACGACAGGTATACCAACTTTCACCACTTTGTGAACGTATTGGGGCAGTAATATCTTTATATATATAACAAGTTAGAGTGCTATATTCGGCTGTGCCGAATCTTTGATACCCTCCACCGACAGTTCGAATGTTTAAGGAGTAATATCTGTATGTTGTTATTATTATCTTAAACTGTGACGATTTGTTATTAATTATGGATTTAGGCGACTAAACTGTTTTCCGGTAGTAGGGTTTATATGGGCCCTAGGGTAAATTATGGACCGATCTTCACGAAATTTTACAGTCTTTTTCCCAGTTCTATAAAACTTTGATGTACCAAATTTTGTTATTATAGCATTATTTTTTACGGATTTAGGCGTACTAAACTGTTTTCCGGGAGTAAGGTTTATATGGGGCCCAGGATAAGTTATGGACCGATCTTCACGAAATAACACAATTTTATTTCTTGTCCAATAAAACTTTGATGTACCAAATTTTGTTATGATAGCATTATTTTTTTACGGATTTAGGCGTACTAAACTGTTTTCCGGGAGTAAGGTTTATATGGGGCCCAGGATAAGTTATGGACCGATCTTCACGAAATAACACAATTTTATTTCTTGTCCAATAAAACTTTGATGTACCAAATTTTGTTATGATAGCATTATTTTTTACGTTTTAAGGCGTACTAAGTTGTTTTCCGGAAGTAGGTTTTATATGGGGCCTATGGTAAATTATGGACCGATCTTCACGAAACTTAACAGTTTAATTTCTAGTCCTATGTAACTGTGACTTGCCAAAATTTGTAATGATAGCATTGTTAGTAAGGGTTTTAGGCTTAATATACTGTTTTCCGGGAGTAGGGCTTATATGGGGCCTAGGGTAAATTATTGACGGATCTTCACGAAATTTCACAGCGTGATTTCCAGTTGAATAAAACGAATTGTTGCGAAACCTTATATCATTCTGTGCATTTTTCCACCATTTATGTTAGTTTTTGTAACAAAATTATCAATTTTTTTTAGGTGGTGGTTCCACATTTTGATTCATAGCTCAGATCCTATTGAACGGATTTTGCTGAATTTCAATCCCAAACTGCTTAGGATAACTACAAGCAATTTGATACCAAGTTTGTTGATTTCTTTTGAGTTTTTCGAAAGTGAGCGTGTTTTCAACAGACGGACAGACGGACAGACGGACAGACAGACGGACATGGCTAAATCGACTTAAAATTACTCAAGGACCCAGAATATATATACTTTATAGGGTCTGAGATGAATAGTAAAAAAGTTTCACACGGAATGACAAACTGAATATACCCTCTTCACAACTAATTGTGGTGGAGGGTATAAAAAGAAGTGTACACTCTGATGTCACCACTAACTGCGAAAACGGGTAGACCGATTTCAACAAAAACGTTGGGGTACGTTGGGGATGGTCTGTAGATGGTATATGTAAAGTTTGCATGAAATCGGCCCAGTGGTTCCGGACATATGGCATTTAGATTTTCCTATATATTCCCATACAAATATCAACAAAATGCCCTCCATTTTGATTTCCTTCGAAACGGCTGGACTGATTATTATGAAATTTTATATGTGTTTTTGTTAGGTATGAGAATAGGTCGTTGAGTATATTTTATATCGCTAGAGGGCGCAAAATAGGGAATAACCTTCCACTCCCTATATCTTCTTAGCTAATCAACCTGTTTTCTTAAAATTAGGCATGCAGGCACTGTAATATCTGAAAGAAAATAGGGAGTAGGGCGTGAAATAGGACAAGACGAGTAAAAGCTCCCAATCCCTATATCTACTTAACAAATCGACCGATTTTCTTGAAATTTTGCAGGAAAATAGTGTAACATCTGGAAAGAACTATAGCCTCAAATTTTTATTATTTAGGGCGTAAAATAGGGCAATAGAGGTAAAAGCTCCCACTCCCCAATCTTTTAAACTAATCAACCGGATTTTTTAAAATTTGGCATGCAGATACTGTAACATCTGAAAGGAAATAGGGAATAGGGCGTGAGATAGGGCAATAGCGGTAAAAGCTCCCCTTCCCTACATCTTTTAAACTAATGAGCGGTGTTTTCTTAAAATTTTGCTTGCAGACACTGTAACATCTGAAAGGAAATAGGGAATAGGATGTGAAATAGGGCATGAAGGGTTAAAGCTCCCCCTCCCATTATCTCCTTGAAAATTCGCAGCCAAATAGTGTTACAGCTGGAAAGTACTATAGCCTATAGTTTTTGTTATTAAAGGCGTGAAGAAGGATGGGTAAAAGCTCTCTTCCCTATTTATTCTTAACTAATCGACCGATTTTCTTAAAATTTGGCATGTAGACACTGCAACATCTGAAAGAAATAAGTTATATGGCAAAACAACGTTTGCCGGGCCAGCTAGTATTTTATAAAAATGAAAAGATTTGTACTTGGAAGTAAAAATCAATTGCTAATTCTTAATTAAATTATACCGAAGTGGAGCAGTGAGTAAGATTAGGGATGGAACGATACGAGTAAAGTATAAGTACCAAGTATTTTTGTATCGGTAAAAACTCGTATACTCGGTATCTTTTAAAAGTAATCATTTCACTTTGGTATTGAAATTAATCTAAAATGTTTGATTATTTTCCAAAGCTGGAGCAGCAGAAACGACATCAAGAAACCGTTTGAACAGTAAACACCTATAAACCACATATATCGTCTAGTTCCATTTCCTCAATTTCTGGCTTTAGGAAGTCCATGTCATCTCGTGATACCAAACACCATACACGGTAAACGCCGCCAGCCGCAGAACTAACTTGGCGAGCATGTTCATATGTTTTCCCATTTTCTACAGGCCCGGTTTGCTGAAATTTTCGCACAATCCTCCCGATTGTGGATACATTTGGGCGATTATGCTGACCAAAAAAATCACGATGTGTACGAAATGCATTTTGATTGAACGCCCATTTTCATAAAAGGCTTTAACAATCTTAACGCGCTACTCAATTGTGTACCTCTCAATGATAGAAGTTGTTAAATACTGAAATGATAACATAGGTCAATTAACATCGTGGATTATGGTTTTACCACCCCTTTTTATATATTTATCAATTTAAAAATAAAATACATATTTACAGTTAAAACAAATACATAGTGATATTGTTGATTTCTGGAATAAAAGGTTAAGAAAAGGTTGTTATCATTTTTCGAAAGGAAATTGGTACTAAGTGGTAACTAAAAGTGGTCTCAATCTTCACACTTTTTGTTTTGCACAAAAATTCTAATGGGTCGTAGTTCTTTCTTATTGTATTGTTTAGTACTAAAACACTAATAAGAACGTTTTTAAACACTAATTTTTATTTTTTTATGATACAAACCGATACAAGTACCGATACAAGTAAGTATCGATACTTTTTTTTCGATGCTAAGTAGTCATCGTTGCTTTACGAGCGATACCACATCGAGTAAAAGTGTCGATACCTTAGAAGTATCGTTTCATCCCTAAATAAGATGCAAGGCTAAAAAGTATGGACTTGTCTGAAGCAGTCCGAATCTCAGCAGATGACACATTATTTGCATACATATTTTTTTAAGGTGAAACCATTAATTTTTGCTAATTTCGAACACAAGTAAATGGCTTTTCATCCAAAGAATTTAGATAGTATAGAACAGATTTATGCAATGGTATTTATTGGATTGCTGATAAGTAGAGTTTGTGTTGGGATAATATCAAAAATAAACGCTCTATTGTCCGAATTAAAATAGAACTTAAAACTAGCTCTGGCACTATTTACATATGTAAATATGTGGATTTTAAAAACGCAATAACTTTTATATTTTTGATCTGAACTTGAATTTTTTTGGACTCAGTGACTAATTTCTTATGTTTCGTGGAAAAATAATAAAAATTAAAAAAAGTTAATTTTAGATCCATTTTTAGCCATTTTATAGAAACTTCTTTATTATTTGGCACTATTTACATTTGTAAATATGTTAAAATGACTACTTTATTTGTATGAAATTCAATTTTATTTATGTTATTTTTACAGAGAAAGACGAACAGTAAAAGAAAAAAAAGTTAATTGTTCTCTTAGGCATTGGTTGCATTTTGTTTGGACTATGTTACTATGCTCAATGCAAACAGCTTTCTTACACAGTCCGCATGCTTTTTTTTCACGTTCAACACTATGGAACTACCCAAATACGGAATCTATAATGGATCCTCCATATTTTGAGAGAGGTTGTGTATTGATAACTCAGCTGTGTGTACTAAATTTGGTCAATTTTTCTTTTGCCGTTCTTTAGATACAAATAAATCTATTTTGTGTCACACCTACTACTCCACTCTCGCCCACATTTGGTTGGGTGTTGTCTACTGACAACCAAGATGCTTGGTCCTAACTTGAAACCCCTTTCCACCTGTGGTGAAGGGTATATAAAATTAAGAAGAAGTTCTTATTTTAATATACAAATTCTACATTAAAGCGGGTCGGCTTTAAACAGCGGTTTTTGTTTTTTATATAGAGCGGCACTGATCTTATGGTATCGTCATATATAATTTGTTATGGCATGACCGCAGCTTGACAATGATGTACGATATGTTGAGATAGGACTTAAAATGGCAGGGCTCTATATAAAAACAAAATAAGGCGCTGTATTTTGGGGAGTGAGAAGCGAATTTTTCCTGTTTTATAAATTTAATTGATAAATCTTTCCTTCTAGGGATGAGGGGCACAATTTTTATTTTGACCAACCTTAGTATACATGTACATACGTGCATGTACATATGTATATTTAAACATCTAGATGTACTCTAGAATCTATAGAATTTTACTTAGTTCCCGATTTTGTTGCAGAGTAGTTTGAGCAATTTGCTTCATTGGTTTGTTCTGAGAGTAATTAATCCACATCTTGACAATTTCATTAATAGATAATTAATTACGCAATGTTCTATTGCGCATTTATGTTTAAAAACAATGAGACTATTTGTCCATATAAAATAAGTTGCTTTCTTTATTTTAAAAAGATTAATTAGTCTAGAATTGAAACATTCTTTGTTTGTACACATTTTTTTGACATAAAATTAAGTAGTTTCAATGTCAAGTACAGGTAAAATTAATAATACATTCTTATTGGCTTAAGAAAAAAAGCTGATATAATTAGACGGTAAAGAGAACAAAAACAAAAGTTAAAATTGAACGAAATACGAAAAAAAAACAATTTTGTAATGCGACTTAAATTGATTGGATTCTATTTAAGTGCTAAACAAAAGCTTTTGCTAGAAAATAATATCGTTTTATATTAATTATGTTCGCATGGTTTAATAAATACTATTTCAATGAAATTACCCCTCCCCCTTTTCAGATACAAAACTTACTGATAAACAATCGTGCGGTATTTGTTTAAATATTTATTTCGAGTTTGTCCCTTAAGGTTTTTTTTAATATTTTCACTCCAAAAACGTGCAAATGGTTTTAAAGCCTTTTGCATTATTAATTTGGCAAAAGCTAAGCAAAAAACAAATAAACAAAACAAATATTTAAAATAAATTATGGTCATACGAATGTTGATATAAAATTTAAAATTGTTTTCAATTTTAATTAATTTTATATAACCTGGTATTTTTTAAATACACTATCAATTTCTTCCGTTCTTTTCAGGTCAAATAAATTATAATTATTGGGAATTTCTCACAATTTACTATTTTATAGGGATTACATATATTGAAATCAAGGCGAATTCATCCCAGGTAATTTCGGCACTACAACAAGTACAACTCGTACAAAAACCACAAGCAATTTGTTTTTGTAAAATCATTGTACAATGTCAAAAACAGAAATAAAACAAAACAGAAACAAAGATAATAAAAGTGAATTAACAAAACTTTGACATCCAACAGTGATTTTAGCTAATATCAGCAGGGCAAGACCACCTGTAATAAATTCGCCTTGATTGAAATTTAATATTTTATAAGGCATTTCCCGAGCCTACTTTTTTATAGGAAATTTTTCAAAATTCTCATTTATACAATAATTTGTACCAAATCCTACCCCACCCCTGATCTCTTATGGTGTTTTCTTTTCTACAAAAAAATGTGACATTTTATTTAAAAAAAATGCAATTTGGTGTCTGTTTCTTAAAAATTTTACTCCCGAAAAGGGTGAGTTTATTAGAATAAAGCAAGCCTCCCTTTACGGGAGCAAAATTTTTAAGAAACATACACCAAATTGCATTTTTTTTAAATAAAATGTCACATTTTTTGTAGAAAAGAAAACACCATTAATGTTATACATGAATTACACATTATTTTAGGTGCTTTATGTGCCTAAAATAGCGCACTTACAGCAGATTCATCAAAATTTTAAAAGTCGTTAAAAAAAATGATATTAATTTCTTGTTGTAAAAATTTCTTCTTTAGTAAAAATAATTTAATGAAAATTAAATTTGTTGAACTCAAGCCCCAGTAAAAACTTCGCCTACAAAATAATGTGTTGAGTAATCAGAAAAACATAAGAGCACTACTTACAATTCTACTAAAAAACCAATGAATTTTACAAGGGAAGTCCCGAAATTAACGCATTTTAAAGTAAGTTATTATTTTTTTTACCTGCATACATCCAGAAAAAAGTAGTTGTTATAGATGTAGTTATAGAAGAAAGCTACAAAATAATGAGTTAAAGAAGCTATTCATTTTGAAAAAGTAGGCGAAGTTTTTACTGGGGCCTAACTAAAATATCAAAAATTAACAGTTCAACTAAAAATCACAATTGTTCATTCATATACATTAGTGTGTCCCAAAAATAATTTTTTTTAAGATTTTTATAGGTGCCCCAGCATTTTTTTATAGCTTATAGAGTAAAGTATTTTTGTGATTTTTTTCAGATTTTTGGGAAGAGGTTTAGAGGTCGCTAAAATCGAATTTAACCCAAAAATCGAGTTTTCTCGACTTTCTTTGAATTTTTGTCATTACTCGGCCCATAAGCAAGATTTTCTTTGTAACTTAGTCAATAATTTTAATGAAAACTTCTCAAACTTTAATTCTCTGTGCAGGTTTTATAGGGTTCGCTTATTTTTTTTTGCTCATTTGGGTCCCCTTAGTGACATTTTTGTGTAAATTTAGTATAAATTTGAAAATTAATGCTTCTTAACTTTTAAAATTTATATTTATTAGTTTATAGAAAATATCTAGAAATTTACTATTTTGTTTTGCAAATTTTCTCGATATATAAGAAACTTTTCGATATTTACGTTTATAAGGGAAATTTCTTAAAGTATTATATTTTATAGTAGGACATTTCTTTAACTATTAACTATTTTTGATTTTGATTATCTTAAATTATACTTTTTTATAGGAAATTCCTTGAATGTAGTTATTCTATTGGAAATTGCTTAGAAATTTACTGTTTTATAGCATATTTCTCGAAACATACTATTAAAGAAAATTTTTATAAATAAACAATTTTATAGGAAATTTCTTGACGATAACTTTTTTATAGGAAATTTTTTCAATATTTACTAGTTAATAGGAAATATCTAGAAATTTATAATTTTTTTCGAAATTTTCTTGAAATATATATAAATTTTTCAACATTCACTTTTTTATAGCAAATTTCTTTAAATAAAATTTCTTGAGATTAACTATTTTTTTTACTGATTTATCGGAAATTTCTTGAAATTAACTATTCTATTGGAAATTCCTTAGAAAATTTACTAGCTTATAGCAAATTTCTCAAAACATACTATTAAAGGAAATTTCTCGAAATATTCTATTTGATAGGAAATTTCTCAAAATATACTATTTTATAGCAAAATTTTTCGAAATATACATTTATTTGGCGGAATTGACTTTTTTATAGGAATTTTATCGAAATTTATTATTTTATAGGAAATTCCTTGAAATATACTACTTCATAGGACGTTTCCCGAAATTAACTGTTTTATTATGAAATTTACTATTTAATAGACAATTTCTCGAAAAAAACTTTTAAACAGTAGATGTTCTCGAACTTTATTACTTTAAGGGAAAATATAATTAACTATTTTAAACAAAATTTCTTTAAATTTACAGTTTTATATAAATTTATTCGAAATTTACTATTTTAGAGGAAATCTTTTTAAATTTACTTATTTATAGGAATTTTTTTGAAGTATACTATTTTATCGGAAATTTTTTGAATATCGTTAGCTCAGAATTTGTTTAACCCATGTTATGGTAATTTAACCATGATATGCGCCAAATCAATTCTGAGCTGACGATGTAAGTACTATTTTATAGGAAATTTTTGAAATTAACTATTTAATAGGACATTTTTTGAAATTAACTATTTTATAAGAATTTTTTTGAAATTTACTATTTTATAGGAAATTTTTTGATATTATCTATTTTATAGGGTATTTTATGAAATTTACCATTTAATAAGAAATTTTTTGAAATTTACCATTTTATACGAAATTTTTTGAAATTTTCTATTTTATAGGAAATTTTTTTAAATTTACTATCTATCTTATAGGAAATTTTTTGGAATATACTATTTTATAGGAAATTCTTTAAAATATACTATTCTAAAGAATTTCTTTTAAAATTTACAATTTTATAGGAAATCTATTGAAATTTACTATTTTAAAGGAATTTTTTTTAAATTAACTTTTTTATAGGCCATTTTTTAAAATTTATTATTTTAAAAGAATTCTTTTAAATTTAATATTTTATGGGAAATTTTTTGATATACATATACTATTTTATAGGTAATTTACTACATATTTTATAGGATATTTTTTGAAATATACTATTTTATAGGAAATTTTTTGAAGTATACTATATTATAGGAAATGTTTTGAAATATAGTATTTTATAGGAAATTTTTGGATATATACTATTTTAAAAGGAAATTTTTTGAAATTTACTATTTTATAAGAAAGATTTTGAAATATTTTATTTTATAGGAAATTTTTTGAAAGATACTATTTTATAGGAAATTTTTTGAAATGTACTATTTTATAGCAAATTTTTTGAAAGATACTATATTATAGGAAATGTTTTGAAATATACTATTTTATAGGAAATTTTTGGATATTTACTATTTTAAAAGGAAATTTTTTTAAATTTACTATTTTATAGGACAGTTTTTGAAATGTTTTATTTTATAGGAAACATTTTGAAATTTACTATTTGATAGGAAGCTTACTATTTTATAGGAAATTTTTTGAAATATACTATTTTATAGGAATTTTTTTAAATTTACTATTTTATAGGATTTTTTTTAAATTTACTATTTTATAAGAAGTTTTTTCAAATTTACTATTTTATAGGAAATTTTTTGATATTATCTATTTTATAGGGTATTTTATGAAATTTACCATTTTATAAGAAATTTTTTGAAATTTACTATTTTATAGGAAATTTACTATTTTACTGTTTACTATTTAATAGGAAATTTTTGGATATTTACTATTTTAAAGGAAATTTACTATTTTATAGGAAATTTTTCAAAGTTTTTATTGTATAGGAAATTTAACTATTTTATAGGATATTTTTTGAAATATCGTCAGCTCAGAATTTGTTTAACGCATATTATGGTAATTTAACCATGATATGCGCTAAATTACCATGATATGAGTCAAACCAATTCTGAGCTGACGATGTAGGTACTATTTTATAGGAAATTTTTTGAAATTAACTATTTTATAGGATATTTTTTGAAATTTACTATTTTATAAGAATTTTTTTGAAATTTACTATTTTTTAGGAAAATTTTTGAAATTAACTATTTTATAGGATATTTTTTGAAATTTACATTTTATAAGAATTTTTTTGAAATTTACTATTTTATAGGAAATTTTTTGAAATTAACTATTTTATAGGATATTTTTTGAAATTTACTATTTTATAAGAATTTTTTTGAAATTTACTATTTTATAGGAAAATTTTTGAAATTAACAATTTTATAGGATATTTTTTGAAATTTACTATTTCATAAGAATTTTTTTGAAATTTACTATTTTATAGGAAATTTTTTGGAGTATACTATTTTATAGGAAATTCTTTAAAATATACTTTTCTATAGAAATTGTTTTAAAATTTACAATTTTATAGGAAATTTTTTGAAATTTACTATTTTATAGGATTTTTTTTAAATTAACTTTTTTATAGGCCATTTTTTAAAATTTATTATTTTAAAGGTATTCTTTTAAATTTAATATTTTATTGGAAAATTTTTGATGTTTACTATTTTATAGGTAATTTGCTACATATTTTATATGAAATTTTTTGAAATATACTATTTTATAGGAAATTTTTTAAAGTATACTATATTATAAGAAATGTTTTGAAACATACTATTTTAAAGGAAATTTTTGGATATTTACTATTTTAAAGGAAATTTTTGGAAATTTACTGTTTTATAGGAAGTTTTTGAAATATTTTATTTTATAGGAAATTTTTTGAAATTTACTATTTGATAGGAAATTTACTATTTGATAGGAAATTTACTATTTTATAGGAAATTTTTTTAAATATACTATTTTATAGGAATTTTTTTGAATTTACTATTTTATAGGATTTTTTTTTAAATTTACTATTGGATAAGAAATTTACTATTTTGTAGTAAATTTTTTAAATATATTTTTATTTTCCTATGTTATGGTAATTATAAAATTTTTTAAAATTTGACTTTAATTACATAACTTGAAACAAAAGTTTTCATACGCAAAAACAATACATAATTGATCAAAAATTTAACTGGTATACGGCTAAATTTTTTAAATTTTTGAGGCGCCTCATCTTCTTCTTTAAACAAATTGAATATTTCTGTGGGCGATAATTAATGACCTGTTTAATTACTGAAGTGACGCCTATCAACGAAATAAAATTATTATTGGAATACAATTTTTGTAGTTTTTAGTCATATTGGTTATTGATTAATTGGCCAATTAAAAAATACTTACCGGGAGATAAAACTCTATTAAAATTCTAAACATTTTTTGAATTAGATTTTTTTATTGTTATTAATTTTTGTTTTAGTAAAATCTAATAAAAGCTTATTTTTTTCCCAACATTAAGTTGTAATTTGTGTCATTTAATTTTCACATTCTTTCCATACAAATTGTTTGAAATCGAGTTTTTAAATTGTTCAATATGAATTTTATTTATTTATCTGCATAAGAAAGTGCAAATAAAAATTATTAAATAATTTCAAATAGAATTAAGCAAACTAAATCTTGAAAGTCATTAAATATTCTAGACAGATAAATACTAAAACATTTTTATTGTCAAAATAAAAAAAAAACAACATTTTATTTATATTTGCTAAAAATAAATAAGATTTTTATATTTAACAAGAATAATAAACATTTAAATAAATACATTCTTATGTATATATTTGTAAAAAAGAAGGGGAAACAACTTTAAAGACGTATGTATTTCCATAGAAAACGACAAGAATAGAAAGAGAGAGAGAGAGAGAGAGAAAAAAATCTAGCTCAGTTTTTAACAACTCCAACTCGATGATTGTATTGGTATGAAACGTCAAAGCGTGAAAAAGAAGGACTACGGATGCCTTCTAGAAGGCCTCTGTACTCCTTCTTCTGGATATACAAGGCCTGCTCGCTCCATTCCATACTCAAATCTTTTTTTAATTCACGTTAACATTGCGAAGTAGATCTTCCGCTTTTGCTTCATTAGAAGTTACAAAACAATGTAAATGGGATCGACAAAAATAACGATTTTGCTTTTGCTTGTGCAAACAAACAATACAAAAAATTATACTCCTTCTCTACACCCTTCGCAAAAAAGCGAATGTGGAATGTGTATCTTTTCTTTTAAACGAAAGAGGCCTTCTTCATTTTTTAACCGTTATATAACAGTTAGATACAAAAAAGTTACTGAATCAAAAACATTTTTAAGCTGACCTTTAAAAAGGCCTGCCTTAAGAAGGTCTTCTGAGTTTTCCCGCTGGGGTTTTTTTTTTGTTGTTATAACTCGCGTTTAAAAAGTTTAAAAATTTTTTTATTTTCATTTTGTTTTGAGAGAGTTTCTACTCTAGCCGTTTCTCTATATGAAAAATCACACAAATTTCAAACATATTTACATTTAAACGTTAGCTAATCTAATAAATTTTGGTTTAGAAATGCCGCAGTGCACTAATGAAACCCCTACATTTTACTTGAAGAGTATTCTTTATTTTAGGTCCCCTTCAAAATTTCGTGTTTTAGATGTGTCATTGTGTTAGATGGATAACTATTGGTTATGCAATTTTTTCATCAAATTGGCAACAAAAAATCTACTACAGTAGCCATAAGCGAACGATTTCGTACGTGGAGCACGGCCAACCATCCTTACCGACGTCATGGCGCCACTGTTATGCGCTGTATTTGGTGAAACCATGGCTTAGATATGCTAAACTAGGGCCAGACGATTACATGGTACATGTATTGAACATAATTGATTGTTTGTTGAAGGATTGGCTGAAAAATGCCCGGAATGTACGACCAGACATGAAGCCGTAGTATTCTATCATGACAAAGCACGGCCATATGTTACAAGATCAGGTTAAATGTATTTAGAAAATATTAGCTGGGAAGATCTTTCTCATTCGCCTTATTGGCTAGACCTTGACTCGTCAGAATGCTCTCACTGGAATACGTTGCACTTCAGGCAATGATAACAGAAATTTGCCTATTTCGCTCTTGAAACAAAAAAGGTAGTTTCATTGTTGCGGTATCAATGCGTTAACAATATACTGCGAAGAGACTAACGATAAACAATACTATGAGCATCTTGGAGCCCCTAAGTCCTTTTGTTCGTCATTGCCAACGATGGCAAAGCACATGCTGTAACAATAATTCATAAAAAACAAGTAAAAGTTCAATATTCGGTTGTTCCGAATCTTATACACTCTTCACCATGGTGCGATTGCAACAAAATTTTATATAAATACCGCTCTTTGTCAGATATTGTGTATTGATAACCAAGATGGTTGTACTTAATTTGGAAATTTTAGCTCTTGATGTTCTCGAGATTTACAAAAATCTTTGTATGAAAAGTGCCATGCCTACTTGTACAATCTCGCCCAAATTTTATCGGATCTTTTGTAGTGATTACCAAGGTGCTTGTATCTAATTTGGAAACTTTGGCACTTGTCGTTCTCCAGATATATACATAAATGAAATAAACAAACAACAGCAACTAGGGATTTTGGGGTAAAATGATCTGGCTGCATTTTAATAGCAAACAATTTTGGACTATATGTGACAGAAATATATCACAACCAATTCCCCATTAAATCTGGGATCTTCGGAAAACCCATTTCAACGGACACACGGATAGACGGACCTCATTAAATTCACTGCCCTCCATATAAGGAACCAGCGTATATATACTTTATATACAAACATAATGACAAACTTATACATATGTATATACCCTTTTACCTTCAGTGAAGGGTATAAGCATAAAATTTATATCTGTAAGTTATACACACAACACTCGTAAATTATACATACATACATATCGAGGGTTATTTTTCAAACAGTGCTATCTGAAAAATCACAATTTTACAGGAGAGCGAAAAAACTGATTTTTGCGATAACTCTAGGAGAAATAACTAAACTTTATTTTACAATGTTATTAAAAATTAACGTCTAAATCATACATATATTAATTTTCTTTTCAATTCCAGATATTCGCGCTTATATGTCTGATAGCACTATTTACAAATTAAAATTTTATCGACTTGAACATTTAAATAAGCAGTTAGCACTATTTGAACAAAAATAAAATGAGCTGTAATGAAAACTTTTTGAGACTTTAATTAAGTTACACGATTTTTTATTGAAATAATTAGTTAAATTTAAAGAAACGCATAATCATGTTAACTGAACTCGAAATTAAGTTAAAATTGTACACTAATGTTTATTGAAGAGCAATAAATAATTTAACTTTATCCACATATTTTAAATTTTCATAAAAATAATAATATTCTTGTGAAATAGCAGACTTCAATGCTTTGGAAATGCCTCCGTTTGCTTAGTTGAAAAGAACGTGGACCAGATTATAAGGGTTTCGCACAGTGTGGGAAATTTGGAAAAAATGGAAATAATTCTATATTTAAAAAACGGTTGGTCCCAAGGCCCAGTGAAAAGGTCTGCGCAAGAAGCCTGATGATCATTGTTTATGTTCTTTTTTGTTGTCAAAAGTTGTTTACATTTTGCTTACATGTGCATGTATACGTTTGTTTACGTTTATGGTATGCCACACATACACGTTTTTTCCTTTTGCTTTGTATATGTGGTAGTAAATTTTTGACAACTAAAAATAATCGTTTTTTTGTTTTTGTACAAGTAAGCAGGCCTAATAGATGAGCCTTGGTTGGTCCGATTGGAATGCAGTTTGAAGTGAAAATTAAAATGTTGTAGTCGAGTTCAGGTCTTGGATTTGAGGTCTATAGACTAAGCAGGAGAGGTGCTAAAGGTTCCCAAATTAGGACATCTCAGGTATAACAAAAACTAAAAACGATCCTTAATTCTTAATTTTAGCTGGATGTTAAAAAATAATTTTTAAGAGAAATGCGCTAGCCAATTACTCCATAATTGGTCCAGTATTTTGAAAATATAAGACTCAAATTTATCATAATTTGTTTGAAATATGTTTTTCGGAATTATCAACAAGATTTTGTTTGTCGTGCTTAGTTCCTAATTTTTATTTTTGATAAAAACACTGAAATTTGTTGCTGATGGGTTAAGCTATTAACATACGCATTTCACTAGTTGCATAGGATAGATCATCAGGAAACTTCATCCAAAGATTTTAGAAAATTAAAAGATATTATACAAATAAATTCGCTTAACAGTTTTATTTGTACAAGTAAATTTTGGCCATGACTTTGTCTGAGGTGGTCCATTCGAACGGTCCAATTTTGGGCGAATCGTTCTACTTTGTATAACCCGATATGTGTATATTAATTGAGCAATATGAATACTAAAGCAGCTCATACACTTGCAATAAAATTGTTCAATTTTACGTATTGTATAATAGGGGTATAACCAATTTTTTGGCATAGTACCATTTGACCTCATGTCCTAGTTACCACGAAAATCATAATCTTTTGTAATTTTTCTCAAAAATGTTCACGCACCAATTGGTTTTTCTAAGTCAATGTAATATTGAATACTCATAATTTTATACGGTGTTTTTTATTCTTTTTTTAATTTTTTTTTTGTTAAAAAAGGTTAAATATACGTTTTAGTTTGCGGAAAAATCTCTTACCATCTCTAAATATTAATTAAATTTCATACTTGCGCTATTTTTTATATTGTAACGGTCGAACTAGTCCTACCACTTCGGAAAATATGCTACCTATGAATCCGGCCGTGCTCAGGGAAAATGAGGGGTGTTCTTTCTTCCTTATAGGTAGACTAAACCATTAACAAACTAATTTAATTAAGGTAGCAGAAAATAAATTTTCTAAGTCGATCACACAAACAAAAATAATTTAAATTAAAAAAAAACAAGGTAGAAAAAAAAAAAAAAACCGAAATATGCGTAGGAGTTCATGTTGAGGACAAAGATAGAATTAGCCCTCTGTCTCTACCCACCCTACCATGCTATTTTTACTCTCATATTCTCTAAATAGCCCAACAATAACCCGACATTAATGTACCTAAACTTTTCGTGGAATTATTAACAATTTAGTAAATCATTGTGAATCAAAAGAACATTTATTCATTCAAAAGATACCTTATTTATAATAGAAAACATAATAAGTTTAGGGAATTAAAAAAAATATGAAACAAAATTGAATAATAAAATGAATGAAAAATTAATAATAATAATGTTGCAAAAACAAACAATATAGAAATGAAAGCAATAATTAAATTTCAAATTTTTGTTATATATGTATGTAGTATATGTATGTTAATCAAATTTTTTTTTCCATTCTTGTTCAATTTATATTTTAATAGTTAACATTGTGCAGTAATAGTGCTGGACTTCAATAAAAAAATAATAGTTCTTATAAATTTTCACTTACCAAACAAAATCCATCGAAGATCTCAGCGCTGTTATCTCGAAGTAAGTTAGGTTTTATGATAGTTACGTAGGATACAAAGTTATTAAAATGTATGAACAAAAATGTATATTCTTAGAGCAGGGTGCATGTATTTATATAGGATTTAGAGTTTATGTATATATGCTGCGTAATTGATAAAATAAATAAGTGGTTATGTGTGTAGGGTATGTGCAAACATGTTGGGTTTTAAAATTTGAAATTTTTACATATATATAAAGATTTCTTATTTGTGTATTTCTCTTTAAAAAAAAAAAAACTAACCGCGGACTTTCTACGTTTTGTTAATTAATGTTACGTTAAGATAATAATTTAACTTTAACGTTAGATTACAAATTAATTTTAGTTTTTAACGTGACATACTTATATATTTTTTTTTTTTTTTTTTTTTTAGATATGTCTATTCTCAGTTATGACTAACAATAAAGTTTGTTTCCATAACCGAAATGTAAAACCCGTATGCCAATGTAGGCTAGCAAAACCAACAAAGGAAGTTTAATGTTTTATAAGACAAATATTATTATTCCGCAATTCTAATCCTTATGCTGTTTATATGCACTTGGTGTAGGGTAACCCGTTTTAACTATCGTATTCTTAACCCCAACACACATCCACCACGAAAGTAATAGTTTAAAAACTGAAACGATTTGGATTATCTTGGTAATCACACAATTGTCCAGAAGTTTGATCCTCTATACAGGATTTGAGCTTTCCTTCAAAGAAAGAATTTTCAATGGAATTTTTCCCCTTCTTGAACAATCTACATTCACAAAACAAAGTTACCGCACAATTTAGTACGAAATTTCAAAAATGTTAACTTAAAACAGTGACCTTACCTTCTTGCCAATTATTTCTCAAATCTTCAATTTAAATTTTTGTCCCTTCTTTAAAGGAAATTATCCGAGCAATCAAATTTAGCAAACAAAAAAAATTGTTTGCGCACTTAACTTTTCAAAACACACACTATAAATGAATTTTAAATGAAAATTTTTGACAGAATTTTCCTTTCTTTTTTTTTTCCCCTTAAATAATATTATAAAGTAATTAAAAGCAAGTAGAAATTTTCAGAGTAGAGGGAAAAAAAAAAAAAATATCCATTTTGAGACCTCACAATATTTAATAAACATATTATTAATTTTTCTTAACCAAAAAGAAAATTAAAATTTTCAAATCTTCATCGCGGTTGGTGCGTGAACTTTTTTGATCTTAGCGAAAAAATAAATATACGTTCCCTTATAGTTGTTTGTGCTCTATCGGACTGTGCTATGCCAATTTTGATATTTTAAAAATTGTTAAAAAGTTATGCGATATTCGATGGTAGCAGACTTTTGATTTTTATTGCACGACGAAAAGAAAGTGAAATGTGTTGGCAACATTGTACAATGCTGTTTATCCTATTCCTATAGTCTATGTTCACCTTTTTATTGAATGAATGAAACCATTGTGCGACTTATTGCATAATATAGGACAAAATTGAAATAATACGGCGAATATCATATACAATAATATTACAAGTGTATGGGCCGCTGAAGAACCGTGCTTGGTAGCCATTATATTTCTAAAATACACTAATTTTAGGGAATTTTTGGCTGTTTTTTTTTTTTTTGGGGTATTCTGGGATTCGTTTTGTAAGTTTAATAAAATTTTGAGCTGGTTTGTGTTAAGCATTAAAACATGTACATATTTACTTGAAAAATTTCATTTAATAATATTAGCTAACAAAGATTTTATTAGATAAACAAAAATTTTTATTGTTTACAAAAACTCATAAAACAATTTTTTGCAGTTTCTACAACGAATTTAAAAATTATATTAGTTTATGAAATCTAGACACAATTCCCAACCCTTTGATGTATAAAATGTCTACTTTGTAATAACACTTTTTATCATTTTATTATATGAAGTAATATTTTTTATGTAGATATCACTTTTTTTTACCTAAAAAAAACGTCTGTGTTAGATAGAACAAAACAACATTTATGAAAAAAAAAAAGTTTTGGGAATTTTTTTTTTCAAATTTAAATGACAGATGACCCTTCCGTCAGTGAACACGTTTCTATAAAAAAAAATTTTTTGAAAACTTTCAGATAGCACTATTTGAAAAATAACCCTCGATATGTAAGTATGTTTTTTTTAAATATATCAAAATATTAAGCAAAGCAAAAAAAACTTCTTGAACAATTAATATGGCTTTCTAATGCGTACTGTTTTATACTTTTTTAAAATTTAAGACTAAAATTTGATTTAACGAATGAATAGCTTTGTGTCAAATATCTTAATGTCCCCCTATAAAGATAAAAATAAACTGGAAATTTAAATTTCTAACTGACGTCAGGTATTATGTCCCGTTATTAAAAGAATATGACCACTTATGGAGCATTCCATGGCAAAAGGGAAATCTGAAAAATTTCGGCATCATCACCTCCGATTTCAATGAAATTCAACACAAATGTCATACACTATAAGAGTATAATTAAACAAAAAAATATTGACCCCAGATTGTTTTGGATCCTGAAATATGACGTCATGAAAGTTGTAAACAATTTTAAAAAATCACAAAAGTCTCCTTACAAAAGGGGATAGAACTTTTGAACTATGCAAGATAATTTAATTTCGGTATTGTTTTAAAGGTGAAAGTGCACCCTTTATGCATATGGTGTTTGTTTAGGAAAAGGTCAAAGCTAATTTTTTTGGTAATTTTATGTTCGTAAATTTTTTATATAGTCTTGAAAGTACATGTCGCTCATTTGCTGCAACGTCGTCATAATTCAAGAAAATAGAATGACTTGATAGGGATAAAATGATGAGCCAAACGATCGTGTTGTCGTCGCATCAACCAAGAGGTTTACTAATTTGGCTTTGTAATAAATTTATGAAAACTGTGTGATTAATGTGTCATCCATGGAAATATTTAAAAAAAATTGTGACCGCTTCACCGTGGGACAATATCAATGCGACAAGTGGAATTTTAAACTTCTAATTTATTAAACCTAATGAAAGAGTTGTGGAGTGTAGAAAACATGGCTTATCCGTAGATAAAATTGTATTAACCCTGCGGGAAATTTGTGTCAATTGGTCCAACAGACTTGTCCTGGGAGTTGTGAAAATAGAACAGGTACACAAAGAAAAAACTCATGACCAGTGAAAGGAGAACCAATCATGTAACTGGTTTATGAAGAACAAAAAGGTAGAAAAAGTAATGAATTACAGTACAGTCTTCGCCGCTAGTGTGACACCTTTTTAGGGACTTTCTAAAATTTGGTTCTTGAATTAAATTCTAGTACTTGTCTTATTAAAAAAATATTGCATTGAATTGAAATAATATTACATTATAATAACTGACACTAAGCACGTTCATTGAGAATAGATGTGTGACTGATCAAATGGTTGCAATTGACCCCCTCCAATGACAACTCCATGTAAAAGTGATAGGTCTTATTCATAGAAAGTTCTAAAACTAGTACCGGTCTCTACCACCAAAGACCTATCACGGTACTACTTTGGTGTCAGTTCTCTTCCCTCTAGGGCAACAATTGATTCCTGTTTACTGTATGGATACAACTTTAACTATGTCCCGTTTTTTTATTTTACCAGCAGCAAGATTTGTTTCTATTAAGTTACAATTTGCCTTAAAAGGCCGAAGCACATAGAATCCGCTGTACTTTATATGTCGTTTTTTCATATGACAACTAAGTGGTTATACCGCTTTTCTTAAAGTCGTTTCACCAATGTTGTCCGGGCAAAGTTTATGTCCTGACAACATTTTTAAGCCAAATATCACTGCATAATAAATTATGCAGAATCGGTCGGTTTCCTACACTCAAAAGAAAAATCAATCCATCCGTATTCATATCAATCCGATGCGCTATTAATAGTACAATGAGCACAAATTTTCTGGAATCATGTTCCGAAACATTGATGCATGTACGGATTTTCAATCGCGAAATTCTTTACTTATCCATATTCAATACCGAATTCGTACTTGAAATAATCGGAAAATGAGACATCGTGATTGCGGATAGGTATGAAACGTTTTTCCAAATAAAAAAAGTTATAAACTGTAAATTTGTATGTAATTAATGTTTTAAATTTGTTGATATTTTGCATACAAATTTTTACTATCATTATTTTTAATAATCTAAAAAAAAAAATACATAATAATCTTGCCTGCTAAATCGTTTTTTTGCTCTCCTGAAAAAAAAATTATTTTGTAACTTAAAACGTTATTCCCGGCTGTCCTTCAATTATAAAGTTGATTTAATCCCGAATTCGTACTTGAAATAAACCAAAAGTGACATTCGAAGGAGAATTTTATTAAGATTGATTTACTAGCCCGTTTTACACCTTACATAATTTCAATTATAAAACACCAGCATCATTCCCGATATGGTTTTTACCTTAAAAATTTGTGTGTACATAAAGAACTGAAAATATAAACTTAATGAGAAGCAAGAGTTCTCAACTTTACTTTTTAAACATGAAAATAAAGTTTGTTTCGTCTTGTTCTGTTATTTTTGTTGTTTCTATACACAGCAATTAAATCATTTTTTAACTACTTGTATGGTGTTGTTGTAGTGTCTGCAAGTTACATCAGATTAAAATGCTTTCTTTGTAATTTTACTCTAAGAGTGGCCCACTACCAATGAAAATTTCAATCTTTTTTTACTTTGTTAAAGAATTTTGTATGTACTTATTTTAAGAAATTCGAATTTCGTTAAGGATTGTTTTATGTACGTTTAAAGGTGGAAGTACATAACACGCGTTACAAAAGCCATTCCTGTCAGCTGTTTTTTATTTGTTTACTTATTTGTGCATTAAAAACGGGGCCGAAAGTTTATCAAGATTTTGTTATTTTATTGAATTTATTCTTTTCATATAAATATTATTCAATAAGTTTTTCTTTTATGATTCACAAATTTGTTAAATAATTCTTTTTTTTATTGTCAGCTGATTACTTGTCAAAAATACACAACGCGTTAAAAAGTTCAAAGTTAACCAACTTTCTGGCGCAAACGCGTCAAAATATTTTGCATGTAGGTTGATCTATGAAGAAACAATAGTTTAACTTTTTTTGACAGAAGACGTCAGAGCGCGCGCGCACTAACGCGTGTTATGTATATTCTACCTTTAGTGTTATTCGTACTTGAGTTTTTGAGTACGACTCGTACTTAAAGGTAATATAAAAAACTTAATTTATCGCGAGTGTTTTTCTTTCTGTGTAAAAGTTAGAGATCTGCTTTTCCCTTTTAAAAGTTTGTCAGAAACGCCTACTATAATAGCCTTTTTACATTGATCAACATCTAACATCTACCATTACTTTGCCACCATTTGCGAAGATGTTAACATCTTTCCATAAGAAATACATAGGGCTAAAAACCAACATCTTTCAACATCCCTATCTCATTTGATTCCATTCTACATCTTTCGATTATTTTAGTGTCATCACTAGAAAAGTGGCAATAAGTTCTATTATTATTGTGGCATCACTGACAAAAAGAAGTTTGTTTTGAAAGCAGCGTTACCATTTCTTAAGTTTAATCTTTTATTGCAATGTCTTTTTTATATTTTTAAACAAATTGAACTTCAAATACATTTTTAAGTTTTCTTTTTAAATTTTGGCACTTTTGTGAGAAAAAAACATTTTTAATTAAAAAAAATTTTTTTTTTCAAAAATGGTGACATTTTTGTTTGATGGTAGATGTTAGATGTGAACAATGTATACGATGTTAGATGTTGATCATTGTAAAAAGCCTATTAAAGTATGATTTGGAAATGTACCAAGTTTTGTAGAGATTACTGTAGTTTTTAAGTAAAAATGGCTTTATTTGATGTTTTAATTTATCTTTATTACACTAAACACTTCAACCAAATCTCATAACATTTATTGGCATGTTTTGCTTGACTATTTTAATTTAATGTCATTTAAGTAAGTACGTGTATTATTTACATTTTTATTACTAACATTTTAGTTCTCCCCATCTTAAAATATTTGCTTTCGGTTCAGGGTTTTTATTTGTTTTTTTTTTCTAAATTCGTCTTATCTGTAAAAGTTGTTTTTATTGGGCTCCTAAAATGTGTGAAAAGTACATATGGATGGCTGACTTTATGGCTGGTTTCTTGTTTCGTTGGCTGCCGAACAAGCTGGCAGTTTATGTTCGATTTTTTTTTACACCCGGTAGATAAGAAATACCAAAAAAAATATATAATTTTTTTGTTTTGTTTTCAGTTTAAGTTCATAGACTTAATGTGTTTTTTAAGATAAACAAATGACGGCATTTATTTCTTATTTACTTAAAGACGGGCAATAAAGAGTCCTAAATGGAGAGCGGATAAGTAAAAATGAGGTTATGCGACAAAATTTCTGAAATGTTAAAAATACTTTCAAAATAGTTGGGTTGTTGAGACTCTTCTCCTTTTACAGAAGGGTTTAAAGTAGTGGTAACCAAAAATATTTTACAGCTGTATTGGTAAGATAATTTCAAACAGCAGTGCCACGAAAAAGAAAGCCCAAAGATTTTCATTTAAGTTTTATCACAAAAAGCTTTTTGGTTGTAAAAATATCTATCAGGAATAAAAATTGGGAATTAAGCACGAATAAAAAAATATTTTAAATTCGAATTTTGTATTCCCAAAAATTACTTTGATAGTGTCTCTTAATAAATCATAGAATATTTTTAAAGTTTTATCATTTATTAAACGCATTGTAATTGAACAAATATCAACGCCACTACCTCAAATGTGCACTCTCAGCTACGACTTAATTAAAGAGCATAAACAGAATGAGGTGTGACTTCTAAACATTTTTTTTTAGAGAAATGGGCACTAGGGTGGCTTGAAAAAAAAGTTTAATCAGTCACCCCCTAGGCTTAAAAATAAGTTGAAAACAATTCCAGAAATATTTTTTAAAATTTTTTCCACTCGTCTGAATACGGCCCTTTTTAGTTTATTGTACACTGCGTGTACATTTGTTGTCCATTAATAACATATTGCATATCGTTATTCATGACTTATCTATGGCTTAATTTTTGGCTGTTTATGCCAACTCGGGTCCTTCCCCTCTAATATCCAATTTTTGCACGTGGCATCAAGGCCCTTCTAAAACGTCTAGCTTTTAAAGGCGGCACTAAATATAACCAGTGTTCTAAAATAAACGGAACATTATTTAGCGTTCGGCTCACACACCCAGAAACGATATCTATTTGTTAAGTGTTTGTGTAGACGAACACAACCCATAATACCGTTCGTAACTACTTTTTAAGAAAGAGCCGAACATTATATCGTGTTCTGTGTTTCGTTAAAAACAGAACAACGGTATTGATGCCAGTGTCCTAAAATAAACACTAAATAACGCTCCTTAGTGTTCGGTTCGGTAGATTTGTGGAAAACACTTACGCTAATAGTGTTTGTGTAGAAAATCATTAAAAGAAACAACGTTTCCCCGTTTGTCATCTTTCGAACACAAAAACAATACTATTCTTATCCAACTCCAAAAAAAATTAGAACTTTCGGTTTTATTTTAAAAACCACAAACTTCATTGTGTTCGGTTCAGCTCATTAATGTTCGTCCCTTTCGGTTGGTAAAAAATACCAAAAATTTTTTTCAAAAACAAAATACTCATAGGAAAAAAATAAAAAGCCAGCAGAATAAGTTTACACAAACAAAACATATGCACAGTACACACACAAGCTGTTCGTGCTACGGTCGATGCTAAAATTCTTTTTTTGTTAATTTTTTATCAATGTAAAAAACAAAACATTATAGAACACAAAAATGTAATGTTTGTCTACAGTATCACTACAATTGTTCTGTATTTATTTTATGTTCGGCTCTTTCCTGAAAATAGTTACGAACGGTATTAAGGGTTGTGTTTGTCTACACAATCACTAAAACAAACGCTTAATAATGTTCTGCTTATTTTTGTACACTGCTTGATAGTGATGTTTTAACGTTCTATAATATTCATTTTTTTAAAATTGATAAAGAAATGAACAAACAAAAAATTTTAGCAACGACCGCAGCACGAACAGCTTGTGTGTGTATATGTTTTGTTTGTGTAAAATTATTTTGCTGGCTTTTGATTGTTTTTCGTATGTTTTTTAAAAAACGATTGGTATTTTTACCAGCCAAAAGGGCACTAATGGGCTGAAGCGAAAACAATGAAGTTTTTGGTTAAAAAAAAACCGAACGAAATTAAATGTTCTCATCTTTTTGTTGAGTTGGATACGAACAGTATTATTTTTGTACTCGAAGATGACAAACAGGGAAAAGTTATTTTTTTAATGATTTACTACACAAACAATAAGCGTATGTGTTTTCCATAAATCTTCCGATCCGAACACTAAGGAGCAATTTTTTCGAACACTGAATATAACAAACAATAAATGCTGTTTTTTTGGACGCGGCAAAAAAATGGTTTTAAAGTTCTGGAAACTCCGTTCGACCAAATTAAATGTTGTGTTTGTGGTAAAATAATGGGGCGTACTTTTGGGTACACCCAGGGAAAAAACATGTTTAAATATGGCCACCTCCAACAAAACTATTTTTAAAGAAATTTTTAAACATATAATGATTCAAATTACAATATAATTGCCACCGGCAACCATATTATGGTTGAATTAGTCCTCCATCAAGAAGCCACAACCATATCATGGTTTCCTCCGAACATGTTATGGTCAAAAATAACTAAAACAAGTTTAACACTTATAATAGCATGGTTGGTTTTCAACAATAGAATGTTGCTCTTGGAAAAGACGAAAATACTATTGTTAATTTTAAAACAAATTATTGTATTTTTTTTTTGCCATAACATGTTTAGAGGCAACCATAATATGGTTGTGGCTTCTTGATTGAGGACTATTTCAATCATAATATGGTTGAAGGTGACAATAATATATTTCTTTAAAAATAGTTTTGTTGGAGGTGACCATATTTAAACATGTTTTTCTCTGCGTGTAGTGGCATAAACATAATTACATTAATAGCTAGATTTATAAAGTTTTAGGAGGACTTTCTTGAAACGCCCAGAATTGTTTGTAAAATTAGAAAGTTACCAGTTTTGATAGACAACGCAGTGTACAATAAAATAAAAGGGTGGTATCCAGAGACGTGTTATTAAACTAAAAAATTATTTCTGGAATTTTTTTTCGTCTAATATTTAATTCTAGGGGTTCGATGGCTCAATTTTTTTTTTTTTTTGTTTTTGTATGTGGGCCGAACCACTTTAATTGGCACCCCCGGTTTAAGGAAAAATAATAAATTGAGAAAATTGCTACAAGTTAACTCGAATAGCGACTCATCAGTTAGAAGTAATAGACACTTTGGGCTTCTAAAATAAAACCGGGCTGTGCAGTACAAGCATATTTATTTCCCCTTCCAAGGCTGATATGGTACGATCTCGTCCCTGATTACAAAACTGTTCCCAATATAATTATGTTTGGAATTTACATACGAATGACTTTACTTTTTCAGTATGTTGGAAGTATCCCTTAACCTTTTTCGGCTTTTGGCCAGTTCTAGTTAGCGTTCATCTTCGCCAGACAAATCATTAAACATATTTAATTTTATTTTTTTAACTCGTTAAGAATAATATTTTATTTAAAATTCCAGCTAATGAAAATGTACTACTGTGAATAAAGCAAATCCGTAAAATTCACAATAGTGCTTTACTGCCCCCGTCCATTCTGTCAAACATTTGGTGCGAAAAATTTAAGTTTGGTGCTGAAAGGGGAAATACGAATAGAAAATTGGACTGCGTTTTTATTTTTTAAATTTTTTGTTTTGTTGTAGTTTTATTAAGGAAAAACTGGAAAACCACACACAAAGAGAAACGCATAAACAATGAAAGAATTTTTTAAGTGCAGTTTATTTTTAATATGAATAAAATTAAAAATTACTGTGATTGTATTTAATATGATTCAAATTCATTTAGTTAAATTTAAATTAACAAAACTAGGACCACGAGGGGAGTTAGAGGGCAATTTCTGCCTCTCCGAAACTATCCAACAGAATTTAATCAAATTTAAAACATAAATAGATCCCTACTTACATGTATACATTAGGTATACATTTTGTAAGAAATAGGACCACAAGGGAGGTAGGGGAAATATCTGTCTCTCCAAAACTATCTAACAGAATCGAATGAAATTTAAATGATATAGATCCCTATTTAAATAGGCACATAATCTATGAATATTTTACAAAATGGGATTACAAGAAGGGGGAACGTAGTAGCAGACGCCGGGTATCCGCTAGTTCTATATACATCTACACTGAAAGAATTTTCTTCGCAATACCAATGAATTTTGACATTAATCCCATGAAAAATTGCATTAAAAAGGAACCTATGCAGCCCTACGTTGAATCAATGAAACCTGTTTCATTTAATGTATTTAATGAAACATAACATTAGATCTATGAATATTATTCATTGGATGAATACTTTCAATAAAGTAAAAAAAAATTTTTTTCTTTATTTTATTTTATTTAAAAAAAAAAAAAAAAAAAAAAACTAGGACCACGAGGGGAGTTGGAGGGCAATTTCTGCCTCTCCAAAACTATCCAACAGAATTTAATCAAATTTAAAACATAAATAGATCCCTACTTACATGTATACATTAGGTATACATTTTGTAAGAAATAGGACCACAAGGGAGGTAGGGGGAAATATCTGTCTCTCCAAAACTATCTAACAGAATCGAATGAAATTTAAATGAAATAGATCCCTATTTAGATAGGCACATAATCTTTGAATGTTTTACAAAATGGGATTACAAGAAGGGGGAACGTAGTAGCAGACGCCGGGTATCCGCTAGTTCTAAATACATCTACACTGAAAGAATTTTCTTCGCAATACCAATGAATTTTGACATTAATCCCATGAAAAATTGCACTAAAAAGGAACCTATGCAGCCCTACGTTGAATCAATGAAACCTGTTTCATTTAATGTATTTAATGAAACATAACATTAGATCTATGAATATTATTCATTGGATGAATACTTTCAATAAAGTAAAAAAAAATTTTTTTCTTTATTTTATTTTATTTTTTATTTTTTTCTGTCTCTGGCGGGAATCGATCGCGCAACCTCGGTGCTGATAGACTAGCTCACTACCAGCTAGCCTACCGGGGCAGTGTAGTTTTTGAATAAAAAAAACTAGGTTATTTTCTCAATTAAGAGCGTAAATATGAGATTAAATTGTACATAAAAACAATAACAGCGTTGATTGAAAGTTTTTGTTTCATTACTATAATGACATTTTTCAGTGTCATAATGAAAATTTACATTTATGAAAGCATTATTGAAATATGTTGCTTTTATAAAAAAATTCATACATTTAATGGCATATTACATTAGATGTATGAAATAATGAAATCTCACATTTTTTGATTAACAATTAAACATTTTTTTAAGGAAACTATAATATGTATTAATTTATGAATATAGTGATGTTTGTATATTGTTTTTTTATGTTCCCAATCAAAATTTGTTGTTTAACTTTAACAAACTTAAGTTTTCATATATCCAATGAAAATTTTTAACGTAATTACGAAATCCAATGAAGCGATTTTAACGAAAATTCTTCATTATAACTATGAAATTCCATTTAGACAATGAAAATTTTCATTTACCCAAGGAAAATTTTTTTACTAAAAAGGTTCATTAAATATATGAAGCATTTTTCTTTCAGTGTAATATCTTAAAGATTATAATAGTGGTATTATTATAATCTTTATTATGTATCATTATTATTTGACCAATAGTCTCTTGAGTTAGGTAGGTTGAAATATCTCATATTATGTAAAATACCAATTATCTTTCGCAATTCTAAAACATTGAATGAACATCTTTTAAAGCAAATCGCAAAGCTTCCTCAATTATATAATTTTCCCATCTCTCAGATAATTGGTAACGACAAGGCTGATACGGAGTAACTAATGATTTGATATCATCAGGCAGAGAGCTATCGCCCTTTAACTCTACTTCCTGGCTGACGAATAACCCTGATTTTTTAGATATTTTTTTTCAAATGCAGAAGTTTTTGGATCGAGGAAAACATTTTGAAATTTTGAGGAAAGTAAATCAAATGACGTTGGACTTGATGGTAAGTCCTGTGAGTGCATTGATCACTGATTAGCTGCCGACACTTGTAACCTCGCAGTTGAGGAACTGGATGCAGTAGGATTTGATAATGAACTATTTCTGGAAACGCGCGATAGGATGAAGGTATCCGTCCTCAAATTTGGTACTAGGGTATTTGAGGTACAAAATTGTACGTGGCCAGGATACAGAAGGGTACTAGCCTTAGCAGGTATTTAGCGTGCAGCTACAGGAAAATGTATTGGGCTTGAGAACAGATTATCATCGTTCATAAATGCAATAAACGGGTCACAATCTGACTCTAACGATATTTTCCGATCCTTTCTCCGGATCAAAGTCATTATCAATCAGGACAACATTTTAATTTTTAGAGGAAACTATATTTGGAATTTAAATTTCATCATCACTATTTTTATCAGTGCAGTCATAAGGAAATTCTGCGCTGTTTAAAGAAATTTTACATATTTTATCATTTGTCATTTTGGATCTACCAATACGTCTGATCGCATTCATATTCATATCGTTACTTAAAACGCAAAAGGCCCTAACTAACCATAAATTAAAGATCGACTTTTTCATTGATTCTGATGTTTTGCATCAACACAAATGTCTACAAAACATTTTAGTATCTTTCGACCAAAATTTGCAATTGCATTAGCAAAAAAGAAAAGGCCCTAATTACAAAAGATTATATGGTAAACACTAAAAGGCCTAACTAAGAGTTGCCATAATGTGCAACATTGTCAATTGTCGAAGCAACTGGTTGGTTTTACAAGAAAAATAGAAGACAAATAAATTATAAATAGTTTAAGGCAATACTTATCCTGTAAAATTTTCAAAATGTTAGATAGGGCCTTTTGCATTTAAGGTGACGATATTTGAAATTATAATTAGTATAAAAAAAATTTGAGTAGCGAGCGAAAAGAACTTAAGTCAAATGACTAAACAAGAAGAACACACAATACAAACAGCCTACATAAAACAATAACAGCCAACATTCCTAATTTGTGTGGTGTGCGCAATGTGTCTTTTGAGATACAACCACTATATACGATTTTTTGACGAAAGTATAAATCAGACCGTATTGAAAATTTCTGTATGGTTTAAGAACACTATTTCAATCAACATATATTTTTCTGAAGTAAATTCGTGAACAAAATAATGCAAATAAAACTGGGTAAACTTAGCTTCATTTATAAAAGTACGAATTTTGAAATTTTGAATCAACGGCTCTGTAGTTTTCAGAAACGATCCATTTTTGATAAAAAAATTAATCCAGCATAAAAGAAAAAAGTGTTGTTAGTGGTAATCAGCAACATTTTTTTAATTTTTTAATAATTGTGCAAACAGCAGCAGTTTTATTGGTTGTATCTTTAAAGATACAATGCGCATTTAAGGGTTAAAGTTGAAATGTATGGACACGAATGCAGTTTCAAAAGAGCATAAAAGGAAGTTTCTGCAGTAAATGTTTCATAATATGAACGAGGACCAAATTGTAAAAATAAGAAAATTACTTTTGAAATGTTTGCTTTACAGTTGGTGGTTTTATGATGATGCATCTGTTAAAAAATTATTACTTTAAAACTACTCCAGAACGCACTCAGCTTCTGTCGATATACCGAAAATGTTAATACTTTAAGGAACTGGAAATTTTTTTTGTAATACGTGGATTTTATTCGATTTTTTTTCATTTGATTGTCTAACAAATTTTATTAGAAACAGTTTGATTGGTCTTGAAGATAATTGCATTTAAATGCCCGCCCTACTCGTAAATTGCAGCTACTGTCGCTCAAATTGATTGTTTTGACTCATCCACATTTGTCAGTTGCGATTTATAAACTTCATAATTAAAATTACCACACAAGAAAAAATCCGGTGGTGTTAGGTCAGGCGACCTGGGGGGCCAACGAAACGTTTAGTTTCTTGAGATGAGTCTGATAAGCTACTTATTGAAGCACTGAGGTTGCTTTGTATGACAGCAGCTACGTCAGCAATTATTTCCTCTGTTCGAAGGGAAGTGTTTCGATTATAAGGCCTTCTGTCCAGCTCTGAAAAATTATCTACTAGTATCATAATGGTCCATCTATCATCATTCTGTTTGAGCCAAAACTACAGACTCTAATGCGTGATTTTTAGTGTCCCAGTATTCCATTTTTATTAAATCTACACAGAAAAATTCTACAAAATTTTTCACCAATTAAAGCATTAAACAAAAATAATATCAGTTTTAATTAAAAATTTAATCAGATCAATTAAACGTATAATCAAGTGAATCAAAAGTTTAATTGATACAATTAATTTGTAAACTGTTGCATATTCAATTAATTAATAAATTTTTTTTTTTCATTATTTATTTACTAGCTGACCCGACAGACGTTGTCCTGTCCAAATTAGAAAAAATTTTTGTGTTCGATTTTTAAAATCCGTTAAAAAAAGGAAAAAAGTATTTTTAAATAAAAATTTTATTCATATACACAGAAAAAATTATCCACAAAATATTTTCAAATAAACTGTTGCTTTAAATTGTTCTTTACTATCTATAAATATTTTGTTTTTAGCAGCAATTGATCATTTTCAACGCATCATTGTTGGAAATTAAAATATGCTTGCTGCTTGTGCATTATAATTCGTAAAAATTAAATATATTTGTTTTGGTAAATATTTATATTTACAAAAAATTTTTTGGATAAAATATTGGAAAATGTTTTACTGAATTTACGAATTTCTTCATAGGACCTAAATTAAACAAAAATTTGTTTGATTGTGCGAATTGGGGTATGTTTGATTTACATTTGATTTGAAAATACATATGTATGTGCTGTGAATCTTATAGTATTCTTTTTACATTTTAATTGATAGATCCATATTCAGGTAACCAGTAAAAAAAAATAAAACTTATTCGATTGCTTTGCAAGGATATGTTCATTGCAATGCTTTGTGATATACGACATTTTTTGTTTGGTTGTCTGGTGCGTAAACAAATAATGCTAATGGACTTCCGACGCGGGAACAGGCGACATATAATTGACCATGCGAGAAGCATGGATTCTCAAGGTTAATGCCGCAAACACGCAATGACTGCCCTTGAGATTTGTTGATTGTCATTGCATATGCAAGCCTTACTGGAAACTGCAAGCGCTTAAAATCGAATGGCATGTCGGTTGGAATCATTGGGATCCGAGGTATCAAAACATTTTCTCCTTTGTACTTTCCTTTAAGTATTGTTGCTTCGATGACGTTATTCATCAACTTTTTTATCGTAAGTCGGGTGCCATTACAAAGACGTGGTTGGTTTATATTTCGTAACATTATGATTACCGATCCAACTTTTAGTCGGAGAATATGAGGCGGTAATCCGGGTAATTCCAGGGAGTTTAAAAATTCGATTGGATAGTTGACGACATCGTTCTGAGAAGAAACGGAATCCACCGATTTGTACATCTTCAATTCGCCAGCGATTTCACTTTGAATCTTAAAATTCAATTCGTCGACATCAACGTTTTTCGCAGCCAATATAGCACGTTCGCTCAACCAATCATGATTTCTGTAATTTTGTGTAATGTTTGGAAACACCTTTCGGATGAGTTCGGACTTTGATTCGGTGAACTGGCAGAAATCGACGGGAAATTGAATACAGCCGGTCGAAATATCCACCGCGATTTTGCCGTTTCCTATGTCCAGCAATTGTTTGGAAAATACGTCTCGAGATTGATCGTTCTGCAGCTCGACACGCATGTTCAGAGTCAGTTTGAGTTTCCTGACGTATTTCCACAAAGCAGCCGACTTCAAACATGCATTAAGTTCATCGGCTGGCGTTGATCGTGGTATCACTGGCAGCGTTTGCCGAAAATCACCTGCCAACAGAATCATCGCACCTCCAAATCGGCTTTGATTGTTTCGTAAATCTTGCAACGTTTTGTCTAATGCCTCCAAAGATTTTTTATGCGCCATTGTACATTCATCCCAAACGATCAGTTTGCTTTGCTGCAAAACTTTGGCCATCGAACTGTTCTTCGATATGTTGCATGTTGGATTTTCATTGGTTTGCATATAAATTTAAAATTAAAAAGAAAGTCCAACTGTTAAATTAAAAAATTTAAATATCATAAGCATTTTCTTAAACTTACAGAAAACTTAAATGGGATTGCTGCGAATATTTGAAAGAGAAATTAGCCAAATCGGTGCAACTGTTTTCCGATTTTAGATAAAACGAAAAAAGTGGGCGTAAAAGCAGGCGTGGCAAATTTTTTTTTCGATGAAAACTTAAAATGGATTACTACTAACATTTGAAAGAAAAATTAGTCAAATCGATGGAGCCGTTTTCTGATTTTAGGTAAATCGAAAAAAGTGGGCGTGAAAGTGGGCGGGGAACAATTTTCTTTCCGTGTAAACCTAAGTTGGACCATGGCGATCACGTTAAAGAAAAAATCGTCCAAATCGGTCAAGCCATCCTCAAGTTATGTGCTTAATAGAAAAAGTGGGCGTAAAAGTAGGCGTGGTAAATTTTTCTTTCGATGGAAACTTAAAATGCATTGATACGAACATTTGAAAGAAAAATTAGTCAAATCGATGGAGCCGTTTTTTGATTTTAGGTAAATCGAAAAAAGTGGGCGTGAAAGTGGGCGTGGCAAAATTTTCTTTCCGTAAAAACCTAAGTTGGACCATGACGATCATTAGAAAAAAAAACTGTCCAAATCGGTCCAGCCGTTCTCAACTGATGCAATTACCAACGAACAACATTGATTTTTATTTATATAGATTGAATCTGCATATATTAAATATGAACTAACAAAAATTAATCAAATCTTAACCTAATGCTTTATTTTATGTCCTACCAGTGCCAGACAAAAATTTTCTTCATCACGGGTTCTGTTCACATATGTATGTAGGTGTTTATCGCTCATCTTAATGGGTAAGTGCTGCAGTGTCTCTTCTTCTTAAGCGAGAGTGACCGCTATCATTTAAAATATTTCGAGCTAGTGGATTTGGGTGCAACTCTGGCCTTTTCAAATATTTTACCGCATACTTCGTAATAATAGTCCTTACCAGTGGCACATTGAGATCCTTGTGGATATTTGAATTTTTAACATACCAAGGGGCAGCTGTAATTATTCGAAGAAGATTATTTTGGCGCCTTTGAATTTTTTCGATTTTAGAGGCCGAGGCAGTGCCCCATAGCTGAATACCACAGCACCAGATAGGCTTAAAGATAGAGTTGTAAAGTAGAAGCTTGCAATCGAGATTTTCTTCCAATAAGCCAATGAATTTGAATGGCTTTTAGTTTCATTTGAGTTAATTTTGCCTCTATATGGCTTTTCCACGTCTAGATGAATACCGAGATATTTTATATGCGAATTTTGAGGTTTTATTTGATTATTGATTTTAATAAGGGGACATGATTCCCGACGCAAGGTGAATGTTATATGTACGCATTTTTCCTCTATTGCTTTAACCATAGTTCGAATTGAAATATATGATCCTGTAGGTATCGAGATGGTTCTTGACTGTTTTCGTGCACGCTTAGAAAAGCTGTATCATCAGCAAATGTTGAAGTTTGGGTGTAGTTGTTTGTTGGCATATCCGAGGTATATATTAAGTATAAAAGTGGGCCCAGGATGCTTCCCTGAGGGACTCCAGCGTCAATTTGCTGAGGAGAGCTTCAATAATCACCTTCCTTAATAATAAACTTTCGACCGACTTAGTAGCTTTCTAACAGCTTGTGTGTGTTTACTGGTAAGTTTAGCTTCAATTTATGTAATAAGCGTTCATGCCAGACTTAACAAAAGCTTGAGAAACATCGATGAAGAGAGCGGAACAATATTTTCTTTCTTCAAAGGCTTTTCTTATTGCGTTTACTATACGATGGGTTTGCTCAATTGTGCTGTGTTCTCTTCTAAAGCCGAATTGGTGGTTAGGAATACATCTATTTCAGTGACGTCCAAAATTTAAATTGTGGTTGTATTGCTTTTTATTAGTATTAGTGAATAAAGAGACAAAAATTCTTAATAAAAATACAAAAAATATGTAAGCATCCGCCACATGTGCACTCGTCGCTTGGTAATCGACGACTGAATTGTGCACTCCCGTGGACTAAATGAAAGAGCGTAAGAATGCGTGTGAAGAATGTGTGTGAATTTATTTCCACAATTGTGGTATGGGTTGGACACCAATGATCTATTTTCATTTAAAATTGGGGTTAATTTTGACGCAAACAGTTTTTGTGTGATCCTAGTTTAGGTATCATGGTGACTAAGGAAACTTTCCACTTTTGGGGATAGTATTCAAGGCGTAAAATAGCATTTAAAATTAAAAGAATAATTTTCTTTGCTATGCTGGTCAGCTCCAAAAGCATTTTGTTGCTGATCGTATCAAAACCAGGAGCCTTCTTGGGGTTTAAATCACTAATAGCCTTTTCGATTTCTCTTATCTTAAATCTTAGGGGAACAGCTGCTCTAGTGGTCACTCGACCGCAATATCGTGAGATATTTTTGGGGTAAATACGTTTTTAAATGATTGCCCAACTTCCATTCAAGTTTCTTAATGGTGGTTTAGAGACAACTGGCCTATTGAGATTTCTAGCTGCACGCCATAATGAGTAGTCTGATTGTGGGGTTACATCAAGTTACTTAATATATTTTTCCAGAGAAGCCGTTTTCTGAGTCTGCAATAACTTTCTTAGTCTTTTTGTACACTCTTTAAGTAAGTTCTTAAGTTAAGGGGATCTGTACAATTGCCACTCTCTTCGAGCCCTCCTTTTTTCAGACAAGAGACGCTCGACATCTGTGGAATATATTTTAAAAGTTTTTGTTTTTTTGGGGGCAATATTGGAATGTCGAACAGCTAGTTTCAGAAAACAATCAAAATTGTCAATAGAGCGATCTACGTACTCCGGTGTACTGAGCGGAATTTTAATTAATATCACAAATTTTTTAATTGAAATAAATTTATATTTTTTTTTCTGTGTTTTCAAACTCAATATAAAAAAAATTTCTATGAAATACAAACGAAAAAATGTTGATAGAGTTGTACTCTGTTTATATACGAAAAACATGCGAAATGTTTCTAGCAACATTTTTATTTTTCGTGCGAAACAAGTGCAGCTCCTTTTATTTCGCACGGAATTTTAAGCAATAACTAATCATTTTTTGTAATTTTTTATTTTGTTTTTGTAAAGTGGAGTTTATAACAAGCGTTTCAGAAATAAAAATGTAGAAAAGTGCAAAAATTAACAATCAAATGAAATTTTTTTGGTTTTTACTATAGAGAAATAATTAAAATAAAATTGTTTTACTTCTTTTAATGACATTTTTCAAAACACATGGTTTTGTCATAGATGGGGGTAGTGCACTTGTTTAAAATTATTGTAATAATTTTGTTAATGTTAAGTGATGAACTAAAAATTTTCAATCTTACTACACATAAGTGACTATAATGTTAAAACATTTTGTGATAAAAAAATAGTTTGATTTAAAATCAAGCAATCATCAGTTTATTGCAATTTTTTTTTTCTTCACTTGTTTGACTAAAAATTTTGCACACAATTTAAAATACAAAACTTGTGTTTGCATGATTCAATCCAAGAATTATTCCGTTATTGACAGAATTTCATTTAGTTTAATTTTCTATGATTAGGCATATTATCGGAAAAATCAAAAATGCAAGTACAAAATTAAATTTTTTTAAATTTTAGTGATGTTATGTTTGCGTACATTTTTTTGATTGCAAGGTACAAATTTGTAAAAAATAATTTATTGCCGTTTTATTTAGTGAGAGTGATTTAAGTCAACCTTTATTGTACTACCCCCATCTATGGTTTTTGCTTACATTCAAAAATAATGTTGCATACTTGCAGGATAGATAACATTGATACAAGACAAAATTTTCGTGTGAAATAATCAATGTTGCTCAACATTTTTCGCAGGTTCGAACAGAGTACTAGGCTTAAGGAACAAAAAAATACAAAAAAAGTTTTCAAGTTTTCTTTTAGTAGCGCCTTTCATCGGCCACCTTTTATTTACTTTAAACAAAAAATATCAGTATCTGACGAGTCGCGTCTTGAATGTTTGCTAAAAACTTTTTTTTAGTTAACTTTTCGTAAAGATTCTTCACCCTTTTCTAAACAAATAAAATTTATTATTATTATAAATTATATCACGCGCTTTTTAATGAACTCATTCGTTGGTGAAAATAAAAAAAAAATCCAACGATTTAATAATATTAAAATTTAATTTTTACATTAACTTACCTTCCTAGACCATTTGTTGCTTTAACGAATCATTCCTGTAAAGAAAAAATGAAATAAGAAAAGTTAATTTTTGTTTACAGCTAATTAAAAAATTTTTTGTTAATTCAAAGCCTTAACTTTTTTAAACCTTTTTGTTTATTATGTAGTATTTAAAAAATCTTGTAGAAAAGTTTTAAAAGTTTGTATAAACTTTAACAAGCTCATTAAAAAGAATTGAATTAGCTTTATTTAACCTTTGCCATTTTTTTTTTCAAATATGCCGTTTATGGCTTTTTTCCCAAGAACTTGAAAATATACGTCACGAGTACAAGACGCAATATTGATATTTAAGTTTTGGTTTTACGATTTCTGCTAAAAATTATTAAATTGCCTGTAGCTTTTTTTGCTTCTCACCTTTTATTAACACACGAGTGCAAAGATGTCCTGGCAAAACATTGGCGAAAGCTGAGGAAGCTCACTGTCAATTTTTAAGTCGGTAAAAGAAGTAATTTATGTTACAACCCTGACTAACGGCCCAACTATAATATGCCTTAGTTGGCTTAAGCAACTGTGCGAATAACTGTTAAGCATAGCTGTCAAGCCATATTGAGCTTAAGGATACGTTTTTGTTAAGTTTTATGAATTTGTCATTTTCTTAAGCAAAAACGATTCCGTACGGAATTAAATGAACTTTCCTTTGACAATCATTTTCGCATTTAAAGGAATAAGTTAACAGGTTTAAGTATGTATTTCCGCCTTTTGGCTTATCAAAAAATTTAGATTCTTGAGCAGTTAATCTGAGTACAGGTGGAAACACGACGCTACGAACGTGTTAATGGATGTTTTAATATTATAATTGGCAACTTGGGGTACCCTTAAATGATCTGTAGTTTGCTTATATCGAAAGATCCCTTTACAGTAATAATCAAATAGACCTTTGGAAGTTATTTGAGTCCATATAGAGTACCTTACTGTAATAATTATGGATCTAAAAAGCAAGGAGAAAGTATTCATAGACTACTGGTTGTGTTAGTGGGTCACTGGAAATTTAAAAAAAAATCGGATTAATTAATTCTGTACAAATTATTTTTAAACTCATTTAAATATTTTATTCTAGGAAAATAAATTTCTAAATGTCTCATTTAAAAAAAAAATATATTAAAATTGAAGAAAACATTTGTGTATTTAAAAAATTTTTTATTTTTTCTACAACGCCTAACTTAAGATGATGACATTAACTTCCTCATGGAATTAAAAATAAAAACACACACTCAGTCTTGTCTCTAGTACTCAAAAATAAAAAGCTGTTTTAATCATTTTCTGCTGTATATTTTATGACATGTTTAACTTTGATGTAAAACAGAGAAAGTGCCAACTTTATAGACCATAAAAATGTCTTCTTACCTTTGTGGCATTTTATTAAATTTAATTAAATTTAATTTATTAAATAAAACAGATTTGTAGGTAGATACATTATGATGTAATTTATGTATTTATCTGTCTTATTATGTGGTGTTTCCTATGAAAACATGTTATTGTTTTACCATTCATTATAATAATGAAAAAGATATTTTTGACGGAAAGTAATACGGGGAGATCCATAACAAAAAGATCTTAGGTTCGCATATGATATCTGGCTTTTAACTTACAGCCTCTCAGCCCTTTAATAAAATCTTCAGAATATAACAGCGAACAAAGTTATTGCTGGTCTTAAAGTAGCTAAAATCAAAACAATCCAATCTAACTTGACGTACCTAGAATTTTTTAACATAAGCAATAATGAAATAAAAGATGTCAGACATGATACAATTAATTAAAAACGGCGGGTAGAGTGCAAGTACAAAATTAAATTTTTTTAAATTTTAGTGATGTTATGTTTGCGTACATTTTTTTGATTGCAAGGTACAAATTTGTAAAAAATAATTTATTGCCGTTTTATTTAGTGAGAGTGATTTAAGTCAACCTTTATTGTACTACCCCCATCTATGGTTTTTGCTTACATTCAAAAATAATGTTGCATACTTGCAGGATAGATAACATTGATACAAGACAAAATTTTCGTGTGAAATAATCAATGTTGCTCAACATTTTTCGCAGGTTCGAACAGAGTACTAGGCTTAAGGAACAAAAAAATACAAAAAAAGTTTTCAAGTTTTCTTTTAGTAGCGCCTTTCATCGGCCACCTTTTATTTACTTTAAACAAAAAATATCAGTATCTGACGAGTCGCGTCTTGAATGTTTGCTAAAAACTTTTTTTTAGTTAACTTTTCGTAAAGATTCTTCACCCTTTTCTAAACAAATAAAATTTATTATTATTATAAATTATATCACGCGCTTTTTAATGAACTCATTCGTTGGTGAAAATAAAAAAAAAATCCAACGATTTAATAATATTAAAATTTAATTTTTACATTAACTTACCTTCCTAGACCATTTGTTGCTTTAACGAATCATTCCTGTAAAGAAAAAATGAAATAAGAAAAGTTAATTTTTGTTTACAGCTAATTAAAAAATTTTTTGTTAATTCAAAGCCTTAACTTTTTTAAACCTTTTTGTTTATTATGTAGTATTTAAAAAATCTTGTAGAAAAGTTTTAAAAGTTTGTATAAACTTTAACAAGCTCATTAAAAAGAATTGAATTAGCTTTATTTAACCTTTGCCATTTTTTTTTTTCAAATATGCCGTTTATGGCTTTTTTCCCAAGAACTTGAAAATATACGTCACGAGTACAAGACGCAATATTGATATTTAAGTTTTGGTTTTACGATTTCTGCTAAAAATTATTAAATTGCCTGTAGCTTTTTTTGCTTCTCACCTTTTATTAACACACGAGTGCAAAGATGTCCTGGCAAAACATTGGCGAAAGCTGAGGAAGCTCACTGTCAATTTTTAAGTCGGTAAAAGAAGTAATTTATGTTACAACCCTGACTAACGGCCCAACTATAATATGCCTTAGTTGGCTTAAGCAACTGTGCGAATAACTGTTAAGCATAGCTGTCAAGCCATATTGAGCTTAAGGATACGTTTTTGTTAAGTTTTATGAATTTGTCATTTTCTTAAGCAAAAACGATTCCGTACGGAATTAAATGAACTTTCCTTTGACAATCATTTTCGCATTTAAAGGAATAAGTTAACAGGTTTAAGTATGTATTTCCGCCTTTTGGCTTATCAAAAAATTTAGATTCTTGAGCAGTTAATCTGAGTACAGGTGGAAACACGACGCTACGAACGTGTTAATGGATGTTTTAATATTATAATTGGCAACTTGGGGTACCCTTAAATGATCTGTAGTTTGCTTATATCGAAAGATCCCTTTACAGTAATAATCAAATAGACCTTTGGAAGTTATTTGAGTCCATATAGAGTACCTTACTGTAATAATTATGGATCTAAAAAGCAAGGAGAAAGTATTCATAGACTACTGGTTGTGTTAGTGGGTCACTGGAAATTTAAAAAAAAATCGGATTAATTAATTCTGTACAAATTATTTTTAAACTCATTTAAATATTTTATTCTAGGAAAATAAATTTCTAAATGTCTCATTTAAAAAAAAAATATATTAAAATTGAAGAAAACATTTGTGTATTTAAAAAATTTTTTATTTTTTCTACAACGCCTAACTTAAGATGATGACATTAACTTCCTCATGGAATTAAAAATAAAAACACACACTCAGTCTTGTCTCTAGTACTCAAAAATAAAAAGCTGTTTTAATCATTTTCTGCTGTATATTTTATGACATGTTTAACTTTGATGTAAAACAGAGAAAGTGCCAACTTTATAGACCATAAAAATGTCTTCTTACCTTTGTGGCATTTTATTAAATTTAATTAAATTTAATTTATTAAATAAAACAGATTTGTAGGTAGATACATTATGATGTAATTTATGTATTTATCTGTCTTATTATGTGGTGTTTCCTATGAAAACATGTTATTGTTTTACCATTCATTATAATAATGAAAAAGATATTTTTGACGGAAAGTAATACGGGGAGATCCATAACAAAAAGATCTTAGGTTCGCATATGATATCTGGCTTTTAACTTACAGCCTCTCAGCCCTTTAATAAAATCTTCAGAATATAACAGCGAACAAAGTTATTGCTGGTCTTTAAGTAGCTAAAATCAAAACAATCCAATCTAACTTGACGTACCTAGAATTTTTTAACATAAGCAATAATGAAATAAAAGATGTCAGACATGATATAATTAATTAAAAACGGCGGGTAGAGTGGGGACATTTACAACCGTAAACAGAAATCGGGACAAGCTTTCCGTCGTTTAACCCTAACCGTACTGACAACATTTTTGTACATAGACTCCCGATAAGGGTACCTGGGTATCCGTATATAACTTAAAGCATTTTGTATAGAATATGTAAATATTATCGTAGTTTTTGTTTTTGATTTAATCTAGAATTAATTAATTTTTATATCTGGGGGCAAATAACGGCATTCGATATCGATTGAAATTTCCATTTAAACTGAATTCAATTTTCGATCGATATCGAATGCCGTTATTTGCCCCCTGACCTTGTACTGTTATCATTGCATAAAATCAATCTTAGGAAACTAACATTTTGTGTAGCGTGGGGTAATTAGTTTGGTATGCGTGTTGCACATTGGCCGTTTAAAGCCCTCATATATTTAGCGATCCGTTAATTTCCTAAGGTTTATTTTAGGCAACGATATCAACGTTACATATAAAAATTTATTTATTCTAAATAAAATAAAAAACCAAAACCACTCTTATTTTTACATTTTTTATACCGAATGCTTTTATTTATGTACGGGTATCAAGGTACCCTTTTCGGGAGTGTAAGGATTATGTAACTTAAGGTGGCTCCATAGCCAATCCAAACAAATTAGAGAAGAATAAAATTATAAAAACCTTTAGAAAAAGTTTAGCGGCACTTGCGGCACCTCAACTTAATATCTTTTATTGCTTGAGAAATATTTCACTTTAAAGTTCGTTCGGGTATCGGTGTGCCCGTGTCACGAGGGTTATGGTTAAAAAACATTTGAAACTCGTCTTTTCTTTCAAAGCGCATGAAGCGTACAATATTTAACACGAATTTGAAGTTCACTGCTTACTTAATGACTGTGAAGCATTAAATACTGACTTATAAATGCCCATAATCTTTGGTGGTCGAAAAATCGATTACTGGCCGGAAGAACTACAATAGCATTATCACTTATTGGCAATCGGTTCAGAACATCTAAAAGGTATTATCATCTATCAGATAATAGTCGATTAGGTACAAGATATTGTTTTGTCAAAGCTCGCCAAATTGTTGATGTTCCCAATAATAATTGAATGCAGTTTATGCAAATTCATTAAGAGAAATACAATACGTATTGGATTTAAAATTTAGTGAAAATTTGTTCTTCAGTATTTTATATGGTGGCTCAAACTGTCCTATATGTACTGGATAATTAACGTGGCTGATCTCGATTGCTATATACATAGTTTTTTTTTTGACAATTTTTTCTTTTCATCTCATCTGTCTATTGAATAAGCGCGGGAATAACAGCGCTGTAGTCTATGTAATTATCAATAACTCCTCAGTCGAACCAATGGCTAATGTTAAGCGGTATTTACCAGCCGAAAACAATTCAGGAGTACAATCATGATATGCTGTTAGCTTTCATGATAATGGTGCTCTTTCACAAATGGATTTTCGACCCGAAGTCACAATACAGCGGGCTTAACATTTAGGATTTTATATGCTCCTAAGTCCCCCAAGGGTATCTGAAAACATTTAAAGGATATGCCATCTTGTTCTGTTACTTCCTCTGGGCAAATCGGGTAGTCGGCATAGTTCGAAATTGACATATTTCTTCAGATCGCGGCTGTTCAGAGACCTATCTGGTACCACGGTATTCATTTGCCCCTGGAATCGGTCTGACTATTGGTTTATACTCAAAGTCACGGCAAGGGAGAGAACGCACTATTTGTCACATAGTGGTGCTTATGTAAATCTTTTTTACTCATACTCCTTAAACTGCCATAATCAACATAATTATAAGACACATACTTTGTATATTTCCATGCAACAATACATATATTTACATAGACTTCGATTAAGATTTATAAGAAAAATATTATTTAATAAATTCTTATAAAATAAGCCTAAAGAAATGATCTTTAAAAAAAGAAAAATAAAATAATTGTTTTTACTGTTTTCGGCCATCGGTCGATTTTCCGACCAGTCAATCAATATAAGGAAAACTACAAATCGGGAGAAAAAATTTTGGAAAAAATATTCTTAATTGAAGTCTCAAAAGCAAAAATTCCTGCGTTTGATGGTAGCGGCCAATAATGGGTTAAAGCGTTTCCCCTTATAAACTCTTTATACCAACGAGACTCAATACTGAAACTACAACACAAAACATGTTTCAAATTAAGAAAAACATGTGTATGTATGCAAATATTTAATAATAGAAAAAAAATCATCTTTTGTCTATTTTATAAGCACACTTAAGCAAACATGATACTCTTATGTCACTTAGCATGCCTGTGTTTGCCATCAAGATCTACTCTAACTGATGAAATTATACATACAAAATATATGCTTAAGTTCCTGAGTAAATAAATCATTGCTTGTGTGTGCTTAAGTTTTTATTTGAGTTCTGGAACAAAAAAAGAAAATAAATAAAACTGCTGAACAAATCCAACAATAGTAAAGCCAATAATAATAATAGCTAAATACATATTCACACGTACAAACACTTTTTAAATACACCCTTGAAGATTATGCTTCATATAAATACCAACAAAAGAGAATAATACTTAAATGTCAGTACTCAGATTTTCATGTCAAACAACAATATATGGGGAATTTGATTTTTTTTTAATCATAATGAATACTTGATGATGGCAACAAATTTTAAGAGAATGAAGAAGACGATAAATCTACACAGGCAAGTTTCACAATGGCTAAAAAAAGAAGAATATAAAATCTGATTTAGCTAAAACAAAAGAGCAGCTATAAGTTTAAACTTTAGTTAAAATAAATTTTCTTTTGCTCTGTGAAAAATCATTTATTGCGGTGCTTGCGATGTAGTTATGTACCTTGCAATAAATTCTGGTAATCAGTTTCAGAAGTTGTGACATTAATATAAGTATTAGCCAAAGCCACCCCTCGTTCTGCCACATCATTTACTACTTGTAATTGTTGAACTTTTTTCTTTGCCTTTTGAAATGACTTGTTGGCTTTCCAATTCTGTGAATCTATTTTTAAAAAATCGATTGAAATATTGCAAGCTTCAAAAAAGTTAGACTGGCTTTTGAATTGAATTGTTGAATTTCTTTATTTCTAAAGTTTTCTTCTGTTAAAGTTACATTTGATACTTCATAATCGCTGCATGGAGTATCTGCCAGTTTTTTTTTTGTCATTAAGTGCTAAGTTTTGGTGTCGATACGTTCATCAATTCGAAGTTAAGTACCACTGATGTCCTAGAAAAGTTTTAAGCGAGGCTTTTGCAACTGCTTTATTAATAATTTTATAACTATCCAATTCCTTTAATGAGCTCAGATCATTGAGAGGAGCGTATCGAGGGCACTGGCAGAGGTTCCAATATTTGATATTTATTCTTAAAATAAATGAACTAAATTCAAGCAAGGCATCAACTGTTGATCTGTCTTCATAAGATTGCAACTGGTTTCGGAAAATGCATTTTTTCAAAGAATAGATAATTTTCATTATCCAGCGAGCCCGTTTGATAGCTCCTAGTGCACACATAAAATAGAAAGTGAAAATGACAGCGTCTAACGATTTAGATCAAAAAATGTCAGAAGTTAATGACAGTTAAAACGTAACTATAAAAATTGATGGAAATATACAATAATTATAACGAAAAAAGTATCACAATTTTTAAGGTACAAACTATAAAAATAGTGTAACTCGGAAACTGTAGGAGAAAATTCCATTTTTGTTTTTCTTAATTGTTTAGAGCTTATCGGTATTCAAAATCGCGTCACAAGTTTTTATACCTTTCATATAAATTTGAAAAGTAATAAACAGTTTTTTACAAAATTTGTTAAAAAATTACATAAAATACTAAATATGTGGAATCTTAATGCACAAAAATATTCCCGGAACTTAAAGTTTTTGAATATGGAAATAAAGTGTGGGAAATTTTCTTTAGAAATATTCGGTCAAAAAATTAAATGAACGTGGTTATTGACAAAGTTATGAGTCAAGTTTGAAAAAAGGTCGAAAAACCCGATTTTTAACAAAGCCTTGATTTGCGCGACCTGTAAACCTCTTCTTAAAAATCTAAAAAAAAATTCAAAAATACTGGAACCTATAAGCTTTCAAATTATGCTTGAGCCTCTGACGAAAAAAAATTTTGGGACACCCTAATGTCTAGTTAGCTGAAGTTATATTTTTGGTTTAAGTCTACGTTCTAGGTAAATATTTTTACAAAAGCAAAAAGAAACCAAGCTTAATAAAATAAACATACATCCTTTTTTAAAATAGATATATGTATACATATTTACAAAAACCGAGATCAAAATGGAAATAATAGTGACAACGTTGTTTTCTATTTATATCGTATGTGGTCCGAAATAGTATATTATTAAAATTTAACTATATCGGTTTACAAATGGCTGAGATATAAATCTTTAATTTACCTATTCCTATAATCTTTTTCTTTTTTACCTGAAATAGACTTAGTAGAATACCTGGTAGTTAAAATTAAAAAAAATCGGTCCATAAGTAAACGGGTTAAAGACCCAGTAAAATCTTCGCCTACAAAATAATATGTTAAGTAATCAGAAACACATAAAAGCACTACATACAATTCTACTGAAAAACTAATGAATTTTACAAGGGTTGTGCCAAAATGAACAAATTCAAAAGTAAGTCATTTTTATACACTTCACCACAGGTGGAAAAGGGTATATATAAGTTTGTCATTCCGTTTGTAATTTCTACAATATTGATCTTAGACCCTATAAAGTATATTCAAGTCTGGGTCCTTATGAGGAGAGAAGTTGATAACGATATCCGTCCGGTCCGTCCGTCCATCCTTCCGTCCGTCCGTCCGTCTGTCCGTCTGTCCGTCTTACGTTTGATATGTGTTTTCCGGAGACTCCAGACTTGTTAGCGGCTAGGTTGTTTTACATTTATGTAACATATAGTCTACCATTTCGTCCTATTGAAATTCAGATAGATCGGTCCACGAGTGGCTGAGATATGACGAAAAAGCCACGACTGCCTCTAATTTTTCCAAAAAATCCCTTGTGGTTGTTGTTTTATTTTTATACCCTTCACCACAGGTGGAAAAGGGTATATATAAGTTTGTCATTCCATTTGTAATTTCTACAATATTGATCTTAGACCCTATAAAGTATATATATTCTGGGTCCTTATGAGGAGAGAAGTTGATTTAACGATGTCCTTCTACCCCCCCTTCAATTGTTTACATATACTAGCATAATGCCCAATATGATTTTCGTTATCATCCTTCTTTATTATTTCATCTTTTTAACGAAATAATTTTTACAAATAGAAACTAGGAATTTTTGTGTTTTTTTGCTACTTAAAAACTCGCCAAAAAGATAAAAGAAAACAAACACACAAACATGGCACAAACTATTTTGGTGAATATATTTCCCAACTTTGCTATGGCGGTGAACAAAAACATCAAAAGTAATTACAACTCAACTGTGATGAATTTTGTGAACAGTAAACGTGCCATATTTCATTTTAATGATATTCGATTAACGCTCCTTCATGGTTCAGTTGTCTAGGGGGTGTGTTAAGATAGAAGCTGAGAGTTCCCTGGTTCGAATCTTGGTTTTTTCAAAAGAAAAATTTTTTTTTAAACGTGAAATAAAATGTTCACCGAACTCGCCTCTCAATAAGTCCATTGTTTAGCGTGCTGTGTCGCATGTGGCACCGTCTTGTTGAAACCACATGCCATGCAAGTCAAGCTCTTGCATTTTGGGCAAAAAAAGTTGGATATTATCTCACGGTAGCGCTCACCATTCACAGTTACGTTACGATTCGCATCATCTTTGAAGAAATACGGTCCAAAATCGACAATTCTGCTTATTAACGTACCCATTGAGCCAAAAATGAGCTTCGTCGCTGAACACAAGAAGCGCGCGATGAACTTTCTGAACAGAGCACGTATTTTGATAATAAATAAAATTCAATAATTTGCAAGTGTTGTTCGTTTGTAAGGCGATTCATGGTTAAATTATAGACCAAACTGAAGATGTTTGTCAGTGAAACAAAACACGAAACGTGCGTCAGCTGTTTAAACCAGTGTTGCCAAAAAGATAATAGTTAAAAAATCACCCGATATAAACAAACAACTTGTTTTCTATCTTAACTGCGTCTGTTACATTTTTGGTGCGAATTCGCTGTCAATACCCATGTTCTGTTACTTTAGTGAGAACTTCTCGCATCGAAAAGATGTGACACAATATATTCCATCGTTTCTCGAAAAGTGAGAAAAATCTGTGTCTGTACTTCATGTCGAAAACTATCAAAAGAGATTACGTTGTTACGTTATGAATGTAAAAACATTGCACTCGAAAGCGACGTCGAGAACGCCAGTAACACGTATTGTCGACGGCGACCAAAATTTACTAAAATTGATAAATTGTTAACGACGGCGGCGAAAATACAACTGTCGGCTGTTTGTTGTTCGCAAACGATCTTTCAAAACATTCGTATATTTTATAAAAATGTTAAAAGGAAAAAGCCATTTTGTAAACAACAAAAATTTAGGTCGCAATTAATATTTATTTGGTTCTCAACGTCTGCTGTTACACATCAGCTTCGAATGGAATATTATGGCGTAATCTATTATGATAGTTTTCAAAATAAGTTACAAAAACAATTTTTTCTTACATTTCGAGAAACGATGGGATATTTTGTTTCACATCTTTTCGATGCGAGAAGTTCTCACCCAAGTTACAGGACATGGGTACAGGTAAGTCTCTAGTTTATGTATGTTAGTTCCGGTTCTACTTAACGTTCAAGATTTCGTTTAAGTATTAGTTCAGACTCAGATTTTCGTATAGGGTCTAGATTCGATATTAGTTTAAAATTGGGCTTAAATTCTAGTCCTAGTTTGAATTCTTGTTCAATTATATGTCAATGTTTTCTGGTAAAATAATTTTGCCTTATGCGGCCACACAGAAAAAAATAAAAATTGATTACAACTTAAAAATTTTTGATATTTATTAAAAATTTTTATAAAATTTGCACCAGCAAACAGATTAATAGTATCAATTAAACTTTTAATTCACTTGATTAAATTTTTAATAAAATTGATTTTTTTATAGATGCATTTTTTAATCGTGAAAAATTTTGGTGAATTTTTTCTATGCATTCACCACATAAGTACAGTGTTTAAAGCAATTCCAGAAATATATTTTTTAATGTTTTGTTACGCCTCTGGATAGCGGTTTTTAGTTTTTTATACACTGTTACGCCATTTTTAATCTGTTCACAACATGATGTTTTATTGGGGAGATATACATTTTTTGTTGTTGTTTTGCAACGCTCTAATGGTAAATTTTACAAAGACAAAGTAACGTTCGTGAACAAATTCTTCACAAATTAAAAAAAAAAATATAACATTTGAAGAGCCACAATATTCCCATACTACGAAGCAGGTTTTTAAGGGAGCCTATTTAGGCATAACGGTTGCAACAAAAATTTCAGTGTCTTATATGTGGCTTGTAGAACACGAGCACAAAACTCGTCCGTTCAACTTATCTTTACAACAAAAACATTTTTTTAAGTCTGGACAATGCACTTACAGTTCTGAAATGCTTATGGCCTCGGCTTTTCATCCCATTAGCTAAGTAAGCTCCATTTTCTTTTCAACATTTTTTAATAAGCCAAGTCGAGGGGAAATGGGGACAAGGGTCTTTCTCGGAGGTTCAAAGCTCTCGGTCTGCTTTCCACTTAGGGATAGCAAGAAGCAACAAAAACAGGCCAATCAACACACAAAACAACTCTTGAATGAATGTTGTAGCAATTAGGTCTCTGGGATTGTAAAAAGAATTTGCATTTGAACATGTGCAATTCAAGAAAATAACAAAACATGTTTTTTTTTCTTATTTTTTTTTTTTCTTTGGACTCATGATTTTATTTTCATAAGTCTATTAGTGCTTTAAATAAGCAATAATTTAGGTGATTCTTTGAATAATTCTAGGAACTATGAACAGAATATATTATCCGCGTTCATTTGTTTGTGTTCTGTAGCCCGTTTCTGTATTTCTCACATCGTAAAACTTTTCGCATGAAACGTGTGAATTGCAACAAAAATAGTGTGAAATGAAACAAAAAATGGTTTTTCTCACACAAGTGTTTCTGTATCTTTTTTTTGCGAGAATTATCTGTCATTTAAATAATTTTCCAGCAATTATTGGAAGGATGCGAGAAAAAGTGTTTCTATAACAATATTTTGCGAAAAGTTTCTTTCAACAACTGTCAAAATAAGTCACATTTGAAATTGGTGGCGAGAAAAACAATATGTAGATATTTTGAATTTAAAATTTGATTATATACTATTTTTTTAAAATAAATAAAAAAAATAGAAGGAATATAAATGATGAATGCATTATGCTGAAAATTCTATGATGAAAATAAACAAAAAACAATTGTTATATTTTGTTGTATTAAATTTTTTTTAGCCTTTTTTTGTTTTGGTTTTCATCAGTGTTGCCAGATAAATTTGTGTCAAAATCGTAAATTTCTTGAGAAAAAAAAAAAAGATCGTCTTTTTTGTTTTAAGAATCGTGCAATTTAAAATCCATTTTAAACAAATTTGTTTCGACTTTTATTATAAAATAATCAAACAAAAACATAGTTCAAGTTCATGGGTATTTAATAATTTCATTAAATTTATATATTTTTTTTTGATAAGCTGGAGGATTATTTTTTACAAAATTATTTATTTTCTTTAATCCGATAACAATTTAAAATTGTTATTATACCCACACCACAATAGTGGAGAGGGTATTATGCATTTGTGCTGATGTGTGTAACGCCTTAAAATATTGGTCCTAGACCCACCTTAAAGTATATCGATCGACTCAGAATCACTTTCTGAGTCGAACTAACGATGTCCGTCCGGCTGGCTGGCTGGCAGGCTGGCTGGCTGGCTGTCCATGTAACCTTGTGCCCAAAGTACAGGTCGCAATTTTGGAGATAATTTGATCTAATTTGGGACATAGGTTCTTATTGGCACAAGGACCAAGCTTATTGAAAATGGGCCAAATCGTAAGACCACGAGGGAAGATAGGGGGAAATTTCTTCCTCTCAGAAACTATCAAACCGATTTTAATGAAATTTAAAACATACATAGAACCATATCTTTATAGACACAAAAGGGATGCATTTTTTAAAAAATAGGACCACGAGGGGAGTTAGGGCCAATTTCTGCCTCTCAAACCGATTTTAATGAAATTCAAAACATAGATATATCCATATCTTTATGGACACATAAGCTATACAGTTTTTCAAAAATACGACCACAAGGGGAGGTAGGGGGCAATTTCTGCCTCCTACAAACTTTTAAACCGAATTTAATGACTTTTATAGACATAGATAAATCCATATTTATATGAACATATAAGCATGATGTATTTTTTATTACTGTGGTGTAGGGTATCATATGGTCGGGCTTGACCGACTATACGTTCTTACTTGGTTTCTCCTGGAGAAGTTACACAAAGGCATGAGAAAATATAATTTTAAACAAAAAATAAAATAAATATTTTTACAAAAGCAAAAAGACACCAAGCTTAATAAAATAAACATACATCCTGTTTTTAAATAGATATATATTAAGGTGGGTCGAAAAAAAAGTTGTGCCAGTCACTCCCCGGAATGAAAGATATGTCAATGAAGTTTCTAAAACAGGAAAAAATTTTATTTTGCCACGCCCCAAAATACAGCACTTTTGGTTTTTTATATGTAGCGCTGCCATTTAAAGTCCGATCTCATCATATCACATATCGTTGTTCATGGCTTGACAGTGGCTTTTTTTCTTTTGGTGACTTTTTAATCCGAGCTTAAACTCTGGGCGCCACTTATGCCATCTCGGGTCCTTCCCCCAAATGTAAAATTTTTTTCACGTGCCAAGAAAGTCCTTCTAAAACTTAGTATGCATAGCTTTTAATATGCTCACTTTTATGACACGCCTCTAAATTATTAAGCCCCTTATTTCTTTTTCACATACATATTACATTAAACCAGGTAGAAGCCAATATAAAAAAATGTTCATCTGTCACGTCCTTGAATAAAAGATATATTTATTAAGTTTGAAGCACTTTAAAAAATTGTTTTTGCCACGCCCTAAATTACAGCTCTTTTTGCTATATATATGTAGCATCGTCATTTAAAGTCAAATTTCATCGTAT